>CM046541.1:3825146-4425146 GCA_024713555.1 Spirodela polyrhiza
GAGTTCCGGCCTTCATACTTCTATTTTCTTCTCCTGTTATTTCTCATTTCCTTCACTTCACCACGCCGAACTCTCTCAGTATCCACGCGATTAAAATTGATGAAACTACGACAGAAGGTCGTGATTTTGGGGATTCCGTTCGATTCCCAAGTTCATTGCTTTCATTGAGTTATCTCCATCAAAAAAAAATAAAGCATTTTTTGCTGATCTTGAGATTCTTCTGCTCTTTCCCGTCATCTCCGTGAGCTTTGTTTTTGCCCTTTTTTCTCCTTTCTCTTTTTTTCCCCCTTTCTGTCACGTAACAATGGCAAACTGCCGTTACCGTCCCACCTCTTTCAGTGTTTACCGTGCACTAAGACTTCGTCCATACCTTCACCATTTAACCTCGTTCGTTACCCGGAGAAAGTGAGAATAATCACCGTGATGCCAGCCTTTTAGGTCTGTAGTCCCTGAGGAGAGCTTCTAAACTCTCAGAGGATCTTCGTTTGATCCTCCTTCCCTCGTATTCTGGCGCCCCTGCGTGCTTCCTTGGATATTCGAGACCCCTACGGAAGACGTCGTCTAACAGTAGCATGCCGGCAAAGCGAAGCCCGTAAGTATACTTCCATGAATAGGCTTTTCGACGACTGTGGGAGCAAACAGCTTTCAGGTGCATATGATTCCCGGTGCTTTGGGATGGTGGATAGATGTGATCCGTTTTTTCCTTGATGGACAGAACATATACTATGTGACGTGTGATGCAAATCAAATGATTAGCTTGCCCCACGAAGAGAGAGAGAGAGAGAGAGAGAGAGAGAGAGAGAGGGAGGGGGACAGACAATACACCGGTCATTTATTACGAACTAATAGCGTAAAGACTGCATGGTGCATAAATGGGAAATAGATGCTGTAGACGAATGAATCTTCTCTGCAGCTCTTCTGAGAGCTCACCGTGGCTGAGGATAGACACAGAGAGAGAGAGAGAGAGAGAGGAGGGAGGTCGAGAGAGATGGCGCAGTCAAAAGAGCTTTCCGAAAGGTCATTTCAATAGCACTCCACCTACCTGCAGAGCTACCAATATACGTCGCAAAAAACCCGCAAGCAAGCCTTTGCTTTTGGGTACGACCACCAAATGAGTTACGCTGCGGCGCATACTTTCCGAACTGAACCTCAGAAATGGCTCCCACTTATGTTTATTTCCCTATTTATTATAATCGTATGGTCTAATCCCTATCGACCATGATCATACTCCGTGAATCTCGTCAATGACCCACTAACTAAGCTAGCTATGTTTCGGTCTAACATGTAGACGGTTTCATCCAGCGTCTTTCGGAAGACAGCAATGAACTCTTCTCTTCGAGATGAATCGATGAGAAGTTTGAGAAAGCCTATCGACAACCAACAAATGGCTTCTCATGAAAACTCATGACCACAGTTGGATGATTTTTTTCCCTGCGCCGGGTGTTAATCTGGGTGCACTCAGGTTTCTCAGGAATCCGCAATCATCGGAATGGGTTTTTCATTGGCTTAAAAGCACAGACATTTCCTCATAGTCTTCGACAGAAAGCAAATAAAAAAGAGTTTTTTTTCTTGCCGGTCTGTGAAACTTCCTCCTGTTTTGATAAGAAGAGTCGAAGAATCCAAGGTGAAGCAGACTAAACTATTCCCACTAGTAACCCGCGGGCTCAGTCCGAGAATAGATCAGCTCAACCTATGGAGACGAAGGCCCCTCTGAGAGAGTATATCCCACGTGGGGAGCAAAGAGCTCATCGTCTCTCTTCCCAGCTGTCGGGCAACTCCATGTCACGACGTCTCCCCCGCCACCGCTTCCCTTCTGGTTTTTTTAGGGTTTCCCGTGCAGAGTTGTATCCGTGTCCGGGAGACCAAGCGTCCTCCCAAGGAGAACAACTGCGTATCTTATTCCATTCCTCCCATTTATATTACAGCACGGGGAGGCAGCGCTGTCCCCCCCAAGCGGCAGGGCGAGGCCCCGCGGAAGGAAGGCGTGGGGGGGCGCCATGGCCGTGGTCGACACGAGGGGGGGGAATATATATGCACAGTAAAAGAGGGCCGGGGGGGTGGGGCGCAGAAGAGCCAAGTGGGGGACGTACGTGAGAAGTCAATGCTGTCCCTGGTCAGCTCTTTCCCGAAGGACACAAATTTCATTATAACACTCGAAGGAGAAGAGGGGAGCTCATTTAAGTCTACCATAACACCCCCTCCTCCCCCGAGCTTAGTCCGTGAACCCTAAAGCCAGTTTCTTTTCCTTGGCTGTCTGGTTCTCCTCTTTGGGGGATTCCCCCAGCTGTCGTCACCTCTCTCTCTCTCTCTCTCTCTCTCCCTCTCTCGCTCTGGTGGTTGTGAGATGGAATAAGGAGTAGTCAGGGAGAAGAAGGAACAGAACATGCGCTCGGAGGATGAGATGAGGGGACAAAGGTAAAGCTGGGGACGACAAAGGAGCATTTTTTTTCAGCCTACTTCAGGGACCACGGGAAAAGCAAGGCGTTGACGTTTGCGGCCGCGATGTCTCCGAACTCATCAGGGATCCGAGCGAAACTAATAAAATTAAACACGGAGATCAGACCAGTTCGCCTCTATCGTCTGGGGTTCTTCGTCACCATCAGAAAGCACCCTCCAGGGCCTCTCTCTCTCTCTCTCTCTCTCTCTCTCTCTCTCTCTCTCTCGCTCTCCCTCCCTCCCTCCTTCACCCCTTCTTCGTCCCTGAATCCCTCTCGGCTTCCCCATCATACCGCTCAGGGAAGATAGAGAAAATGGAGGAAGAGAGAGAGAGAGCGAGAGAGAGAGAGAGAGAGAGAGAGAGGGAGGGATAGCTTCCATTTAGGGGAAGCTAGTAAATCTTAGGGACTGGAGCCCTCGCGCTTGGTGGGCCGGAGCCTGGGGGGGCCCAATCATAACGACGGCGGAGACTCGTTTAATTAACTGGCGGAACAGGTACGAGGACCCCCAAAAGGGGGGAATTAAATGCGACGGCCCCGATCATCCAGTTTGCAGGGAGGCTAATCAGATGTGCGGTCCTGATCAGCAAGCAGCTCGCTGCCATCATTTTACCACGCGAATCTCGCCCTCCCGCGATAGATCTGCGCGGACTACGTGGCATCACACCAGTGGAGGGAATCGCGGAATGAACTGTACGGCTCGTAAGCGGGGATGTGACGAGAGTGGGGATGGAGTCACCGGCAGGGAGGTGACCGGATCGAAGTCAAAAGCCGCGCCGGCAGGGGGTGAGACGGAGGGACGAGTCGGGGGGTATTAAATGGGCGGCGGAGAACCCGGCGGAACTCGGCTGGTCTGACTCGGCGACTGACTCCCGGATCCGTTAGAGCCCGGCGGGGGGAGCTCGCCCCCGCCATCGAGCTTTCGCTTTCATGTGAATTTCCACGCGTAAATCCCGGATAAAGGACGGCAAAAGGGCAGGAAATTAATAATTACTGGCCGGCAGAAAGGGAAAGCGGGTAGGCGGGGAACAGAAGAACACGGGAGACTACTGCTGGTGGGGAGAGAGAGAGGAGCTTCAGTTGAGATTCACACACAATGGATTCAGAGATAGATAGCGTAGACCCTCGGGGCTCGTCTCCGAACAGGCGGGTCTGCAGTTAATGCTTGTGCGGTTGTCCGGACCCTTCTTTCTCCTCGGAATCCGGCGGGCTGGCTACACAGAGCGAGAGAGAGAGAGAGAGAGACTGAAGGGAGATGCAGAAGAGAGGCAAGGACGGGAGAGAGGGAGGAGAGCAGCAGTAGAGAGAAGGAGCGTCTGGAGACAGGAGGAACAGTGGAGAACAGTGGCAGTGGGAGAGGAGAGAAGGACTGACGGTGAGCTCTGATCATCCACTTTGCCGACCTCTCTGCCTGGCCCTGGCAGGTTCGCAGCGTCGTCGGGCTCCGGTCTCCGCCAGGCGGACAGACGAGAGAATTCAATGGGGGGAGGAGAAGAGAATTCAATCGCGAGGCCCACGAGGCCCACCGCCCTCCCGATGTGACGGCGACGACCGGGCCCCGACCTTCCGGGGACGTCTCGACGATGACTCCGGCGGGCCGTCCGAACAGAGGCCGGCGACTACTCAAACTCCCACGGGCCTCGCAGCGGCCGCAGTTAATGCCTTGGACGTGAGGGGAGCCATGCAGAGTGAAGTTGGGTGGGGGACGAGAGCTGCCCAGCCCATCCCCGGCTGCTGCGCCCCCTCACCCCGGCATCGATCTGCACCCAATCTCCGCCCACCGCGGCTCCCCCCGCGTGGGCCTTTTCTTTTCTCCTTTGGTCGAGGGAGCGGCCGCGGGGGCTTTTGCTTTGGGCCGCCCTCTTGCGCTCGAGGAGGGATGGGCGAGGCGACGCCGCCGTCTCCTTTCTCCGCTTCCCCGGGGGGGCAACCGGAGGACGGAGATGGCTTTCCGCGCGATCGATCGTTCTGCGAAAACATGACGCCCACCGGTGCCGACAGGAAGCCGGGCTCCGACAGCGACGGCGAATCTGCGGCAGAGTTTAAAGCTCGACGTGATGCGTTAGGTCCGCGTCGGAGTTTTCCTGCTCTCTCTGCGCGCTCTCTCTGCGTCTGGGGTACGGGGCATGACGCTGAGCAGCGGGTTGGTCTCTCTAGGAAGACGATAAGGACAAGCATAGTAGCAACGATAATAATGAGGGGGAGCATGGGAATGGGCTGCATGGTTTTCTGAACAGAACCGGCCGAGGCGATTCAAGAGAATGTGGGCGGGCGGCAATAAAGGCCTCGTCAGTTCCCAAGAAAGCTGAGGGAAATAAAATCCGGAACAATCCGACGACGTGCAGGCGGGGAGGGTGGGGCTCTGATCGTGCCTCCTCGGCCATTCATTCCTCCCCTCCCACGAGCAAGGATCAGGGAGGCTAGAAGCGCGTGATTATAGATGGTCCCAGCATTTCCACTGGTCTGTATTATTGGGGACGAGAGAACAAGGGCCCGCCGGAGGCTCCGGGGCGGCGCGGGCGGCGGCCGTGCCGCGGCGCCACAGTGGCATAGTCGCACAGCCGCCCAGTCGCACAGTCATAGGTTGATCTCCTCCGGCAAGCTGATTTGCAGGAAGTACAAGCTGCGGCAGGATGGAGATGATGCACACAAGTCAAAAGGCCGCTTACCCAAAGCGATCACCGTCTGCTTCTGCTTTTAGGGGCTAAAAGATCGATTGAGGGCACTTGAAAAACGCGAATCCACGGCGCATGAGAGACGAATTGTCAACCAAGGGTGTCAACATAAGCCTGGATCGAATGCAAAATCCGACGGATGGCATGGACTTTTTTTTTGAAAAAAAAAAAAAACAGTTTCCAAAAGAGTAAAATATGAGACATCGGAGCGGAATATGTTGAAAGATGAGACGGTGTCACCGATGTATGCCGACCTCGCTGACATGAAAGCCATCCCCAGGAAGACCGCTTTGACGGCCTGTTTCTGCCCGGCATAATCGAATGCCAGAGGTAGCATTTCGTGCAGAGTGAGGAAAGCCATGACTCCACCCACTGCAAAGAAGGAAGAATATGATTCAGATGCCACAAATCCCCCCCCCCCCCCCTGTCACTATCATAATCGTCGTCGTCGTCGTCGTCGTAAGACAACCTCCAGCCTTGCGGCACCCATCTAGGTCCCGCCTGGCATCTGGATGGCCCAATCCCACATGTTAGGAACACGGTCCTCGGTACAGATGCGGACCACCCTTCCGTGACACCAGGCTGTGGCCATGGGGAGTTGGCCGGTAAAAGGGGAGGGGCGTTCCTGGGTACGGAAACCCAGCCCGCGCCAACTAATTAATATAAAGGGAGAAATGAAATGAAATAGGAGCCAAAGTTGAAGGCGAGGGTGGGTTTAGAACTGCTACCAGATCCAAGTAAACCCTCGAGGATTTCAGGGCTCAGACTGCTGGGGAACAGATAAGCTGCAACACAGCAAACGCCCGGATTAGAAATTGTGAACGGATAAGTTCAATTACTATGCTTCGAGATCCAGCAACGAATGTTTTCAACAAAAACCACAGGCGGTAAAGGCTTCTTGAAGTGTTATTTTGGATCTTATACGCACACAGTGTGAAAACGCAATTTCCATAGCAAAGCTGCTACGGCTACAAAAGGACAATCTTATGCGTCCAGGTGCAAGTCAATCACTGCCAAAAGAAGCCTAACAAAACAAAGTGGGGCTGAGCGCTTCTAAAGGTTCCTGCCGTGGAGAGCTGTCTCCTGTGGTTCACCGAGAAGACCACTATGGGCGGATATGAGAAGATATCTAGCATTGGACCTCACTCAATATACCATATGTGAATGATTACATGAAGAAGCATTTCTATGAATAATACATCAACGTAATTAAAATATGTACTGTCCTAAATAAAAATTAATCAATACCATGAGCATCAAAATAATACATATATTGTATTAAATAAAATTTATTCTATAGGTGTGCGTGAGTGTGCGTGCGTGTGCGTGAGCTAAAGCATGAGTTTGGCAGGACGTGATGATAAATGGCCGCTGTCTGTGCCAAATCTTGTATAAATGCAGCGATTAACCAAGGCAGCTTAGACACATTGGGGTCTAGACAGGCTTGTCACCAAGGCGATGCCTTGAAAGTACTACGTTTGGCACATAAAAAGCAGTAAAGCTTCTGCACTGAAAAAAATATTCTACTGTTATAACAGCAAGCGACTAACTATACTTGGCCTCAACTGGCTAGTTTTGGAAGAAAAAACTGAAGCATTGATTGGATTCTGGCCAGATGTTATGCTCGACAAAAGCCATCAGGGAAGAAAATCATAAACTTTTCTTCCTCAAAGCAGATCATAGGAGTCTCAGAGAAATTAATCTAAAAGTTTTATTTAGTGATAGAATGATTAATAATGTAGAAAATATAAACATAGAGAGGGATAACACCCTAGCTTTGATAGAACAAAGAGAAACAAAGTAGGGAGAGAGGAATCGGAAGAAAGACACCTCAGCCCTCCGCCGACATTCTTATCCACCTAAGAATGCACTACCAAGGCTAGCCTTCTGAAAGCCACTCTAATTAGGGTGGGTTGTAGTATGTACACTTTGCTCTACCCTCTTAACATGAGCTTCTTCAAGTTCCACCACCTCATGGAGGATATTAAGGTCCATCTAGATACCTACCATGTTGGTGTAACATTTCTCATGGGCAGCCTTCTTCATATGAAAGGTTACACCAACGTGATAGGTGGCTGTATGGGCCTCAATATCCTTTGTGAGGTGTACATGTTGTAAAACATTATAATCAGAACGGCTTTCACAAGGCCAACCTTGGCCAAGCCTATAAGATACGTTCTTAGATGGATAAAAATGTTGGTAAAGGGCCAAGGTGTCTCTCCCACTCCTCCCCATCTGCCACTTCGAGATAGAGGATTTCGCTCTCTCTTTCATTTATCTATCTTTGTTCTATCAAAGTTAGGGTGTTATCATTCTCTACGTTTGTCTTTTCTACATGATATGATAGCCTAGGTAAACTCTAGTGTTGCCATCATCACCACTACCGATGTCAAACTATTGAAGGAGATGGCAACAGCAATGGTAGCGGCAACAATGACATCAACAGCAGACAAGAGACATTGAGCAAAGCTAACATCTAATGCTATCAGAGTGAATCCTCCCAAATTGGCATAATCAGGTGCCCTTCATCTGGATGCAATCTCAAATTAGGTGAGGAAATGAAGAACAAAAGTAGGGCTGAGAGCAGAGAGGGGTGACAAGATTTAGCACTTTCCATAATGAAAAAAGCATGAGCGAAAAATCAATAGGTCTAGAAAAATAAAGGGGGTAGCCTCTTCTCCACAATGAATCATTTTTCACAATGGACTCTTCTTGCCCATGACTTTAATTCTAAGTACCATTCTCCTCTACAAGGGTCCCTAAGGAGATCACCCATTCTCACTGTTACCTCATGACATTTTGAAGATTCTGTCTCCCCCCTCGAATAATATTCCATTTATACACCCCGACCAAAAAATCTTCAGAGGTGAGCTGTCTTTAGCCTTGGTCAATTCATCTAGACCTTCAAATAAGGTACAGCTTGGCAGAAACCTAGGTCCGATTTTGGGCGAGGGCACTGGGTTTATTTCACCTTTCTATGAGATCAAGATAATTGAGGACATTCATAAATTGTACAAAAGCAAAGAAAACGAGATTTCACACGATCAAAAAGTGCCTTAACCACATAAAGCTACAGTGTTGACCATACTTCATACAACAGTTTAGCCCTGGCGTTAGTATACCGTTAATTTCCGTGACATATTTTAACATCAATATGCTTTTTATAATTTCCAAAGAAAAGATCTTTTGACCGAAACTTCTACAAAATACTATGCACAAGGTACAAGTGACAAAAATGTATCTACATAAATATAAAATTCGCACAGGAAACATATACGATTTTCATACCAACAATAATCACTCCTAGAGGTTCAGCAAAACCAGAATATGTTGCTATTTTGAAAGCCTGCCATTTGCTGCAATATGAAAAAAATAGTCATTAAATTAAAATTTCAATTATTTTGTTATAAGTGATCTAGTGGAAGATCTTACAGTAACTATGTCTGAACTAAATGTGATAGATACAACTCTGACTAGTTATCACGTAAATAGTCAAACCGCAAGTTTCTACTTCGGCTTATATTTCAAATCCCTGCCACGAAAGTAGTTTCTGGAAAGCTAACTACCAACTTGTCCAGGATATTCAAGCTACCTTATCAGTTTTGGAGCAATGTCTTTGTCTTATCAACATAATGGATGGTTTACTGATTATGCCAGAACAACAGTTCACTTCTAGTGAATGGGATTTTAAGAAAGTGGCAGAAGCCGACTAAACAAGAGGAATTTTCAGTTCATGAAAATAAAATTTGATAAAATTTTAACAAGAAAATTTTCAAAATATCATTGCCCCAAAAAATTGAACCTGTTACCTTTGAGTTGCAAAATAAACAGGAAGCGCTACAGCAACGCCCTGCAGGGAGGGGAGGAAAATTCAAGATCACACAGAAAGTCCCCTCTTTGAAAGTTGAAACCCATGAATTGTCTTTGGAAGGTTATTGAGATCACAACATTTAAAACAGAATAAATAAGAGGAAGAGTTTTCATTTCTGTATTGGAAACAAGATAACAGCAAGGAGATGCCGACACTTCTCAGAAAGTATATATTAATAAAATTTTCACCACGGTGACAAGTGGCAAAGAGAACATACATTTTGCACGGCCACTGAGAACAAATATGACATACCTCTAGCATAATTTTTTTTTATATGAATGCCTAATATAAGGATGTCTCTTTCCTTGTATAACCATGACTCTAATAAGCATGAGTTTCTACATTGTTATCCAGTTCGAATTCCAGGATTTGAATTGTTCGAATATTTAATCGGAAAAATATACAGCTCAGAAATTCCTGTCATGCTTTCCAGGAAATCACATTTGTCTGCCAGCCTTTTTGGCTAAAATGCAGGCATTATTAATCACTTTATTTTGGAAAGGAAATGTACAAGCATGTAACTAGGATTGGAACCACAGAAAACTGCTCAATTTCTACCCAAAGACATAGTAATACAAAGAAGCCAACGTGGACTTCTCCTCAAATAAACCAGTATACGTATTTAATTAATTGAGTTTCAAATGATTGGTTTGCACACCTGTGGTCATGAATAAAACTCGATTGTATTAGTGAGTTTATCAGTAAGAAAAGGCATCCAAGATTCATCATAAAACAACTAGTCAACGATGTGATCAGCGTAGCTACCTACTAATAAGTAATTATAATCGAGGAGTCGGATGTAAAATTGCCAACATAGCTAAAGGCAAGTATCACGACAAGTTATGGCGAAAAGGATGTCCATCGAAAATACAAATATATACCTCAGGAATATTATGTAGAGCAATAGCCAGGGCCAGGTTGACACCAACTCGAATGCCCTGGAAAAAAACATATTAATCAAGGAAAAGGATAAATATTATAATAATAATCAGAGTACATAAAAAGCTCGTCAACAGTCAGATAAAAAGGAAATAATATCTTTACATCAGTACAGTCCAAAGAGGCGGCAGATGTTCTAATGAAAATACGAACAAATAAATTGATTGACTTTGTGAATGAAAGCAAATATAATAAGAGTAGAAGTAAATCATTAGTGGAAAATAATTCTGACTTGTTATCTTAGGTCAGTGATGCAGTTCATTTCGGGAACAATTCAAGTGAACCAGAGGCCCAAGAACCGTGAAGATGCAGAGGGGCTCAACTCCAGCTCGAGTTGACCTGATAACAAAGTTACCCCATAATAAAACACATAAACACGTCCCAATTTAGTTTCTTCGTTAAAATTTTTTATTCTCATTTTTAGCCATTTGAAATTTATTTTAAAGGCTCAAAATTCAAATATAAGTGCTCAATAATAGATTCCTCTATTTATAGAGGCGTCCTAACTGATTTTTGGTCTAGTGGATTTAGGAGATCCATTTTAATCTTTTGGACTCAAATCGAACCCTTATAAATTCAAGGCTCAAAGTTTCTTCATTTTGTGGATTCGGGGTGAATACTTTTCATGACACATTTCTAGATTCAAGGACAAGATTTTAATTTCATGCATCACAAGCTGCGTCAAGTGGTATCAGAGTCACGATTCGCATTTCAAATTCATCTTCGAAGATGTCACAAAATAAAGGGTTACAGATCAACAAAAATGAAGTTTATCAGGCATGCTCCCTTTTTCGGATGAAATTTCTTGAGTATCAAAAATATATTAAAAAAAAAATGAAGATTTGAATGATATCTTGAAGTAAATTTTATCTCGTTTATCTGCCCTTGAATTTCATTCGTGTGTCCAAAATAATTTCAAAAAAGTAATTTTGGTTGTCCATCTAAAAAAAGTTATAATAGCATGAAAAATTCGAAAAAGTAGATCTAATTATGACGAAAATAGAGATTTTTAAATGAAAATTGATTTTCCCAAAATTTATTGACCATTTAAAAATAAAATAATTTTACATTAGGTCTCCAAAGTTGGAAGGTTTTTCGAATATGTGAAAAAATAGGTGAAATTAGTTACATATAAACTAAAGGCAGAGCATTCACTTGGTGAGATCAACTTCAATCCACCCATGCAAGACCAGACAAAAATCTAGTTGGTAGTTGAGATAAAACGAAAAAATTATTAAAAACTAGATTTGTTCTCCCAGATTGTGCATATATTTTATATCAATAACGTCCAAATTATAAAGAAATATATTCCATTTGGGCGAAGCTCTGCAAAAAAAAATCCTCATGTTCCTAACTCTATTCTTAGATGTTACAAATGTAACAAAAAAGGGCATAAATCAAACATTTGTCCAAAGTGTGATACAATAAAGTTCACATAAGCAATTGAAGAAGATAAAATTGATGGAACAAAAGTCCAAAACGAATTTCAAGAGAATGTGGCTGATTGCAATGAAGGAGAAATTCTCATTCTTTGGTTGCATGGAGGTTTATGTATACACTAAGGACAACACCAAAGGCATAATGCATTCAAAAAGAAGTGCACTGTGAACGAAAAGGTATATGACATCATTATTGATATTGGTAGTTGTGAACATATTTTTTCTTTAAATATGACGAAAAATGAGTATTGAAAATAAAAAATCATTTGTATCCATATAAAAAAGAATTATGAAGGAAAAGTCATAGAGACCTGCCTACTAAAATTTTCAATTGAAAAATATTCTTCTAATGAAAGTCAATTTGATTTGGTTGTTTGAGATACATGTCATCTTATTTTGGGCGGACCTTGACAATTTAATTTAGATGCAACTCATCTAAATAGAGATAATCATTATGTTTTCTACAAAAATGGTCAAAAGTTTATTTGATGTCCTAGGAAAGACATTTTTCAAATACTAGAGGAAAAAAGATAAATAGGTGATGTTCATTGATAACAAGTAACCCTTCAGCAACTTGAATGAAGTATCTGAATTATTTACGCTGGTTAAAAATATAATAGTATATTAAAACTTTCAAATTTTGCATTTGAGGTTGCACAGAAATTGTTAAATGATTTTAGTAGTACGCAAGATTCATCTAATCACCTTCCCCCTTCTGAGATATCTAACATCATATTGATTTGATTCCCAGAGCAAATTTGTCAAATTCTTCATTATTGAATGAGTCATGATAAAAATTAAATTTTACAAAAAAAGGCGGAAGAATTGCCAGAAAATATCTACTCGTGGAAGTATGAGAAAATACTCAGTTTCTACATTATTAATTATAAAAAAAAGAAGAAACCTGGTGTGTGTAAGTAGACACGAGCAATTAATAGTATTACTACTAAATAAAAGACTCCAATTTCGAGATTGAAAGATGTACTTGATATGCTCTGTGGATCAACTTTTTTTTTCAAAAGTTGATTTGAAAAGAGGCTATCATCAAATTTGAATTCATCTTGGTGATGAACAGAAAACAACGTTTAAGAGAAAAGAAAAAAATAGTTAACAACAACATTTGGTTTACCCAATGTACCCAACACATTTATGGGGATGATGAAGTATTGAAATCATTTATTCAGAAATTCGTCACTCTATATTTTGGTAATATTTTAGTATACGAAACCATGAAGAAGATTATATTCATCATCTAAAATTTATGTTAAAATTTTTAGAGCAAAGTGAGTTGTTTATAAATTTAAAGAAATATATTTGTATGACTTCTAGTTTAATGTTCCTCAGATATGTAATCAGTGCAAATAGTATCAAGGTTGATGAAGAGAAGGTATGGGCTATAAAATATACATGAGGTGTATAACTTTCATGGATTAGCCTTTTTCTACAGAAAATTTACAAGAAATTTTACTTTAATTGTTGCTCTAGTCATTAAATACATGAAAAATAAACCTTTATTTGGACTAAAGCAGCAAATAAAATTTTTAATCTTATTAAAAAAAGTGTCTTTTACTATAATATTATCACTTGAAAATTCCGATAAATTCTTTGAAGTTTAAATGCGATGCAGTCATTCTAAAAGTAAGAGTTGTGTCATCTCAAGAAGGACATCTAATTGCTTTTTATAATGAAAAAAATCACTAATATAAAAAGAAGATGGACAATTTATGAACTAGAATTTCACATTGTGACTTGAACATTACATACTTAGAAGCATTATCTTATTTAATGAGGATTCATTCTATATATTGATCATCATGCTTTGAAGACCATTAATAGTCAAACCAATGTGAGTCAAATGCCTGTAAGATGTGTCATTCATTCAATGATTCACATTTATCATCAAACTGAAATTAGGAAAATTGAATCAAATGAAACACTTAACATCAAGTCAGTATCTTTGGTCACCTTTTGCGGTGATATTACTAATTTTGAATATCCAAAGGAAGTATATCCTAGTTATGAAAATTTTCCTATAATTTGTGATGTATGTAGCCAAGGAAAATCAATCAAAGAATTTCATATAGAGAAAAGTTTTCTTTTTTGTGCAAATCAATAATGTATTCTACATAGCTCACCATGTGAAAAATTGATTTGTCAATTATATTCAGGAGGATTGAGAGGACATCGGGAGCATGAAAGACTTTGCAATTGATAGAAAAATCCTCTCAATAGCCCTAGTTAGAGGTCAAATTTTAGTGCATAGATACCAAACTTGTCAAGTTCATAAAAGACAATTCTAGAATACTAAATTTTATACTCTACTATCAATGTTAAAACACCATGAGGCAATATTTTTATCGATATTAGTTTATAATCACCATGCACTCAAAAAGTGCAGACTTTATCCTTCAGGTTGTGGGTCCTTTTTCAAAAGTGACACATTTCATTGCATGCGGGAAGACCAATAATATTGTGCAAATAGTTAATTTTTTTTCAAGGAGATATTATTTGTCTGACATCCTAGAGTTTATCAGATCAAGCTAAGATTTAAAATATTTGTCATGTCTCTAGCATATTCTTTAGAACATAGTTGACTTATGTTTGAAACTTGACACTATTAGTCATCTTGAAACAAATGGTCAAACAAAGTGGTCAATAAGATATTTCAGAATTTAATTCGTTATATTTTAGGAGAAAAATTAGAAAGTAGGATTTTTCCTAAACTCAAGCAAAAGTTTCAAATTACTCTATAATAAATTGCTATACTAACCAATCCTCATTTTTTCTCATTTTCCTCTAAAATTTTATCTAGATTTAACATATTTACAAAATTGACAGAAACAAATATAGTAGCAAATAACATGACAGATCAGAATAAGACACAATACATGAAAGTGTCAAGAAGCATCTTTCAGCTAATTACACCAATTATAAGGAAAAGGCTGATAATAAGATGAGGAAAAGGATTTTTCAAGTTGGTGATTTAGTTATGATACATTTGAGGACAAAAAGATTCTCAGCAAGAAATTCTAACAGTTTTGGTCTAAAACAACACACGACATTCAAAGTCCTCAAGAAAACTAATGACAATACATGTGTCATGACTTGATAGAGGTAATACACATATTTTCTACCTTAAATCTTATGAACTTGTATGACTATGATCCAAAGTTACATGAAAACTCAAGAATAAGTCTTTTTGAAGCAAGAGGGACCGATACAACCCATTTAAAAAATAATTTAAGTGGACCGAAGGCCCAAGAAGCATGAAGACGTAAAGAGGCCCAACTTTGGCTCAAGCTGGCCTAATAACAAATTAACCTACCATAAAATGCATCTTAAACTTGTGTAAATTTAATTTTTCTTTTTCTCTTTCTAGTTCTCACTTTTAGCCATTTGAAAATTTGTTTGAAAAGGCCAAAATACAAAATTTAGGCACCAAATGACAGAAACCCTCATTTATGGGGGTGTCATAACTTATTTTCCGCCTATTCAAAGGGCCCCCCCTTGTAGCCCCACAGGTATTTAATCAATTCTACAAAATTTCTCCCTCTTATGAGATATTTTTTCTCTACTAGTAGATTTCAACACCCTCTGTATATTCAAGGGAACCATTTTGATCTTGTAGAATCAAGGGTCAAAGTCTCTTCGCTGTCGATTCAGTGTGAATAATTTTTACATAAATCATAATTCTCGTAGGACAGGATTTTAACTCCATATGTCCCAGGTTGTGTCACTCAACATGCATCACATTGCAATTCTAAATTCGTTGAAATTCCACCCTTACTCAGATACTCCTAGCAAAAAGTTGGATTATATTTGTATGTATCCTAATTGAAATTTATCTCTCAAATAGGGATTACACAAGAAGAAGCACAGTAAAACCGGTTGAATAAAGTGTAGTAAACTGATATTGGGGCTGAAGCACATGGTGTTTAGAAAACAGACTTAATTTTCTGTTCCCACCAACCACCGGTGTCCTTAATCAGAGTCCTAATAGTTCTTTGAGATTCCATTGATCCAATGTTCTTCATGCTCAAAGTTCAGAGTATCACTTTTGTCACTGAATGACAACTTTCCAGCAATCTTCAAAGAAAACTTTGAATTAGAGATTTTCTGTGGTATCTCACACGACTTGCATCAAGATTAAGAAAGCGTTTTGCAAGCAACAGAAAGATAAGTTTATGTACTGTAGCCTGCATCTGAACATTTCAACAGTAACGCTGATTTGATAAAACAACCTAGACCAGATCCCACTTCGTCACCATCAAATTTTTAAAAAGAATCATAACTTAACAGCAGTTTATAAGACAAAAATGTGTCAATGTATAAGCCAAAAAATTCTGTATTCATGAGGTCAGTATTCTGTAAACATAAAATCAAAGTGATCATCACCAAATGCCTTTTTTAGCTGTGAGCACCATGCAATTACCTTAATTGATCCAAGAAACACAGCCATTCCCTCGGGAAAATTGTGCAAACTTATTCCTGCAACTTGCAGCAAGACCAAAAGCCATCATTAGATGAGGTTCGTGTAATGTAGTTCTGAGTTAAGGAAGATAACGTATAAAAAACAATACTATATTTTATTCCGTATCACATGACAAAGTGGCATATTCTTTAATAACTCTACCAAGATAGAATGGATAAGCAACCGATAAAAACTAGCCTGGTATATAATATAAAACCCATTATACTAGGTTCAGAAGACGCAAGGATCTTTTGGTTTGATATTGTGTCGCTGAAAGCTTAGAGAGATAGCTAGGGGATAAAATAATCAGCTCTTGAGATTCTCTGGAGGAATATAAGTGGGTCTAAAGTTAAAAGAAAACAACACTGTTTAGAGTTACAAGTGCATATAATGGCCCCGTATCTGGGAACAGGCACTTATTGCTGAATAAAGCTTACCATTTATTAAAGAATCTTGGCAATTTCTTCTGTCCTGAAATATAATTCGCTCAGAGATTCTTTAACATCGATATGCATGCATTTAGTATTGACCCCAGCTGATTAGGCTTCCTATTTTAGCGGATGAAATTTTATTCCTCTGAAGTTTGATACATGCACAATCAACATAAAAACGAATTGTAGGCAGAACTTGAAACAAGACGTCACTCAGGACGCATCTAAAATAAAAAAATAAGGTCAATTAAAATAAACAACGGAAAATTATACCTATTGCTGTAATTATTCCACTGAAAAGGACTTGGCGCCGATGTTTTTTCATCATATCCTTACCTGATCCATCATCATCTCTCTGCAATTATGGCCCCAAAATGAATAATACAACATCAGGTACTAGCAATACCATCAAACATGGTGGTAGATGGTTACTGACCTGTTGTGTGCTTACAGCATTGCTCGAAAGAAGAGTTGGTTCTGGAATAAAATTGACAATGAACGCAAAGAAAAGGACTCCGGAAAAGAACTGCAATGTTGAGAGCGCTACTTGGTAAAAGGTTTTCCCGTATATCAGAGAGAAATATAACAACTTTAAATTGGTTATTGAAACCAAAAAAATCAAAGACACAACTTGTCTAGAGGCATGCTAGTCAACTCCCTTACACTGGTCTGCCAAAATTATATCACTGATACAACCCCCTCCTTGGGCAAGCCCCAACCCCTGGATTCTCTGCACTTTTTTACCCTACACAGAAATAACATTCACTGACTTCTGGTGGTGTTACAGAGAGGAGATGAAAATATTTTCAATTATTTTTAAATCCCATCTAGGTTGAAAAAAAACACTTTATTTACACCCCTGCGCAAAAAAACATGCAAATAATAGGTGCAAATTCTTACTCGCTAAAGAGGAATTATTATTCATAGGTTATCTTTTTTCCAGTATCAATTATAGATACGATATTCTCGTTATCGCTTGATTTGGCATGACAAGCAGAGGGCATGTGTAATCTGTCCCTGTACCCCTTTTTACCCTTCAAAAACTGATCTAGTACCGCCTTTTGCTGTATAACATAAGCAAAGACAATTAGTGGCATTAGATTCCATTCACCGGAAGTTACTCACCCAAATGTTGCCTTTTAAGAAGCCAATGGAATTTATAGCATTGTGTGCCAAGTCTAGGAAGGATATGCTCAGCATCAGACCAGCAGCAAAACCCTGAAATAAATAAGTTTAAAATTATTGAATATTTGGGGATAATTAAATCGCCAAATGATAATTTAAACTTTACCTGTAAGAGCCCGAGCAATTTGAGATTGGGGGCTTGATTTATTACAACAAAAAGCGCACCTATCCAAAGAGTAGCCTAGGTTTAGTTCACAAGTAAATAGATATTAGATATTTTTTCAAAGAAAGACTATCTGCATCATAAGACAGAACTTGGAGATTTCTTTAGCGAATCTAATGCCCAGAATAATGAAGAGCTTGAAGCTGTAATACATTTTTTAACTTCAATTCACTTACAAGAAACGTCACAAATTACTAAAAGAAACGAAGTTGTACATGTAGAAAAAAAATCATAAATTTTCAAAATATGCTGTTTCCAGTCATTTCTGACAGGCATTCATTTTTTTTCAGTCGTGTTATTGAGTTGAAATTATATTTTCAACTCTACAAAAAAAAAACCAATAGAAATGCTATAGGGTATACACTCCAAGATAAAAGAAAAGAAATTTCGCAACTCGGTAGAACATATTCTATCTCAGGCCTGCCCCTCATTTCTTTCTGCTGCAATTGCCAGTCAAATGAGAAAACTTCGATGAATATCCTGACAGATCACAGTAAGACATATCTGAGATATCTTTGCAGTATCCAGCTGAAACTAATGGGCCTGATGCACCTTCCCTTCACTACGCATCCATAGATACTTCGTGAATATCATCCCAACTATATGTGCTTCAGAGACCGGCAGGACCCTCAAATTCAGGTTATCCCGATGAAAAATTTGATATAGAATTTTTATCGAAATCGGATGAGTCGTTTAATTTATCAACGTGCAATGTGTTAAGATCATATGCTCAAACTGATAAAAAGAAACACATGTACTAAAGCATAAGGCGTTTGCATGATATTCATGCTTTTGAGGAAAAAAAAAGAACGATAGCAGAAGAAATTTATCATCAAGAACTTTTACTGCAAACTGCCAATTGTCGTTTTTTAGAAGTGCAAGAATGGAGATTTGATGATGTTACTTTAAAAGATCTGACATTATATTCGTTACAGTTCTCCAAGAAGAATATCTTAGCTATTTGTTTTCTTACGTTTTGGGCATAGATTCCAGAGTCTTCCTAGGTCATCCTTTTGACTTTCTGTAAGACATTTAAGAGCGGAATTGAAAGCTTTTAAGCAGTCAAATGCCTAATATTTAATGATACCTCTCTCTCTCTCTCTCCCCTCTCGCTCGCTTGCTAGACATCCCCAAGGCAGTATTTCAATGCCCAATGAAAATATTGTACACTGGAAACAATAAGTAGCTTCTGTCCACTTCCTGACTCCCTTTATATTATGTCGTTGACAAAAAGTGTTCGCAAAGATAGAGCATCTAAACAAGAGTCGACGAACCAGGTCTCCTGAGCCCGAAATTGTCTTGGAGTCGTTAACCCAACCATTCCTGTCCAGGCGATAAACCGAACCACTACCAGTTAAAGATAAATCAGAAGTCTGAATTCATCGACCGCACGCAATTTCGAATGCAATTCGTTAACCTAAATCCTTCCACTAAAACGAATTCACCTAATTTTCTTCGTCAAATGTCAGTAGCAGTAGCGCACTGTGAATTCTCAGCAGAGCAAAAGAACAACGGAACGCTTCGCCGGTCTCAACTACAGAGAAGGAGAGCAAAACAAAACAAAAAAATGTATACCGCAACGTAAAGTGATTCTCATCCGCTGCAGAGAACTGAAGAAGGCGAAGAAGGGAGAACGGATTGAACCGAAACATTATTTCCAGCTTTCTCACCGAGGGAAGTACTCAAGCCGCCGACGAGGGAGAGACCGAGCGCGACGAGGACCTGAGAATCCATCGGAAAAACTCTAGCGCGCGCGAAGGCGGGAATGGGAGCGGTGGCGAGCCGAGAGAAGAACGTGGGAGGTTTTATACACGCCCCGGCTTCCCGTTCTCGCTTGTCCGCGGGGAAACGAACAATGGAGGGTGAGCGGAGGCGGTGACCGTGGAGCAGGTGAACCCACCAACACACTGAGGGGGTGGGGGGTGCCTGACGGAATACGTTCTTGTTTGGATGAGCTTTCCCACGCGAGCATCCGAAAAGCCATTTCGGGATGGGCTTTCTTTCTCATCTTTTAAAATTCGATTCCTAGAGAGCGTCTTTTTCCCCGCTTCCGCAGCAATCCCGATTTTCGTGGGGCTCTCGCTAAGCCCCTCAACGGGCCGGGTCTGGTCGGGTCAGATCCGAGCCCGGCCCGATTGAGTCGCCGCGATGAAAATATTGAGTGGAGGAAGAAGGGAGAAGAAGGGCGTCGGCCATGGCTTCCGCATGTAGCGTCCCCCCGTTTGGGGGCCTTCCTGTCAGGGCATGGAGAAGAAGAGAGGTCAGATCTTCTTCTGAGAGACGCCCACAGCGAGGAGGACCTCCGAAGCGGTGCCTGAGGTGCAATTCCCTCTACCACGAGGACGAGAACTCGCCGACGGCCTGCTCCTTCCACGGCCACGTTACAGGTACCGGAGCCCGCCGGGCGGCGCCGCCGTCTCTGCCGGAGAGTCTCGCCGATTGGGTTCTTTCAACGTGGGTCACCCCGTGGGACTGAATCTGCGCAGGGGAGAAAGGGCTGTTCGCCCTAGCGCCGCCGCACCAGGGGATCGACGGCGAGTGGACCGACGGGAGCGGGGTGATCGTCTACAGGTGGAACGAGAAGGGAAACAGGCCGAACACGGGGAGCGCGAATTGGAAGAAGAGGTGGAGCTGCTGCTCCGAGTACGACGAGCGCGCCCCTCCGTGCCGCCGGGGACGGCACGTCTCCTACGACGACGGGTTCACCCTCTACTGAGCAGCTTCACACCCATCGCCCCGTCTCTCTCGAACTTCCAAAATTTGCAGGAACGAAGTCCCCGGATTCATCGCAGGGGAGACGAGCTGTTCGAAAATTATCATCTCATCGATGGTGGGTAGTATTGAATACATCCGCTGTGGGGGGGGAGGGTGGTTCTACGAGGTTCAGACGGTGGTGAAGGACTCGTGGATGCGCCGGAGGATGGGCTCGTCGCGATCCCACTCGGGCTTCGGGGCGTTGACGAAGTGGGCGTAGAGCTTGTTGCGGGCGCAGGTGACGGAGATGAGGCTGTGGGCTCCGCCCGCGCCATCGATCTCGTAGACGTAGTAGAGCTGCCCCGACTCGCTCTTGCGCTCTTCCGAGCGGACGCTGTCAGCGGAGGAGATCAGGTCCTGCAGGTCGACGTCCGAGAGGGCGAGATTGTTGAGCACGGCGTCGACGGGGGCGAGGCTGCGGAAGCCGGAGAGGAAGGTGAGGTACACCTTCTCCGACCTCTTCTTGGGGTTGTAGAACTCGCTGTCGGTGCCATTGGTGCCCTTCTCCACCTTGGAGACCAGCCTCTCCTTCCACCCGTCGGGGACCTCGTAGATGTACTCTGCGGCGTCCTTCTTGTCGGCGTTCCCCCCGTAGCCTCCGTAATTGGCCGCGCTGGCGGCGGTGCCGTAGTAGAGGCGGAAGGCCGCCGCCTCGGCGAGGGCGACGGGCGGAGATGGCACCGCGGAGGAGAGGATCACCGCTGCGGCGGCGGCTGCGGTGAGGGCCGAGGGGAGAGCCCTTGAATGGAGGGAAGGGGGTTGTGGGGGCTTGGCGAGAACTTTGGGGGAGTTTGAAGAAGGGGAGGCGGCGGCGGCGGCGGAGAAGAGGGCGGCGGAGGGGGAGAAGACGGTGGCCATCGGAGTGGGGACTTCTGATTTCCAGAGATGTGGTGTCCGATAGGCCTCCCCCGATCTTTATCCGCAGAAAGACCATGACGACTCTGCGGTAAGGTTACCTCCCTCCTATTCGTCTCTTGTAAAAATGAGTTTTTTAAAATAAATAAATAATATGTTAAATTTTCCGTATTTAAGGTTTATATCAACATTATTTAATAAATTTTAACGAAGCTAAAATATTATTTATGTTATGTATGAAATATATGTAAAATATAATATGAAAATTGAACATAAATATTATTTTGCTTTTGGGCATCTTATCACGTAAGTAATCCCTAGTTATATGCGATTGGCAAGAACACAAAGTATTATGATAGGGAGAAGCAATATGTCCAAGACAAACTGAATTATGTCATTTATATAGGAGTTCATAAGCGTTCAAAGTGTTGTATTGTAGCATCTGTCCTAACAAAGTTATTACTTATTAATTTAACACCTTTATCTCCTAATAAGACTATTGTCATTTACTCCGATGTTTTATTTTACTTTATTTTGTTTATGACATTAGACCACTTCTTGACTTCTTGTATATTTGGTTGGTATTGATAGATATATTGAATTTTTTTGTACTTGTAAAGTTAGCCTATTATGTATGTTATGTACATTGTTAATATTGTTCAATTGAGGTTATCATATTGTTAATATTACTTGTGACATCCAAATGTCCTTGTCAACATATGTTCTTAGAGGTATCAACTGATGATATCCTCAAATTTTTAAATATTAACATCTCACTCTCAGGCCTTTCCTTTTTTAAATGTTTTTATCAATATATACCAATTGACAAAACAGCACACATGACCATTTTTGTGATAATGTTCATTAAATATTCTCATCTTTTTATCCCAAAATAGTATATACCATGGCAAAAAAATAAGTTCACATCCTTGGGAGATTCCATTGAAAATGATTTTCTCTAAATTCTATTAATTTGTCTCATATACTTTTAAGAACAAGATACTAAAGATTTGATCAATCGTAAATTTTTGATAGAAATTAAGTTAGCAAGTAATCCAACTAACTTGTAGTTCAATTTCAAATAATCTATCAAAACATGGTACCAAACCTCAATATTATTTGATTTATTTGATGTTAATATACAAACTTTAGTTCATTCACAAGAAGACCCCATCATCAACATTAAACCTCACTTATCATTAAAGTTTCTTATTATTTTACTTGATACACATTGTTGCCTTTTGCATTTCTCTTATCCTTGTGTGTACTGTGTAAATCAATATGTTGTTAAATAATAAATTGGTCCCATTATCTTTTTAATTAAAGTGAATTTAATGAGTGTAGTAATATTGTAAACTCAAATAGTGAACAATATATTAGAAAACTCTAGTATAAGTTAAACAAAAATTGAGTGACATCAAATAAATACATTTGATTATCTTAATTATCAGTGATATAATAGCATAATCCTTCCAACATAATGTCAATAAATTGTATTTCACCTTATATTTAAGGGTGATAACTTGTAGATAATTTAAGTTGCATCTATAACTCAAATAAATATAGTATAAAATCATCTATTTAACTTGGTGTCACAATCATTCATGATGCTCCTTAGTAGTCCTCTAATTTTGACTATATTTGTCATAAAGAGATAGAACACCTCTTATGCACTATTATGTGTTGGTCAACATGAATAGCATATATTTTAAAGATAAGTTGAGAACAACAAAAATCTCATCAAATCATTTGTTCTTGATAACTCAATAAAACTTATTGAGATGAACCCCTACAATTGCTTTAGACTAAAAGATAAAACTCTATCTTCATATAAAAATTGATAAGGCTAAAAGATGACTTAAGCTATTTCATTTGACTAGGTGTCAATCAATCACTAATGGGTAGATATCTACTTGATTCGTTCATACATCCACCTTCCCACCAACATGATGTATAAATGTAAATTATAATTATTTGAGTTAAAATAATAATAATCATAATAATAAATCACATTGTGATATATTTGACTTCAATTAATTGTCTCTAACTTTGTGAACACCTTAGGACTCCAGTTATAAATCAAAATGTTGTCTAAATATACTATCATAAAGTACTCAATATATTCTTAAAATATAATATTCTTAAAATATAACATTTGACTTTGTGAGTTTAAACACATCCTCATAAAATTATATGATCCATACCAAATGTGTATGTGATCTTCAACTCATCACCTTCCTAAATATAATTGTGATAATATATATTATTATAATTTATCTTAGATCCTAAAAAAATTATGAACTCCCTCCAAAAATTGAACAAATTTTTAGTGTTGGGCATCAAATACTCATTTTCACAATTATCTTATTAAATTTATATTAGTCAATGCATAATTAGAGCAATCAATTTCTTCTTCATCTAAAGAAAGATAAAAACATTGTACAAAGAGCTTAGACAAAAGAATGTCTCACATCTAGCATTTCATCTAATTGTCTATGTAACTTCTCTAACTACACATGTGGCATCTTTGTTAGTGCACACAATGATGAGTGTGTCTATCATGAGTTTCCATCTTTTGTTCCAGATCATGATCATCACATCCATCATATTGTTATAAAATAATATTTATTTATTTATTTTAAGTGCCATGTCATTGAGTCATATCTAATAGTAATCATTGTTTTATTCTTCAATGTTGTTAAGATAGATCTCATCACCATAGTTTCATTCATTCCTTTATTGAAAAGTATATATTAACTTTAGTCATCAAATATTTGATGATTACCATGCTCTCAAGTAGTAGTATAAGTATACTTTATTAGTGATGAAAATCTCCAAACATTAGTTAAAATACTTTTTTTTTTACATTTTTGAGAAAATTTATCTCTAAGCTGACTTTAAAATTATTTTTGAGTAACACTATTAAGTTTATTGATCATTCTCATCATCTGACTTATAATATATAAAATTTTTACACATTGCCTCAACCATAGTTTGGTGTTGAGTTAATGATCTTGATGTAACTGTCACCTTGTGACACTATCAAAATTGATTAAATGACTTATTTTTCTAGAGAAATTTGTGGGTGACATCACTATCTAGTAAGTTTATCATTGGGTGTATGTTCCATGGAGATAATTCTATTTCTTTAAAGTCATTGGTGTCATACATCACTATAAGATGTCCAATAAATGAAGAGAGTTGAGAGAATGACTATTATTAACTTCAACTAGTGTTTCATACACCATCGACAAAGCTATCATCAATTTGCCTCCATTCCAAGTTAGACACAAAGTATTCTTTCATCTAGAAGCTTCCATCATAAATAGAGTACACATAGTAAAACATTTGGATGGTGTTACCTTTTCTCCTCAATATGTCTCCATCTTAGGCCCACCCTAACTTCTTGTAGTTGTCACCCTATGCATGACAATTGCTACTATGTTAATTTTGCTTACCTTTATCCCACCATTTGCCACAATATTTTGTGTCAATGGAGTTGATCTAACATCAAGGTATTGGTCAATGATATTGTTAATTTGTGTATCTTTAACACATTAGCAATATATCCTTAAATAAAAACTAGTTATGAAATTTAATAACTTGTACTCCTAAAAAAATTTTCTATATCCAAAAGAAGATCAGTTAACTACCGCATAGACTCCCTCATTATGTTAGTGTGACATAACACAAGTTTGATTAGTCATATACTTCACAAACTAATCTCAAGTGAAGATAAGGGTATTAATATGCTTTAAAGATAAAGTCCTCAACCATAGTTTGATGTCCATTATAAGATGATAACAAGTAAAATCTTATTCTCATATGCCACATCACTCACTTGAAGTGCTGGTCAAGATTTCTTAATTTATTAAGCATTGAAATTACCAATTTCTTAAGTATTAAGATGCTCAAGATATGCCTTGAGTTATAGACATTTGGCATGTCCCCATGTACATCCAACTATATATCAGTTTCCACATGCTTCAACAATGCCACATCTCCTATGAAGCTTTAAAATGGATCTCACAAGATAACACCATTCAAGTGTAGTTCACATTCATTGGCGATGTAGGGAATGACCTATGTCATCACCACATGTGCTCTCTACTTATTCTTCCATGACTTAAAAGATGATTCATAACCTCTCGGTAGCAGGGAACACAAGGAAAAGTGCCCTTAGCCATCATTCATTAACTTGATTCCAAATTGTCCCAAGGATGCTCCTAAGTTACATGTTACTTACCCATGCAACCATTTTTGTCATTCCTATGTGACATCCAATCAACATGATTTTTGAGATATTTACACAAAAAGATAAACACTTTTGACAAAAATAGATACACATAATAAAGAGGAACAATCTACCCTATAAAATAATAATAATATCAATAATCTACCCCACAGAGATGCATCATCTGTTACATAAAGGTGCATAGGCCACCATGGTGCCCTAGTGCAACCTCTTGCCCCATCGAAATTGTTAATTAATGATCTAATGTCTTGCTCCGCTGTCATGATCGTCCTGCTCCACTACAAAGACTGTTGGGCCATTAAGAATATTATATGTAGCCCCTTCCTACATTTTGTATGTATGGTTGGTAATCGTCAGATCTCTCGTCTTGTTCCAGGGCCAAGGTTGCGTACGCCACGGACGGCGCAGCCGTGCACGCAGAGTCGGTGTGGGGTCATCACACCGCCGACGCCTCTGACTGGCTCAAACGCACGATGAGAAAGGATTCCGGGCGGTGTCGTCACCGCCGAGGAACTTGCCATCCTTCTGATACCACGTGGCCTTGCCTTCTCACGCCAACTGTGACACGGAATCAGCGGAGGCCACCCAGATTCCAGGCGGGCCCCGCGGCGGATCGTTTCTAGCAAGACCCCGCCATTGCCCGCCACCAGTCGGGGTTCCGTGGAGTTTCACGGCGGGCCTCCTCCCCTCTCCTCTCCTCTCCTCTCAGGGCCCTCTCTCCCTCTCGGGAAGCGGAATTCTCAAGGGGGGAGGAAGTCTCTGCTGGGGATGGAGACGGTGTGCGCGAAATTGGAGCTGCCTCTGCGGAGCTTCAGCGCCACCTCGTGTTCCTATTGCCGGCCGCCCAAGCTGAGGATTCCCGCGCCAAATCGGTGTTCACGGTTGAGGCTGGCGATTCGGCAGGAGAAGAGATCGACGGACGAGGTTCCCTGGCCACCAGCGCTCGAAGGAGATGCTTCTGGTGGAAAGACGGTCGGATCAATCATCGGCAGGAGCTTCTTCGGACTCGCTGCGGCCACGGGAGCCGCCGTCTTATTGAGTTGCAGCTCCCCGGCAATTGCCGAGTCTCTCACTGTTGCTTTTCCTGTTTCCAGAGTACGCGAGGTAAACATTTACGACCTGAACGTTTCACCCACCGTTTTGCTTCAGGGATTTTTGTTTTATTGTGTATGCTGTGCACCTATTCATCGCTTGATGAAATCTTTTCTTTTCACAAACTAATTCGGCAGTCCACTCCACGGAATTTCGTCTTGTAATACCTGAATTCATTTCAGTATCTTTGAATAAGGGCGCGCTCTTTGGGTATCATGTACTGCCAGCGTTCTTGACGGATAGGTGGCTAATGCTGAAGCATTTATATTTGATAAGTTTTTTCAAGTGATGGAAGTCTTTTTTTCTTTAGTTCTTTAGTAATGTTGTTTAAAAAGTTTTTTTTTCTGTTTAAATGGAGTATGTGTGATGTTCCTTTTAGGTGAATACCGTCCAGCGGACTCTTGTTGAGGCATGGGGCTTGATTCGGGAATCATTTGTGGACCCTACTTTTAATCACCAAGGTACAATGACTGTGAATTTTTTATTTCAAAAGAGTGTGATCGGCAAACTCACAGTTTCCTATAATTGATATAATTAGCTTCCATGAATCTGTGAGTGCCTTTTTTCCCCTTTTCCTTGGTTTATAATTTCATCATAAGATTCCTGCGACTTATTTTGTAGGGTTACTAAAACCAAGTAATATATGAAAAATCCGATCATTCAAACTAGAGCTCGTTAATTAGCTTATCTCCATAAAATGTAAAATCTGTGCCTAACAGTGTTTAAATGAAAGGTAATCCGATGTATGTCTCCAATTTACCAATCCAGCACATTGATGCGAAAAACCATTATTCGTGAGGTACATTTCAAAACGATTCTCGCACTATTGAGCCTTATATGGACTTCTATGCTCAGAAGCCAATCAGCAACCTTAAATCCTTTTGATAGCACTTGACTGGCCGTGAATGAAATAGGATGTGGCAAATGTTACATAGGAAGCTGAGAGCTTGATAAAAGATTTTTAGTATTAGAGCTGATGAATATTTTTTTATTTTTTTATGAGGCTTTTATGATTTTTTTATTTCATGTTCACGTGCATTTTTACAATAATTTATCTTACGCAGACTGGGACATGAAGCTTCAGCAAACGATGGTGGAATTATTCTCTTTGAAGTCAGCTGATGCAGCGTATAGCAAAGTCAGCGGAATGCTTGCCACGCTTGGTGATCCATTTACTAGAATTATTAGCCCAAAGGTGGGTAATGTTAGGGACCACATGATTAATTAAACTTACTAATTTCTGCTTCTTTTTCAAGGCGAAATTTTGTCAGCGATCATGGATGATTGGAAACAGACATTTTATTTACGCTTCACCTCTCGCCATTTTGTACCAATCTACATTCTTAGCAGACGATTAACTTTCGATTCATTAGATCGTATTTTTGGAGCTAAGTTGTTTGATACCTTTATTTCCCCAGGTTCGTGATTTCTTTCTATTTTTTGGAGTGGGCGTATTTCAGCCTTGTTCAAACCCATTTAATTTAGCTCCATGCTTCAAATTTCGTGGACCAGAGTATCCTAGTGCCATTATGTCCAATTCAGGTCGAAATGGGCGCCAGACTTATCAAGGGTGTCTGTCAGACATTTTATCTTATAGTCGTTAACCTTCTATAAACCCGTTCCTCATCTTCTTCTGCATATGCAGGAATATCAAAGCTTCCGGATAGGCAGTGATGGAAATCTGCAGGGAGTTGGTCTCTTCATAAATGTCGAACCAAGCTCTGGTCACTTGGTTAGTGAAATATGTTTACATTTCCAGCAATGAATTTCCTCCGTAAGTTCTTCTAAAATTTTTAAAATGTTCGAGCCAATATGTTTAAATTTAACTACAGTCTAATTATTTAATGCCTTTATAAATTTCCAAGGGCTACGTATATTTGCCAATATTTGAGGTTCATACTCGTTTAATCAATGAATATGGTAGAATTTAATGTCACCATTTTTGTGTGTTCGGCTAATTTCAGCTATTCGATGTACTCACGCATTAAATCTTTATGTTGCCCCAGGTTGTCTTATCCTGTCTAGATGGAAGTCCAGCTGACCGTGCTGGCATACAAGAGGGAGATGAACTGATTGAGATAGATGGTGAGTCAACTAGGGACTTTCATAAACTTTCTCTCTATGTTTCTTTCTAATGGGCGGAGATTTGACTCTGTAATTGAGGTCGTGCGTACATTGTCAACTGCTTTTTTCTGTAGTCTACAGCATACCATTCTCCAATTCACCAAAACTGTTGCATTTCTTGATGATGAGATGATTTTTTTTCCATGTCTATCCCTATTTTCAATTGCACGCCAAGCCTAGAACCACACTTTTGCATACGACCTTAATATTCTTCTTATGCGTTATGGCTAAGTATAAAGGCAATGATTTCGGATACAGTATATTATCTTGTGGAAGTGGCTTCTCACCGTGTGTGCATCCCAACCCTTCACTGTTTCCTATATAGCTAACTTATTAGGCACGTCTTAGGTAAATATTTATTTGGAAGTAAATATTGGACAGATGATTCTCAACTTCTCAACTGAGTCGAATGGTCAAATAATCATAAGTTGACTTGCAAATCTGATCCCTAGAAACTTGAACCTTCAGTCTGATCCTAAAAGGATCCATTCAAAAAATATAAACAACCTTAAGGAAACATAAAAGCTGTGTGCGTTGAGATTTTCTTTCGAATTCAAAATTTCATCTTTTTAAGGAATCAGTTAGAGAACTTGATACAATTCGTCTTCTATCTTCGCTATTCAGGTGAAACACTTACAGGCTTAGATGGAGCAGCTGCTGCCCAGAAGCTCCGAGGACGTGTAGGAACTACTGTTACAGTAAAAATTCACAGTGTAATGTACTCCATCCTTTATTTATACAAAAAAAATAGCAGACAAAAATTGTGATTACAAGAAAAAAACATAAACGAAGATAAACAAGTTAATTTCCTGGCATTTTATGTCCTACTGCAATTACATCTCTGTTTGAAGCCCATTTATGAAACTGTCCATGGATCCCAAGGGAAAATCACTCTCCTCTATCTATCCCTCTCCCGACGTCCTTCCACTAGTGTTGGCAAAGAAACTCTTGACATAATAAATTTAGAGCCAGGTGGGCCTTGGAACATGATCTTCATTTAGCTTTTCAATTTTATAAGTTGCATTTTTTGGCTAAATCTTGGAAATAAGCATATTAAGGCTCGTTCTATAAATTGTATCATCTCTTGTCCTCATAGCCTAGAAAAACTAAATCAAGCAGGCTTTTTAATCTCCGTTTCTGTGGTTTTTGTCTAAATATGTTTTCTTGTACATTTTTTTTCAGGGCAGGGAATACGAATCTGGCTCTGGCATTAGAGAGGTACTTCACATTATCCCTTTGTCGAATGATCCAAGTGGTATCTATCACCCAGGAACAGATGAAGACGAACACCACCTACAAATTTCTTTCATCATGATAGAATTTTCTCGCAAGTAGCCAGTTTCTACAGATTATTGATGAAGGCGGGTCACTTGCCCGTGCATTAAAACACTCTGGGTAGTGGAGCTAACATGAAAAATATCAAAATTTCCTGGTTCAAGGTCAAGCTCTCTCGCGAGGTCATCAAGATTTCGCCCGTATCCACCGCAATCATCTCTCATGTCTCACCCAGCGGGCGCGAATCCAAGATCGGCTACGTGAGGCTGTCGGCCTTCTCTCAGGTACGAAATGATCTCCTGGTCCTTTGCGAGACCTGCCATCGTTTTACCGCGGTCAGGGGCTTGTTCATCCCCAGCGTCGAAGCTCACGTCGCGTCCACTTTTGACCAGACCGCCGCCGCAGAAATGGAGAGCTCTATCCAGGCCATGGAGGACCAAGGCGTCCAGTCCTACATACTTGACCTGCGCAACAATCCGGTGCGTGAATCGAGCCGACGATGGGATTCCCATGCCCAGGAGGCAGCTGTTCATCTGCTCTTCGACGGTTCTTGCAGGGCGGCCTCGTCACGGCCGGCCTGGACGTGGCCCAGATCTGGTTAGACGGAGACGAGACTCTGGTCAACACCATCGACCGCGACGGAAACATGCTCCCCATTGGCATGGTCAACGGCCACGCCCTGACCCACGACCCACTCGTCGTTCTTGTACGCCCTCGCCCAAGCTCTCCCCGGATCGTCATTCCTCGAGAAAAATGTCAACGCCGAGATCGCTCTCTGCGGTCCTGACTATCTCTCTCTCTCTCTCTCTGGATCAGGTCAACGAAGGAAGCGCAAGCGCCAGTGAGATCCTGGCGGGCGCGTTGCGCGACAACGGCCGCGCGCTCCTCGTGGGGAACAAGACCTTCGGCAAGGGAAAGATCCAGGTGAAGTCCCTTACATGAGTCAACTCTCTGGTAAACGATTGCCTCGTAAAATCTTCATTCTCCCAGAGTTTTTCTGACGATTGATTCCGTCCGACGCGTTCCAGAGCGTGACCGAGCTACACGACGGGTCCGCGTTGTTCATCACCGTCGCCAAGTACCTGTCCCCGTCGCTGCACGACATCGACCAGGTGGGGATCACGCCAGACATCCAGTGCACGCCCGACGCGTTGACCGCGCCCCGGCCTCTCCCCGCCGGCGACGGCGCGACGGCGGACACCTTGGAGTCTGACACTTGCATCCTGATCGCCGAGCACGAGCTGGAGATGGAGCAGTCCGAGGGATCCGCTTCATAAGCATCGCAGGATTTAAATGACTGCAGCTTGCATGATCCCCCCCCCCTCTCCCGCCATAGATATATATTCATATGTGTGTATATCATATGGTTGGTGGAGCCCCCCCTGTCTATATATTCATGTATATATTCCATCCCTTATTTAGTAGAACTTAGTCTGCATAATTCAAATGTATAGAGGAAATCAATGTATTTGTTGGACCCATAATTTTTATTGGCGTCATTGCAAGTGATACCTTTTCAGCGCTGTGTAATTTTTTTCTATTTTTTAAATTTTTACTGTATATCATACGGAAAAATGGTGACCCGAAGAAACCAAAATAATGCCTGATTACCATTTATGTTAATATTTGTATTTATTTATTGATAAAAAAACCTCGATTCACCTGTCGGGGCAGAAGGAAACTATTAACAATAAATAAATACAAATATTAACATAAAATGGTTTTTTTCGAAGATATTCTTGAAATTTTGGATTTTCGGGAATTTTTTAAAGTGTTAATTTAGAGGATATCGGTAACTGTTCGCTTGTGCGGCCGGGGTGGAAGATGACAGAGAGAAGGGGCGTGCCCCAACACGTGACTATATAGGTTCAAGCACGCGCGTTCCTGAGATGGAGGCCGAGGGGGTGGGCAGCAGTTGAATCAGAGACCGTGTTCGACCTCGTCGAGGAGCACCACCCTCGGGGAGCTCTTGCGAACCCTAGAAGATAATCGGGAACTGCTTCGTCCCGGCGCCCAGCGTTGGCGATTTCGAGGGTGCTTCCTCGCGTGCACGTCGTCACCCTGCGGTGATGTCGAAAAAGTTAATGTTTTCCCCTCTCCCGGTGACGCCTCATGTATCTCGATTGCGTTCACCCGTGAGCTGAATCTCTGCGTTGGTTTCTATTCTTCCGTTGTCTCTGATTCGTTTTAATTGAAGACCGATGCGAGGGTTTTCCTCGGAAGCTTGACCATGTTTTCCGTTTTCTTGAGTTCCGCGGTTCATCCGGCTATGGATGGGTAGGCCTTGACGTAGGAACGTCAAATAATCCGAATAATAGCGAGGATAACTATTTATATCTACATCTAGCTCGCGGTTTTATGATATCTGGCAGAGGAGGTGTACTAGAAGTCCCTAATTTTCTTGCAAATTTATCGTCACATTAGATAGTATTTATTCTACGCTTTCGATTACTCATCGGATGGTAGTCCTGTCTGGGCTCTCATTGAAATAGGAATCCAGTGAATCTAGACTTAAGTTGGAAGAATAATTCTTTTTGAAACAAAGAATTAGTTGTTCGATCATTCGCTAGCGTTCTGTTCTTGGCATCATTTGCTTCTTTGTTTTTTAGTTTTTAATTATTTTCCTATTTATTTGTATCTGAGTTCTTTTATGTTCTTGATCATACAATGCATTCCACATCTCACTTTATGAGATGGACCGCTTGTCACACAGCTTAATCACATGAGAACGCCATAACCTCCTTTGTAGCATCGTATCAATTTTTATTTCTTTTGTGATGGGTATTTGGTATCCATAACCCATCTGAAGAGGATACATTAACGTGTAAATGCTTTCACTGAATTCTTTGATACGTTCGCTGTAAAATGGTTGGGATCCTTGTATCAGATGCTGAGATCTGGACTAGAAAAACATATAAATTTTTATTTCATATAGAGGATCGATTTCTTATGCGATAGAACTAGCTGACGCTCAATCGATGCCATGGTTGATTTTCACCGTCACAGCTTATCATGGTTGAATATGGGTTAATGTTAGGCTAGGCCAGACATGCCACGAGAGAAATTTGTAGATTCCAGAGTAGGCAGGCCAGACATGGAGCAAAAATATCCACGAGAGAAATTTGAAGCAGCTGTGTCTTTTATGATGCGAAAGGATATCGATAACCATGACGACAGGGCTTCAGAGAGATGGTCGCAATTTTTATTTTTTATTTTTCTTTTTTTTTTTGGGAGGGGGTGAGATTTTTCCTGTGAGAGTGATGTGTGATGATAAACACCCCCCCCACCCCTCTGTAACCCCCCTTTCCCCTCATAGGGGTAGGTTTGTGGACCATAGAAGCCAGTGTGCTCTGAGCGAGTGTAATGACTGGAGATAGAGTCATTTCTGAAGGAGGAGAACACAGAACTGGGTTGGAGGGCAGGTAGAGAAGGTTAATTAGAGGGGCTCAGAGGGCTTTGTGTAAAGCAGTGGGGGTCAGATATGTTTTATCATGGGAATATGTCCTACTACTGGGATAAGTTAGCCCCTTTCTGAGCGAAAAGAGTTTAAGGTGGACCTATACTATTTCCCCTATGACATAGGCTGTGAGGTCTTCCTGGGAATGTTGCCCAAGGGAAAGAACATCTCACATCGCAGTTAATGTCAGACTCACTAATTTATCATGAAGAATACGCCGGTCTTGCTGCTTTACAATCAGCCAACTTTATTTCTAATGTCGTTCAGAGGAGTTTGTCACGGGAGTGATTCAAAATGTTATTCTGAGAAGCCATGCTAGTTGGACAGAAGGGCATCTTGTTTACTTCTACAATTCTCCTTTTGAAGCCCTTGCATTCTTTTGTCTATCTATCTGACCATAACTTTCCCATCCGTTATCCGTCAAAAAACCCCCATGGAATTATGTGCGGGTTTTTAATAAAATATTAGCTATCTGATCATCAAAGCTCTTCGTTGAAGTCGTATCTGACTTTGTTCCATTCCTTTTTCAAATCAAGAAACATAGGGGAATTTAAAAAAAATAAATCATAAGAGTTTCTTTTCAAGTCGTATGTAACCTTGTGCCTTTACCGTATGATTTGGAACGATCCAAAAGTTTTGGAAAATTTTATGAAAGGAACTTATTGATTGTATGCATCCGATTTTCTTTGTGCCTCGAATGTAATTTTCTTTGCACATATCATTGATCTTCTCGTCTTGTTCTCTATTTGTGTGGAGCCATTTAATTTGTGCGCTGCTTTTCTGTTCATTACCACACTATTGTTGATCTTTTTTTACTCCCCTGACCTATCCAGAGTCCTCTGTAAGTTCTTTGCACATGGAGCATGTTTGAAGGGGGATAATTGTGAGTTTTCACACGACTGGAGACAACCATCCAATAACGTAAGAAAGTCAATCTGCTTGCCATCAAGTCCGTGTTTGATATTTTCTCTTACGTGGAATCAGTCATCAATTTTATGGTGACCATTTCTACTTCTTCTTCTTTTTTCCCCCTTCTCAGATTTGCACTTTTTATCAAAAAGGTGCTTGCTCCTATGGTAGTAGATGCAGATATGACCATGTTAAAGCCTCTCGTCAGGCCTCTGTTTCATCGTCACCGAATTCCTCCTCTCGGGCCGCACACCCGAATGGCACTCCTCTGGGTAAAGAGCCAACTGCCACACAGAATCACCTTCCAGGCGCTGCTTCATCCAGCCGATCTCTTACCTCCGTTGTGAAACCAGTGTGGGCCCAAGGAGCCCATGGTTTTTCAAGTAATGAGAATATATCCCATCTTGTGGCTGTTGATCCAGCGGAAAAGCCCATATGCTCATTTGCAGCTGCTGGTTATTGTCCCCACGGTGACAAGTGTCCCCACCTTCATGGGGATCTGTGTTACATCTGTGGAAGAAATTGCCTGCATCCACATCGCCCGGATGAAAGAGAGGAACACATGAGAATGTGCCAGCAAAATAGCAAACACCTTGAAGCATTGAGGCGCAGCCAGGAGATAGAGTGCAGCGTGTGCTTGGAACGTGTTCTGTCTAAGCCAGCGCCTGCTGAGAGGAAGTTTGGGCTGCTCTCCGAATGCGACCACCCGTTCTGCGTGTCCTGCATCCGAAATTGGCGCAGCAGCTCTCCGTCGTCCGGCATGGACGTCAACAGCGCCTTACGAGCTTGCCCAATCTGCAGAAAGCTCTCATATTTCGTGGTTCCCAGTGTCATATGGTACTCATCCAAGGAGGAGAAACAGGAGATAGTTGACGGCTACAAGGACAAGCTCAGGTACCTTTCTGAGCCTGTTGAGCCGCAGAATTTTTCTTCTATTCCTTTTCCCGGTGATGGGCAGTTCATAAATATGCCCCCCTGACTGTCACCATTTGACTTCTTTACTTTGTATTGGGCAGGTCGATTGATTGCAAGTACTTTGACTTCGGAAATGGGTCGTGCCCCTTCGGGACCAGCTGTTTCTACAAGGTACGCCCGCTTGCTGCTTGAAGACCGATCATTCTTTTTTTTTGTTTTTTTTTTTTTTTTTTCACATCCTGATGCCCTCTGAATTCCTGTCCGAACCTCGTGTCAGCATGCGTATCGTGATGGGAGCCTAGAAGAGGTGGCGCTGCGGCATCTGGACACCGATGATGGAAAGACAGTGATTGCCAAGGATATTAGGTTTGCAATCGCCCTCTCTCAGAAAAAGCTGCCATCTTTATCCATCTTGTCTGAGACAGATCGCTTGTGTCGGAATCTGCTCTGCTGCCAGGCTCTCGGAGTTCTTCAGTGGGCTGCGTCTCTAGGTCAAACAGCTCGAGCGTTCTTCAACTGTGAGTTCAAGAATTATTGTTCTCCGTCCCAATCCACCTTTTTTTTTGTTTTTTTTTTCTCTTCAATCATCCTCTAAGCTATCTTCCTTTCGCTGCGCGTTGACCCGTAGGGATGCTGCGGTCTGGTGTCCATGCTGCGTTGACCAATATGCCGTGCTCCGTCGGGGATGAAATGTGTGGCTCTATAGTTAAAATGGCATGATGAATAAGAACTCCAGGGCAATCAAGTTTACCTGATTTGGGTGCCCCCCGGTGCCGTCATGACAGAAGTCAGCTGCTGATTCTTGATGACTGCCGGCTGGAGCGATCTACTCGCCGTAATGAGGTACCCTGCAATTTTTCATCCTCAGTCTCCTCGGTTCATTCATGAGCTCTCTATCTCAGCCACCTTTTTTTTTTTATATAATTTGTCCCATAATTTTAATTCATTTTGCGATCAGGGTTGCAGAGTCTATGCATGCATGGCTTGTTGACTGCGCTGCGGATTATGAGACAGAAAAGCCAGAAATGGGGAAAAAAAAAAGAACGGAGGAGGCAAATAAAGCCTGCAGCAATTTGATGCGAATCATGTGTTATCATATCACTGGAAACCCTTGTGGCCGCTTCACGCCAGACTACGTCGTTCTGGGAGTGCCTGCTGTGGAGGCTTGGGTTGGCTGCCAAAATGGGGGCAGGAGTCAACGCCTCCAAGTCAATCTGACGGCTGCTCTGCGTTCCGTTTATAGTCGGGCGATTCTTGGCTTCCTTTTTTTCTTTTTTCTTCGTTAACTAGATCGATTAGAGTGGCAGGAAATGGCCGATGTGGAGTCGATAAACCTTTAAAAAATGTTGGATGTAAAGTCAACCATGGTCGATGATATGAGAAGCCCACTTTGGACTCTGTCCAAAGTCGCACGCTTTAACTCCCTCGAGTTCATAGAAGCAGCATCCTTGGGCCCATTTGGTCAACGCCGGGCAGGAATAGACGATGAACGGCGGGCTGGTATGATGAGTCCGGACACGAGCGCCTGCGTTCCCAGGCGTCAAATAAGGCTGCGGATCTCAGTTTCAGGAACCCTAATTTGCCGAGCTTCTGCGCTCGATCACTGCTCGGCGGGTTGCCCATGGCCGGCAGGCTTACCGGCGGCCGCTTCGGCCCTCGCCTCGCCGCCGCCCTGCGTACCGCCGCTCTCCATCACGGCGCCTCCCCTTCCTCTCCCCTGTACCGGGCCGCCGCGTCGCCGATTCCCGCCGCCGGACCAGGCGGCGGCATCTTCCTCCGATACCTCTCCTCTCTCCGCCGGCAGCCGGCGCGGCCGAAGCCCGTCGACATTGCGGCGCGAGCGAGGCAACTCCAGAACCGGCGGCTGTGGACGTACGCCCTCACCTTCAGCTGCGTCGCGGGCTTCATCATCATCGTGCTCAACAATTTCCAGGATCAGTTGGTCTTCTACATCACCCCCAGCGAAGCCATCGAGAAATTCGTCTCTAACCCCTCGAAGAACCGCTTCCGGCTGGGGGGTCTCGTCGTGGAGGGCAGCGTCGTGCACCCGTCGGCATCCTCGCCGGAGATGGAGTTCGTGATCACCGATCTGGTGACGGACATCCTCGTCCGGTACGAGGGCTCGCTGCCCGATCTGTTCCGCGAGGGGCATTCCGCAGTCGTCGAAGGTTTCCTGAAGCGGTTCGAGGCGGACGGAGAGGGGAAGGCCGACACGGAGGCCGCGACGAGGGCTTCGACCGTGTCGGAGAAGGCCAGGAACGGCGTCTGCTTCTTCAGGGCGACGGAGGTTCTCGCGAAGCATGACGAGAAGTACATGCCCAAGGAGGTGGCCGCTGCGCTCGAGCGCAACAAGAAGAAGATCGAGGCTGATGCGGCCAGAGAGGCTGCGGAGATGGAGCAGGGTTGAGACACCATCCACAGATTTTTCACTCCAAGCATTCGGCAAACATTTATTTTCGCCCGAAAATAAATCAATTACAGGTATTTGGGGATTCATCCTTGGAATCCCATCGATTATCGAGCTGCTATTTACAGCAGAATTCTCAAACTCCGGCGGTTTCCGCCATGGCGACGCCCCCTACTCCGTGAGACATCCAAAATTTTTCTCCTAGATCATACATAATTTTATGCTTCTCGTGTTGGTTCATGGTGCCCGGCATCAAATTGAGCTTCAGTATCATATGCTTCTCTGGGATGAACCATCGATGTATAACAATTTAATGGGTGAATGATGGGCTCAACCTCCGGATTCATGCGATCAGCCGTAGAATTATGATCTCTGTGGATGGAAAGGGACGATCTTTGCATTATTTCCCTTTGCCCGATCTCAGACCAGCCAGATTTTTGCCTTCTTAGTCCTTTTCAGCTCTGATAATCTCAGACGGGCGCTTGCCCATCATCTGACCACCTCTGTTCTAGCATGTTCTGGCACTCGCTCTCCTCATACGGCAAGGTTTAATCTGATGGGGCCCTTCTCTGGTTGGTTCGAATTGCATCTGCAAGATCGTTTTCGCCCATTATTCTTTCAGCAGTGCCCTCGAGTTGACCCTGTGATGGTGTTGCTCTCACTGAAGTTTCCGGAACCTGCAAATCCAACCAGATATAGAAACATAATTTTTTGATGCTGGGAGTTTTTTTATCTTATTTCAATTTTTCCAATAGTTAAATCAGTGCTCAACAGCCTCCTGCGACATCTGGGCCTCAGCAAAACCTAATATGGTTAATTTGATTTTTTTTCAATTTTTCACAAATCTTTTTATCGACTTATTATCATGCTTCCTTTTAAAAAAAAAAACTCCAGTCATGTTATTATTTTTTGTTGACCATTTCCAATCATGCTTGTTCTCTCCTCATCAAGCATCTTAGTTTTTTTTAATTTTTCGCGTAACTTTTTATTGACCCATTCTCCTGATGATAATGCGCTCGTTGCAGGCTTCCTTTTTTTAATTTTTTCTAGTCATGTTGGTATTTTTTATTGACCATTTCCGACAATGCAAGCTCTTAAGTTTTTTTTTTTCGAAGGCTCGTTTGAAGCTTTTTTTTTTAAAAAAATCCAAGCATGATATTACTTTTTTGTTGATCCGTTCTGCGTTGGGTGGTCTCCCGTGGTCAGTTGTAACTCTTTTCTTAGTCAAAGAAATGATTTTTAGAACTACGAACTCGTCGTGGAGAAATATCACATAAAATTTTCCTTTTGAGTCACATAAAATGAAACAGGGCAAATATATTTTTGTTTTCACTTGAGATTGGGAATCAATGGTTTCTGGAGGACCCATGAATCAGATCCTACTTTACCATTTGAGCTACTTCTGGGCATTCGTGTGAAAATTAATCGGAAAATATTTCATGGCCAACTGTAATCAGAGACATCCTGAGAGAGAGAGAGAGAGAGAGAGAGAGAGAGAGAGAGAGAGGCGATATCATGACGAAGTAGAGTAGACGTTATTTCCGACGAGCTATAATAGCATCTGTTACAAACGAATAAAGATCTGGTCGCGTATGGCAATAAATAAGATAAATATGGAAGATCTCTAGGCACGAATTGGTAATCAATATTACATCGTCGACCCTCACACAAGAAGAAAAAATGGTAATGAGAGAGAGAGAGAGAGGCAATGCGACGCCGTTCAGAGCCGCATGAGGGCCGGGAGGAAGGCGAAGGCCAGCAGGGAACCGAACGCCATCGACGCAGAGGCGGGCGCTCCCGCAATCATGGCCGGCGCCGGCGCCGGAGCAGGGACGTCGCTCTCCTGCGCAGAAACCGCCGCCGCCGCCGCCGCCGCGAGGAAGAGGAGCACCAAGGCGGTGAGGCTAGCCCGGGCCATCGCTACCGGAAGAGGGGGAGGACGCGGAGAGAGGGAGCGAGAAAATGGCGGTGGGGAGATGAGAGAGAAGGCTCTGGCTGGCGAGTTGGGTTGCCCCATCTCCAGGAGGTGTTGGGGATTTATAGGAGATGGCGGTGGGAAAAGGAGGGCGGCGGCGGCGACGACGCGGTAAGCCGGCCGGTAGGACAGCTGTCGACACCAAGCCCAACTTTTTTCGTCCGACCTCGATCGGTGCGCCTTGACCGTTGCCACAACGGTCGTTTTTTTCAAAAAACGGACGCTCAAGGGAGGAGGCAACCCACGTGGAACTCTTGGCACACGTCCCCATCACCCGATTCCGGAGGACTCGGCCCCGAGTTTCGAGTTCGGAAGCGAGGTGACTCGTTCCGAGTCGGACGCCTCCACGCCGACACATCCGTGCCTCCCCCCAACGTCTCTTTTTAGCAGCGATTTCTCGTGGCCGATTCGGTTTTCAACGCGTGGGAAATCGCTTTCAGGGAAAACTGCGTTGGAGTATCTGGAACAAACGGGGCAGAAGAGATTTTTTCTCTATTTATAATATTAAAAATCGTGGAAAAAATCATCGAGGAGCCGAGCCCAGTGGGCCGGATTGGTCTGGAAGCCCAGTAGGAAAGCCACAACTGGGCCTACTTGGGCTCATACTTGTCTCCCTCGTCTCTCATCGTCGGATATCGATCCGACGGTCCGCATTCAAAACCGACCAACGAGGTAGCTCACTTTTCCGTGGGCGGAGAACCGCCCCTGTTTGCAAACGGGGGGAGGGTTCCAAGATTCTATTTTTTTTATTTATTTTTTGTTCTTCCCGATAGAATGAGGAGGTGTTGGTGTTGGAGGATCGATCACTGAACAGGGAGCTCGACGCTCCATCGCCGTCGACCCGGAGGAGGAGACGGAGAGAACCCAGATGGCGTCCTCTCTATCCCGCAAGCTGGCCATCAGGGTCCTTCAAAACCCTAGCTCCGGCACCGTCTTCCCCCTGCAGCTGATCGGCGCTCGTCTGAGATCTCTCGAGGGTGAAGTTTCAGCTCCCGATGCCAGATTCATCTCTCGCTCCATGGTCCCCGATCTTTGCAGTAGGAGCAACACCAGATCCATCCCTAATTTGGGTCCCCCTGCCCTGAATCTGCTCAAGACCTGGAAGGCATCTTGCTCGTTAAAGCCCTCCGGCAGCATCCCCACTGTCGTCGCGGAGCTTGGAACCCTCCGACCCTTTCTCTCCAGGAATCTCTCCGGGGGCGGCGCCGCGGGTGATGAGCTCCCGAAGGGCGAACAGCCGGGGGAGAACCAGGGGCTCCGCCACCAGGAGATCGTCGGGCCAACGGTGGAGAGAGACGTCTCCGCCCTCGCCAACGAGACCCGCGAGGTGCTCGAGAAGATGAGGAGGAGCATCTACAACCTCAGCAGATCGTTGGCCCTCCTGGGCTTGGCCCATCTCGGCCTAGGAGCTTGGATCGCCTACACCGCAGCGCCGCCGCAGGAGGTGACCGTCCAAGGCCTCGCGGCCTTCGCGTTCCCCTTCTCCGTGGCGTTCCTGCTCCGGCGGGCCCTCAAGCCTCTGAGCTTCTTCAACAAGATGGAAGAGCAGGGAAGGCTGCAGATCCTGACGCTGACTCTTCAGGTCTCTAAGAACCTCAACCTCTTGTTCTTGAGAGTGAGGGTGGTCTCCCTATTCTGCGTCGTGGGCATTTCCATTGGCTCTTCCGTTGCTCTCTGGATGCCCTGATCATCTCCCTGTGTGTCTACATCACGGGGGCAATAAGCGTTGGCTTTGTTCCATTCCCCAAGCCCATTTGAACGCCCAACCCATAAAAATTCTCCTCCCACCCTTCGAACCCCGTTCGTTCGCCATGAAAATTCCACTTTTAAGCATCTCGCGCTCTTCGTTCTTCGCTCTTCTAGTTGATACCTGCAGCATCCGCTCTAGCTCGATCCTCAACAGCCTACGGTTGAGACTCGTTCCTCGCCTAGGGATCCAAGTTCTGACGAGCCTGTCATGGGCATCGTCGTCCTGAATTGCCGGAAAATTTTCTGTTCTTCACAAAAGAAAACGCTACGAGTTTATAGCTGAAGATCAGCAGCAAACTGGAGCCGGCGGGGGAGTTCGCCATGCTTCCTCTTTCCTCCACTCTGAGCGCAGAATGAGAACGCACACACAATACACAGGATTGGGGGGGGAGGTGGCACTCTCTGCTCACATGGCCTCCCTTCCCTTGCTCTTCGGCACCGACATCAAGCTCTTCGTGAGCCATATGGCCGTCTCTCTGGAGGACACCGTCTCTTCACCGAAGGGCTTCAGGATTCCGGCAAGTTCATCGAGCCTCTCGTGCTGGAGCAGCTGCGCGCACACCTCGAGCAGTGACTCGAGGGCGTCGGCCCTTTGCTGGACGATCCCGGTCCCTTCCCATTCAGTGTGAAGGCCGTCCCCATGCACAAGGGTCAGAGTACTGACTGACGAGGTATCCTCTCCATTTCCGCCCGCTTCATCGAGCTCGATTTTGGTTCTTCCCGTTGGCTGGCCACCGGAGGCAGCCTTTCCCTCGGACTGCCCACGCCGTGCCGGCGAACCGTCGTCTGGTTTGCCTTCCTCCACCTGCACCGTCTCCATGGATCGCTTCAAGCTTCCATCGTGGCGGATCTCTGGCTTCTCTCGTTCTTGTGGATGTTCCTCGTCGGCTCCCCCGGTAACTGCAGGAGCGACCCTGTTCCCCTGATCTTGTTGATCTCGAGACTGGGCCGTGTAGAACCCGTTGACCTCCACCAGATGTTGCTGGAGAAGGGAGAAGGCTTCTGGGTTGAGGTCGACCACGGGAAGCTGCGGGCTCGCCATGTCCTCGTGTATGTCGATGGCCGTCTGCCTCTGTGGAATCTCCCCATAGCTTCCGCCTTTAGGGCTTTTTCCGTATGGCGACCTGCTGGTGCTGCTCTTCGCCGCCCTCTCCGGTGAAAAAATGTCCTCATTTTTCTTGATCGGAAGCAGGTAAGGCGAAGGGTTAAGGGACTTGGCGACGTATTCTTGTAAGTAGGGTTGCCTCAGTATCTCCGCAGCCTGAAACAAGCAGCTCCCCCATCAGCCTCCTCTCTCTCTCTCTCTCTCTCTCTCTCTCTCTCTCTCTCTCTCTCTCTCTCTCTCTCTCTCTCTCTCTCTCTCGCTCTCTCTCTCCATCTCTCTCTTCGGGGGATGGAAACATGTGGGGTCTTTGAAGCTCACCGAGGGTCTGTGCTCCGGGTTCTTCCTCAGCATGATCTTGATCAGTCTCTTCCTGATACGCGGAAGGTCACAGTGCGAGCTCATGTTAGACGGATGATCTAAAAAACCCAGAAATCTTTTTGTATATCGTAGAGAACCGAATTAAATTTATTTAAAAAATCGGAAAAACTCAGGATGAAGCACGAGGTAGGGAGGGCTTACAGCTCTGAGGAGTAAATGTGTGGCATTGGAGAAATGGTGGACCTGTTGATCTTGTTCAAGAGCCCGGCTATATCCTGCAAGAATAACTTGTAAATAACAAACTATAATGACAAAACCAGTTATTATTGTGAATATTTATAAAATTTGGAGCTTGATTTAACTTAAATTGTAGAAAAATTGTAATTTGCTTTGCGTACCAGAGCCCGAAAGGCCGGACGATGCGCCGCGATCTCGAACATGCAACACCCTGCCAGATTGACCAAGAAATCAGGTCAACTAAGAGCGTACTAGAGAGAGAGAGAGAGACGGGGGCAGATGGCTAGTCCTTGTCAAAGACGAAACTGGGTCAGAATAGTCCAAAAAAACCCTAGCAGAGAGAAAATGGATGGACAGAAAGAAGGCAAGTTCCGAACCCACCCAAGGACCAGATATCGGACTTGTAACCGTAGGGTATGTCTGCAAGTAGCTCAGGGCACATGTAGTTTGGAGTGCCCACCACCTACGCGAAGAACAAATGGGGGAGCTTCAGCAAGCTTTCACACGATTACATGCCTTCCCATGGTGCATGAAAAACTAATCGTCAATGGCGATTATCCATACTGAGGACGTGAGATCCTGGCTTTGGAGTAACTTTGCGAGCCCAAAGTCGCCTGGATGATATATAAATCACAGAGAAAACACACAGATGAGAGAGAGAGAGAGAGAGAGAGAGAGAACCAGAGAAGAGAGAGAGAGAGAGGCCCATTACCGAGTCGGATGTCATCATCCTTGGTTATGAATATGTTAGAGCACTGCGGAGGCAGGGAAGAGAACGTTAGAGCACCCGAGAACAAAGCCGTAAGACTTCACGCGAGTGGGAATACATGGAAGATTCTCTCACCTTGAGGTCTCGGTGGAGGACCCGGTTGGAGTGGAGGTAGTCAACAGCCAGGAGCAGTTGGGTCAACCATTTGCAGAGCCTCTGCCAACGAAGACCATTGAATGAGGTTCTTCGCCCTAGAAGCAGGCCTAGAAACCTGCGCACGATTTCATGGAACTCGACTGACCTTCTCGCTGAAGAGGACGTTCCTCGCCTTCTTTATCTTATCGGCCCTGCAGAGAGCAAGAGAACACCGAGGCACTTAGCCTTCGCACGTGCGACACGCCATTGCTCGGGAGCCACAGCGATGCCGTTCGCTAGAACCGAAGACGGAATCGATGGGTTCGACGAGGCCAGGCTTTTCAGACAGTAAATAAATAGGGTGGAAGATACAGCTTGATGACGTACATGTCCCCGCCCTCACAGTACCCCGTCACGATGCACACGAAGTCCTGCGAGACACAACCGAACGAGTTACCATCGGTAGATGGATTGAGAGAGAGAGAGAGAGAAAGAGAAAGAGAGAGAGAGAGAGAGAGAAAGAGGGAGAGAGAGAGAGAGAGAGAGAGAGAGAGAGAGAGAGAGAGAGAGAGAGAGAGAGAGAGAGAGAGAGGGAGAGTGACCTTGTCTACCCACGAGTCTTTGTACTCAACGATGTATGGGTTACGCAGCTTGGAGATCAAAGCCATCTGGTACAAAGAACATCCCGTGCTTTAGAGTGATAACAGGGATAGGTCTCCGTTCTGGTCGGAGCGTCTTCTCTTACCTCCTGATGAGCGGTCTGCTTAAACCTCTCCGTCTGCTTCGCCAGCCGGATCTTCTTCAACACGTACCTGAACGGGCGAAGAAGATTTGAACAAGATCGGATAGAGAGAGAGAGAGAGAGAAGCGTGGAATCTGTGCTACCTCTTCCTTTCGGCCTTGTGGAGGACGAGGAAAGTCGCCCCGAAGGCTCCTCTCCCGATCTGCTCAACGACTTCATAGTCCTGCCCACGCCCGCTCGCCATCTCCCCTTCTCCGAGACGCTTTTTCTACCTCTCCTCCATCCCAGCGGCCTCCTCGCCCATGTAAACACCCCGCAGAGCTCTGCGGACAGAATGAATGCGCGTCACGAGTTACGCCGAGCGCACGCGCCGCCCTGTACCCTGCTCCCCCCCTCCATGCATTTGTTACAGTAGAGCTAATGCGGAACAATAATGGCGGAAGAAGCGATAGAGAGAAACGAAGCTTCAAGACCAGCAGACGGTGCGGGTCGCAGACCTTTCCATTAGAGGGAAGACGAAGCGGTGGCGAGGCCGCGGACCAGTTAACAGTCTCTTGTCAACCCGGATTTGCAGCACCGGCTAGTGGCGCAGGTTCCCTCCAACCCTAAATTAATCAGACGAGAAGGAAGAGAGAGGGAAGACCGTCTGTCCCCCTCAGGCCGTGAAAGGACGGCGGCGGAGGAGTTCGGAGGTCGCATTCCGGCGACCCGGTGGGCGGTGACCGCGCGTGTGGACGGCGGTGACGCCGACCCCAACAGTGCCGGAGGGCGCGGATAAGCTCACCCGTCCTCTTCCTTATCGGAACTCTGAGGTGGACTCTCCGGCGGCCGGCGGCCGGTGGCCGGCGACGTCTCACCTTCCGGCGGGTCTCGTGGCTCTCCGTGCCGACGACGAGGAATCCGGTCCACCCCCCTCACTTCTTTATGTCGGATTTCCCTACGACGGAAAGCCAGTCCAACTCGGATCCACCCACCAGCCGATTTGAAAGGCAGGCGCAGGCCGCTCTCAGCTCCGGTGTGGAGCCGCCACAGGCCGCGACTTGACTCGGATCCTGTCGAACCCGGGCCCGACCAGACGGACCCGGAGGGCATATTAGAGGGGAAAAGCTGGGGCCTCCAAGTGGTCCGTATTCCTTTCTGGGGTCGGTCAACGGGGCGCAGCGAGAGGGCGTGGCGCATAAACAAAGGCTTCGGATGGGTGCTTAGTGCGCGGTTAGCTGGCCCTGATTAGGTGTTAGGCGCCGCCAACCGGGCATCAGATAATTTTCTTGCAGGCTGGCACCATAAACCGGGGACACGAACAAGGAAATGCACCCCAGACATCGTCTCCTCGCCCTTCTATAGACGACTCGACGGGGCCACGGTCAACGGGGAACAGCTCGGAGATTCTGAAGACAGTGAGGCGGATCGGATGCGGGCCACCCGAGGGTGAATTCACGGCGAGAAAACGACTCGCCCCAAAAAAAGGACGTCCTCGGAGCGAGGTCAAACCCACACGTGTGAAACACAGCTCGGACCTAAGAGATCAAAAAACACCACTCTGTGCGCAAACAGATTGTGAGACCCGTCACAAGTTGACCGTAGAGTCAAAACAGGATCATGTTCGAGCTATAAGGAACAGCCTCCCTATTCCTGAGGATTTCTAAATATACCGCGCCTCTTTTTTGATCCCGGGGGAGGTGCGAGCCCCCGGCGTGAATGAGCCTATGAACAGAATTGACAGCGGAGGGGGGGGGGGGTACCTTGTCAGAGACGGATCGCCGGTCAGCGTTTCCTCTTCGGGGCGTTCTTGTTGCGTTCCAGCCTCTCTCTCGCCTTCTGAAACTCCTCTTCGGAGGGCTCCTGGTCTCCGCTGCCGTTGCACTTGTCGATTATAGAGGAAAGAAGGGAGTTCAGCTGGGCCTTTCTCTCGCCACGGCGCTGGGTGATGACCGCCAGCAGATCATCGGTTGACTCTTTCTTCGAGCTGGCAGGATTAGGAAGCGAAAACTTGAATCAGATAGACGGCGCAGAGTGCTTGCACAGGTGAGGGGCGGATGCGTCTGGCTCCACTCACTTCCTTCTCCGACCCAGGGGATCTGTAGGCGGTTTGACTTGGGAGACCTGTTTCGCCCATTTCTGATAGGCCTTCGACGATCTCAGCTCTCCTGCAGCGTCCAAGAAAGAGCAAGCGGATGCTTAGCCACTGAAGAAATGAATCGTGCGGCGCAGATACAACCATAAGCTTATCAACCGCAGCAATAATTGCGAGAGCGCTTTCACTTTAATAATTTGTGCAACAAAGTATAAAAAATACTGCCGATATTTCCTTGCACATGGTGCTATGACCGACTCTCTCTGGAGAAGAACCTACCTCCAATACTCTATACGTCGTAAAATGAATGGAAACCTCATTTATCCCCCCCCCCCCCGTCCCCTCACTAGGGTTTATGGAAGTGAGCACGTGCAACCAGCTACCAGCAGCCTCGCCATTGAGACTCAAAACTAGCAAGAGATATCAACTATCGGCATAAAAAGGACCTCTTGCAGATGAAAGCACACTGGCAGTAATCTGGTAGTCAGTGAACGGTGGAGATGATGGGGCTCATTGCTATGAAGTGAACGACGCATGAGATTATGCTTGAAGTAATCGTATTACTTGCCATCGAGCCCTAGTAGATGTTCTATGACCAGATCAGAGCAACCCCAGCTGTAACTTGAGTCCACTGTCAAAACAGATTCTGCCAAAAACATACATCTGCATTGGCATCTCCAGCAACCTTCTATGACACTTATCAAAGTTCATAGTTCTGTTGAGTCAGGATGATTTCCCTTGCAAGTTCTAGGCATCGCATTTTCCATTGCTTCCTATTGTCTGCTTACCTTAATTCGTCACAAGAAAAACTCTTATAGAACATAATCGATGGTGCATGGGGTACAATATTAAGCTTTCCCTTCTACTCCTCTCCTTCTAGCTCTTCTCTTCTTACATGCTCTCTAACGAGTTCCGGGAAAAAAAATTTGGAGTCGAGAACCAACTAGTTGGGACTGAGAAGAACGATTATGGAATGGGAAAAGAAAGTCAAAGGAGCGGGAAACATAACGGAATTGTGTTTACCGTCTCGTGGATTCAAAAGCTTTAGTTTCCACTTTTACGCATGAAGCACTTAGGCTTGCGCGGGTTAAATGGGAACTCTACTAAAAAATAGAGCGCATCATTAAAATAAGCTACTGGCTCCTGAACACATACCTTTAGCAATTGCTTGGTCAATTATATCCTTGAAACGGTGTGAATCGAGCTTTGGCTCGGAGCATAGCATGGAACAGAAAAGCCTAAAACATATCGTACTGTAAGAAGTTACTCTTCATGGTACAAGTGTATAATACTACTCGATCATTAATACCTGTTCATATTGCCCTTGAATTTATTGTATAATTCTTTTAGATCCTTCTCCTCTGAATCTGATCCTCTGTAATTGGCTTCAAACTCTTCGATATCAGCTTCTGTCACCTGGTGATATTTCCAGGAAACACTCCCTATGCGTCAGCTATTACAGAAGAGAAGTGGTTGTTTCTTCTGAGAGAGAAAGGAAGACCATCAACCTTCTTATATGTTGCTCTGAAGAATTCCTGTAGATTGTCAGCTCCAGCCCCCACAAGATCCTGATTCTCATGATAAATATATGTAGCACATAAAATAAATTTAAAAGTTCCACCTGATTGGCATGTAAGAATTAAAATGCAAAACTGAGTTTCCACCAAGACTCACATTGTCATCAACAAAGCCAGTTTGATCATAAAGTGCCCTCTTCTCCTCGTCCCCAAGAATTGATATGACCTTCTGCAAGAGCTGAAACTTTTCCTTGGCCTCCTGAAAGGTAATTGTCACAGTTACAAGGCATAAATGTTGAAAAATCTAACAAACAGTAGAGTAGTGATGAATAGACCAAGTAATTTACCTCATCTCCTGGATTCTTATCAGGATGGAGCTTCAAGGCCAACTTGTAGTATGCTCTCTTTATTTCCTGTTGAGAAGCTGAGTTTTCCACGCCAAGAATCTATATGGAAACAACGTTACGTAAGGAATCTTCTATTCAATGAGCTGTGAAACGTGATTAAACAGCAGACAAGAGAACAGAAATATGAATGGATTCTGCAAATTTTGGAATTTTCAGTTATCATCATGATCGATGATCATCTCATCAACACTGCAAAAACAAGAATAATACTATCATTTAACATATTGGTTGCGTTGCTACATCCTGATTTAATCTGAAATCCATTGAAGGTTTCATTCAATAAATAAAACTAATATAGCTGTATGAAAAAAGTTTATCCATGCGGAATTCCAGCAGTTTTTGGGCGATGGTTTACCTAAAACAACTAGTGCGTAAAAAATAATCAGACACATAATGAATGAAAGCAGTCGGTGCTGTTACCAGATTTATTTTCTTCCCTTCAAAACAGCTATTAAAATTTTGGAACCAACGTTAGGCACCAGAAAACCAATTTTATGATGATCATGAATACATCACTGTGATGAATCACATAAAATCCTCCAAGCAAGTTAGGTGGAGATTGAAACTTGGTGCCCTTATTTTGCTACCAATTTGATTGATAACTGTTTTTTTGGCACGCATTTCATGAACTAAATGTCGTAATTCGTAGGAAAACAGCACATTCCTCCAAGAATAAATTAGACGATTAGATATTAGACAAGCAAAGTAGCATGTCGTATTCCAAGGTTGGCGTCTCCACTTTCTAGATTAGCCACAGCCAAACAGACATTACACTATGGAGAAACACGGTAATTCAAGAGGAAGCATGAGGCATCTCAGGTGACCACTACTCCAAGTAATATTTCGCAGTTGGAATTATTTGTGCACTTCTTTGCAATTTAATAAAAAAATGCAAACAATATCTTCCAGGTAGTGAAGGATTTGCGCTAATTATATTAGACATAAACGACCTCATATCTAACCCGATTTATGAGCGGGTAATGTTTCTTGATTACGGTCATCACCATCCTACTATTGGCAAAACTTTCACTTAGGAGAAAATAGGGAAAATATGCTGCATAATGGGTTGTTTCATTGGGAAAGCACAAGACACCGACAACAAATTTGAGTTGCAGAGAGCCGGCAACAGATTGAAGCAAAATCAACATGAAGCGAGGGATGTGAAACATCGAAAGTAAAAGCGCAAAAGCCTAAGCGATCGAAGGAGATCAGAGCCTGCACCTCGTACAAGCTCTTCTCGCCACCACGTAATCCATCCTCGGCCGCCACTTCCTGCTCCGCCGCCCTTTCTTCTTCCTCCACTGAAGTAGAAGCCCTAGATTTCTTCTTCCTGCCCATCGTCCAAGGAGAGAGATCGAAACACCTGAGAGGAGAGACAAGAAGCGGCAGCGCTGCGAATCTCAGCGAACCCTCCCCCGGTCGCTGCCGCGATCACGAAGTAACCGGTGAGCCCAAACCCAAGCAGTCGGTTTTATTCGTTTCCTCAGCGGGAACAACTTTTGGAGGGAAATCCCAAGTTTCCCGCCCTGTCAGCCCCCCCCTTCTCTTCGCGCCGCCCCCTCTCCGAACGTGATTGGGAAGGGAGACCAGACAGAAAACGCGGACGACCGTACGATTCCTTCCGCCATTCGTGACCGTCCGATAAAAAAGCTTTTTCATATACACCCGTAGAAACTTGGAAATAAAATAATTACTCAGGGACATGTGATAGTTACTCTATGACCCTTATCGGTACACCTAATGAACGCGTAAAATTACATATTAATCCTTTTTTTCTAAAGTCGTCGTTCTCCACTTTCTTAAAATTACGGGCAGTTACGTGAGGGCTGACGTCGGAGCTATTTTTCTAAATTGCATTTTTACCCCTACCCGATTGCTGCCTGGCATAGCTTCCCTGTCATATCTGTCTATCGCCTGGAAGTCGGCCCCCTTCTTCGAGATTCATTCCGTCGCCGGAAGCTGGTCCTAAAACCCTAGACCGCCGACGGACGGAGTCACCTCGGTCGCCGGCGGGGAAGTGATGGTCCGAGCTTACACGCAGGAGCACGTCTACCGCCACCCGTGGGACAGGGTCACCACCGCGTCGTGGCGGAAGTTCACTGATTCTCCGAAGGTGCTCTCCCATGTCACCGACGTGCACACTCTCTCCCGCCGCCTGGATCCGGATCGGGGGACTCTCTGCACCACGCGATCCGTCACGGTCAGATCGCCGCAGTTGCCCTTCATCCTGCGCCGGATCATCGGCCAGGACTCGGTCGTCTGCCACTGCGTCGAGTCTACTGTCGTGGACGCCAGGAACAGATCCATGGAGATCGTGGTGCGGAATGTCAGCCTCCGTAACATCCTCGAGGTGGAGGAGCGATCCAAGTATTCCCCTCATCCTGTCCATCCCGACAGGTGGACCGTGTTCCAGCAGGAGACCAGCATCCGGTGCAAGCCGCTGAGCGCCCTGGCTGCCGTCGCTGAGAAAGTGGAGCAGCGCTGCGCAGAGAGATTCCTGCAGAACAGCGCCAAGGGAAGGGAGGTCATGGAGAACATTTGTAAGTACCTCGAGGCCGAGTCTTCCTCTGCTACCTCCTCAGCGGCCGTTGGGATCTGAATTCATTGGGATCCTGGGATGGCGGTTAACGTCCGATTGCCGGATCGGGCCTCGATCTCCCCATTTGGCTTTCATTTTTCGTGATCTTCTTGCCTCCGAGCAGCGATCATGAAGTCAACCCACCCACCAGTGTTCACGTCTTTGTTTACTGGGGCTGCGATGGACTTGTTTTCTGATCCGGAGGAAAGAACCAGAGATAAATGGGGACTGGAGCACCTTGTGTAATAAAATGATTGTCAGATGTTCCCAGCTCGTTCTGTATAACCAGACTTAACTGACGTTCCAACTTCTGGAGAATAACTGTTCATGTTCAGGATTCATGAAATGGGAGAAAGCCAGTCAAACTTTTTTCTGCAACTATTTGCCTAAAAGAATAAACAGCACCTCATGTCGCCATTTGTGATCACCCGAAAACCAGGTAACTCAGATACCACGAGTAACTGTGATTATTGGTTTAACGAAATCCAAGTAGTTGACAATTACATCCTCAATAATTTATTCATCAGCTAATCACAATCATGTAAACAGAGACCGAAAAATTCCATATAATTTAAATACACAGAAAACACAGAAACCCGAATCATTTTATGTACTAGTAGGTATAGATATTAGTGATTATCTAGGAGAAGAATCTAGTCTATATGGAGAAAAAAATTTGGATAGAAAATATTTTGATTGTAGAATTCTCCGGTTTTGTTTTAGAAAAAATATCGATATTGATACCTGGACTAATATGCATATTGGTACCAAGATTAATAAAAATACTAAAGCTGGAACTCATAATTATCAAAAAATTTATAATAAAGATATTTATCCTCTCACGATTCATCAAAAAACAAAACCATCCAATAAAAGAAAAAAACTTTTTGATTGGATGGGAATGAATAAAGAAAGGCTATATCGTCCCATATCAAATCTGGAATCTTGTTATTTCCTATGTAATTTTCATTCAAAAAATCTTCACCTCTGATGGAGAAGCTGATCCACAGATAGAAGAGCCATACAATAAGCTTAGACGTTACACATCTGGGCATGGAGAAACGAGGTTTTAAGCGCAGAGTGAACTTTCAGTTTCGATCCAGTCTCTATCTCCATGCATTGGGTAGATCTTTTTAAGTGCAGGACGTGTAGATTATAAAGTTGTAAACCTTTTTCTTTCTCTCAGATTTCTTCTGAATCTTGGGCACCAACTTCTTTCCAAGCGGATGAAGCTAGTCTTGGGGTGATGAAAGCCACCCCATTTGTGTGTCCAAGAAAGAACTCTTTGATCATTGCCTACTCAAAACTTAGTTTCAGCCATTATCACTGCACAGCTTCCTTAAATTATTCCTTAAAAGTACTTGCTTTGATCTATCAAACGCTTGCCCTCCTCTGGTAACTTAGTTTTACCATAACTCATTATTTCCCATAACCACGGGCTTATTAAGATGTTCTTCCCTTCCCATCTTAGTCCCGGAAACAGGAATCGCCTATTCTCACTCTAGATCGCAGCTGCTCTACTTCCATTAACCAATGGTGCAAGTCTGGCTTAATTGATCCAAGCTCAAGTTCATCTGAACCTTCTCCTGAAAACAGGATCCCAGTGTCATTCGGTCATGGTTTCCATAAGTTCCTTTTTTAGGTTTCAACCTGATTAATTCTAGGCCAGATTGTATTTTTCCCTCTTTCACTCTAACAAAGTTTATAAGATACATGGTACATTGGTCATCTATTTCTTTTCCATGGTGCTTAAATGGTGTGTGTATGTGAAAGAGAGGTAGAGAGAGAGAGAGAGAGGGGTACAAGATCAAACTCCCCCAGGCTCAACCGCAGCAGCAGGCCTTTGACAACAGAACTGCCCACGTTGACAAGAACAAACCAGCAGTGGAAGGTAAGAAGCACCGAGCACCCAGCATACAAGTGCCCCTAATTATCTATGGATTATCGTTGGGTCTTTCATTAGTTATATTTCTCGATTATCTTTGCATTTATGAAATGGATTGTTGGCCTAAATTACACCGGAGGGATCTGAATTGCATGTAGGTTCCAGAGTTGACTTGGAACTAAAGAGTAGAAATTTATATCAAAACTTACCTGAAACTGAATCCCCCAGCGCCAGACTTGAATTTTACAACCAATTTGATAATTTTTTTCTTATTCTATCAGTGCCCTGAATCGAAATCGTTCCCTTTTGGGGACTTGATTCTTGATGAAGCACGAGTCCTGTCCGTTGACTTGATGAGGGTCTGACCAGGAGGGAGATCTACTGTTCTATCCCTTTTTACTATTAGTAGGAGTTTCTCACAACCCCATGCCCCACCAACGTCGTCTCTACTGGGTCCCCAAAACGCGTTGAAACCTGGGCGTTCTCTGACCATGGGTTTGCCCAGGAAGATGGAGGCTCGGGAATTCAAACGTTGACTAGCCTCTAGGAAATATCTAGACAGCAGACGCCTCGGCCAGACCATAGGTTTGACCTTTGAACCCAGGAAGCATACCAGTGGTCAGACCCGTCGTCAATTGGTTTCCATCTCAAGCCTCATCCCATATTTCCATTTTTGGAAAATAAGTAAAGATCTTATATCTCCGCCTGCTCCTGTTCTTGATTGGTGGAATGTTTCGGAAGCCTTGAATAAATTAATTCAAGCACGCGGGGAACGGGCGAAGCTGGAACAATGTGGGGCGTTTTTTGTACAGATCATGCAGAGAGATGATTGAGAAGAACCAGAAGAACCACGTTCATATCCACGGAACCAGCGCATAGATTAAATGCCAGAATCACAGGGGGAGGGGAGCAGGCACCGCAGGGCTTCTCCGAGGGAATCGCCGAGCTCGCAGGGCTGCCCAGATGCTCCGACCTTATTATGGCAACCAGGGGATGGGCGCCTCAGATCTTGTCGAGCTTCTCTGCTTTCACCACCGGGTTGGCCTTGACGATCGCATCGCGAGCAGCTCCCCGGTAATCGAATGGGCAGGCGTGTTTGTCGGAGTAGCGGTGAAGGGCGCAGAAGATGTTCCCACATCGGCAATGGAAGCCCGTCAATCCTACTCGCTTCCTGCAGGTGCCGCACCTGCTGGGACCTTCCCTCGCCGTCGCCTCGCCGGGGTCGCTCGAGGCCGGGGCGTCTGATAGCGGCGGAGCAACGGTGGTTGCTGCCGGAGGGACCTCGAGGTTGGCTTTTCCGGCAATTATGGGATCCTTCATGCTGCTGCCGCGATTCACCATGTTCTCGATCGATGAGGCGGCGAGCTTGGCCTGCTCCTGCTTCAGCACCATGTCCCTGTGGCACTTGGAGCACATGTTCATAGTGGCGGCGCTTCCGAAGAAACCGCAGTTGTTGACGCACAGCGTCGGACCTTCGGGGGCCTGGCATCCGGTTTCGTCGTGCTCCATCGCTCCTCCTGCAGCGCACGCCTCCGTCAAATCTCAGAGAAAAAAAGGGTTGAGAGCAGAACGAAATGGAGGAAGCACTGCAAATATCTACAGATCTTGCTGAAAGGAGGCCGAATTGCCGGAGTTTCGAAGAGATTTTTTCGCATCGAAACAACAAAACAGAGGAGAAATCGATCGATGGTTATCGGATTGCTGGACAAGGCGCTGGGAGGGGGGAGCAGCTCGCTCCCAGATCCTCTCACGAGACGGACACTGGCGAGTAGAAACTGTTCCAGCGGAAAAAACCATGCCGATCGATAGAGACTGAGCCCCGTATCTTCAGACAGGGAAGCACCATCAGGCACAATTTGGCCAGAGGATGCCACCGCAGAGGGAGTCCGGCAAAATTTGCTCGAACAGAGACCTTCAAAAATCCCCAATCCCCCAAGGGATCGAGATCCCTAGGGTCTTACGCAGCCCAATCCCGGCGGTTCATCTCAACTCAGGGGAAAGAGGAACCCCCGCGGAAGCAGCGACGAAGATTTCTCCTCCGGAATCGAGTAGAAGAAGAAGATGATGATGATGAAGGACGGAGGAGCCAAGGTATGACGGATCCCTAACCTCTGCGGGCGGGAGGAGCGCCTCGTCAGCGCGGATCCTCCCACCGGGGAGCCGCCGGCGGGGAGGACGATGACAACTGAAATCCCAGGGGCCGTATGGGAGCGGAGAGGAAAGCAACGAAGATAAGTAAGGAAGGGCAAGGCAAGGCCGAGAGAGAGAGAGAGAGGAGAGGAGAGAGAGAGAGAGAGAGAGAGAGAGAGAGAGAGAGAGAGAGAGAGAGAGAGAGAGAGAGGCATGATGATGAGACCTACCGTCTATTTAATAAAACCTTCCCCTCTCCCGCCCGGAACGAATGTCCACCAACTTTTTGCCGAGCAGTCGGGCCCCACTCCCGGTTGCCGTTTTGGGAAGTGGGAAATTTCGTCACCGGGTGCACATCGCTGTCAACGGAGCCCGTACGCAGCAGACACGGGCTCGGTTATACGGGCCCGGGCCCGGGCCCGAACCTCCAACCACCCGTTGACTCTCCCGCGGCTGCCCATCCTTTATAAGGAAAATTATAGTTAAAAAAGAAAGGTAAATTTCGTCACGTGTCCCCCGAGTGGCGACAAACGACGTCACGGCAACTGATGTATGACGCTTTGTCCGCGGATAAGCTCACCGTCGAGCATTATTTATCAATCAATCGTTCCTTCCTTTCGGGCCGGGCCGGGCCTTACGGTGCCGGTATAGAGAGCTATGGGCCGGGCCGATCCGGCCCCTGTCTGCCTCGAAAGGCTACCGCATGATTTGTCGTTTTCACAGCCGGCAAAGGGTCCCCACTGGTCAACTCCTGGTGTCTTATAGTGTGGTCAAGGGCTTCAGGGTAGGTCCCACTTTTGAAGTAACGCACACCGATTCGCAATCCTCACCGCCCCTCGCGGGTCCTCTCTCTCTCTCTCTCTCTCTCTCCCCCCCCTTCTCTCTCTCTCTCTCTCTCTCTCCCCCCTCTCTCTCTCTCTCTCTCTCTCTCTCTCGTCCTGACGACAGAGATGTCAGATTGTCTGTCACGGGTGGAGAAGCCGCTCTCTCTCTCTCTCTCTCTCTCGCTCTCCTGCCAGGCCCCCACGAGAAGAAGGGAAGAGGAAGATCACTCTGTAAGCACATCTTGAGCTCTCGGGAGACTAGAGAAGCGTAGAAGCTCCCCCGTGATCGCTTCCCGTGGAAAATCTACGACCTGCCTCCGGTGTCTCCGCCATCCCATGGCCGCCGGCACCTCGCTGCCGGCCGTCCTCCTCGGCTTGTTCTTCTTCCTCTCCCTCTTCACCATCTCCGTCTCTTCCGCAGAGGCGGAGCACCTTCTGGCCTTCAGGTCCTCCCTGGAGGACCCCACCAACGCCCTCTCCGACTGGTCCCCCGCCGCCGGCCTTGTCTGCAACTGGACCGGCGTCACCTGCGATTCCAGCTCCGGCGCGGTGGTGTCTCTGGTCCTCCGCAGCCTCAACCTCTCCGGCGAGATCTCGACGTCGCTGTGCCGTCTCACTGGTCTCTCCGAGCTCAACCTCGCCGGCAACTTCTTCAACCAGTCCATCCCCCTCCATCTCTCGCAATGCACTTCATTGCAGACGCTCAACCTCAGCAACAATCTCCTGTGGGGAACGCTCCCTGACCAGATATCGCAGCTTCCGTCCCTCACATTGCTCGATCTCAGCAAGAACAAGCTTGAAGGGCCGTTGCCGATCGGCTTGGGGGCTCTGAATCGGCTCCAAGTGCTGAATCTCGGAGGCAACTTGTTCACAGGTGCCCTCCATATCTCCATTTTCCGCAACCTGAGCGACCTCGTCCATATCGACATCTCTCAGAACCCATCCTTCTCCTCCGAGTTGCCCTACCAGCTGGGTAACCTCAAGAAACTAAGGAAGATTCTGATGCAGAGCGCCGGACTTCACGGCGGGATCCCCGAATCCTTTCGTGGACTCGACGAACTGGAGACTATTGATCTTTCTCGGAACAATCTGAGTGGGAAAATTCCTTCGGGTTTCGGTCTGGGACTCGCCAAGCTGGTTTATCTGGATTTCTCTCGGAACAAGCTCTCAGGTTCGTTTCCGGGGGAAATCTGCAGTGGGATAGTTCTCTCAGAACTGAATCTCCACACCAATTCCTTCTCCGGCGAGATACCCGAATCCATGGGGAACTGCTCCAGCCTGGAGAGACTGCAGCTTCAGAGCAGTGGGTTCTCCGGGGAATTCCCATCTGGATTATGGTCTCTTTCGAAGCTGACGATCATCAGAGCCGAGAACAACCGGTTCTCAGGAGAGATACCCGACTCCATTAGAACCGCCTCTCGGCTCGAGCTAGTTCAGATCGATAACAACAGCTTCAGCGGAAGGATTCCCCCGGGTTTCGGGACGATCGGCTCCCTGTACAGATTCTCCGCGTCCCAGAACGGGTTCTACGGCGAGCTCCCGGAGAACTTCTGCGACTCACCGGCGATGAGTATCATTAGTTTCTCCCACAACTCCCTCTCCGGTTCCATTCCCTCGCCGAGAAGATGCAGAAAGCTTGTTTCTCTGTCGTTGGCGGCCAACCACTTCACCGGGGAGATCCCCGGCTCTCTGGCTCAACTCTCTGTGCTGACGTATCTCGATCTCTCCGACAACAATCTCTCCGGCGAGATACCGCTGGGGCTCCAGAGCCTGAAGCTCGCCCTGCTCAACGTCTCCTTCAACCAGCTGTCGGGAGAAGTCCCTCTCTCTCTGATCTCCGGCCTCCCGGCTTCTTTCCTCCAAGGAAATCCGGGCCTCTGCGGGCCGGGTTTGGCCAATCCATGCGGTGCAGAAGGGGTGCAGAAGAGGAGGAACCTCTCGTTGACCTATGCACTCATCTCCATAGCTTTCGCCGTCGGGGTCCTTCTAGCGGCCGCTGCCGTGTACGCAAAGAACCAGTCTTTACGGCGGAAGGCTCGGAGGGCTCATTCCGGGAGCTGGAGATCAGTACTCTACTACCCTCTCCGGATCACAGAAGACGATCTCCTTACGAGATTCAACGAGAGCAACTGTGTCGGCAGAGGGGCGTTTGGCGAAGTCTACGCCATCCGCCTACCTGGAGGGGAGGTCGTCGCCGCCAAGAAGCTGATCTACCCTACCAGTCTCTCAATGAGATCTCTGAAAACGGAGATCAAGACCCTGGCCAAAGCGAGGCACAAGAATCTCACCAAATTGCTGGGTTTCTGCTACTCGGAGGGCCTCGTCGTCTTGATCTACGAGAGTCTCCCGGGGGGAAGCTTAGGAGACGCGATATCCAGCAGTGGGTTCTCCATGGAATGGCCCACTCGGCTGAGAATCGCCATGGGCGCCGCACAGGCCCTCAGCTACCTCCACGAGCACTACGTCCCGACGCGGCTCCATCGGAACGTGAAGTCCAGGAACGTCCTTCTCGGCGTCGACTACGAGCCCAAGCTCACAGACTTTGGACTCGACCGTGTTCTCGGGGAGAGCTCCTACGGCGCGTCCATGGCGTCTGAGCTGGGCTCTCGCTGCTACCTAGCGCCAGGTAAAAATGGAGAAACCCCCTCTCTTCTCAACAACCAGCATCAGCTTTAAGCAGCTTAAACCCTGGATAGAGATCTCACCCTCGTGATGATCGCAGAATGTGGGTACTCGAAGAAGGCGACGGAGAAGATGGACGTCTACAGCTTCGGCGTGGTGCTGCTCGAGCTCGTCACCGGGCGGCCGGCGGAGCAACCGGAGCCCAGAGACTCCCTCGACGTCGTCCGGTGGGTTCGGAGGAAGATCAACACCGACAACAGCTTCCAGATCTTGGACCAGAAGATATCCAGCTCGGCTCTACCGGCGATATCGGGCGCCCTAGATCTCGCCCTCCGCTGCACCGCCGTCTCGCCGGAGAAGAGGCCAACCATGCTCGAGGTGGTGAGATCGCTCCAGTCGCTCGAATCTCCGGCGGATCCGCCGCCAGCTCTCTTGGCTCGCCCTTCCCACTCCGGCGGCAATCCTTGAAAATCTAGTGTTTAATCCTGCAAACTTCATGGGTCTGCTCAAATTCACGAAAAAAAATCGTAACTATACTGATCGGCACGTGTGGCTCCCAACAGCGTTCCCGTTCTTCAACGTTTGACCTTCCGAAAATGGCGCATCATGGTTAATGACGCCGGAAGACGGGCTTAGTGGGGTCGTTTTCTCCGGGTATTGTCTTGATAGGTCCACTTAATTTGATTGCCTGCATGGCAAGTGCCGCATACATGACGTCAAATTAGAAAAACTCGTGCCATCGTGCATTTCCCACGCGCCATCTTGCTTGATCCTAAATGCATGATCTTTCTCCCGACCAGACCCACCGACGGTTGACAGAGAAAGATGGACGTCGATATATAGTTAGAGAGAGAAAGGAGAGAGAGAAGATAAATGGGGAATGACCTGGGGCGGCCAGCTCGCGTCACATCGAGACAAGTCATCAAATCAAGTCGGATGCACCGTCCCGGCTCGGACCGGGTCCACGGTCGTCTCGGGCCGACGTGGACGATATTGGCGGGATGAAAAGTCAACCCGCAGCCTACCATAACCGAACCCGACGACGGCGGCGGCGGCGGCGGCGGCGGCCGGCGGCGGTTTCCTCTAATGGTCGCATGTATTAAAGGCCCTCGGACGGAGAGCTGCCGCCGTCAATTTCAGGGCAGCTGGCCATGAGTACGAGCCAGACGAAGTCGACGGAGCCTCGTCGGCCGTCAAGCTTCGAGAGGAAGGTCGGGCCTTAACAATTACTTAATTGGTCGGTTCGACGGCGCCGACCGGGCGGTGGATCGAGAGCGCCGCCGCGGTAATCCGACGGGGACAGTTGGCGCGTGCAAGAACGCCGCCACACGTACGAGGAGTAACCGGCGCCGGGCCCTCCGCGGGGCTCGGTCAGAGTAGGCGGCTGGCCCGGTGGAGGCCAAACGAACGACTCCCCTTCAGGTGGACGACCCTACCAGCCGGGCAGCGGCTCCACCTCGCCGGGCTCTCTGCCGCGGCCTAATCTGCCGTGTATATGGCCATCATTCAACCATTATTCTTCTAGGACACAGTCCAGCCGCCCTTTTCAGCACCCTACAGACGCCGACTGGCTCCCAAAATGATCGGTGCAGGGCGCAACTTGCCGTTGACTATCATGTGCCGGGGGACATAAGGTGTAGCTGGTAATAACCCAAAAGTCTGCCCGATGAAGATAGTGACCAAAAATTAATGGGCGCGGTGGATATACAGCTGCTGTAAAAACCGAGCATTTTTTTTCGTTTCTTACCAAGAACCGAAAAATAGAGAAAAATGGTTTGACATTGGGAGGGTATTATTATATATGCAAGCAAAGTATGGGAACCGCTTGTTCACCATTATCCATCAAAGATTTGGAACTTTGATGGAATATTAATATGGTAATTAATTATCTAAAATTCATTTCTACCAACAAGAGAAGAAAATAAAGGGAAAATACGGAGAGCATGGCATGAAAAAAAATCATTTTGGGAGCAGCATGTTCAGAAATCGGAAAATTGCATTGCATTTATGCTACACGAAGTTAATATTTTTTAAAAAGGAAATTTGCCTCCCATTTTATGCTATTTTTTAAAAATACAATAATATCCAGCTCCTCACTGATCAAGATTAGCCCCGGTAGTTGCTGGACGTCTTCTCTCTGCGAGGTGCCGTTGATCGGAGGGTCCCGATCGATCCTCGGAGGGGCGCCGGTTCTATCTCGATTGATTCGGTACAACGGGGCATTTTCGTAATTGTCAAGAACGTTGGTCTGATACGCATTGGAAATTCGGTCCCTCGAATGGCAGTGGGGTCCACACGGGCCCGTCGCCATTACCGACCTTTCTCTCTCCCCTCCGCCGCCTTTAAAGGCCCCTTCTTGCCCTTCATCTCGCCCCCAAAATCCTCCCCCCGCTGCTTCCTCGCTGCCCCATCCGCCTTCCCTCCTCACCCTCTTCAGAACAGGAACCGGAGACGTCTCTCGGCGGTGCCCAGCTCGCCGGCCATGGCGCAGAGGGAGGAGGAGACGGAGCTCAAGGTCCCGGAGAACGTGACGCTCTGCGCCAACAACTGCGGCCGGCCCGGAAACCCCGCCACCAAGAACATGTGCCAGAGCTGCTTCCGGGCGGCGGCGGCGCCGCCTCTCCTCAATTCCCCGTCCTTCTCCGCCCACGACAAGCCCAGATCCGCCCCCTTCCGTAGGGCGGAGAAGAGGCCCTCAGAGGCCCCCATCGGCGGCGACGCAGAGGCCACCAGCGGTGGCGCCGCCGTGCCGGCGGGCCCCAGCGGCGCTACCGCCTCGCCGGGGAGGGCGGTGAACAGGTGCTCCGGTTGCCGGCGGAAGGTGGGTCTGACGGGTTTCCGGTGCCGGTGCGGGGAGCTCTTCTGCGCCCAGCACCGGTACTCGGACCGGCACGACTGCAGCTTCGACTACAAGGCCGCCGGAAGGGAGGCCATCGAGAGGGGGAACCCCATCGTCAAGGCCGCCAAGATCGTGAGGATCTAAGGCGGCGGCGGCGGCGGCACCGCCTACCCTTCTTGTTCCTTCCCCTCTCCGCCGCCGCCCGCTCCTTTTGAGGGGCGGTACGGAGATGCCCGACGGTGACCGCATCTCTGGCCGGAGCGATAACCAAGGAACGGCTGGACGGCTGCAAAGATCGCAGAAAGGAGGGCTTTTTACGGCACCGTCTTGTTGTTTTCCGACCATTATATATAAGTCCCTGAATATTTACTCCATCTGATTCCTGCCCCTTTCTAACCGTCGTCAACCCACCCCGGGTTACATCTTCTTACGCGGAGAATGACGAATTTATTTTCTGGGTCCACGGTCGGCGATCGTCGAGATGGGGTCGCACGGTGATGAGGCCGCCGCGTGGAGGGCGGATCGCGAGGCCACGTCAGACGGGCCTGATATCGGACATCGGGCCGTAGGCCCGGCCTGCCACCATTATACCGAGGCCCACTTTCTGGACTTTCAGCCCATCATCTCTCTCTCTCTCCCTCTCTCGCCCATTAACTTCTTTATGTCGGCGTGCCGGCGGGCGCGCATCGGGGGGGTCGCCGGAGAATAAAGAAAGCGGCGCGTGGGCTGTAATGGCGAAGCGATTCTCCGTTTTTAAGGGTTTAAAAATGCTACCTTTCGGGGGTGGCCGGACCCTCTCGCTCGACGTTCTCGTCGGCCACCTCCTTCCGTGTCTCATCGTCCCTCTTCAATCCCGCTGTCGGTGGGTTGAGAATCTCCAGGTCTCCGTTGGCCTTCCCGTCGTCCGCAGGCGGCGGAAGCTTCTGCGGCGGGGACTTGAGGGGGCCACGGCGGCGCCGCCGAGAGGCCTACCTTGGTCTGGTCTTCTGCAGCAGTACTCGGGCGACGCGGGTCGACTGCCCCCGAAGCTCAGGACACCTCTCTCTGTCTCTCTCTCTTCTCTCTCTCATTCCCTGGGAGTTGACCGATGGGTGACAGCAGCGGTGGAAGTGGGGCAACATATGGGTTGACCCCCCGCGCCGCCGGTGAAAGCAGGAGAAAGAAAGTTGACCGGCACCTCACACGGCGGACTATCGGAGAGGGGACGGAAGGGGGGAGATGGAGCAGCGGTGAACATCGTTTCTTCCCAGAGAAAAACACGATCAACTCGGCAGTTTGGGATTTGATTTCTCACCGTCTGTGGAGATTTAAATCGGCAATTTCTGGACAAAAGGGTTCGATACGCTCATAAATACGACGCCCCAGGATACGGTGGCGCTCGGATCCGGCGGTCCCTTATCCGATTTCCGAGGGAATTCTGATCCCTCCCCGATCCTCCGCCGCCGTTTTCTCTGTCACCATCCCCCTCGCCCTACCACCGCCACCATCTGACATCGCCGGTGCCGCCTTAACAAGTAAGCTGGAAGGAAAAGAAGAAGATGAAGAAGAAGATCATCCCAAGGCCATTGTCCTCGCCACCGACAACCCGGTGACCGTCGCCCAACTAACCTCCATGCAAGCTTCGTGGGACGGAGGGAGGAGTTGCATTCGGATTAGGTAATAATTAATGAATCAACATTAATTTAATTATGTGCATTTGAGAAAATATATGTCTTGTCTCTTAAAATCTGGATCTGGTTTTCCCAGGAATCAACTATGAAAACCGGTCCAATTTCCCTAAATAGATCTTAAGAGTATCAACAAAATTCACCCCAAGATCCCAAGTTTTTACTGTTAAAGACCTTGAAAGGTCTCCATCAGAGAGGACTGAACCGCCCTCCTGAATGACCCATCACGAGCAAAGTCAGAGCGAGAGGTCCTACTGAGCCCCCGTTGCGGTGGGGACATTTACGTATCATCTCCGCAGCGGGATGATAAACAGCGATCGATCATGAATTTAGGTTACTGGTTTGATGAGGAACTTGGAATTCTGAAGAGGAGGGCGGCCGCCTCCTCCGAAGACGTACGGGTTTCATTCAATGCCCGAGAAAGCAGTAGTCCGGCAGCTGCGGTCTTACGCTGCCGTTAATGGCTCTGTCGTTGATGAAGACGTTTATTGACTTCTGGTTCCACTTAGCCACCCGTTCGAGGTGAAGTGATGCAGAGCGTAGTTTCTTAACCTCGGTAGCCCTGGACCAGGATGAACCCTCGATTTCAGCCTTCTTGTCGGAGGTGGGGAGGGAGCTGCCTGTATTCTCCTTTCATCACGGCGTTGTCTCCTCTCCAGTTGACCCCTCCGGCATTTCATCCATTCATTAACCTTCTCCCGCTTCTCCCACTCCTCCCACTTGAAGAATTGTCGGGCACCAGTGGCCGGGTGAGGGAGCCGGAGACAGCTTCCCGGACACCAGGGCCGGGAATAACTCCGACGGCGGCTATGCACACATTCTGAGAGAGAGAGAGAGAGAGAGAGAGAGAGAGAGAGAGAGAGAGAGAGAGAGAGAGAGAGCATGCGAGCAGCCGGAGGGAAAAGCATGCGGCATGTGTGCCGGGGTCGCAGAGGAACTGCACCGATTGTCGTTTCTTGCACAGGCGGTAGATTACTCTTGAAACCACCGCCCCTCCAACGCCGGACCCCTAAATCCAACTCCTCGCCGCCCTTGTCAGGCGACCCCTTCTCCGCTTGTCGTCGCCGCTGAGCCCAAGGAAACGAGGGTCCACGGAGAACGGCCGTGCATTGTTACTCAGAACGTAAGAGGCCCGCCGTGGGGGGTCCCCCCCCCCTTCGCTAGCATCTATTCCCCCTCACTGCTTCCGGGTCAACCATCAGTTAACCCTGTCGCCTTAGTTCGTGAAGACGCGAAATATTAGGCTAACCATCCTACGCAACCTTGGCATAATTAGATTCTCAAGGGCATCTTAACCTAGACGACGAACTCGGGGCTGTGGACTGGAGACCATTAGCTTGGGGGATATTATAAGAAAATTCCGCCGCTCCTTTCTCATGTATAGATTAGATGACGACGTTCTGCCTACCGTATTAAATAATGCTTCTTGCGGTTGCTCTACTGCAGCCGTAGTCCTCCGCTTCGTCCGTCGCCCTTCCGTTCGCCTTCTTCTTCGACCTGCTGTCCCTCTCTCTCTCGCTCTCTCTCTCTCTCTCTCTCCCGATGGAGCTCGATCTCGACGAGATGACGGCATTGAGGGTCCTCGGCAGAGGAGCCACCGGCACCGTCTTCCTCATCGCCGACCGTTCTCAGGGGGCCTCCCATGCGGTCCCTCACTTCTTCGCTCTCAAGGTCGTCGAGAAGTCTCCCTCGCCGGCCACCGAGCGGCGCGCCCGCTGGGAGATCTCAGTGCTCTCTCGTCTCTGCCATCCGTTTCTTCCCACCCTCGTCGGCCGCCTGGAGACCCCCGATTTCCTCGCTTGGGCCGTTCCCTACTGCTCCGGCGGCGACCTCAATGCCTTGCGCCACTCCCAGACCGACGGCGTGTTCTCCAACTCCGCCATCCGCTTCTACGTCTCGGAGCTCGTTCTCGCCCTCGCCCACCTCCACTCCCTCGGCATCGTCTACCGGGACCTCAAGCCGGAGAACGTTCTTATCCAGGACTCGGGCCACGTTACCCTCACCGACTTCGACCTCTCCAGGCAGCTCTCCCCAGCATCGTCGTCGCCCACCTCCTCTCTCTCGCCCCCTCCCCCGGAGAAGGGCAAGGAGCACCGGCGGCGCCGCTGGCGGATTTTCTCCGGCGCGCTGCCGTTCGACGACCAGAAGCTCGACAAGAAGAAGACCAAGTCGGTCCGAGTGACACCGGCGAGCAGGAAGGACTCGAGCGTGGAGCGGTCCGACTCCTTCGTGGGGACGGAGGAGTACGTCTCGCCGGAGGTTATCCACGGCGATGGTCACGAGTTCGCTGTGGACTGGTGGGCCCTGGGGATCTTGACTTATGAAATGGCGTATGGGCGGACCCCCTTCCGGGGGCGCAACCGGAAGGAGACGTTCCTCAACGTGATAACCCGGGAGCCCGAGTTCGTCGGAAAGCAACCGTCAGAGCTGACGGACCTGATCGCACGGCTCCTGGCCAAGGATCCAGCACGACGGATAGGGTTCCACGGCGGCGCCGAGGAGGTGAAGGCCCACCCCTTCTTTAACGGGGTGCAGTGGGCCTTCCTCCCAGCCGTGATCCGCCCTCCGTTCCTCACCGACGACGGCGAGAACCAGTCGGCGGCGCTGGAGTGCGGCGGTGGGGGCTTCGACGTGCGGGACTACTACAAGAAGCTCCAGCAGCAACGGCAGCAAGCAACGGCGCCGGGGTCCCCATTGAGAGCGTCCACGTCCTTGACGGAATTCTGACAAAATGATAGGTTAGCGACTGTTGTACAGTGTGATCTGTATTGGGGTGGAGTACCTTCTCTTCATAAATGAAGCTGTCGACTGGTAATTCGAATTCCGACCTCGAAATCACGGCGACGGAAGGTCTAAAGCCCAGGCCCCACGGCCTCGGGCGCCATGTAGGTTTCTGCGATGGGTTCATCGGAGCCGGCTCGATCGGCTTGGCTTCACGATGAGAAACGGGCCCGTCCATCCTCGTCCTCCTTCCCTCTCTTCTCCCTGGAAACTATCTGGCTTGGTTCTTGAGCCTCAGCCAACGAGTGATGACAACCCACGGTCTGGCCTCCTGCCGCGCCATTACTTCCACCGATCTGCAGGACCGGCTAGCAGAGCTCCAGCTACAGTCGTAGCCAGTGAGAAGACAGTATAATTACTCTCAAGGGTCCAATCCGCGGGGGCTCATTCTGGACCCAAAATACTGTGTGCATCGGCTGATCTCTCACTTCCGTTACCACCGGCATGGAAAGTTCCGTACTTCACCAGTGAGGTCGAAATGTCGTCTTATTCATACATCACAACGGCATAAACGGTCGATCAGTCACGTATTCCCATTGGCCAACTGAGGAGTCTGATAGATATTCTGACAAGGAAATAATGAAGACCAGTCTCCACAATCTCACTCGATAAGAAACGCCAAGCGTGACCACGGAGAACAGCCTACGTAAGGGATAATCATATCTTGATCTCAACTCAAAATCTGGAGCATCTCGTAACATTTGATTCAAGAGTCCTATTTGGGTAGTCGTCTAGTTTACCATGGGAGTGTGTCTCATTTTCTGGTTTGCACAATAATAAGCAAACTCATATTGTCTCTTAAAGAAGAAAAAAATGGGTCTCACGGTAATACAGGATTCTCATCAGATGATGTTTCACCAATAGGTCAATTAATTTGTACCGTGACTATTGAAACTGTAGGCACCAAGATTATTGTCATAGAGAGAGAGAGAGAGAGAGAGAGAGAGAGAGAGAGAGAGAGAGAGAGAGAGAGAGAGAGTAGAAATACAAATAAGATGAAAAAAGGGTATATTTATAAACACACCTCCCTCTCTAACATTCCCCCTCAAGTTGGTGAATGGATATCATCCAATCCCAACTTGAAATTTGGACCTTGAAATGTAGATCTACTTAGTCCTTTGGTGAGGATATATGCTAATTGCTTGTGTAAAGGAACATATGGTGCACAAATAGTTTCATTGTCTAATTTCTCCTTTATAAAATGTCTATCTCTATGTGTTTCAGTTGATTATGCTGCACTGAATTGTGGACAATGGTTATTGAAGATTTATTGTCACAATAACATTTGATCTCCATTACTTGATTTATATCCAATGTCTTTCATTACTTTTAAAAATCTTCCAAACCATGCTCTCATGAATTGTTTAAGTACATACAATCCCTTTTTTAACTTACATAGGGCATCAATTTTTGAGTTAAATTTATATCCTTATGAAATATTCATATAATTTCTTCTTCAAGTTCTCTATGCAAGAAAGGATTCTTGACATCAAGTTATTGCATTTCCCAACCATTATTAGCAGCTAAAGAGAGTAAAATCTTTACTAGTGTGAAAGTCTTAAAATAATCTATTGCATAAGTTTGATTGTAACCTTTGGCAACTAACTTAGCCTTGTACCCTTCTTTCGTTTCATTAAATTTGTATTTAATAGTGAATACATTTACATCTTATTGCTTTATTCTCTTGTGGCAACTTAACTAGTTCCCATGTCTTGTTTCTCTCTAGGGCTTCCATCTCTTCATTCATAGCCTTCTTTCACTCTACATGAGTTAGAGCATTAATAACATATGATAAAATATCTGTTGAATTAAGTTATGTAAGAAATATTTTATATGATAGAGATAGATGTTTGTAGGAAATAAATTAAACATATATGGTACTTATTATTTCTAAAACACATTTTTTTTTCCTTTTCAGAGAACTATAGGTAAGCCATTTTCATGAGGTGTAGTTGATGGAGCCTCCTCCATGTTCATGAGCAGAGAAGGTGAAGGTTCCTCTAAGGATGGGATTGGTAACAAGAAGGTTCTAACTTCTTGTTTTCCACTATCACCCCTCGTTACTTTTCCTTTCGAATCAAGTATCATGAGTGTAGAGAAATGATTTATACTCATTAAAGGTGACATCTATTGACACAAATAATTTCTTTGATGAGGGATGTCAACATTTGTATCCCTTTTTAGTATTTGAGTATCCAATAAATACACATTTCAATGATTCATGATCTATTTTTTTTCTTGTTGGATTTTGATTGTGGACACATGTTATACAACTGAAAATCCTAGGGACTAAGTTTGTTTTCAATTTTAGTTGTGGACAATAAGATGAAAGTACATCTACTAGATTCTTATATCCTAAGACCTTTATAGGCATAAAATTTATGAGATAAGAGCTTGTTAAAACCGTTTCTCCTCAAAACATGTTTGGCACATGATTTATTTTAGAAATTTCTAATAAATATTAATTTTTTCTCTTAGTTACCCCATTTTGCTGTGGGGCATTGACACATGAGAATTCATGAATGATTCCTTCCATTTGAAAAATATTATTTTTAATTTGATCAAAGTAATCTTTAAAGTCATGATTCTTCGTTGATTTTTAATCAATGTTCAAAACTGTTGAACAATCTTACTAACTTTTTAACTTATAATTCAACAAATAAATCCATGTAACTTGAAAGTAATTATCAATAAATGTCACAAACCATCTAGCTTCTAAAATATTTGTAGTAGGTGATAGTCCTCATACATCACTATAAATAAGTAAAAATGGGATTGAGCTATGTGAGTCACTCCTAATGAGGGAGAGCCCTATTGTATTTAGTAAATTGACACACATCTCATTTAAAATTTTCGATATACAAATTCAAAAAAAAATGTGAAAACATAAGTTTCATTATTTTAAACAAGAGATGTCCAAAGTCACATCTCCACATCTTGATGATAGTCGTGAGTCAACAACATAAATATGTCTTAGAATTCCAAGTTGGTAAAGGCTACCACATTCCTCATCACATTCAATATTCTTGTCACCTTATCAAATATTTCACATATATCATTGTTAATACTTACCTTATAGTCTATATCATCTATTAGCTTTTTTACTGAAATTAAATTAGTAGAAAGTTTTGAAATGTTTAACACATTCTTAATAATACCTAGTGAATCCACTTTAACATTACCTATTTCAACTACTGAGATTAATGATCCATCTATAGTAGTTACCTTGTCACTTCTTGAACAAGGGTTATATATGCTAGGAAAGTGTTTGAAGTGTTAGTCATATGGTTTGTAGCACAAGTATCTAAAATCCATGATATGGATAATGCACTATATGTGGTATGCAACACAAATGATTAATGGGACTCATTGGAGGAGCTTACATGGTTGAATGTTATAACTAATGAAAGTTTCTCAATCTCAACCTTCAAACATGTTAGTACTTGATTAATATTCATCTCTATTGTTGCTACTCCATTTATAGTTGGTGTGGTAGTGAGATTTACTTGATCTTTTGATTGGGTGTGTTGTGCTCTCCTATAATATGTATACCATAGGTTGTTCCTATAAACCCCCTTCCTTGTTCCAAGGTTGAGTAGTCTTAGTGGACCTCTACTTTCCTTATGTTTGACCACAAATACAGAGTTATATGTTCCTTGTCATCAAAAATAAGTATAAAAATAATTTACTTTCAACAACTATATCATCAAAATATATTTAGAATATTTATTTCACTATATTTAAATAAAAATATAATTAAAAATAGAAATATTCTTAATATTTTTGGAAGAACTTGGTTTTAATAATGTAAGCCACTAGCACAAATTTAGTTAGTTAATTTTTTTTAAAACTATTGAAATAAGAAAATGTGACAAGCTTGCAACAAATGTTTCTATAACCCCATTTCATTGAGGTATATATGAAGAAGATGATTAATAAATATTTTTTACAGAAAAGAGTGATAAAAATTGAAAAAGAAGAGTGATGCATGAATAGTTTAATGAATAAAGTTTTATATTTTTTATTAAATAAATTTTAAAAATAGTTCTGTAAATCAAGCCTCATATTTTAATATATAAAAGTTACATTATGTGAATAATATTATGTCAACTTTCATATTTTGGTTTACAAGAAGTTTTATAGTGTAGTACTATAATATACCAATTATCAGTCATTATATAAAAGAGATTCAAAAGAAGAAAGTTGGATTTTAAAAAATTAAAATATTGAATAAATCATTACATGTTATAAGATCAAAATAATAAGATAATATTTAGGTGAAAAACTCATCAATGGAGTAGGATGATTGGACAAAACATTAAGTGGGTCAACTTAAGGGTCAAGTAACTATGATGGATTATTCAAGTTCTTTGGCTTGAGAAATAGTCTATCTCAATAACTTTTGGAAATAAACATAAACATCACATCAAATCACTTAGCCACTATTTCACATTAATATCCTATTTTTGGTGCAAATATGTGTACACTTTAATCATATAAAAGTTCATGGAATCAATGAAGTGCTTTTTCAATTATAAACTTTATTTGTAACTCATTCCTATCTTTTATTTGAAAGCACTCAAAGAGTGTTAATAACAAGGAAAAAGTGAAGCCAAACTAATATTTTGGTGTCTAGTGTAGAGACATAGACTCATGAATTCTATCATTTAAAGTGATTGGATGATCTTGTGAATTTAGATAATTCTCTTATACATAATCCTAAAACTAAGATTAAAATCCCTGGTAAATGAATATAAGCCAAAGAAAGTTAAACCATTATATTAAAGTGTCTTTTGTTATTTGTTGAATTGTGTTTTGACTTACTGAGTATACCAAGTTAGTTGACTCAATGTGTATGTACTTGGATGTTGATAGTTGTGGAAAAAGTGTGAAAATTTAAAGAAAAGTATATTAACTTTAAATGACCATTTCACCCCCACTATGTCTTGCACCCTATCTAATCTACATTAGGACTAACAAGTGCATGAAGAATTATGTTAAAAAATAGTAGAATATATAAAACATTATGATTTGTATCAAAATTATGTTGTAAAAGATTCAAAATAATAGTGAAAAATAAAAAATCATGATATCAACCAAAAATTTCAATAAATAAAAATTAGATAAAGAATAATATCTTAGTATAATACAATTTATATCAGGGAGTATGAGTATCTAACTAAAGAAAAATATATAAATAATTTTGTATATCAAGTAAAATCTTTCAATACATAGAATTTACACTAAAATAATATACTATATCAATTTGTATTGTAATATATTGTAATGCCATTATTTAGTAGAATGGGTGACATGTATTTACTTATAAAATCCATATTCAACATCTCCTATTATTTGAAATTTATATTAATAACTATGAGTCATGGACTAACATATTGATAATATGATATTAGAATTACATGAAAATATATGAAATCTCTGATTCAAAATATATTGTATTTCAAGAAACTTCAATAAGAGCTAAGAGGGGGTGAGTTGAATGGTCTTTCTATTCATTATTTGAAATTTTTTCTCTTAATTCAAATTATGGATTCCAAAATTTATTATAGTTTGGCTCATCTAGCCTACTAACTATTTGTGGAATGTATCCCTAATTTCCAGAAAATAATAGTATGAATAAAATAAAACAATTAATTTTTAATGTACTTCACAACTATGACAAACTAAAAAGTAGTGTGTCTAAATTAATGTCTCTAGGGAGCCAACCAGATTATCATCTAACTAGTATACCCAAAATTCATAACTCTAAGTTGGCTTGAATACCATATGTAACCAACTCAAATCATGAATAATTGAATAATTTTACAAATTCAGTGTAGACTTACATGTTGTAAATTCAATGTGAAAAATTTGAGGTAGATGAGCTGGTGTAAAGGAGATACTTGAAAACTTGAGTTAGGGATGGTAATTTTATTTTTGATTAAATATTTTTTAACATTGTATTTGAGGAGAAGTTCCTTATATATTGACTTATTTTTCCTTTTTTGGGGTTTTTACATGATAAAAAGTGACAAGAAAATACTCTCAATAGTTATGCTTTATTTCATTAGCTAGATTAATTATTTTTTCCTAATTTCTCAAGTAGGTTATGATTAATCACCTCCTCTCTCTATATAGTTGATTTGTGGGTGGACTCTTTGAGTAGACTCATGTGTATACTACATTCTTTTTGGAGAGAAGAAGCAAAATCTTACATCAGAATAAATTCAAATTTTTTGGAAATTGATATAAATCACATTGCATACCTTTCAACATAATGAAATATTCACAAGGGTCATGAAGATGTTTGAATATTTCGACATGAAAATAATTTTTTTATGCTTGAATACATTTTCATCAATTTCATGCTTATTATAAACGCTCACTAGATCATACAAATGTTTTCAAAATAATTAGTCATGTTAAAGGGTCGTGAATATAGTGAAATATTTTCTAGAAAAAAATCAGTATTTTGCCCTTGAGTACATTTTCCAAAATTTAGAAAAATTCTATAAATCATATTGGCATTTTTTAACATAATGAAACATGTTCAAGGGTTAAGTGAAAACTTTGCCAATATTTTTCTATACATAAGCATAATTTTGGTGGTATAAATTTCAATTTTACATTTCTATCCATTTTGTCATCATCACAATTATTAATACTCCCCAAAACTAATCCAAAACACATATCAAATCTATGAAACTTTAAAATAGTTTCAATAAATATCATGATGTCACATTGTAAACACATTGTTGTTTACAATACAATGATAATAGTGTGCATGCTAGTGCTTCATAATGATTTAAAATAACCACATATTGTGCTAGTAGAAGAATTGTATGTTAATTTGAAGCTCACAATAGGTTCAATGTATTATAGTAATTAAAGAAAAACAGTGTTTGATGTTTTTAAGTGGCAGCCCTTAAAATTTTGCATCACTATTGATGAGTGGACGAATGAGAAACAGTGTTATATAGATATAACAACTAATGGTTAAAATTGAGATGGTCAATAACTTAGGAAGTATTGAGAAAATAACAAAAAGAAGAAAAAGTTAGCACATCCAAGTTCAAAAAATGTTATCTTTGAGGAATTCTAAAACCTTGCAACAACCAATCAGTGAATTCATGTTGAATTGTGATAATCTTTGGTGCTTGAGTTGTATGAGAAGCTTCTAATCTCAAGCATATACATGAGACTACATCATAACCAACCAATCTAGTACTTGTAGACACTACAACATTTTTAAAGTTGTGAATCTAAAATAGTGAGCTGACATAGGATCTTTAGAGTTTAGTCATTTAGAGTAATGAATCTACTAGTGGGTGTTGAGTTCATTTATATTGTTTGAGTTGAAAATTTCATAGGGGTAACATAAAAATTGGTGCTCAACTAATTGAGTTATTCCTATATAAGAAAACCTTAAGGAGGTATCTCTAGAATGAACTAAGCCAACATTACCATATTTCTTGATTCTCTTAGTTAGTTATTTTATTGATTCATGAATGAGTTGACTTATCTAAGTTGATAATGTTCCTTTCCCCCCTTTATCTTATTCGAGATTAGTTCCTTTTAGGCTTCAGCATATCCAACAACATTTTCATGATCAAAAAGCATATTTATAGATCACATCATCCAAAGAATAATCTTTGTGCTTCCGCTTTAGAGGAGCAGACCACTCCGACCGCACTCCAATCCAAGCGTGTTGTGCCGCCGTGTGCACGCGCCGTGCCGCTGCGCGCTCCAGCCGTGCCGTCGTGCGCACGCGCTCGGTCGTGCCGCGCGCGCCTGCTACGCCGTGAGTGTCCGCCTTGCTGCGCGAGGTTGCATCCAGTGACCCCCCGGGCATGTTTGGACTGGGCCCAGGTCTCCTTTGGGCTTAATTTTTGGAATTGGTCCCCCCCAAAAAATGTTGTACCAAGTTCCGAACTAGGGTGGAGTGACGCGTGGCTCTACCTAGAAATGAACACAGGCTGCTATTATTGGGGGACCGATTCGAAAATTTGGTCCACCTTAGAAAACTTACGTTGCATCTAGACATCTTCACCTTGCATTAATCCATTTGCCAAGCAGTGAGGTCCAAGTAGGACTTCAATTCGACACGTTTTGGCTTCAGTAACCCGCTCGTGTGGAGCGGGTGTAGGACCACTTGGTGACGGAGTCAAGAGGATCGTAAGGGTCTTGTTGATCTTGAGCATTTCTCCTGTGCCTGGTTATGGAGGCCTAGAAACCTAACTCAGTTCGAACCGGAGATGGATGTCAAACCAAAATTGGGGGATCTACAAGAGAAACCATATTTTCCGTCTTTGTTCATGCCATTTCCCTCTAAATAACTTATATCTTGCGGGATTCCCTTTCATTATGTTCAAGAAACCTTATAAAGAGGGAGAGTGAAAGAGTTCTCCTGAACAATGTTAATGTCTTATGTTTATGAACCCTAGCAACGTGAGAGAGAGAGAGAGAGAGAGAGAGATAGTTAAAGTCCATGAACAACAACCTTGTCCTCTGTTCGTGAACCATAATACCTTACATCAAAGAGAGAGTTGGGGGGGGGGAGAGAGAGAGAGAGAGAGAGAGAGAGAGAGAGAGAGAGAGATCTTGAACATCTATGAGTCCTTATTCGATACTTCATTGGGTCAAGATACCTACACTTGAAAATAAATTTAGTTCAAAAGAGGGTAAATATCAGGCATGCAGCCCAAGTCCACCCCAAGCCCTACCCCCAATCAGCCACAGCCTGTGCCTCAAGGGCTCCACAGGCATTTGGTCCCATGTCTCATTTCTCAGGCTTTTCTCTGACCCATATACGTCGTCGAAGTCTCGTAAAAAATCAGCCCTCTGGGTTTCATAAATTATGCAATCTCTGGCTGGGACCAGGCCATCGGCGCATCATTCATCTAGGGTAATAATTGATGAGCGAGATTGGACAGTGGGCATTAGATGGGTGCAACAACCATCGTTACCTTGATGGTAGGTGGCATTAAAGCCATGCTGGACGCCATCTATTTGCCCAGATGGGCTCCTCATTCATCACTGGCCGGTGCACCAGATGGCCCGAACCACTGAGCTGGTCTACCCTGTGGCCGTCGAATTAGGTGGCTGCAGTATCTATTAGTTCTGACTGACCATTTTTATATATTCGAGAGCTCTTAATTGCGTACACTAACCCGATCAATCGAAGACTTATCCAAATGAAAAAAAAACGCATCTAGCAAAGTATGGTTTTATCGTATGAGGGAAAAAATCGAGAAATTAGACTGGAATCCACAGAGAATAAATTCCCGACGCTCGGAAATGAGAGGTGTGGTCATGGGATTCGTTCCTCTGCCTCTCTCTCTGGTCCTGTTCCGGCAAGGAGCGGAGAACTCAAGTCCCCCGTTAGTACCTCCGCCATTGGTGAAGAGGGGAGCGTTTCCGTTCCACGTGATTCTCTCCTGTCCTTGGCTTACCCATTCATCCGTCGCCTATCCCGAAATATCCTTCAAGGATGCGTCTTTTACTGCGTCACGGGAGTGTTCTACGCTCGCTCGTCTTGGTTTTTATCTCGTTCCTTTCATCCCCTCGGTTATCTCGTCACAGAAGGGTCCGCCATCTCCAACTCCGGCCCCACGACGATCTTCTTATCGGCCCCGTCTGGAGTCTCTTTACGCTGCTTGTTGTCTAGAACGAGGAGTCAGGAGGGAACGCAAGTCTATTCAATTAGTTATCGTCCTGCCATCTTCTCTTCTTCCATTCCGGCGTCTGGAGCACAAGCTGAGGAATGGATTTGCGCGTGCTCCTCAGGCTGATGCTGATAATCTCCATGCTATCTGCTCGCGCCCTCGGGAAGGAATGCACAAACGTGATCGTCCAGTCGCACTCCCTCCGTTACCAGATGTCGGCAACAAAGAACGAGGAATGGCGGGGAGAGATGGACTCCCATCACGACCATTTGAACCCAACTGAGGAGTCCACTTGGATGGACCTGTTCTCCCGGGATCTCCCGGGGGGAGACGTAGCAATAGAGGAATTCGACTGGGCGATGCTCTACCGGAGTATAAGGCGTTCAGAGGGCTACTCCACCGACGAAGGGAGCTTCCTCAGAGAAATGTCCCTCCATGATGTGCGCCTCGATCCGGATTCGAAGCACGGGCGGGCGCAGCAGACCAACCTTGATTACCTGTTGATGCTGGACGTCGATCGCCTGGTGTGGAGCTTCAGGAAGCAGGCGGGTCTTCCTACTCCCGGCAATCCATATGGAGGGTGGGAATCACCCAACATGGAGCTCAGGGGACACTTCGTAGGTGACCTCTCTCTCTCTCTCCCCCCCTTCCTCTCTGCGCCGACATTGACGAGATTGTGCCTTATGAGTGAACTTTTTGATGCGTCTCGCAGGACATTACTTGAGCGCATCGGCTAAAATGTGGGCGTCAACACACAATACATCTATTCATCAGAAGATGACCGCGGTGGTCGACGCCCTCTACCTCTGCCAGAAGAAGATGGGCAGTGGGTACCTCTCGGCCTTCCCGACTGAGTATTTTGACCGTCTGGAGGCCGACGTCTATGTCTGGGCGCCTTACTACACAATACACAAGGTACCTGCGAAAATTTCACGCTCCGTCATCGAATCTTGATCTCCCCAGATTAGTGCTTTACAATGTCGTTCAACAGATAATGGCCGGGCTCCTAGACCAGTTCTCCTACGCCGGAAACGACAGAGCCTTGGCGATGGCGATCTTGATGGCCGACTACTTCGCGAACCGCGTGAAGAACGTAATAGAAAGATATAGCATCGAGAGACACTGGTTGACCATGAACGAGGAAACGGGAGGAATGAATGATGCCCTGTATAATCTTTACAGCATTACGGTAATCTGACTTGCATTTTACCGATCATCTTTTCTGTTCTTTATGTCCGTCTGTCATCACACTGGAATCATTCTTATTTTAAATTATTTTGTCCATGTGAACGCAGGGAGACCAGAAGCATTTAATCCTCGCCCATCTTTTCGACAAACCCTGCTTTCTGGGTCTCCTTGCGATTCAGGTGCTATTCCATCTTCATAACGCTTAATTTTACAGAAACTGTGTGCTCCGTGACTGTGGCCAGAAGATTTACACGAAGATCTCATCGATTGTTGCTGCTTGCAGTCTGATAGTCTTTCAGGTTTCCATGCCAACACGCACATCCCTCTTGTTATCGGGGCGCAAAAGCGGTACGAGCTCACAGGAGACCCGCTTTATAAGGTAATGGCGTTTGCCTTCTTCATCAGGATCGCACAAGCTGGTGGCATTTCATCAATTATATAGCATCGTACGATGCTTAATCTTCATCATAACATGCACCTGACGCGGAATGAAAGTTCATAAAGTTTCTACAAAGTCTTCCGAAGCAGATTCGGACGGTGAATTCCCGCGTCTCTGATCTTGAAGCCGCGATGGTTGTGTTCGACAGGACATTGGGACGTATTTCATGGAGGTCATCAATTCTTCTCATAGCTATGCAACTGGGGGAACATCTGTCAATGAAATCTGGTATTACGACGCATCACCAATAATAAATTTTTTCCGAGATAATCTGTCACAGACATGCTGCTTCATCAAACCTCTTAATTTTTTCACAGGTCTGATCCCAATCGTCTGGCAGATACACTTCAAACGGAAAATGAAGAATCTTGCACGACACATAACATGCTCAAGGTTGGGGCCAAATAATAAATTACACTATTGATAATTAATGTTATTAATGATGACCCATTGGGCCATATGACCGAATTAGGTAGATCACAGAATTTCATTTTTCTCGGATTTTTAAGAGGGCCATTTCTTCTTCTTCTTTTTTCCCTTCAAGAAGGTTTCGCGCAATCTCTTTAGATGGACAAGGAAGGCTAGCTACGCGGAATACTACGAGAGGGCCCTGACTAATGGAGTGCTGAGCATTCAGAGAGGAACGGACCCTGGGGTGATGATCTACATGCTTCCACTGGGCGTTGGGGTGTCGAAAGCAAGGAGCTTTCATGGCTGGGGGACAAGGTTTGACTCCTTTTGGTGTTGCTACGGGACAGGTTAGATTTCTTGTGAACAAAACTCCTATAATGTATCCACCAAGAATAAATTCTCACGTATATATGAGTGTGGGAGAAGGAGGCTATAAGTTGCTGACTTTTTTTTTTATTCATGATATTCCAAGGAATCGAGTCATTCTCGAAGCTCGGGGATTCCATCTACTTTGAGGACCGGAGCACAACCAGTCTCTATGTCGCCCATTACGTATCAAGTTCCCTCAATTGGAAATCTGGGGGCCTCATAGTCAACCAAAAAGTCAAGCCAGTTGCTTCGCAGGATGCTTACCTGCGCGTGGAGTTTACTTTTTCTTCAAATCAGGTATCTTGGGTAGACCTTTAAAAAGGGTTCCGTCTCTCAGAAAAATAGTGATTAAAGATTTCTATTTTTCCATTTCTGCGCACTAAGTCTATCATGGGTTTCCGTATGATCCATGCAGTCGGCTGCACAGCCATCTGAACTGAACCTGCGGATACCATCTTGGACATCTTCAAACAATGCCAAGGCCGCACTGAACAATGAACCTCTGGATACTCCTCCTCCAGGTGAGATACCTTGGCGACTCTGGTTACTGCAGATATCGTCATTAGTTTCAGATCTCTTTCGGTCGGACAGATGACGATCATTTTCTTTTTTTTACCCCCACACCGGCAGGAAATTTTCTGTCAGTGAGGAGGAATTGGGCGTCCACAGACGTGCTTTCCCTTCAGATCCCCATCAGCCTGAGGACGGAGCCCATTAAAGGTCACTTTGCTTTATTAGTCATAGAATCTCAAGAGGATCGACGTTGCCTGATTTCTTACCTGCGATTACTTCCCTTGCAGACGATCGGCGAGGGCTCGGTTCTGTTCAGGCCGTTCTCTTCGGGCCGTACCTCCTCGCGGGTCTGACCAAGGATGACTGGGAGCTGAGGCCCGGGAACTCCACATCCATCTCTGACTGGATCAGAGCAGTCCCGGCGGAGCAAAACCCCAAGCTGGTGACGCTCGCCCAGGAATTCGACGACGGGGTCCTGGTTTTCTCCAACTCGAACCACTCGATCGCCATGGAGGAAGCGCCGTCCGAAGGGTCGGACGCCGCCGTCCACGCGAGCTTCCGGGCCATCGCCGTGAACTCCACTACCGACAATGTGATCATGCTGGAGCCTTTCGACTTGCCCGGGATGGTGGTGGCGGCGAGGGGGCCGAACGGCGCCCTAATCGTCTCCGGCGATCCCGGCCCCGATTCTACGTTCCGCCTGGTGGCGTCGCTGCGGGACGGGAAAACCTACAACACCGTCTCTCTAGAGTCGTCGATCCATCCGGGTTGCTTTGTGCACGGCGCGGCGGACCGCGCCACCGGGAAGAGCGTACGGCTGGTCTGCCGGCCAGGGGCGGCAGCGAGGAAGGAGGCAAGGTTCGAGCTTTACGAAGGAACGAGGGCGTACGACCCGATCAGCTTCGTGGCCAGGGGGACCAGGAGGAACTTTCTGTTGGAGCCTCTCATAAATCTGAAAGATGAGACCTACACCGTGTACTTCAACATCTCTGTATGAACCGCGGCCGCTTCCATTGGATCGCGCCTCGATTATAATAACCTCCGAGTTCCACAGCTTCTATCACCGTCAAGCTATTGAGGCCCTGTAATTTAGTATCATTCAGGCCCTTCTTTTTCGACACTCTGGGAACCGAGCTCCGCCGCGTATGGCGGGCGGAGAGGGGGCGATGGAGGAAGTCTCGCCGCGAAGGAATGGTGGAGAAAGGCCCCGAAGCGAGGGAGGAGGAGGCGTTGACGGGATTGCGGCCGTTTATCTACGCAAGCGCCTGCGCAGGTGGTGAGCCATCTCCTCCTCTTCGTTCCCTGTCTCCTTGTTGCCTGCATTCCTCCTGCTTGCCGCCCTCGGATCCATCCGTGATTCTATGCTTTTTCTGGAAGGCAAAAGAACCGAGCACTTCTTTGAAATCCATGCCAGAGGGCTCAGGACAAACTTCGTGTTTCGTGAGCAGTGATCGGAAGCAGGGATGTCTTCCGGTGTGAGCTTTTCTGATCGCTCGAACTCTCCGCTGTTCTACTCTCTATTCGTCCTTGTTGGGTTATTTCCTAGATTTCTGTCTCGTCCGCATTCATAATCTCTGAACTGGCAGTGATACGGGTTCTTCACCTATGGATCTTCGCTGGAACCCCCCCCAATTCTACACGAATCCCTGATGCTCTTGTGAGGATTGGCTCCCCAATTCAACTACGCCCATCATCTTTTCTCTCCGCCTATAAGAAATCGAAGGTTCTGCTAATGAACTGTGCAGCAGAGGGAGAAGCTCCCGTTTCATAATCGTGTCCACAGACATGGAGTCAGTACTCTTCGGAGTACCATTCTCGGAAGGACAGCTTGTTGGCCGTGGACGGCCAGAACTCTATTGGGTTGTTCCACCCCTTCAAGCTGCTCTTGTGCCACCTCATCCTCACCCCGTCAATCTCCAAGCCGGAGATGTGCTCCACCATCAACCCGGCCGTGCTGTGGCGCACCATTTCTTGGCACCCCGGCCTGTAGTCCACCACCCCGTCGGGGTAGTCCGTCCACCTCCTGAAGGTCAGGTTGACGTTGACGAATTTCAAGTTTTGGAGCAGCCCGCCGGCGGAGCCGGACAAAAAGACCCCGTTCTCCGACTCGGCGGAGATGTTGATGAATCGCAGGTCGGAGATCAACCCGGCTCTCGAGCCCATCTCCCTCGGGCAGGTAGTGACGTAGATGGGCTCGGCTCTCCCCCACCACGAGGGATCATAATATCTCGTCCTTATTCTGATGTTCGAGAAGGTGACGTCGCTGACATTTCCTGCATTGAACCAGAGCCATGAAATGAAGGGCGGGCTGTTCTGCCGGAGGCGGATCGGCGGGCGGCGTTACCTCCGTCTCGGATCTGCAGGGCGAGCCCCCGGTGGGAGTCGAAGATGGTGATGTTCTCGAAGAGGAAACTTCTGAAGTCGAACCAGCTGGCGCTGCCGAGCTTGATGGCGCTGGACTTGGTCCGAATCCAGCAGTCGGCGGCGGTGAGGTTGAGCACCGGCCCGGCGGAGGACTTGGGGCAGATGGCGTCGTCGCCGGTGTCGATGTGGCACCGGGCGATTGCCGTGTTGTTAGAGTCCTCCACGTCGATGCCGTCGTTGTTGGGGGAATTGAAGTCCCCGAGGATCGTCACCTCCCGGATAGACGAGTTGTCGCAGCCCACCAGGTGCAAGCTGCAAGGTCAACAGGCTCATTGAGGAAGAAGAAGAAGAAGAAGATTAGGCTTTTTGATGGGATGCGCACCACCAGTAGGCGGGGTCGACAAGGCGGATGTTCCAGATCCGAACGTTGCGGCAGCGGAGGAAGCCAAGGAGGCGGGGGCGGCACTCGTCGCCGAGGCAGGCCCCCGTCGAGTTCCAGCTGACCATCACGTTCTTCCTCGGGTCTCGCCGGCGGATGAATGCCCAGCCCTGGCCGTTGATCTCGCCGCCGCCGGTGACCCCAACGCCGGTGGCGTCCTCCGCCAGGACGACGTACCACCGGTGGCTCTCCGGCGGGTAGTCCTCCTCACGGGTCCCCCCCAGCAGCCGCGCGCCCTCCGCAAGGTCCAGCACCACGCCGGATTTCAGCAGGATCGTCGCCGTTAGGTAGTCCCCCGGGGGGAAGCGGACCGGCCCGCCGCCGCAGGCGGCTACGGCGTCCACCGCCGCCTGTATTGCCCCCGTGTCGTACCTCTTGCCGTCGCCGGCGGCGCCGTAGTCCGTGACGGAGGCCCCGCAGGGGAGCTGGGTCGTCGACGGGACGGAGAGCCGCCATGAAGAGGCATCTGGCTGGGGATCGGAGGAGGGGAGGAGCTGCAGGGCGAGGAGTAGAGAGAGGAGCTCCGAAGCGACCATACCCTGCCCTCTTGGTTATTTTGGCTTCCTCTTCCTCTTGGTTTTCAGCAGGCCCCATCTTATACAACCGATAATTGATTGGGGCTCGGGTATTTCGCTAATAAACGTTTATTTAATCATGCCTATAAAGGCGACCGAATCTTATCTGCTTTTGCAACCGTGTCACGAGTTATCCAAATCTGACAAAGCTTTTGCATTTTATATTCAATAATATTTTTTCAGTGCGTAGTACGGACTGACCTGTTTTCTTTTCGTCCACTGACAATAAGAAAAGAATACATTTGTTCTGACCTCAGAAAAAAAAAATTGCTTGTCCTAGTTTTGAGAATCTGATAAATATCATCATAATAAAACAGTTAAATATATCTGATCGAATTATTTTGTTATACCTCCCCATGAACGGCTCCCTTACCTTTTTTCGCATGGCCCTTCCAAGTCCTTATCGGGTGATAAAATAGTCCTCAACACGTTTCATTAGTGATACGCTTGTGATAGTTCATACTCGTCGATTGTTAGTTCCTGTTTTTTAAGTGCAGTGTTCCATAAAAATCGTAGTTTTTCCACAATATCCTCCCTCCCCCCCCCCCTCTCTCTCATTGGAGTTTGAAATTGTATGAAATATTATGTCTTGATGAGGCACAAGTTATCTTATATCATCATATAAATCTATGTTATTTAAAACATTCTATTGAGTTATATATAATGTGTACAATTTTTAATTCAAGTATTAACACAATTATAAAATGATGGACTTGGTCTCATTAAAATTTTATTTTCATTTTGAAAGTGTTGGAATTTAGATGCAAATTTCTAGCACAATAGGAAGAAATTTACAAAAAAAAGTCATAATTTCTCACCTAAGGGTTGTCACATGTTAAAAAAATTAAAAAAATTACATGGAACTAGACGATTTGAAGAGCGTTGACACCAACTAAATGAGTTGATTTGAGAATACACTGAAATTAACATATGCATCAAGCTTCTATTGGCTAATATCATACTTTTGAGCATTTAACCCTTAAAATTTTATACTAGCTCAACTGCTATAAATAGCAAGTATCCAATGATCAAAAATGTATATTTTCTTGTTTGTCACTATGTGCAATGGCTAGTAGAAAGTTTAAAATTATAAAAGATTACAAACTAAATATTCTCAAGCTTCCACAAACAAAAAACTAAAACCCATAGAAACCATTTGTATTTTCATTCACAAGGTGCTCAAAAAGACATTCTATCCAAGTTGTACCTTCCACCATCTCGCATATTCTTCTTTACAAGTCTTGCATGTGTTGGAAGTATTCAATTGCTTATATTCCATTGAAGTTTGTAAAGGCAGTCTTTCATTTATTTGTATACAATGGGTCAACTCATGTGGTAAAAATGGTTTTAACATAGTATGACCAAGTTACCAACATAACAATTCAGAAGAAATTTTAGTGGTTGAAGTGACCTAGATAAATTTATATAAATTGACTTCATTCACTTTACTAGATAAGTTTCAACACATAGTGAACATGCACAAATTTGAGTATAATATAAATTTTATGATTAAAATTTTTTTATTGGCCTTGACCTCTAAATTTCCTAAAATATTTATTCTAACCTTTGGCAAATCATCATGTGTTTTCTACTTGTTATTAGTAGATCTAGTGGTTTCACCTTCTTTTTGGGATGCCATTGACCAGTAAGTCTGCTTATTAAGTATGAAGTGTATATGTGTATACTTTTTAAAAAGTATAAAAAAGTTTAAAGGGATAAGATGTTGCAAGTTAATGCTTTATAATCTTACAGTATAACATTAAGAAAATTAATGTAGACCAATCATATAAGCCCAAAAGTCAATGAAATAATTTTAATTAAACTTTAGTGAAAATTTGAGAGAAATTTTATACCATCAAAGAATAATATTCTCAATGCTTTATCAAACATTCAAAACAACTCCACTTTGAAAGAAGATTTCACATTGTCTAATACAAAGGAAGCCATGTGCAACAACTATCCTAATTATTCATGTCTAAGTATTTATACTTTATGTACTTAGTCCATAATAAAAGTGTCAATATAAGATAGAATAACTTAGTTCTAATATGGTTAGGTCAACCTAGAGATAGAAATTTTGGATGATTTTTGTTAAAACAAAAAAAAGAAGGATCCATTCGCTCATAGTGAGGGACCCATTTACTCATTATGTTGTGGGGGTTAATACACTAAGATTTATATATAATTTCTTATTTTTATAAAATATCAAGTATTTCTTGATTAAAGTAATCTCTAGTATTATTTGACCTAAAATTTTTAGGTCAAATAAATGAACATAACTATTGAATTATTTTATTAACTTTAGATTTATGATATAATATGTAAACTTACATAGTTCATGAACAATTAACTATGGAAGTCATGGACCATCATCTACCTTCATTATGAATAAGTGAAAATTGAGTAAAACTTTGTTCAATATTTGTAGTAAGTGAGGCCTATTTATGTTTTTTTACAATTCATACACATCATATTTAAATATAGATAGTAACTCCACATCTTGATCAAGGTCATGATTTCGAAGTGTTGGTATGTCCTAAATTCTAAAGATAATATAGGCATTTACACTTTTCAACACATACTAACTTCTTGTTTGTTGACAAAATGTTATCTTCATGAGTGAGTTAGATTGTTATCTTTTGACTCTTATTAAGTTAAATGGTCATATTTAGGCAGGTTCTCATGGGCCATTTGTGGAATCTAAAAACTACGAAATAAGAATAATAAATAATGCAAAAATCATAAATATCTCAATAATTTAATTTTATTAATGATTTTTATTTTTTTCCTCAAATCAAATTTCTATTAATCAGATGCCTATATCTATGACATATTTTTTGAGATCAAAATTGTTTTAGTAAGAAGAGATAAACTTATACATAATTTGTATAGAAGGGTTAACTCTTGTGTGAAAGTACTAAATCAATGATACTGTAAAATCAATAAAAAAAATCAACATCTCGATCAATTCATATAGTGTCAAACCTGGTGTTTAGTGGACAGGCACATTAGCTTCATGGGACCCTTCCTTTCTATTAGTTTTTTACTGAAGGAATATATACTCTTTAATCTCATTCAATAAATTAGTCTCTAATTAAATTTAAAATTCATATTAAATTATGATTTGATATTAAATCATCAAACTCATAATGAGATAATGTGGAACTTAGTCTCATACAATCTCATAGTTATACTACTGATGAGAATTTGAAATAAAATGAGATATTTTCTATAGTTTAGGTATTAGTTTCTTGCTGAAATAATATATATTTTTTAATCTCATCCAAGACATCAATCAATCTCTAATTAGATTTACTTCTCATGTTATCAATTTTACAATTAGTGTTTAACAAACCTCTGAAATCTAAGAGATTGTTTCTCGCAAATTGGCCCGTACAACAGCTTCTTGATGCGTCAATAATCTCCAGTGAACGTCAACATCTAGAGTTCTTACAACGTGGTGTGGGGTCATTTCAACCAAGAAGAAACGAAACATGCAAATAAATGAAACCTATTTAAAACAAGATGGCATTAAACTAAGCTTTCAATGAGAAGAATTCTTAGTACATTACTTGGGAACAATTTGGAGGTAACATTTTCTCCTTACCGGGAATGTTGTACAGAATCAATCACCTAAGGTCCAATTCAATGTTTTTTTATCCAATATTGGACTAATATTTTTTCTACAACGAGGGTAACGCAATCATCTTCTTTAATGGGGAAAGGGAATGTTGCACGGAATCACCTTAGGCCCAATCCAATGCAATTTATCTAATATTGGAATAATTTTTTTTTCTGCAATGAAGGTAACGTGATCATCCAAAAATCACGGTCTGGAGGGCGCGGCCCGGGTGGGCAGCCATCACCCCCGGTAGATCTGGGGAGCCCGTTTTGTGTCCCCACGCGCCCGCCTGTCGCGACAGATCTCCTTTTCTGCTTTGGGTCCCATGCACGTGCCTTTTGGCGTCGTCCCTGCACCGACGGCACGTGACTTCAGCACGAGCGTGCGCTTTCGAGTGGACTCTTTAAGCACGCGGGCTGTTTTTTAAGTAGATTCTCGTGAATAATGGACCTACGGGCTCTGGGGGAACTTGAGGGAAATCACAGCCGTCGAATTATGAATAAGCGCATCATAAGCGTCCAACGCGGACCAGGATACATAGCATAATCTCTCTCTCTCTCTCTCTCTCTCGTTCTTCTCTGGGGTCGTCTTGCTGTTTACGTCTGTCGTCTTGAGCTCTTACGGCGGACGGAAAGCTGGTACAATGCAGCCACCGGATTGAGATCAGACGGTAGGGATCTGTGGTCTGCGGACGAGGTGGCGGCGGACGTCATAGGCATTGCGGCAGCGGGCCGCCGCAGAGGCAGTCGTTGCCGGAGAAGGAGGCGGCGGCCTGGTGGTCGAACGGTGGCCCCTGCGGGATCTGCCCGCAGAGCTGGTTCTGGCTGACGTCGAGATGGCCGACGAAGTTCGCCGTCTTGAGCGTCTTCGGCACGGCGCCCCTCAGTCGGTTGTGAGACAGGTCCAGCGCCGTGAAGTAGGACCGCTGCCCGAACGCGTCGGGGATGACCCCTTCCAGCGCATTGTGGCTCAGGTTGAGGATGTTGATCCTGTGGCTGGCAAGCAAGCTCGCCGGAATCACGCCGGTGAGGGTGTTTTCCTCCAAGTTCAGCGTCGACAGCACCGGCATCCTCCCAAGCGCCTCCGGAATCTGCCCGCTGAGCATGTTTCCGGCGAGGTCCAGGTCGGCGAGACGGGTCATGCTCCCTATCGAAGCGGGGATGCCGCCAGTGATCTGGTTCCCCCGCAGCAGCGCCCGGCTGAGCATCCGCAGGTCCCCGAAGTTCTCCGGGATGTGGCCGGAGATGCGGTTGCCGCTGAGGTCGAGGCGCATGAGAGAGGATAGCTTGGGGAGGGACCGGGGGATGTCCCCGGTGATCTGGTTGTCGGCGAGGTGGAGCACGGCGAGCCGGGAGAGCTTCCCGACGTCGGCGGGGATCGGCCCAGAGAGGCGGTTGCCGGTGAGGTCCAAGATACGGAGAAGAGAGAGGGAGGAGATGCAGGCGGGGATGGAACCGGAGACGTCGCGCCAGTCGGCGAGGACGAAGGTGGTGAGCCTGTCGAGGCGGCAGACTGAAGGTGAGATGCCCCCGGTCATTACTCCTGGCTGGTTAGGGCGGGAGGAAGGCAGCGGGTGCTCCGCTTCGCCGCGGAGGTTGATGTCGGCAACGCGGCCGCTGGTGGGGTCGCAGCTGACGCCGTACCAGCCGGAACAGCAGTTGGGGCCCGTCCAGGAGGAGAATACGCCGGAGTTCTGCTCCTTGAGGGAGGACTTGAAGGCGAGCAGGGCCTCGCGATCGGCCGGCGCGCAGGATCTTACGGCGGCGACGGAGAAAACCACGCAGAGGAGGCGGAGGAGGTGGTGGCGGAGGCCCAGACGAGCCATCTCGGCGCTGCCGGCGAGAGAGAGGAGAAGGAGAAGAAGGGAGGGGGGGAGCTAGGCAAAGAGCAGGGCTTCGTTCCCCATGAAACTGCTACGAGGGCTGTCTGCGGCAGTCCCCCCCGTCTTTACTCCCGTCATTAAACAACGGCAGGCCGTGGTTGAGGGAGGGCGACCAGCTCATCTTCAGGCCCATCCTTGTGTGGGACGGACGGCTCTCGATGCGTCGGACTCATGCAGCCCCGCCGCCCATGTGCCATCTACGTTCTACCGGATGCGAGCCTCTCCCTCCCTAGCTCGGTGGCGATGGATGAAATTCTTAAGAGGGTTGTTCTTGGCTAAGACTTATCGTGTAATTAACTGAAAAAAAATCAGCGGATAACACATCTGAAAATGGCCCGAACCCACCCTTCAAACCCATTAAAGCTCGCTAATTTAAAGTATTTTTTAGGAGATAAAAGCCATTTAATTACTAGAACGTCTTCGGTTAATGCCCTTGTTGGGAAATCCGCTCGGGTCTTTTATCCTGATGGGCTTCAGCCATTGTCAGCGGCAGGGCTCGGTCCAGTCTTGCTGCTGGGCAGCTCCGTCCTGAGCTGGGCCTACCGGCTAATCCATTACCACCTTCTGGTTGGGTGGTTCCACTGCCTCTGCACGGGCCCAGGCTTTGGGCGTAGTAGAAGCAGGATTAGACAGCTGCAGCAGCAGCTGGTGCAGCTTACTCGCCCTGGAACATCTCACGGCGCCACCTCCAATGGCCGGAGGGGAAGCCGAGCATTTCTAGCAGACAGGCCGCCGGGCCCGGCCGCTGTGCTCCTTGGGCCTTCTCGCTGGAAGAAGGGGCCCTCCGTCTCCCCGTCCCTTGCCCATGTGTTCTCCCAGTAATGGCGATTTAATGCCCTCCTTCCCCACGAGTCAGAATCCGATGGCTCGTCCAGATTCTGGTCGCCGGGCGGCGGAGGGGGAGGAGAGGATCGGTCCGAGAGAGTAAAATAATGAGCCGCTTTTGCCCAAATAATAAGCCACTTTGTTTGTCCGGGTCTGGCCGCTGCCCTGCTCGCAGACAAAACAAGGCCGCAGCGTCGCCAGACCCGAAGCACTGCCAGGGGCACTTGTGAAGTTACGGAATTACCCTACATAAATACTACCCATATATATAAATAATAAGGGTATAATTATATTTGGCTTACTTATATAAATAATATGGGTGTATAAGGGTATATACGTGCCCTTGTCGAGCAGCCTAGTATTTTTGTGGAGAAAAAGGGTCGTTTTATGTAAGGAAGTAATGTGGATGCATATAATTAGGTGACGTATTTAATGATAAAAAGTATTTTAAAGTGGGATGGGCAGGTTGGTAATACCGCAGAGAATCGTTGCGCAGCCCAGTGATTGGCAGTGAAGGCAGAGTCCAGATTCAAATTTAGGGTTTCCGGAAGCTCGGTGGCGAGCGTTCGGCCGTCCATTATCGTCTGGAGGGTCGAGAGATCTTTACCGCCGCACGAGGTTCGGGGAAAAGGCGGCGGTAAGCATGGAGGGGCAGACGCAGTAGCCTCCCGTACAGAGGTCAGTAGGGTCATTCTAACTTCCAACTCCAGGTCTCCGCCTCCGCCCGGCTGGGTCACTCCACTTCCACCACCTCGGCATCGCCACCTTCCTCCTCCACGCGGAGAGTGCGTCTCCCCCCCTCTTCTCTCTCTCTCTCTCTCTGTCTCTCTCTCTCTCTCCATCTGTCTTTGCCTCTCCCTTCTGCAACTTCTCGTTGCTCCAATGTCGTCTTTCTAGAGGGATAAAGAGAGGCCTGCTGGATCAAGGTTGCAGGTGAGATGGTGGAGGGTTCTCAGATCCATCTGTCCCGTCTCTCTCTTCTCCTGGTCGCCCTCTGGTTCTGGGTAGCCCCTCCGGCCGCATCAGGCCTCACCACCGATGGCCTCTCTCTGCTCGCGTTCAAGTCCGCCATTTCCGCCGATCCCACGCAGTCCCTCACGAGCTGGGTCGACTCCGACCGCACCCCCTGCTTCTGGGCCGGCGTCTCTTGCCGGCGCGGCAGGGTCGTCGCCATCTCCCTCTCTGATCGAGGCCTGCGCGGGTACCTCCCCTCCGAGCTCGGCCTGCTCTCCTCCCTCCAGAACCTCTCCCTCGCGCACAACAACATCTCCGGCCTCATCCCCGCTCAGATAGGGGAGCTGGCGGCGCTGGTCTCCCTGGACCTCTCCTACAACAACCTCTCCGGCTCCATTCCGGCGGAAATTGGCGCCCTTCAGGAGCTCGCTCATCTCGACTTGTCATCCAACAGCCTCAATGGGTCGCTTCCCCCATCTATTGGGGCCCTCCCTAAGCTCACCGGCGTCCTCAACCTGTCCTGGAACAGGATCTCCGGCCGCATACCGGCGGCGTACGGGAACCTCCCGGTGGCCGTCAGCCTCGATCTCAAGCAGAACAACCTCTCTGGCGAGATTCCTCAGACTGGGTCTCTGCTCAACCAGGGCCCCACTGCGTTCGCCGGCAACCCGGGCCTCTGCGGCTTCCCCCTGAAAAACCCTTGCCAGATTCCCGACGGCAACCCCCGGATCCCTCTGCCGAACCCTAACCTCAGCCCCTACTCCGGTTTCTCCAGCCCTAACCAGACCGAGACCGAGCAACCGAAGAAGAAGAGGACCGCGACGGTGCCCATCCTCGTCGGAGTCCTCCTGGCGGCGGTTGGGTCCGTCTTCCTTCTCCACTGGCTCTGCCGGCGGCGACGCGGCGGCGGCGAGGAGAAAGCGGCAAAGGAAAAGCAAACGGAGGAGAAGCGTGACGGGCAGAGCGGCGAGATATTCGTGCCGGTGGACGAAGGTTTCGGGCTGGAGCTGGAGGAGCTGCTGAGGGCGTCGGCGTACGTGGTGGGGAAGAGCCGGACTGGAATCGTCTACAAGGTTGTGGTGGGCAGGGGCGCCGCTGTGGCCGTGAGGAGGCTGAGCGAGGGGGAGGACGGCGCCGGCGCCGGTGACGGTGCCTGGCGGCGAAGGCGCGAGTTCGAGTCGGAGGTCGCCGCCATCGCCCGAGTGAAGCACCCCAACGTGGTGGGCCTGCGGGCGTACTACTACGCCCCCGACGAGAAGCTACTTGTCTACGACTACATCTCCAATGGCTCCCTCCACGCCGCCCTGCACGGTAACACCTAATACTACCCTTCGTGTCCTCTTTGCTGCGCCGGAGAGTTCGCCGGCGTAAGAAAATCTCCGGTTCTTGCCGCAGGTGGGTCGGTGAATCCGTCGCAGCCGCCGCTGGCTTGGGCGGCGCGGCTGAAGATCGTGCAGGGGGCGGCGAGGGGGCTGGCCTTCATCCACGAATGCAGCCCTCGGCGATATGTCCATGGCAACATCAAGTCCTCCAAGATCCTCCTCGACGAGGACTTGCACCCCTCCGTCTCTGGTTTCGGCCTCAGCCGCCTCATCTCCGCAGCCCACAGCTCCTCCTCGCTGCACTCCAGGAAGCTCAGCTCCGGCTCCGTCCACCTGGTGGCCTCCGGCGTAGGATCGAAGCTCCCGAGCTCGCCGTCCTCGAGCTACCTCGCCCCCGAAGTTCGCATCGCCGGCGGCGGGTTGACTCAGAAGTGCGATGTTTACTCCTTCGGCGTCGTCCTGCTGGAGGTCCTCACGGGCCGGCTCCCGGGGGCGCGCCCAGAGGGGGACAACCTCGACTTGGAGAGCTTCGTCCGCAAGGCGTTCAAGGAAGAGCGGGCCTTGTCGGAGATCGTTGACCCGTCTCTGCTCCACGAGGTCCACGCGAAGAAGCAGGTCCTCGCCGTCTTCCACGTCGCTCTGGGTTGCACCGAGTCCGACCCGGACACCCGGCCGAGGATGCGCGCCGTCTCTCAGAGCCTCGATCGCATCGGCGGCCCTCCCTGAATCAAATCTCCGTCTTTGCGTCACCTCGGCTAGAGAGAGAGAGAGAGAGAGAGAGAGAGAGAGGTGGTAGTCTGCAGTGTCCGAACTCTGAATTGTGCAAACAATGTATTTGTCCCGTTGAATTAGCTTGCAATCATCTTCACGGAGGAGCCGTTGTTTTTTTCAGCTCCTTGACTCATGTTGACCGATGGGCAATGGGGACGAGCACAAGACCGTGGTCAACTGTCTGACTGAGAGTGTGGTCTTCTGGTCTGACAGATCCGCGTGGACTCGGTCACAATCCAATGCGGGCAATCAATCGAAATGCCGGCGCGTATGCACCATCAGGAAATCAGCACGTGATCTCGAGGCCGTTGACTCTCTCCAAAGTCTTATGAGCACGCACGGGCATGGGACGTGGACGGCCCGGTATTTCTGTGTACGAGTCTCAACGTTAGGCCAGAATCCTAAATAGACCGGGCGGCCCGGCTCGCCGCGTCTCTCTTCCACCCTCGGACTCTCTCACTCTTCTCTAGGAGGTGAGCTAGCAGCTGCACCATTGAACAGAGCTGCTTGTATTAGGCCTCGCTCATCTTGAAGCCCATTATAAGCCCATCATAGGTCTTGAATTTTTGGGCTTAGTCCTCTCTCTCTCTCTCTCTCTCTCTCTCTCTCCATGTGTCTACCTCTCTCCGAAGCCTCACGGAGAAACGGGTGCACCGTCTGCCCTATTTGGCCATCACAGGAAACGAAAGAAGAGAGCTTTACCATTATCTTTGACAATTCCTGGAATAAGACTCCCAAAACTTGGGTCAACATGCCCGCATTATAAATAATCCCCCAGAACGGGGATCCCGCTTCATTGACCGGGGAGGTAGCTATCCATGGAGGATGCCGTCCGCCGCGGACGGAGATGGCTTCCACGGAATCGTGGAAAAAGAGCGAGGCGAGGAACCTAATGGAAGGGAAAGAACACTGGAAATCCACAGATCATTCCCCTCACAGAGCATTGGATTCTCGACTGCCTCAAAAGCAGGAATATGATGCAACGTCAGCTGTAATTTGGACCCGGGATCGAGCTTTCAACTGTGGAGATCCATGCCAAACCTGTGGACGGTGAAGGGCTTGCGTTTGTGATCCTCATGCACGTCCTCCTTCCGGCGTTCAAGCAGGAAAGGGCAGGTTGACGCCCTACTGGAGTCTCTCTGTCGGTAGAACCTCTCTCTCTTCCTTCTCTGAATCCTTGTAAAACCATGTAGGAGGGTGTGGCGAAGGGCCTTCACTCCTCTTCTTTGCTCTCTTCGGAGATCGGGCCAGCCTGGCTGGTTGGGACTTTAAATAATAGCTTACTGAACATAGACCATATGGCTAATTCATCAAGATTTTGATAGTCTTTCTTGCTTGGTTAGCATCCTATGCTTGGAGACTAACTAAAGTCAACGTCAAGATACGTTATTAGTAGCATTTTGTTTAAGGGAACTTAATAGGCCATAACTTATAGTCAACGATAGTATGATTAGTAATTTATGTTTTGAACTAACCACATCGGAGCCCAACAGTAGTCAACTTTGGTACTTTAATATTAGGGTGCGCTTTCGTTAGCCTGATCGTTCACATACAAGTTGAAAGAATCGACCGTTGGTCCATGAGTAGGAGTTTAGGTCACATATTACTCCAACGTTGTTACCCGTTCAATCCACACCCATCAATCCAAAAAGAAGATTAAAGATATGACAAGCCACACATGGCTTCCTCCATGATGCTCGGCCATTGTTCTTGAGGCCTATGCTTCCCTGTAGGGTACCTATAGTTAAATAGCGCAGCTGCTGGTATTTGTCTCCCCTACTGTCTCTCTAGACAGATAATTCTTTCGAATAATGGGCCTTATTAATGGCGGTTAATGGAAATTTAGAGAGACGGAACTTATTTCTCATGATATTTCGAATTTTAAAAACATATTAAGATTCAAGAACGTGAGAAATGAAAGAGATGATGCCATATAAAGGTAATTTTTCAAGGATTATGTACGTCGATGTGCTCATTATTAAGTAATCCTCTCCATTTTGGCGAAAATCGGGAACAATGGTTTAATATCACTCAAATTTTGTTAATATTTTTGGAGAAAAATGATTTCAATTAAATGGAAAAAATAGCACATTAGGTATTTAGAATGTGTTCCTGACGGATATTGATGGGTTTACGGAGACATCGTTATCTAAGAATAGATACCGGATCGGATTAGGGTCACCCGGCCCCTTCCACACCCCCATCCTTGCGTTGGAACTTCATGAACTGGGGATCCGATTCGGCGCCAATCTTCTCATCGTATATTTCTGAGAATACGAACCGAAGTGGAGCCCAAACTAGGATGGAATTGCAGGGCAGACGCCACGCCATTCCCAAGAAAGATAGAAGATGACGAAAATAACTGGATAATATGGGTCAAGCTATGGATGAAACAGATGAGCATCACTCATATGAAAAAAAATGTTCTGCGCTAATGCCCTCATGATTCTTTCATAACTGCCAGCCTTCACAGAAAATATATCATCCAAACTTGGGAGATCGGCGATAACGAGAGAAGGGTCCTCCTCCTTTCTCATTCTCATTCGTCCACAAGAAAATATGAACGAATGATGCTCTCCGGTAGATTCCCTTGTTCTATTCCTCAAATTGCCATGGGTCGTTTGAATTCCTCGCGAGGATCTCCGTCTGGCGATGGAACAGGAGCATGCGGTGAGGTGGGGACGCGATCAAAGCAGAAGAACCTTCGGAGATTGAGAATAAAATTAATCTTACAACACACGAAGCGTCGCGGATTCGGACTGATGGGTGCCGTCGCCGCCACGGAGCCGCTCCCACATGGAGGGCATCTTCTAACTCATAACCACGGGATTAAAAGAATAGCTTTTGTGTGAGATGCGTACGTTATCGCGCACTGGATGCCTACATCGTTTTCGCTGGGGGGTTGGCCGAGAGAAGATCGAAGGAATTTCACTCCTCAAGACATCGTCATCTGCTGTCACTGTGAGGATTTTAATTAGTAGTTAACTGGCCGAATATGATCGAAGCCCTAGTCAGCATGCTTCTCTCTCTCTCTCTCTCTCTCTCTCTCTCTCTCTCTCTCCTCTCTCCTGTACCTCGAAATTGAAGGTCAGTCCAGGGGTCAAATTGTCCTGGATCTTCTCCAAGAGTGGAGCGTAAAGACAGCGCGTCGCTAGAGCCTGGAGCACCCCCAGTTTCGCTTATTCCTGTGGCCTCTCCTCGCTTCAGCATCATGTTGAATGATCGACAGTTGGTATGAAAAAAGTTGTAGAATCTGCCTCGACGATTGACGCGATGTTTCTCCGATTTTATGCGAAATAGAACCCCCCCTGATAGACAGATACACAGATGGATGATAAATGGATATATATATATATATCCATTTATAGAGAGAGAGAGAGAGAGAGAGAGAGAGAACAAACTTGTAAAACGCTTTGCTCTAGGGATCTGATCCTCTCTCGTATTCAATTGGAGACGACGCATCTTCCGTCTGCCCGCAGAGGGCCTCCTTCCTACGCAGGGCCTACGATTCAACCCCTCCCCACCCTTCTCCCTACCCTACATAATTCCACTGTTCCAAGCCTCAATATAAAAGCATATAACGTAGGAAGCCGAAGAATAAAAAAATATCGTGGGGTTGAAGGATCACGCTGTGGTCTTCTCGCTTAGTCGAATGACATCTAATTGGTTGAAGATGTACTCACCCCTCTAGCCTACTCGTAGCCATTGGAAGACATTGATATCTTCGCTTAAAGCAGGTGCACCATGGACAGTCCTGGAGTCTCCTGTCGCGAATAGCAATGGCATACGCTTAATTAATAAGCAAGCCGGTTTGTAGCTGAAATGGCGTACCCCTGTCCGTAAAGCCCAGCCGAAGCCGCCCAATGGCGTCCCCCGCTCCACAGAATAACGAAAGAATGTCTGCCTTGTGCTCCATTCCCTCACAATTAATCAACTATTTTCGATTACCGAACCCCATCAATGCATGGCTAGAGAAATCAGTCCGCGCCTCGCATTCTGCAGTGAGAGAGAGAGAGAGAGAGAGAGAGAGAGAGAGAGAGAGAGAGAGAGAGAGAGAGAGAGAGAGAGAGAGAGAGAGAGAGAGAGAGAGAGAGAGAGGGAGAGAGAGAGAGAAAGAGAGAGGGAGGGAGAGAGAGAGGGGGAGAGAGAGAGAGGGAGAGAGAGAAGAGGGAGAGAGAGAGAGAGAGAGAGAGAGAGAGAGAGAGAGAGAGAGAGAGAGAGAGGGAGAGGGAGAGAGGGAGAGAGAGAGAGAGAGAGGGAGAGAGAGAAGAGGGAGAGAGAGAGAGAGAGAGAGAGAGAGAGAGAGAGAGAGAGAGAGAGAGAGAGAGGGAGACGTAATATTTAGGGGTAATTTCTCATCGCGGATGGTTCGAACGGGGTTAGCGATCATCCACCTCCCCCCCATCCCCCTCCAGTGGTCGGGCGACGGCGTCCGAGAAGAACCGGGTTCAAAGTACAGAGTTAATCAGCTGGCAAATATTCAAGCCGCCATTAATCCGGGGTGGTTTGGTGGCTGATCCCTCCCTCCCTTTCCGTTCCATTAAAAACAGTTCCCGGGCCAGCTTATAAATGTTGCGGCAGCTGGCTATCACGTTCCCTCCCCCATAACCTGTCCAGATCGGGACTTTGTTTTAAATGTCGCGCCTTCTCTCCGATCTTCTGGGGAAGGTCACACCCGGCCGGCGAGACCCGGCCCGTGAACGTAGAAGCCGACATGGTTGCATCCGCCGTGTCCCTCTCTCTCTCTCTCTCTCTCTCTCTCTCTCTCTCTCTCTCTCTCTTCTGGTCTTCTCTGTCACTGCTTTAATCGCTTCAGAGCTTATTCTGCGGCCTCTTCTTTGGTTTGCTACCGCCCTCAGCGGGCGTGGTATCCTTCCGCCGTCGCGCCGATCGACTATGGCTGCATTATTCAGTGCAGTCGTAGACGGAGTTACGGCAAGTCAAAGGGTGACAGGCAACCAACGAGGTCGCACGGATTTAGAGATTAAGAAATCGGACCCTCCGTGCTAATCCCGCCGCCATTTTTCAATAAGAACACGCGGTCGGCCGTCCTCTTAAGTGGACGGCTGTCGTAGCGAGATATTGCTCGACCGTGCAAGTTATTGCGCCATTAAAACCGGTTAGAGAGAGAAAGCGATGGAGAGAGATAGAGAGCGAGGAGTTTGTTGCGGTAAAACGGCGAGGATCTCGGCGTCACCCACATGAAAAATGTGGTGAGAAGATGAAGAAGGAAAGTGAGGGGTTCTGAAATCGAATCTTGGGGGGGACGGTGGCGGCGGCTGTCACGAGTATCATTGGTTGGACGGAGATGAACGCACGGGTAGCGCCGGCTATTCGCCCCGCTCCTCCGGGCAGGCGTACGGTTGAGCCTCCCGCAGCACGGCGTACTTTATTCACTGTGCCGGGGAAGCTTGGGGGCTCACGTGGTGGCGGAGGGTTGACGGAGACGAAGCTAAGCCGCCTCGATGGGCGGCGATAATCCGCCGCCGTACAGTTCGCAGTTCATCGGGACGACCCCTCCTCTGCGGGCGTGCGCCACCCTGGTAGCCATCTTCACGCTTCCCATTGCAGAGAGGATTTCAAGAATCGGGCTCCGGTAAGTTTGTCTCCTCCGCCGGGCAAACGACGGCGGCGCTGCCGCTGTCCCCGGAGGAGAGCCCTGGGCGTGGCAACGACAACGACGACCGCCACCACAGCGCCGCCGGGGGGGGGGTGGGGTTGCAGGAGGGGTTATGACACTGAGATCAAGGGGGGATGCTTTGGCCCCTCCATCACCGTCCCCATTGATTAGAGGGCAATCTAACAGCGGTGACCCGGCGGACATACCCGGATACCGGGTTCTTTCGGACTACCTTCATCATCTCGCCGCCCCAACTCCTCGCCGTCGATTTCTTCTCGACGAGCAGACTCGATGATAATTAAGATCTCTGCTTGAACTTCTGATTCATCTGTCTCTCTCTCTCTCTCTCGCTCTCTCGCTCTACACATAGAAGAGAGGTGAGGGAATCAAGCTTCCCGATAATAATCCAGTCGAGATGAGACCCGTACTCAGCCTTCGCGTTAAGGTCCCAGGGAGACCCAAATCCCACGACCTCCGGCTGCCCGATGATTGCTCCGCTCTGGCCCAACCCTTCTCGGGTCAGAGAGAGTGTGTGTGAGGGGTGGGGAAGACACACGTGTCCAAAATCCAGGAAGACGCGTCACGTCCCAGTTGTTAGAGCCTGGAAAATAAATAGAAAAAGGACCTTTGCTCGCCGTGATATTGACTTTACCGCGCGCGGAGAGAGAGAGAGAGAGAGAGAGAGAGAGAGAGAGAGAGAGAGAGAGGAGAGAGAGAGAGAGATATTCCCCGCCGGGTCGAAGAGACGTCGGTCGGTCGTTATGGAGGGATGGGGTCAAAACTTCGGCCCGCCGCCGGAGAGACCGTTGGTAGCGGGGATCTGGTAACTGGGTACAGACCGCGATCGGGTAAAATTAAGGGAGGGAGGATGCGAGAGCAGTTAATTGATGGCATGGGGGAAGTATCACGCCAAGACGAGGGCATTTTCGAGACTCCCCGGAATAAATAGGGACTGCCCCGTCTGCATCTGATTGGCCTCATTATTTCGTCTCCCTCGCCACCGCCCCCCCCCCCTCTCTTCCCCTAAACACTCTTCGTTTGATCCGCCGCTGAGGAGCGAGAGAGAGAGAGAGAGAGAGAGAGAGAGAGAGAGAGGAAGGTGTACAAAAGGGATAAGGTGAGGTTCCGTCCGGAGGAGAGAGACGGCGGAGGAACTTGTTCTGAGGGAGGACTTTCGAGCATCGGTGTGGATTCGTCTACTAGTTTATAAGAGTTCTTTCCTTCTTTCCTCCTCTTGTTCGTGCCCTTCTGCCGGCGGACGGTGCAGAGTCGAACCAGGATTTTCGCCGATTCCCGAACTGATTCCCCATCTCTGGAAGCTCGTTCGTCGCGAGGTATGCCGCGCGTGCGGTAGGGCTGCTTCTCTGACGGCGAGGCGGCGGGATTGGACTGAGCTGGAGCTGCTCTTCTGGTTCTGAGTTTCGACTTCTCGATCCAGTGTCTTGTATTGTTCGGAGGGGGATCTTCAGCTGCGAGATCCACCGAACCGGAGTGGCGACTCGGGGGGATACGGAACTCGATCGTCTTCAAGAACTCTCGGGCATCAGGCGGCGTCGACGAAGCGCCTTTGGTGAATTGGCCGTCGATCTGGTCTGTTGAAGTCCGATAGAGAAGTGGGGAGGAAGAGAAGGCCGAGGAAAGGAGGTGAGTAGACGAAGGGAGCGATGTACGTTTCTCAGGCTGCTTCCAAAGATCTGAACATGCCGTTTCCGATGGGGCCTTTCAAGCAGGGGAAAGATGAAGCCGCTGTCAACCATCACCACAACCACCAGCAGCAGATGCCCACCGGCTTGCTAAGGTATCGCACAGCCCCGAGCGCTTTGCTCGGTGAAATGTGCGAGGACCTGCTTCCTCATCGATCATCGAGTCCGGAGACGGACTCCATGCTCGCCAGATTCATGTCTCCTGAAATCCGCGAGCATATGGAGGAGAAACCTTCGGCTGCCCCCACGGAGCAAAGAAACTCCCAGTATATGACTACGATTGATCATGAGGCGCTGGAGGCTTTCCAACAGCCGAGTGGGGGATTCCCATCTTCTACCTCTCAGTTGTATCACGCGCAGCAGCCGCCGCAGATTCCTCCTAGGCACAGCTCCTCGGCGGCCACCGCAGCGGAGAGTTCCTATCGGGTGGTGAGCTCCATGGGGATGGACGACGAACAGGGAAAGAGAGGCGCGAACAACTCCAATCTAATCCGGCACAGCAGCTCTCCCGCGGGTCTTTTCTCTCACCTGAACGCTGAAAACGGTAAATCTCCTCTCCTTGATTAGACCAGTTACCAGCTTAAAACTACACGCGAATCGAATTCGCTGGAGTTGAGCACCATTTCCCACTGGAATCCGATAGCTGTTGCTATACAGTGGCTTCCGCATCGCTATCTCCGATCTCAGTAGTCCGTGATTCGGTCGAAGACTCCTTCCTCATCGGGGAAGGAACCGATCCGGCTCGAGGAAATCATTCTTTGATATGGGAAATATTTTGGCTTGAAGAATAAGCTTCTTGTTGCATTTGCGGTTCGATAATTCCTGCATGCGGGACGCTCTCTCTTTCCCAGGTTATGACTCGATGAGGAACATGGGTGGATTCAGGCTGGGGAGCGATTCAGCCGGAGAGGCAGCTCTAGTCGGCGGCAGGTTGAAGGGTCAAATCAGCTTCTCGGCGAGGCCATCTTCCACCTCGGCGTTAATGTCCCAGATTTCAGAGATGGGGCGGGAAAGCATGGGGGGTAACAGCCCCGACGATGGAGGCCTGCGCCACGGCAATGGCGGCAGTCGCCACTACATCCCAGGCTTTCCCGTCGCATCTTGGGAGGATCCTTCTCTTCTCTCCCATGGCTTCGGCGGACCAAAGAGACCCAGGGATCCGTCGGAACCACAGGTAGGCAGCTCGCACCACTTTCTTCTTCTCCCCCCGTCGATGGATTCTGGTGTTCTTAGATCTACGCCTCTGAGTGTCTGTCCTTGGACTGCTAGAATGGTGACGCCAGAAACCCTTTCCCGAGTCTGAGCCACCACTTCAGCTTGCCCAAGACGTCGTCGGAGATGGCCGCCATCCTCCAATTCCAGGACGCCGTCCCCTGCAAGATCCGAGCTAAAAGGGGCTGCGCGACTCACCCACGAAGCATCGCGGAGAGGGTAAAACCAGTCCTCCGACGTCCCCGCTCTCTATGAACCACCCTTGTTCCTCCGCGCATCAATTCCTCGTCAACAAACCGTTGCAGGTGAGGAGGACGCGGATAAGCGAGCGGATGAGGAAGCTCCAAGAGCTCGTCCCCAACATGGATAAGGTAATCAATAACATAGAACAGCGACAGCGAGAAGATGGCCCTATAGATTCCCCGACGGCGGCCTCTCTAATCCTCGATTTGCACTTGGCAGCAAACGAACACGGCTGACATGCTGGATCTGGCCGTGGATTACATCAAGGATCTCCAGAAACAGGCCAAGGTAGTCGACTGTGAGAACTCAGCCTCCCGTGTGAAGCCCTTATCGCCGGGCCTTGCGTAACTTTCCTTGTACTTGTCTTCTGCAATGCAGAGCTTGTCCGAGAGCAGAGCCAACTGCACCTGCTCCAGCAAGCAGAAACCCTAGATCAGAGTGACCGGCTGACCCATCGGAGCAGGAGAGGCCAGAGCATCAATAGGAGGGACCTGGAAGCGGAGATCTCCTCCCGGCGAGATTCTGCCGGGGACAGTGGAGAGCTGTTCCCCGGATAAAGTAAGAAGAGGAAGGCCGCGTTGGACTCAACCACGCTTACTTACACACAGTAAACTCCTCTCGGACAAGGTGAAAAGCGATGAACTAAACCTGTATAGCATGCCTCCACTGCAACGCCAAGCATCCTCTATGAAAGTCAGGCACCATTTCCGCTGTACAACAGTCGCTCACCCTCGTGTTCCAACCCCACGCTCCCCCCGAAATTTTGCCCAGCATGGAAGATTTACGAGACACTTTCCACACTTACTGTGTTCTTCGCGGAAGTCAAATAATCCAAGTGGGCCGCCCTTTTTCTCCTCCCCGGAGAGTGAGTGCTCCACCCGACGGTCTTGTCTGCGGCCACTCCGCCGTGGGCGGCGGCGGCAGCTGCAGCGGCAGTCCGCCCCGCGGTGGTCTTCGGAAAAGGAGACCGCGGCAGTGAAAGGGAGTAACTTTTCATGCCCCGCACCCCGGGGTATGTGGGGGCGGCAGCCGTCGGTTTTATCTGCGCCGCCTGCCGTGTCACATGAGGCGCACCCGAAAGTGTGGGAAGATCGAGAGGCAGAAAACTCCCCGCTCACGGCCGCGCGGAGGCGGCTGAGATACCGCCCCCGAGGCACTGCCGCCCTCGTCTTCACCACCATAAGCCTCACGGCAGAGTCCACCCCAGTCGCTTCCCGATTAGGCGAAAACCAGAACGGGGATTTGATAGATCGAGAGAGAGAGAGTGAGAGAGAGACACACAGACACAGACAGACAGACAGACAGACAGATAGATGATAGATAGGTAGATCTGCGGCTAGCTTTCCTTAGAGAGAAGATCCAAAAAATCCCAACATTTTTCTAAAAATGGACGAGGCTGGGGGCTCTTTACCCTATTTAGGCCAGAACGTGGGAATCTGGGAGCAGGGCCCCGCCGGCGGTCGCACTGGTGGCGCGCCAGTTAGATCATCTTCGTGGGGGACCGAGCTGAGGGGGCTGACACGCCCCTGATTAATATACAGCGGAGCCCCACCGGCGACCGATCAGCGCCCCCACGGGCCGCCGCCCCCACCCGCGTCAGATGCCTCCGCTGGCTGTTTGATCCGGTGACGGATCACCACGCCGCCTCCCCGCTACTCTCTCTGATCGACCCATCTGGATAATCGAGGCATTTAATCGACGTGTTCCTCTTCGACACTCCCCCAATTCCTTTGGGTACCCTCTGGCCAATCCTTTCCCTCCCCGAACCCCTTTCAGGTCTCTTTCCTCGAGGTCGCATCTCTCTCTCTCTCTCTCTCTCTCTCTCTCCTCTCATTCTTATCTTTTCTCCCAAAACCATTGGCTCGCTCGGACGCCACTGTTTCAATCAATGGCCGGGCAAGGCGGGCCAGTGCACAACGGCTGCTCTCCAACCTGCTTCTTCACCTCGATAGCGCCAGCTTTGGACAGTACGCCGGGGTCAACTCTTGAGTTGCCGCCGCCGTTGACCGGCGTCCTGAGCTAGAAGGCAGGCGTCGATGCCAATCCCCACCATTAATGGAGGCGGGAGAAATCAGTAGAGCTTGGTTGGAAAAAAGTTGGTTCGAGATAGATCCGTGCATTAATTAAATCTCGGCTCAGATTAATCATAGGGAAGATGCTGTTGCATGGCTGACGGTTGATTGATATATATTTTTTTTGGACAGAAGGGCTTCCCCCGGGTTGACCATCGTGGGCGCAACCTCACGGGTTGCCCGCGCGATGGGTGGAGACGTTGACTGATCGCGATTCACCACTCTGCCCCGATATCACCTTGATTTCAACGCGTTTGACCCGGATCATCCCCGTCTACCATTCTCTCAGCTCACGTGCACGCAAAGGAATCACCTTTTTTGCCGGGTTAACTTTTGATACGGAGCATTAAAAATTCTTCCTCAAGAAGAAAAGAGAGGAGAAGCTTCGAAGCAATAGACCTAGGTGGTCAGCGGTCTGGTCCAGGCTGAGCTTGCAACAGCCCCTGTGCCAAAGGAAGCGTGGAACATAGGCTCCACGGCTGAATAATCCTACCCGATATACCACCTCTGAGAGAGAGAGAGAGAGAGAGAGAGAGCATCTATATATATATATATATATATATAGGTCAAGAGAGAGAGAGAGAGCGACACGGAGGTAAATAATATATTTATATAAATATCTTGAGGGGAAGAGAGAGATTGTCACGTAGCTGATGAAGAAAGAACGAGAGGGATGGGAAAAAACTCTGATATTTTTATGAAAGGTGTGAGTGGGTTGGGCTAGGCACGTAAGATGGGAGAGAGAGGAGAGAGAGAGAGAGAGAGAGAGAGAGAGATGGACCATGTTTAAACAGGTCTAGTGTGGATGCCGTTTGGATGGACCAACTGGCAACCGACCATCCTTCTCAAAGGAGTTCGGCCCAAAGAAGGCCTGTCGGCGCGCGCGTGGGCCTCATCGGGCCCGGAGTAACCCCACCTTTGGTCAGACGGCCCATACAAGCCCATATGGCCAAAAATACGGTGCGGCCCAGGCCCATAACCTGAAAAAAGAGCCGTCTACGACCAGCCACCTCACCTCCCGCCGTATTCAAAAAATTCATGCGCCACAACCACGTCAGCATATTAAATTATAAAAAATATAACCCGACCTTAATTATTCCACGTCATATGCCAGATGGGAATTGGCTTCTCGGACCCCGTTCTGCACGTGCTACGTTGACCACCACAACGTTTCGGATCGCTGCGTCGTCAGGGGGGGGTTCTTCTTTGGCGGGCTTCGCGAACCGGGCGAGATCCGTTATGCCGCACGTGTGTGGGCGCGCCTTGCTTGGTATCCGTCGGATGGGAGATCACCCTCGATCGGACGTTCGAGAGTTTCCGAGTTCGTTACAGCGTTGCCCGCCATCGTCAAACCGCTCCGTCCTTTTCGCTGCGGATTCTCCTCTGACTTTCTCCTCCTCTGAGGCCATCGCCGCGGCGGTCTTCTTCCCTTCGCCTGCAATCGCGATCCTTGGAATCATTCAAACGGGCAGAGCTCCTCGCAGGTGGGGGGATAAGTAGGGGGAGACATGGCGGCTCAATGAAATCCTGACGCTCTCCTCGCCACTGGATTTGGATCTCACCATTGCCTGATCATCGATCGGTTCGGTTTCCCGGAGAGGATCGGTGGCCGATCTGAGGTTCGCGGGCGCTGAGGGAGCATGGCGACCAATCTGTATGGGGAGTTTAACCAGAAGATAGATTACGTGTTCAAGGTGGTGCTGATCGGGGACTCCGCCGTGGGGAAGTCGCAGCTTCTGTCTCGGTTCTCCAGGAATGAATTCAGCTTGGATTCCAAGGCCACGATCGGGGTGGAGTTCCAGACGCGGACCGTCGTCATCGACCAGAAGACAATTAAGGCTCAGATTTGGGATACCGCCGGGCAGGAGAGGTAGACACCGTTTTCTTGTTCGAATTTCCCGTTCCAATTTGTTTGAATGGCTATAGATCGGATTTCCGGACGGCTGGTTTCTAGGGATCTTGCTGCATGTTTTCCTCCGTCCCAGCAGGGGACCAACCACTTACTCCCCTGAGACTCTATTGCGAGACCATCGTTCGCGCATCTTCCGGTAGAATCGTCCGAACAGGTAGGTTCTCGATTTGATCTAACGCGGTCGCGTCGGATCTTTCTTCGATCTTAAAAAGAGCCGGAAACCATCCTTCATCGTAGATGGATGCACATTTAATTTCCATCCACAACTATTTCAGTGATCGCTTAGATTTCCGTTTTAAGATCTCTTTCCCGCAGACAGAACATCGGAATTCTCAGATCACCAGCGCGGTCGGATCGTTAGCATGTCCTAAATCATCTGCAATTCGTGCCAGTATACATTGCTCAATTTCTTCTGCTTTCTTCAGCCCGGTAGAAAACATCTCAGAAGAACCTGCTTCAATGTAGATGCATCGCGTCATCTCCCTACCACTTCCATTGCTGGGGCCTGTGCTGAGATGACCTCACTGTACCCATGGAGAACCTGTGTACTCATCTAGTTTCAGTGACGCTGCACAGCCGCGGAGGATTCTCCGGAGAATCAGCAGCAATTGCCTACAGAACTTCCACATCTCAATGTCCCCTTGTCTGGTCAACGGTATGAAAAAAGGCGGTGGGTATAGAGATGGAAGGGGGATATTGGAGCTGAGCAGATGGAACCTCTGGACTCTCTCTTTAATGGTTTTCCTGCATCACACCTGCGCCGTCTGCAGCTGCTCTCTCGGCGAGAAATCTTCATCCGAGTCGTTCAGTTCTTGCGGCCACTCGGTCAGCCAGGTCGCCACCCACCAGAGTTTACAGCACCCATCTACTGGTGTTCTTCAGCGCTGCTTCAGGGTCAACGAACTCCGCTCCTCTGGCTAGTTCCCACCCACCCCCATTCATCTCCTTCGGTCCATGAACACAGTGCTCCCGGGGCAGATCGAATCGGGCTCACTCAGGGGAAATGCAGACCCACCCAAGATTTCTCTCTTTTTTTTCTTTTCTTTTTTGGCTGCTGGGTGACAATTCTTGCGCTGGATCATCCTGATCGATCGATCGGAAGGAATGCTGATGATCTCTGGTCCGGCTGGTGGGGTTCTTCAGGTACAGGGCGGTGACGAGCGCCTACTACCGGGGAGCGGTGGGGGCGATGCTGGTGTACGACATGACCAAGCGGCAGTCGTTCGACCACATAGCGAGGTGGCTGGAGGAGCTGCGCGGGCACGCCGACAAGAACATCGTCATCATGCTGGTGGGCAACAAATCGGACCTCACCACCCTGCGAGCCGTCCCCACGGAGGACGCCAAGGAGTTCGCGGAGAGGGAGAGGCTCTTCTTCATGGAGACCTCCGCTCTCGAGGCCACCAACGTGGAGCCCGCCTTCCTGACGGTGCTCGGAGAGATCTACCAGGTCATCAGCAAGAAGGCGCTCATCGCCGACGGGGAATCCGGGCCGGCGGGGGGCTCCAGCTTCCTCAAAGGGACGAAGATCATCGTCCCTGGCCAGGAGCCCGCTTCCGTCGGCGCCTCCTCTTCCAGTTGCTGCCTCTCGTCGTAGAAGAGGACGCAGAATTACGGGTCGTCAGAAGATCGGTTTTTTAAAATGCCCAACTGCCTTTTTATTGTAACTATTTGATTCAAGCTCATTGAGCGGCTCCAAGAGAGATGAAAGAAAGAAAAAAAAGTTCTGATTTTTGCACGGGAGAGGGGCGTGGCTTGAGGCGTTTTCTCCCAAAATGTGAAAATTTGGAACTTTCAGAAGGGCGGCGAGAAACGAAAACACCAGGTGGATTCTTCGGCCGCCGCTCCCGGCCTCCGCGTTCCTGCTAAAAATTCCTCCTCCTTTCCATGGCAGATTCATGCCGCTTCTCCTTCCTCCTCCTTTTACTTCCCTCGCTCAAGCAGGCGGCGAAGAAGCAACCGACCCAGCACTACAGGGGAAGAGTCGAGTCTTATCCCTCTTGAAGCTTCCCCGTCTCTCCCCTCCCTGTAGGTCTCGCTTCTTCTCGTTCTGATCCGCTCTGGTTCATCGCTGACCAATCTCGGGCGTGCAGTCATCGACGATGGCGGATCCCGGGGATCGGATGATCAGGCGCGCTCCCATGAGGGAGCTCAACGTCGGCGAGTGGGTACCGAGTGGGTGCTACCTTGACCGGCTGAGGCGGGAGACGCCGATGGTTCTCGCTGTCGAGCCGGAGATTCAGAGGCCTTCGTCTGTAATCCACGTGAGGGGTGTTGCGGGAGAGATTGGGGCACGGTCTGCCTGGACGGCGACGCCGCTCGAAGGGAAGGAGAACCGCCCGCCGGCACCGGCGCTGTGGCAGGCGCGGGGCAAGAAGAGCCACCTTCCCGTCCAGTTTCTGCGTAAACCTCTGAGGGACATCACTGCTCTGGTTAATGTAGGCGTTCCCCTCTCCTCCTCTCCACTGTATGATTACCCCGTTAGATTTTTTTCCAACTATCGCCCAGTTATCATCTGTTGATGCCATGGGAGTCCTAACTTTCCCTTGCTATCTTTGTCCAATCTTTCTTAATCTCTCTCTCTCTCTGATTTTTTTCTTTTTTTGTGGATCAATATGCCATTTGGATTCAGATTCCGTGAGAGAAGTTTATTCTATCACCTTCATCGTGCGTCTGATCTCATTTCTGGAGCTCTACTATGGATTTTCACAGACCCTTTTCCATCTATAGATAGTTCGAATCACATTTAATACAGGATCGTACGCCGTCTATCGCTATCCGACGCTATCTTTCTGATCCGCTAGTCGAGTTGTTCTATGCTGATTTCTCCCCGCGTGGTCTGATTTTATCGGCCTCAGAATATTCAGGCAATGGAGAAGAGAAGCGCTTCCCTGCGGTCCGCGGCGCGGCACCGTGGAGCCCTGACGAGTCCTCTCTCTTCTCCGTCTCCATTCAGTCGAGGGCTCATCGAGGGGGAGACCAAGGTGGGCAAATCAATCCAGATGAAAAAGCCTGCGAGGGAGGACTCGGGAAGAACACCCAGAGGCATCGTCCACAAGGGCGCGCAGTGGAGCACCCTCAGTTCGTTGCGTTGACCAAAATTTCCCCCCGTTTCAGAGAATTCTGATGCTGATAGGGAAGGAAGGATGGATCGACCCATCTTTTCGCCAGAAAAAAATCGCTTTGGTCAAACCTTTGGATAAAAAATTTATGGAAAGTACAGTTTCTTTCGGTTCAGCCCTTGTCATCTACATAACCGGGGCATTGGTGACTGCCTGTCGTTGACCGTGCGCCACCTCAGCCGGCTGGACCTCCGCCATTGGAGAAGCAGGGTGAGGAGGTGATGGGTAGCTGAGGCCATCGCTGTCGAGAGGGGTCAGCCTGTTTTGACTGTGTCTATTCGGGGTCAGACTCAACGTCGGGTTCCCTTGACTTTTTGGTAGAAGGGAAGTCTATTATATTCACATATGGTGAGTTGGCCTTCTCCCAGGCTGCAGCTCTCTCACTTCGTAGTGTGGCCCCTGACTCCCTTCAAATGAACTTCTTAGGAGGTAGGCCATCTTCTCTGTGATAAGCATCAGATTTTCGTTCTCCATGGTCGCCTTATTCAGTGCCTCATAATCTGCGTATAGAAAGTGAGCAAAGATGCCGAAGGGAGCCATGATTAAATGGATGCGTCTCATCTTGAACAACTAACTTAGTTGCCGATATAACTCCTCTAAGTACATTGTCTGCATCTCATGGCCCTTCTACAAGAACTCTACTCTGGATGGGCACTTGGTCTAAACCTCCATTCATATTTATGAATACTCATGTGACCTTTTTCATATCTATGATGTTCATTATATAAAAGTAACTTGAGATGAGCAGGAGAATAAGATGCAAGGATTTTGACAATGTGACAGTCAAGATCTTACCCCATAAATATACATAGAGTGATTGAGTTGCTCATAAATATGCTAACCTTACTAATAACATAAACCATTTTTGGTCTTGTATAGACCATAGCATACATCAAGTTGTCTACAACATTTGCATAAAAGAATTTTTCTTATTTGTTCAATCTTACCTTATATTTTAAACACTCATCAATATATAATTTGAAATGACATACTAAAAGAGCACTTACAAATTTGGCATCAATCATGATATATAATTCGATAACTTTCTTTACGTAATTTCTTTTTGATATCTATAGTTTTCCTTGCTTTCAATATTAATGAATTTTCATACCAAAGATCTTTTTTACTAATTTAAGATTTTTATTTAAAATTATTTTTTCAACAAATATTTCATCTTTTTAATAGAATAACTATTTTTAGCGATTATTAGTATATCACATAGAGTTTCAAGTAAATCCATAGCTGGTCTTCAAGAAAAATTTCACATACACAACAATCATACTCGTAATATGTGTAGTCAATCACATCATGAAGGAGTCAAGCTTCTTATACTACCACCTCAATGATTGACTTAAATAGTAAAGTATTTCTTTAACCTTTAGACAAGATTTTGATACTTTAGTTCTTTGAAACCTTCAAGCTACTTCATGAAAATGGTTTCCTCCAAATCATTATGAAAAAGTACAATATTCACATCAAATTGCTCTAACTATAGATCATTTTGTGTAATAATGACTAAACTGACTTGATTGATGGGTGTTTCACCACAAGGAAAGGGATTTAATTGTAATCAATTTCTTTCTTTTGTGAATACTCTTTTGTAACAAGTCTTACTATGAATTATGTTGTCTTTTTTAAATGTAATTTCCTTTTTTCTTAAAATCTATGTGCATCTCATTGTTGTCTTCTCTTTTAGAAGTTCTACTAGATCCTAAGTCTTACTTTTATCTAATGACTCTTTTTCTTCAAACATTGACTTTGATCATTCATCTTTCTCCTTATTATTAATTATTTTCTTGAAAGATGTGTGCTCACCTTCATTTGCAGTCAAGATAAAAGACACATTATCTTCAAGATTGTACCTTAGTAAATATTTTATTGTATGTCTAACCTCCCTACTAGCATGCCATCAACACCTTTTTCAATTGAATCATTTCTATCTATTATTTTTGGTGAATTGAATATCTCTTGCACCTTCACTTGAATACATTTTTTGTTAGAGTTCACATTTTCTAGTTGTTTTACTTCTTCATGATCAAAATATTTCATAATAAAAGTTTCATTAAAAATTATATCTATTTTTATCATAATTTTCTTGGCTATGGGATTCAACAACTTGTACCTTTTTACAATATTAATGTACCCTAAGAGAATACACCCTTTCAACTTTGAGTCAAATTTAGATCCCTCGTCACTATGGATATTAACATGACTAGGACATACAAATATACATGAATTTAAATAATTAATTACTTTAATTGTTCATACTTCAACTACTTTTCCTTCAATAACAACATTAAGATAATTTATTAATCACATAGACCATCACATGTACAGCCTCATCCCAAAACTCTTTGGGTAAACCAACATTTAATCTCAAATACCTTGCTCTCTCTATAATTATCTTATTCCTTCTCTTTGCCACTTCATTTTGTTAGGATATTTTCTTAGCAGTAAAATACCTTTTGATTTATTGATATTTATAATATTAGAAAATTTTATAATTTATATATTGTCTCATTGTTAGTCCTTAAGATTTTATCTTACTCATTTGATTTTCAGCTTTAGTTTTCCATAGTCTAATCTTCTCAAAAGTTTTTAACTTATATTTCATAATGTAAACCTAGATCTTTCTTGAGTAATCATAAATAAAAGTTAAAAAATAATGAGACATCTTTTGACATTACATCAACAAAACCTCATATATCAGAATGAATTGTGAAGCATAGGATAACAATGGTTGTGGACGTGATCCTAATAGGGTACATGAACACTACCATGGAGCACTTTGCTAAGCATGATATCAAGTACCACTTCGCCATTGGCATTGCCAGCACCTTGATTTTGCTAGTATGATTGATCATTTTAAACTTCACTTTATATTTTTTACATGTAATATAATATATATATAAATTAATTTGCAATTTTTGACTCCCTTAAGCAGTCAACACTTATAGAATTTTTAAATATGTCTCATATATAGCCCAATCTCAAGTGTCATTAAACGTATGATATATTATATAGGATCAATATGTGTTGTTGGTGATGTTCCATCTATAACAATATTAATATTCCCCTCAAGTTTATAAATTTTCTCTTATTGTATTTTAATTTTTTCATTATGAGTGCCTATTTATATAAACTTTTAGAATTCTATTTTTCACTTTTACAAGTGAAACCATCTAAATTCAATGTTCCCAAAGAGATCAGATTTTTCCTAAGATTATGGACACATATCACATTCTTAAATTTTCTCACCATTCCATCAAACATCTTAATTTTTAAGTACTAATACCAACTAGCTTTAATAGAGAGTTTTTACCCATGATAACATAACTTATATCACATGTTGTATAAGTGTCAAACCATTCATCATTCAAACACGTGATATGAACAACTTGTGTCAAGAATAATAAGTCTTTAAGACTATTAGTTATTGTCAAAAACATTAAGTATTTCATCAATATTGTTTTCAATTTCTCCCTTTGCAACACTTATTTAATATAAAACATCACTTTAGTACTCTTCTCTTAATTTCTCTTGGGACAATATGTCCTTAAATGTCATTTCTCATGACACTTTTTGGTTTTTAAACTAATTAGCTCTAGATTTTAATCTATATCATGATTTTATTTTTTCCATATATTGTCTTATTTCCTTTGATCTTTCTCTTTTTCTTCTAGCTTTTACCATTAATCCTTCACAATGTACATTATTAGAATTGATGTTTTGTTGATAATGTTATAACAAGGTTGATATTACCTTTTCACACTTTACTGTTTTCATTTCATAAAACAATGTTGTAACCAAGTGTTGATAAAAACTAAGGAGAGAGTTAAGAAGATATACTGTTAATGCTCTTGGGCAAAAATGTTTTGATATTATATTTTATGAGAAAATATATTTTTGAGATTTGATATCATCCACGAGATCATTATAGATACTTGATACACTTTATGTATTAAATGTAATTATTTTTCTCATAATATTAAGTCAAAATAATTAATCCTAGTTAAACCTTAATATTAAATAATTTGATGACTAGGTGAAGTAACATATTTGTGGAAATAAATGTTTGTTAAAAATAAGTATTTAAATAAGTAAATGAGACAAAGTAAATGATGTTATTTTGATTCCTTTATCTAAGATTAATTGACCACTTGAGTGCATCCATTTTAATATTAGTCATGTGAATTCTAAAAAGAGAAATAAAAACATTCATAACATTAAAATGGCTTTTATAAGTCTCTACCCTACAAACTAGACAATGACACGTTGAATACTTATGTGAAGAAAATGGCTACTTTAACTTTCATATTTAAAGACAATGGTAAGTATTTGAATTAACTTTTAATGTTTATATCACAAAGAAAAAAATCAAAATTGTTGGAGGATGATGCCTTACAAGAAAAAGAAGCAAAAGAAACACAACAATTTCCTGATGATCTACATCCAAGAATCATCATATATGATCTTAACATCTATATCAAGTAGACTAGAAGACCCACATACTTTCTTATTTTAGAGCTTTCCTTATTTAGACCCTCTTTTAGAATTTTCCTTATTTAAACCCTTTTTAGAACTTTCCTTATTTATATTATTCTATTTTTCAAACCTACCTTATTTAGACTGTTTTTTATTTTTAGATCTTCTTCTGTATTTCATATTTTTTATTTTAGGCCACTTTCTATAGTTAGCTCTTTCTATTTTAGGTCACACTTCATGTTTAATTATTTATATTTTTGGTTACCCTTTATATTATCTATCTTTATATCTAACACTTTCTATTCTAAGCCACCCTCTATTTTAGATCACTTTCTACTTTTAAACCCTTCTTATTTTATCTTGGTTTCTTTGTTAGACCTTTTTTATTTCCTATTTAATTCTATTTTAAGTCTATTGTTATTTCTATTTTAGTTTCTCCCTTATTTTTAAGTTTTATTTGAAATTCAAATGTTGATGCCTTTTTCATTTTCTATTACCTATTTAAAGACACCATATGTGGTCTAAGAGAAATGATAATTTTTTTTCAATCTATTTTAGAGTTCTTTCCTCTCTAGATGTTCTTTATCTTTTAATAATGGATTCTAATACACTATGTGGACCCAATCTGATTTTGTGAATTTAAGATCAACCCTTAGGGACTGAAGGGTCGATATTTCTTTATTTTGATGACTCAAGATAAAAAATATTTAATAAAAAATTAAATATTTTGTAGATTTAAATACGAGATTTAAACTATCTTCGACTCGAGGTATACTAAATCATCTCAACCATCATCAATTTGATATTAGTTCTCTAATCAAGAAATTTTTTGTTATGGGGTTGAACTTGAGGCATACTTGCTTGTATCACCTGCACCTGCCCAAGTGCTACCACAGGAGTCATGAAATTATTGGCCTGCTGAGAGATCTTGTGCACATAAAGGCCATTACTCCATGTAAAATGTGTCAAATGTATCCCCTCATAAATAATAAACCTCCACAGCTGCCTAGAAAGCTACCTATTCATGCACGTCTGTCGCCTTCTTGGTGTCCCCGATATTCATGTTAGCGGCGTAGTCGGGAGGGCAGAAAGGAGCTCGCCGGGGGGAGTCGTCGGAGTCCATCTCGACGGGAGGTGCGGCAGCGGAAGGAGACGACGTGAGCGTCAGGAGCGGAGCCGAATTCGTTGATAATTTGCATCCTGTGCGGCTGGTCCTCCGTCAACGTGGGAACAGGGATATTGCGCGCAGTGTGCAACGTGTGACGCGACGTTGACGAAGCGCACGCAGCTCCTGTGACGTCACTAGTCGGGGGCCCCGTCACTAATGGGGATTCTCTGAAAATGACGTCACCATAACGTTTCCGAGACGTCATGCCAGCCTGCGCAGATTTTTCGTTTCAAGCAGCCGCCTTTACCGGGCCCGTTCCGCGACGCCGAAAACGAGGCATGGGGCATCACAGTCAACGAAGGACGGCGGAAAGCATGAGGGGCGTCTAGAGAAAAAATCCTTGCGGCTCGGCCTACCCACCCGAGAGGAAGGCCGGTGGGAAGAAGGAAAACCCCGTGGGGTCTCGTCTTCCGGGCATGGTGACGCCGTGTGAATGATTCGTCCCGTTGACCGATTAGGAGCCCTTCTGGAATCTCCCGCCGAGAATTTTATAAGGAGTCAACTCTCCGTCGAGATGTGGTGGTGGTCATGCCTCCGCCCCCATCGGCGTCGGAAGTCCTGGAGGAATGCCCTGGTTTCCACGCAATCCTTGGCCCGCGCTGACCAATCTGCTGCCGACAGCCGTCGAAGAAGTTTCCCTCAACCCCTTCGACGGCGTTGATGGAAAGATCGAGGAAGAATCAGAACCTGCGCACCGGTTGCTGGGGTGGGGGGGAGAATCGGATCTAGGAGGGGGAGGCTTGTACCTTTCAGTCGGAGGGAATTTGGCGTCTCTTCTGCCCTATGATTCTGCCCGTCTGTTCTCTGCGACGATCTTCAGATCCCCGATCGCCTCGGCGAATTTTGATCTTTTCCTTCCCAGGCTGATTCTCCCCGATTCGGCGGTCCTTTTCCCCATCTCCGCCATCTGGATAATCCGGCGATCGCCGGCTCCGTCTCCCCTCCTTTGCGGGTGAGAAGGGCTTCTTGACCGCGGGGAAGAGGGCGAGGGCGAGGCAGAAGATGCGAATGGACAAGCTTCTGTCCAACTCGGTTTCGCCGCACGACGGGAAGAGCTCGCCGGTGCTGGCCATCGAGTGCGTCGCCGGGAGCTCCAAGGCCGACGAGTGGAACTTCGACAAGCTGCAGACGGGGGACATCGTGGAGGAGATCGCCATCGGGAGCTCCTCCCTCTTCACGGCCCCCTTCAAGAACGGCTGCAGCGGCGTGCAGAAGATGCTCCGCTCGTCGTTCAAGCGCGGGGAGACCTCCATCTCGGTGCGCGTCCGGCGAGGGAGAGACGAGTCCGTGTCTCTCCACGCCTGCATCGTCCCCCACGAGCAGGCCGGCAGGAAGCACTACATGCTCCGCTCCATCGACGATCCCAACTACGCCGTCGCCTTCGTCGATCGCCTGGAGAGCGAGTGCATACAGCTACAAGGTGAGAAAATCCCGCGCCGACCGAAAATTTGTCGAGCAGTTCGTTCCTTCTGACCTGCTCGTCTGCTTGATCTTTCACGAAAAGCTTCGAGGAGCTCGAGGGTGGCCTCCGCGCTCAGCAGGACGCAGTTGCAGGACGGGTACGTATCGTACCCATGGGAGAAGAAGATGAGGGAATCGTTGTCGGTTCCAAACTCGAGCAGTTTCCTGTCGCTGCTCATCCTCCCCAAGGCCTCCAACCCTTCTTCTTCCCGGTACAACTCGTTCGAGGACACATTGGCGCGGGCGAACACCTGGCTCAACTCGTCCCAAGCCTCCGGGGTCCCCATCGTCTTCTTGAGTGCGCAGTCTGAGCCTCTTCTCACGAAGGTGAGGGAAACGGGAGAGAGAGATCCTTGAACAGAGGGGAATCCCTCGACGGAGATGATACTAATCCCCCATGGCGGCCAACTGTTTGATAGATATCTGGAGAGACGGCTTCCTCGACGGTGAACGCCGGTTCCTTGACGGATCTCTGCAACCTCGCCAATGCAAGCCTCTACGGGTTCGAGGACTACCATGGAGTTGACATAGGAGTGGTGAGGGCCATCCGCCTCTGGTACGCGCCAGCTGCTGGAGAGTATGCGCTGGAGATCAGACCAGAAGAAGGCGATTCGAGGCTCGGATTTGCTGTCGGCCGCACGCAAGAGGTAGGGATCTGCTCTTCCTTTTCGTTTCCTCTGGCTCTAGGGTTACTGATCAAGCTACTGGTCCTCCAGGGGTTCATCTTCGTTTCCTCTGTGGTTAATGAGGACGACGAAGACGATGACTCTCCCGCGACGCGGTCGGGTCTCAAATATCTGTACAGAGAAGCCGCGAGGGCCGGGAAGCACCTGGTGATCTCCAGAGTTTCCAACGAGAAGATTCTCCCATGGATGGTCTCCCCCTCCGGTGCCATCCGATGCTTCGACACCGTCTCCCTCAGCCGGAAGCTCTCCCTGCACCGCCACGCGCTGCAGCCTATCCTCCTCCACATCCTCCTCTGGGACCTGGAGTCGTTGTCCCCCAACGGAGGCTCTCGCCGGAGCATCGGATCCCCAATCGTCGCAGCAGACCCGCCGTCGCCGGCTCCTCCGGCCATCCTCGAATCGGCGAGAGACTCTTGCCCGCCTTTCGAGCTGCAGCGGGACATCTCCCTGTCTCTCTTCCGTACATCCGAGAGGGACGCCGCCGTCGCAGCAGACCCGCCATCGACGGCCCCTCCGGCCATCGTCGAATCAGCGAGAGACTCTTCGCCCCCGATCGAGCTGCAGCGGGACATCTCCCTGTCTCCCTCCCGCACGTCCGAGAGGGAAGCCGCCGTCGCAGCAGACCCGCCATCGACGGCCCCTCCGGCCATCGTCGAATCGGCGAGAGACTCTTCGCCCCCGATCGAGCTGCAGCGGGACATCTCCCTGTCTCCCTCCCGCACGTCCGAGAGAGAAGCCGCCGTCGCACCAGCGCCGCCCCCGTCGCCGTCGCCGCCGAGCGGCGCACCGGCGAGGGACCTATCTCCTCCTCCCGAACTGGTGCGGGAGATCTCCCTCTCTATCTCCCGCTCTTCCGACAGGGACACCTCCGGGAGCTCCTCCTTCCGGTTCCACGACTTCTCTGTCCAGAGCAACTGGGTGTGACTCCCTCCCCCGCCTGCGCCACCGCCTCTGTGCATCGCGGCGGCAGCTCCCCACCGCCGCCGCCTCCGTCTCCGACGTGAATGGCTCGCTCACTCTGAGACGTCGTCCGACCGATCTGTGCATCCCCATCATCCGCATCGCCTCTTGGTTCCGACGGCTTGAAATGCTCACAGAAGGCCCTCCACAGTGGGAAGCTCCATCCTCGAAACGTTAATCTCTCAATAATGATTATTAATCTTCATCTCCCCCATAATGTCTCCTTGATTTAATCACATTTTTTTAATTTTCTTTACATCGGTTGGAAAAATTCAAATCCGTGAAGTACTCGTAAAATATATATATAATATAATATCTATATTTCCTCATATATAAATATATTTATTTGCATTATTGGGTATTTTGTCATATTCTTTTTGGAGGGAGTTGCGTCGGGCTGTTGACGGAGTAACTGACTGCCGCACAGTTCCGATGGAGGGGGAGAGCGGAAGCAGTTGCTTCGTTCCCACCGCTCTGTGATGCCATCGCCCCCACCTTTGAGAGAGAGAGAGGAAGGAAGTCATGCGCATCTGATCTCCGCTGGATCGCAGCTGACCAGGAGGCTCTCCCTCGCCCCGCAGCGGGATCGTCAGGTATGGAGTTGCCGGTGATAGATCTCGAGTCCTACTTTGATCTCTCTCTGGAGATGGAGGGCGGCGGGGGGGGATGCGAGGGGGAAGGGTGGGACCGCCCGCTGCAGGAGATGTGTTCCCTGGTGAGCAGGACGTTGAGGGAAACGGGGGTACTGCTTGTGAAGGATCCGCGGTGCTCTGCGGAGGACAACGATCGGTTCCTAGACATGATGGAGGGATACTTCGCGCTCTCCGACGAATTCAAGCGCCTCCAGGAACGCCCGAACCTCCATTACCAGGTTGCTTTTCTGTACACCCCCGCGTGTTCCTAGATCTTCTGGCAATGCGCCCAGCTGTTTTATGGTTGATCATGAAGTTTCTAGATCGTAGACTTTATTTTCTCCTTGGGATCTAGGTTCCCACATCTTCGGTGATAAATCAGAACGGCATGCAGAGCGGCATGGATTTCTAATCCGCTTGTCTCATTATGATTACGATAGAGTACCCGTAACATGCAAATCTGATGTTCCGTGTAAAACATCGCGTTATCAAGTCCCTCAATATCGCAAGCTTTGACCCCCCGTCAAATTTCTACACCTTGGATCTAGGCCGGAATATTTAAAATTCCGGTAATTCTTTCGCAGAAGCGTTTTTCGCTTGACACTTTTTCAGGGTCCTCCTTGAGAGCACATATCATTGAATGCAACGTGCTAACAATTAATCGTGAAGATAGCAGTCTAATCATTTTGTTCGACTACAAGAATAGGTAGGAGTGACCCCAAATGGTGTTGAGATACCAAGGAGTCTGGTGGACGAGGAAATGCAGGAGAAAATAAGAACGATGCCGGAGGAGTTCCGACCGCTTTTACCCTCAGGGCCGGATCCTAAATGGAGATACATGTGGAGAATAGGCCCCCGGCCATCAAACACCCGCTTTCAGGTGCTACACTGTTCCACAATCAAAAGAAAGTGCGGTATATATGCTCGTGGCCGATTTATGACATATTATTCTTTAATCTAGGAATTGAACTCTGAACCTATCGTACCAGAAGGTTTTCCTGAGTGGAAGGAGACGATGGATTCTTGGGGACACAAATTGTTATCTGCAGTTGAGGTGGCTTTGCTATATTTCTCAGATTCCTTCTTGCTTCTTTGCGTGGATGCTCCTCCTCCTCCTCCCTCTTGATTTTTCAGATTCTGGTTTTCTGACGCAGGTTGTTGCTGAGATGGCAGCTATTGGATTTGGCCTGGAAAAAGATGCATTTACTGCCCTTATGAAAGAGGTAAAAAGCAATGGAGTTCAGCTGCAGTGTTTTTGTCTATTGACGTTGAAATGAAGCCAATAACATAGATCGATTTTTTTACTTCTCTTGTGCCATTTCAATGAATGATTCCGTGTTGAAGTCCATTTGTTTTTCTGTTCAGTGATGAAGTGAAAAACAATGAAAAAAACGAATAACTCAGTCTATTCATGTCACTGCTAGTGGATTTAGGATTGTTGGTTGATGGAAGAAAAAAAATTATCGTGGGTTCTCATTAATTGATAGTAAAGTTCATGACAGTTTCCTGGTCGACTGTAATTTAAAATGATTGTCTGTAGTGCAGCTGCATAGCTCAGACCTAGGATACAAATTATAGGAACATATAATGTCATTTTCTGAATCATCGAGATTCAAGGATTTGTTGTGCTATTTTATTTTTCATTAATGTGGATCTAGCATATCTGCATATTCGAATGGTTAAGTTTTTTTAGGCATATTTTATTTTTTGTCTATACCCAAGCATTCCAATAAAGTTGCATCCATGAAGAATGTCAAGATGTTAGTCTGCGGACAGAAAAGACCAAGACGTTGCTATTAAGTATTATACTTTAATAAAAAAATGACAGCGTCTATTTTTTCCCTATCTAACCTACTCATGCTTACGTTAATCTGTTCAATTCTCCATACTCTAGGTGTTGTAGCTAGTCACGAACCATGGTTCTGCAGTTTCCTAGAACACACGCTGATCTTTAGCTACATGATTATGAATTTTCTCCTTGATCTTTACGAGGATTTTAATTCAAAGTGCCAGGTTTTTCCTCGTAGTGGTGGTTATTGAAACTTAAGCATTCCAGACTTAAAGTTGGTAATGATCATTCTTGAAAGAGTATTCACTTTTGTCGCTTCTAGTATTGAAAGATTCGAACACTATCTGTAGCCTACTGATTTCTGGATTCTCGGTTTAATGATAGCTTCTGTAGAAGCTCACCTCGCTGAAAAGATATAAAAGAGAGAAAAATATGACATCTTGATCTTCGACCTGAACAGCTTCATTACCACTCCTCTTTGACGATCTTTTCTTGAAATCCAGGGTCCCCACCTCCTTGCTCCAACGGGGAGCGATCTTCAGTGCCATGGGCAGAAGAGCACCGTGTTTGCAGGATATCACTACGACCTCAACTTTCTAACCATCCACGGGAGGAGCAGATTCCCTGGTCTAAATATCTGGTTAAGAAATGGGGAGAAAATGGAAGTCAATGTCCCCATCGGGTGCCTTCTTGTCCAAGCAGGAAAAGAGGTAATTTATAATCTTCTTTCCTTGTGCTAGACATGTTTTTCCTCTCCATTTAGTGGTCCTCTTACTTAATATAACTAAAATCTCATCATTGACGCCATTTGTTCAAAGAAGCTAGAGATACAAGAGGATCGGATCAAGATCCCCTTTTTCCATGCATGCTCTCGTATCATCCTCTTTCATCGCAGCTCCTGTTTTACAGGCCTGGACACAGCTTCGATCTCTTTTCTCTTGAGAAAATAAGATCGAGAGGAGGTGCATTTGAGTGCTTACCACAAATCACTAACGCCTCACCCTTGTTCTTGCCCATGGAAATTATTCCTTCCCTGCCTGCTTTGTCTCTTCTACGGAAGCACCAAACCCAAAAGATACCGTCACAGTTACCAAGAGCCCGAGATCCTCCTGTGTGAGATTTTCCCAAGCACCATTGCCTAAGGGCTCTGCTTCGATTCATTCGCAGCTGGAATGGCTAACCGGAGGAGAATGCATGGCTGGGATGCACGAAGTCGTGGTGACTAACAGCACCCTTAGCTCAATCAATGCAGCCCGGATCGAGGGCCGCAGCCTGTGGAGAGTTTCTTCAACGGTCAGTTGACCTGAATCCCAACTTTCCTCCGATTTCCTTCAATATCTTTCCAAAGGCTTGACCTCGGGTTGACGTCGTTTTCTCCTCTGGGTCAACCAGCTCTTCGCCCACATTGCTTCCGATGCCGTGCTACAGCCTCTGGGCTGCTTCACAGGATCGCCATTGGCACCCAGATACCCTCCAATCTTTGCCGGGAAGTTCGTCGAGCAAGAGCTCTCTGTGATCAATCTGAAGGGCAAGAGAGCCTAAATAACCGGCAAATGGGTGTAATTCTTCTGCAGATCGCCATCTCTCCCACCGAGGTGGATCATCTCTCTAGATCAGCAAATGGGTCTGATTCTTCTGCCGATCATCTTCTCTCCCACCAAGGTCGATCATCTCTCTAGATCCGCAAATGGGTCTGACCAAATGAGGACTGGTGGTTTCATAACCTGGTTGATGTTGGTGGTGGCGGGGGATTCAGGAAGAAGTGATGCTCCAACGGCTCGAACTACTCGGCCAACGCATTCCTCGCCGGATTCCTCCGGGGGAGGCGGCTATATAGTCAGCCGGGGGGGCGAGCCCGGTGGCTCTGCAGGCGGAGAGATGGCGGCGACGGCGGTAGCAGGCGGCGGCACCACCACCAAGAAAATCGGCGTTGCGCTGGTGGCGCTGCTGGTGATGGTGGCCATCGCGGCGGACGGGGCGGCGGCGCAGGCGTGCGGCAGCACCTTCTTCTCGGCGCTGGTGCAGCTCATGCCGTGCCGCCCCGCCGTGACCCCGTTTAGCCCCGCCCCACCCAGCGAGGCCTGCTGCAACGCCCTCAAGACTCTCGGTCGGCCCTGTCTCTGCCTGCTCGTCAATGGGCCCCCCATCTCCGGCGTTGACCGCAACATGGCCAAGGAGCTCCCCGCCAAGTGCACCGTCAATTTCGATCCGTGTAGCTGAAGCTGAAATGGCCTTAAACAAATCCCTCCAGCCGTCCGATGCCGATCCTGCGGCAGGCACTGGGGGCGGGGTGGTGGCTGGGGCGACGGTAGTAATAAAATAATAGTGACGTGGCGTACACGCCAGCTATGTAGCCTGCTCGGTGAGTAGGACGTTTTGTTTCACTTTTCTGGAGGTATAAATCGGAGCAGCGGAGGGAAGTAATAAAAGCGATATTTTGTCCAATAATTGTGACGTGGCATACACGTCAGCTATGCAGCCTGCTTGGTAAGACGGAGTTGGGCTTATTGGGCCAGATGTTATTGGGTCTTAATGGGCCTTCTCGATGTGGGCTAAGATACGTAAGTCTTGGACATGGCGCTGGGAATTGGCCCACGTTGAAGTGAGGGCGGGAAAATCCCGCGTCGAGAGCGGCTAGAACGGCGCGCATTCCCGCTGTTCCAATAAAACCGTTGAGATGAATCCTTCCGACTCCCGCGTCCCTTGCATTCGGAATCCTCGGCGGAGCTCTGCATTATTCAGCGATAAGATAGATCGCGCCGCGTTCTGCTCGTGAGAAGCCGAAGCGCCGATGTAGGTGTTGTTCTTCTTCCCGAGGATTGGATCTCTCTGCTTTGTACGCTTTTTTTTTCTTTGATTTGTGGGGAGCGGTATATTTGTGGGCAGTTCTATTCTTGCATTTTACTAGCTAGAGTCGACTGATTGTGCTGGTTCTCTGGCCTACTGCAATCTTTCGGCTCCGCTGGTCTGTGAATGAGGCCGGCGATTGCGGACCGCTCAGACGGTTCCCGCTGCCTGCTGCCATGTGCTTTTTATTTTTATAATTTTGCAATTAAAAGTGGTCTAAAATTTAAGTAGCCAATAAACCTTCTATTTCTTACGTTTTTTGTTTTTTAAGATGACTAAACTGGCTCCTCGCTCTGACCCTTGTGCAGTAGACTGCCCACTATGTTCTTTCAGAACTAAGGGAAACGAGTCTCAGATTGAAACTATGACAGAAAGTCATGATCTATCGAACAGCCAAAGCATTGCGCATTCCTTGTTGAGTCACCGGCTTTAATGCTCCTGGCCAGTCGTTAGCTACGTCACGCAACCATTTGAGACTGAGGCACTCTTGACAATGGAAAGATACACGGTACCCCTGTCTCCGTCGCATGAAACGCCCAAGCGCCATCGTCGGTGCTGATCTTTCCCTTATACTTTCTTCTGTTTAAGTAAATACATTTTTCTGAAATTTGTGACCTTCAGAAGAAACTCTGTCATGGGAAGTTCTCTATGGCATCAGACTACCACTGAATTGAACGGGAGATTTTCTTCCAGCTACTGTCATGGAGTTTCTCGACTGCTACTGGATTCCTACATTGAAGTAGGTTTCTTCTTTCTGGGAATTACGTTTTTACCTATCTTTGATATTCTTTCTTGAAGGAATTTCTAATTTTTTATTCCCAAATCAAGTAAAAGTTCTTCATTCTCCGTTATCAATCTATAAATTCTATTTTTACTGTAAAATTAATTGAACAAAGACTCCGTCTTGAAGTGAAGGGAATGAATTTCCACCAGAGTTGTTTCCACAAATGGTCTGGCTGGTTATATGATAATTTCCAATGTTACAGCCCCTTCACTCTTAGATAGGTTTTAATAACCTTTTCTTAGGGAGAGAGTGACCCTTTGAGAAAGGGTACGAAAAATAGTCCTGATTCATTTTTACTTCTAGGAATTGATATTTTACTTGAATTTTATATAAATGGACACGACCTTCTTTTTTATTTATATTTATTGCCTTTGTGAGAAGGTTAGGGCTTTTGGACACCACTACCATATGGGGGATGAATACTGCCCGACCCATGTAATGGACTGTAACAATCTATGATTTTTATCATTTACTTCGCACCTGATACACTTATTTTTCATTTGAATATTGCTTAATGTTTTGACATCTAGGTTGCACGAATTGCAAACGCTGGAAACCAGGCGGCTCTGCTTCCTCTTAAGAGGTCGGTGGTTTCATGGCATTCATTTTTCTGATCTGAGTTAAAGCTGGGGTTTTCTTATTTGAATGAACAACTATAAACATTTTTGGGGAATGTACGTTGTGTACGTGTTTTTTTTCATCTGTTTAACAATGTTAAATCTGCTTTCATCTCTTCCTCGCTTTTTAAAGAAACCTTGCATTCAGACGTGATAACAGTATGTCTGGACTACAGCTTTTCATTGCCAAGCATTTATTCTGTTGTGTCTGGACTACAGCATTTATCCTGAACACATTATGTTTTACCCCGTCTGATCTCTGTGTCGAGATGCCAGTGACATGCCAGTTTGATGCTCAACAATCGTGCACTGTTATGGTGACTAGCTATCTGCGAGGGATCTGTTTCAGATCTCTGTTTTGGCGTTTAGATACTATCTTAAATGCTTGATGGTGCAGATAATAGACCAGAAAACCTGTAGTTGGAATTAGTAGGGACACAATAAATCATTTTTTTTCTTTAAAGTTTGCCCACGTAGTTTCTGCTTAAGGCTTTCGTCTTATATTCCTTAGTCAGTTCTCTCCCACCTTCTGGCTTGTTCCATGAAAATAAGCAACTGGAAACAGTGTCTACTTTTCTGGTTTATTTTTCTCCTCCCATTATGACAGAATTAATCATGTTTTCAGATTGTAAACACTGTATCAGTAGGCTTGCGTGGTGAAAACTCCATTGGTGATGGATTCTGTACATGTATCCTGAAACGAGGTACAGAGTGGGGTATATCAGTTCATCTCATATACCATGCTACTTGGACTGGGGGTGAAATTCTAAAAGTATTTTCTTTGCTATTTTGTTGTGGTAATTATTTTTAAATTTTTCCTTCCTCAATTTAAAGTGTAAAAATTCATGTAGGTGAAAAGAATGAAGTAGAAAATACCTTTGATTTGGTTGATTGTTTTACACACTAAATAAGTCCGTTATCTCTCTCGCTTGGAATACAAATACCTCATGAATACCAGATACTATTGAGTCTCAAATGCTCATAAATACAATAGATTCATAGCCCATAGTTCCTTACTCTGCATTATCAAATTGTACCTCCCTTTTTATTATGGAAAGGGGTTTTTGTGACTCCTGTGATATGGGATGAGAGTCACAACAATTCACAGTTATCTGAAAACATCAGTTGTCGGAATCAATGAATTCTGGACTTTTTTTTTGCTATTGAAGTTTTCTCGCCTGCAATTGTTGGATGGATAAACTAATATGTATACCCTCGCTTCTCAAACTGTTGAAAACCAATCCAGCTCAGCTAGTGTCTCCACAGCAACCCATAAATTTAAATCCTTGATCAGCTGATTTCCATAAGTCGATAAATCAAATTTAGAACTGGATCCATGTTGTTGATTGATGAGGATATTCAGACCAAATTTCCGATGCCGATTTTTTTGTTTATTCAGACAAAATGGATTCAGCTTGTTTATTTTATCTTTAGTTTGGCTTGATTTGATTTTTTTTCTCCTTTCCACGAAATTGAAGACTGCACACTGATACAAAAGTAATCCTTGTTTCTTTTCCAGAGAGGGGATCTCAGGATTGGAATTTGATACAAAGGTAAGGACACCTGTTTGCAGTATCTCTTTATATTTTTACATTGCAATTTCCTGGAAATAATTTATTTGGGTTTTGGTTTAACATTTTCTTTTTGTCTACCTTTTCTGTTTCCTTTGATGTAATGGAGAGCTTGTGAACACTATGGCAACTAGTGTTATGCCTATCTAGAATTAAGATGATTAAGTATCAAGAAAAACTAGCTTTACCAAATACAAGCTACTTCTTTGGTGAAAAAGTAGTTTCTCACATTACCAAAAACCAAAACGAAGTAATAATTGTGGTTTGTAATAGCTGGAGCATTCTGAAGCATGTACCTTTTTATTGATTTCATGAGGTGCAAGCTTGAAGTGGGTTTCAGGGTTCTCCCTCATGGCATCTTGTACCATAATCCCTCCATGTAGTGATGTTTCAAGCCATGTCTGAAAGCTACAGAAATGATTTGACTTCAGCATTTCTGATTACTTTCGTTTCCATCTGTTTTTCTTGCTTTGATAACTTTCACTTTTATTTTTATGTACTTAAAGAATAAGTTGCTAAAACTCTTTCTTCTCTTTTGAGGTTTCCAGGGAATCTACCTGGCATCTGTAACAAAATCAGGCTGTTTGACCGTGCATGATTTTGAAACTTTATATTGCATGAGTTATGGTCCATCAAAAAGTAAGTATTGTTGTTGCCTAGCTTCAAATACGTCTCTCCAATGTCACCTATGGTACATTTTTCTGTTGTGCAATAGTGCATCTCTCTGTAACATGTTGATTTTCTCCTTTCTTTAGTTTATAACTACATTGGATATCGACCAAGTTTTTGAACGTGGAATATATGGTTTGTAGAGGGGCAAAGCATCTCACTTGACATGTCCATCTACTTGTAACTGGCAAGTTGATCATCTAAAATATGTTGTTTTGTGTATATCATTTTGAAACAAAAGATTACACCACAAAAAACCTAACCTTAATCACCATACACGTATTTATACTAGTGTCTATGTGGACACATGTTTTTGCAAGGAGATCAAGGACATACTTTTACTGGTGGATTGCAATCCTTTGCTTGGATTGTACAATCTCAATCTCTAAAAGGTATTTAACGGTGTCAAGATCTTTGGTTGCAAATTACCCTAAAAAACTCCTTGAGTTAAGAAACATATTCCTGATAATTTCTAATGAGTGTAATATCATCGACATACACTATCAACATATTACGACCAGTAGAAAAATGTCTATGAAAAAAGAATGATCAACTTTACATCTCTGAAGATCAAACTTTATTGGAGTACTACTAAATCAATTAGACCAAGCATGTGGCGATTGTTTCAGACCATAGAGAGATTTTCGTAGGTGGCAGATTGAGATAAACTTCTCTTGAACGACCTAGTGGTTGCTCCATATAAATCTCTTCTGATAGGTCACCATAAAAGGATGTATTCTTGATATCTAATTGATATAAAGGTTAATCAAATTGTATAATCATTACCAGGAAGATCCATACTGAAGTAATTTTAACAACTTACGGAAATATCTTAGAATAATCTTCACGGTACACTTGAGTGAAGCTTTTAGCTACTTAATGAGCCTTCAACCTATCCATAGATCCATCTAGACAAACTTTGACATTGAAAACACATTTGCATTCAACCATAGATTTATTATGTGGCTATGGGATCAAACATCAGAAATCATTCTGTTTAAGAGCAGTCATCTCTTTCTACATAGCTATATGACACCCTGGACGACTAAGTGTCTCTGAAATATTCTTAGGGATATGTAAATCTGATTAAGTCGATATTAAATTATAATAAGCAGGAGACAAGTGAGTATATGAGATAAAATTAGAGATGGGTTCGACATCGTCCTTATACCTAGGATTAGTGTTGTGGATCCATCAGGTAAGGTGATGTTGGTGAGGCCAGGGCAACTAAAATAGATGTAAACTTACCAGATACACCTGTTACATAGTCAGTGGCACGCGCTGAGAATCTAAGTGACGGCTCACTCGTGGAGCCATGAGATGCATGGAAAAGGTAAGCATTGGACTGAATTTGAACAAGAGATGTAATTGCTGATGATGGTTACTGAGCAGCATGAGATTTAAGGACTTGAGTATACTCTTCATACAGTAAGATCATCCAGTCGGTGACTCTATTCACCCCCTCCTCTCTTGAAGCAACTAGATTAGCTATTTTAAGAGGATATCCATGAAGGTCGTAGTAGGTATCTCTAATATGGTTCTTCCTACCATATTGAGTAAATTCATGTCTCTGACGACCTCCAGCATTTCTATCTCCACCTCTTCCTCAGTCAGTACAAACACCATGGCCATGGACATGTGAGGTCTCTGCTGCAACATGAGCAGACACAAAGGCGGTGGTCTCGACAAGTGTTGACGTAGCTAACGTACCCTTGTAATCTAGAAAAATCAAGGCAGTGGCCATGGTCATGGTAGGTTTTAACAAGTGAGGATGGGTAGCTCAACTCCTGAAAAAATCTGGCCACAAACTCCATATTCTGTATGAAGACCAGCAAACAATTTAAAGACAATCATCTGATCAGATTGTTTTTGCATTGTCTAAGAATCACATGAGACAGGAGGTAAGACAGGAAGAACAGCACTAAGCTGGCTCACCTTGTCGACATATTGGCTAAAACTCTTCTCTTCTTACTTCAACACATGGTATTCGATATTCATATCATATATTCTTGAAATATTGTTGGAATACATTAGGGCTAGATGATCCTAGATGACCTTGCAAGTGTCAAGGTAATTTACCCAATCAGCGATATTAGACTCGATGGAGTTCCATGATAGCCTGTTGAGGTTTAAATCATGCTGCTCCTATTGCTCCAATATGGCAGGGTTGGAGGGTGCTGCATCCGTTAGGTGCTTGATCTTGCCTAGACTTTTGAAACAAATCCTAGCGGATCTACTCCACTGGTTATAATTCCTCTCATTTAGCCTTTGAGTAATGATGATATAGCTCTGCTCTCTGACTGTTGACTGTAGGATTATAAGAGATTTAGGCTTATCAGCGATGATAAGAAATATCACTAAGAGTTGATTGTTGACCGTTGAATACTGACTGTTGACTGTTAGCTATTAATTATTAAATATTGACTGCTGAATGTTGACTATTGCTCGCTGATTGTTGACTGCGGACTGGTGTGTGACTCTTTTCTTGGACTAAGGAAACACAAATTGCAGAACAGAAACGATGCAAGATGTTGTCGGAATGCAAGAATGCAGACAACATGGTGTCACAGACCGTGGCAACGTGGATCATATATTCCAATGTAGTCTGGTCTATAGCTATAGACTTTGGTTTTGCTTTTAACTCTTCACTCTTTGCTTTGATCCTCTGCCCCTCTTCTCTCAATCTCTTTCACTCTTCCTTTCCATTCTAAAATTTGGAAGTGGCAGGAATTTCAAATTGGAAGTGAAAGTGGGATTGACAAATACAGATAATTTCAGTTTGTATTTGGAACCCTGACTATGGTGAGTATAATTTACCTACGGAAGGGATTGGATGCTCTTGTACGCTACAAGTCCACTGAATTTGACAACAGCTGAGAAATGAAATTTAGGGCAGAGTGCGTATGTATCTATTGGACCAAATTTCTCAAAGAAATATTGCACTCTTCTCATTAGAGAACATCAGCCATGCCATTCGATTCCGAGAAGTTGGATAGATCATACTTTACTTTGCCATTGGACAGAAGCATTAACATCGGATGATGTGCTGATGTAGAATGTCTATTAACCAGCAAGAAGAGAAGCAACACTGTTGACTAACTATGTTCTGAGGAAAGAGTTTCCAATAAATTTCTTGTTCTGAACTGAACTTTACGCATGTGATGTTATTATCCTGAGTTTAGTGTTAACTTATATTATTTGAAATTTTCATTTAACGAACGAATCAATGGACACTTCTTTAATTTCATCATTGCCCATTCCCTTTTTCGTTTGAGAACTCCCAGCCAAAACAGCTTTGACGTGCTTTCTCTTAACTTATTATAGGTGTTTTGGAGGACGAGAAAAAGCAGTTGCTACACATCTCTACCTCTCAGCACCTGGAAGTTGTTCGGTGGAATATAATGAACCAAGATGAGGTTTGAACAAAATGTCTTCATGCACTTTTTTTTAATTGAATGATGTAACGTATATTATGGAATGCTCTTATTTTCCTTTTCCAATTACACGAGCCTGCATAACTTTGCATGCTAGAGTGACGTGGTCTGCGCAAATGAAAATCTCTCCGACTTGACCAAACACCATTTAGATCCCGAATTGTCAAAGTGTGCGAGTTGAGATGACTTATGTGAGTCAGAGCAAGTTGACCTGGCTGCTATCAAGCCTTAGTATGAAATCGGATATGCTTAATAACCATTATTCCCTTATTGTAAAACTTTGTTAACTTTAATGATCACAATCCTTTTTTATAGATCTTAGCCTTTGAGCCAGACTTCTCATCGGCCTCAAATCTTGAGTTTGTTCATCAAGTCCTAAGCGATGAGGAGATGCTTTTTCTGTCTTGTAAGACAGATGTGTCAATCAGAGTTGTAAAATAGGTGATTTTCTGGAAGTTTTCAATCCTCTCAGGTTGAAAATTTACAAAATGTAACAGGTAAGCATCATTTGTTAACAGAAGAATCCTGATACTGAAAAATTACAGTCCCATTTGTCTATGAGGACATTCATCAACAAGATAGCGGGTGCTGGAAGTGCTTAGTGATTACAATTTAACATGGGAAAGCATGGTGGAGAGCTATCCGGGACTGCATTATCCGGATAATTCCTTCTTATGAATGTTGAACATGAATGAATCTATTAAAACGAATTCTATTTTAATATTTCAATGCTCGTTTCCAATTCTTTCACATGAAGAACGTTGTGGTGTCTTTTAAGAATTTGAGAGGATTTTGTAGGGTGTTCTCGTTTCTGTTTTTATGATGGTGAGTGGATCCTCAGCTCCATTTGCAACTAGGGTGCTCCTTTGGGGTTGACGGGAAGTATCAGGATAAGAAGGGATAATTCCATGCTTACTCTCCCTTACAATATTTCAATTACGATTCATTGTTTGACAAAGTCATGAAGGAAAGCATTGAATCGGAAGAAACGTCTCGTTTTTGAGAGATGAAAATAAAGTAGTATCAATATAATTCAAAACAGGACCCAGTTCTGGCTAATATACTCGAGGTGCCGGGCTAATAATTCCCTCCAAAATAGTGGGCCATAATTTGGATCTCCTGAAATCTTTCCATGATGATGCATTTCAGCATACTGCTCTCCACTGTGGGGCAGTGTCTTGTATGACCTATCATCAGGTATTGTATAGGCAGTTCTGATAGGATATGCTATTAGCTGATTTAAGGAAACAGTTTGGTATAGGATAAGCATATAAATAGACTTTTCAGTGAGTGTAATGGGCTCTTATCGTGATTTAAAGTTGTCTGTAGTTTAGGGGATAAAATGGCATAATTTTCACCGACGACTGTTATGAAAGTGTCTTTTCCTTTATTTATTCACGTCTTTTCCCAATCTGCGGGCTAGCACTTGATTTGCTAGTTATTAAAGGAAGAATATATGAGGGAGTTTAGACAGGGATTAATGAGTTGCCACTTGACAATCAGGTGTAGATGCTGAGAAATTCGGGTCATGCTTAACAGTTCTATGTTTTTCCTATCCACTTACCGCTATTCAGCTCTGGAATAATTATCAGGCTCACCGTGCTGATGATGCCCATGAGCAGTTGGATTCAGCATTTTTTTTGAACTTGCATCATGTTGTATGAGAAGTTTGACGTTTTTTTCACCAGAGCTGGTCCATGATGTCCAGTGCCACATGCCACCTCTAAATTCTTATGATTATGTCATCATCTTCTCAGTGTTGGGATTCATCAGTATTTTACCCCCACATTCTTATTCTGACAGTCACAGTACCACTCGTACCTGTCCCGTTTCAATCTTCATTTAATGCATTGACTCATCACCTTGATTCCGCCAACCCTCTTTGACCCTGAAGGTTGGTTTTGTCGGCTATTTCTGCATTTAAGAAATAGATGGAGGTTCTTGTTGCCCTGTCTTATACTCTTTTCCAACTTCATTCTTCATGGATTGTTTAATTAAATCAAGCCAGCCAGAATGACTTCGTCCAGAAACAGTCTGAATTGGGAAATGGATTAATTCATTTATAAGGGCTATTTTGGGAGGAAATAGGTTGCCAGTTCAGCTTAAATGGCTGATATGAGAAGAAACGTGTTGACAAGAAAAATTCGTGAGTTGACAACTTGAAAGATAAAAAAAGGAAAAATAAAGAAATATGAGAAGCTCTATTTCTTGCTCTGTTTATTTTCTGCACTCTTTCATTTTCGTTTCAGTGTGTGGTCAGCAATTGACGCAAACCGAACAAGGATAAACAGTCAGGAACAAACTGCCTTGTCAATTCATTGAACAATAGCTAGTTATATGCAATTACCCCTGCCCCCAGGAAAGGAAAACTACCTGGGTTAAATCCCACGAGTTATGGGATACTCAAACAAGCTAGGAAACTGATCAACAGAAGCTAACTCTTAATTACTCGTTTTCCCCACAGCTATGACTAGTCATACATATCATTGTGCCAGGACTGGCTAAATTGGTGAGGTATCAGTGATACTTATGATTGCTTACACTATTTCGTGGGACTGTGTTGATGTGGTAGTGATACACGCTTTGATATGTCGTACTTATTAATTACATCAGCGAGTAAGATTTGACACACAATCTCCCATGTTTCTTATCCTTAATCTTATCACTTTTTGGTTCGCAATATCTGGGCAATTCCGATGCTAGATTTTGTTGAGAAAAGAGGAAAAGATGCAAGCTCCTTCCACGGCCACGGCGGTGGTTCACTCTTTTATAAGCCACTCACCGAAAAGAATAAAAAAAATTATCATTATCTAAAAAGGGTTCTGCATATATTTATATAGTTACCCAGCAATCTTCAGATTTTTGATGACTCTTGTCAGGATTTCTTTTCCAAACTTATGCACGATATATTAGTTGTGAATAGATTATTATGTTTATTTCATGCCAATCACCTTTCCTACACGTACATCTGTATTTGGTGATATCTCGAAAATGCTTCATAAATTGCTTTTTGCGTGTGCTATGTGTTTGGGACGTTATATTGCATGGTTTGGATTGGCCGATTTTTGTGATGTATGACTTTGTAAGCCTTTTAACATTTTTTTGGCTCAATATTTCTGGTCCCCTTTTTTATATAGGTTGCTTGTGCATCCAGACAAAGCGACAAGTTACTTATTTTTGATATTGGTTATATATCATCTGAACCTATTGAGGTAAGTCTTTCATTTTTCATCCTGTGAAGGCCATCCTCCTGATTTCTTCCTTCAAAAGCTCTCACATGCGTACTCTTTCACGTATCCTTTGTTGACGTTTGATCTGTCTGTGGTACGGTGTTAAATCAATTACTTTCCGGATCTCCAATCTTCTATACATGTTGAAGTCATTTTTTACCAAATCAATCAGAGTGGTTAATTGTGTTAGTTTTTGTTCTTCTATTGGCATAATTGTCAACTTTGGCGGTTTTCCTTCTTCTGTGAGACCCTTGTTGGTGGTACAGTTCATGATGAATATCCTGTTTTGAAGCCCCACTTCTTGGTAATTACATTTCCAATTATTAGCGCAGGTACTTGAAAAAGGGAGATCAAAATTTTCACTACCGGGTTGCAATATATATGATGGTTTATCTGATATTGCCTTTTCTAAATCGGACAAATTCAGGTTTGTAACGACCTTTTCGGGTTCATTGTCGCTATTCAATATCCTAATGGAAAAAACTTGTGCGTTATGTTGACTGGATCATTGATACTAGATTCTTGGTGTAGAGGATTACATGTATGATCTTCCAGTCCCTGCACTGCATTAGATACTCTTTGAACAAGTAATTGATGTGACCTTTTGATAGGTGCGAGCTTTGCAGAAACGTTAGTGGATCATGTTAACAAGTTCAAATAATATGATGCCATGTGTCTTAAGTGCTGTATACATGTGCATGTATCCTACACTATGCTATAAACATCCCTGTCACTGGTGAAGTGAAATAGTTCACATACAGGGTTAGGCCTAGCCGTTTTTCCACCCAGCCAACATCAGAAGCTAAGTCATGGTTTGAAATATGCTGGAAACCTCACATGTCACCCTCGAATGGTATTTCACTCAACCCGTTCCTTGTCCTAGGTCATGCATCAATCTCAGCCAGTAGCCAATACATCTAAATACAAGCCCAATGTAAACTAAGCCAGGGTGACGAGTGGGCTAACCGGTCCAACGCATTGGCTCCCCGGCATCCCATTAATAAGACGATTTTTTATATTTAATTTAAGATAATTGTTTATCCACTGTCAAGATTACTATCTATTAGGATAAATTTATTAGTATTTCAAGGACCATCATTTTTATTAATTTTATATAAAGTAGGTGTTTTATAAATTGTTTCTTCTTCATCCCTTATAGTTCAGTCTATGCAGTTTATATCTAAATTTCAACTTTAGTTTTAATATTTATATACATTGAAAATACAAAAAAGAGTAATAAGAATAATGAGATATATCCTACCTGTGCCTTGTTTTATGGAGGCTGAGTTTGCCTGAAACTTTTTCAATTTGATGTGTCATGGAAACACTTTTTACTTTTTTAATTGGCATAGATTGGGTTCACTCCAAAAGGTTGTTTTCTAGTCTAATTGTGCAGCTACAGTGTACGAGTTATCCTGATTTGCATACAAAAGAACCTGGGTTGTCGTAATTTAGTATAAGCGACCTCATTATTTCACATGGACTGAGACTCCTACAATTGTTGTGGGGCCCAAGGGATGGTCGGGATGGTGAGTTGGTATGGAGATTGGTGATGGGCCATGCGGTTTGATGTAAGGAAATATTGTTGAAGTCCTAGACGCGTGCCTTGAGGCTGAAAATTATGTTTTAAAAAACTATGGAGATGAGCAGTATTGCTTTTGTGCTAAACTACGGAGATGATTATGTTTGATGAAATGCAAATGTTGAGGAGAACAGGTCAATGCATTATATGGTCTTCTGCATTGGAGATGATGACGTTAATTTGCCATCTTCATACACTGTTTTATAATGGCATCACGTATTTTTAATATTATAATTATTTCTCTGTGACTAATGGCATTATTATGCTGCAGTTATGAATCATCTTATCCTTATCAATCTTGTAAATTCCTATTGAATTGCTTAGCTTTGATTGGTAGGTTGCTTGCCTCAGATACCAGAGGCTTTGTTCGCATGTGGGACAGAAGACTTGGTTCCCTTCCGTGTTTGGAACTTACTACGAATTTGCAATCGCCTATTAATAGTATTCAACTAGACATAGAAGATCGGGTAAATTTGCTTGACTCATCATTTTCTTACGAGATTATCTTCCCTTTCACTAACCACCGTAATTTCAACTGCTAACGTGTCATAGTTGAACGTGGCCTTGATGTCTGCTACAGTATATTTAATCATGACATTGTCGATGTTGCTGATGGTTTGATAATTCCTTAATCAAGATCATCACATCCCTTTGCATGTTTGTCTCTTTGATATCTCAAAATAGGAATGAAGCATCAATGGAACTGAGATCTCTAACAACGTTATTTCTTCTTTTTTAGATTTTTGGATATTGTCAATCCATAAGGGTCTGAGTATTATAGGTCATTATAACGATTCTTTGGGGTTCCACTTATTTAAACTTTCAAAAGTATACTTTATTCATATGAAGACATGTCCCTGGAATGGAATAAGGCCGAATACAATAAGGAGTTTTATTTGGGATGAGCATTAAAGACGCCGAAGGACAAGCAAGAAAATGGATGAGCTCGTACTGAGTTCATTTTGTCTCATGGAAGGAGATGATCTTTAAACAATATTATATGGAGGTTCTCAAATGATAATCATTTTTGGCTCCGATTGGAATTTTTGAAAGAATATGAAAAATTTTCTTGAATGTCCTCTGGTGTGTATGATACATCAATAGATCAGTAACGGTTTTCTTAATTGTACATATAAAGCCAAAAAAGCTTTCTATTCCCACTACTCGATGGCTTGATTCGATGATTGCAATAACAATTGTGTGTGGCTAGATATCTAGTCAGATGAGTAGGATTCGCAACCAAGTCAACTCAGATTTACCCAGAGGATTATTAATGGTTCCATTTTTAAAAATATGTCCTATACATGTCAGAATTTCTGCCTTTATCGACATAAAATTAGTAATAAAGTGAATTATGATAAACATGAATGTGCTTATCAACTGGAGCCAAACAGTGTCTTTGTATCGGGTAAAATACATTGTAAGCTACTTCGCTATGATGAAGATACCAGGATATTTTTCCAGTGGATATAAATCACTTCTAACGTACTGTTCTTTTGCATGAATTGTAGATTGTATTTGGTGCTAGTAAACATGGAGTCATCTATACATGGGATCTTCGAGGAGGACGGGCATCTTTTGCGTTCCAGAGTCACAATCAGGTTAGAGAAGGATTTTGCATCGTTAATTTATTTCATCAGTTTTTTTTTCTCCAAGATCTGGATATTTATATCTCGAGCGAGTCTCAGGAGACATACGAGTTGTAGTTGAGAACGTTTCCATGGTATTAGTTCTCGGAGGAACTAAGTTCAAAAAAGTATTATAATTAATTTTTGTCGCCGAGTTTGTTCGTGACTTTGACGAATATGATGGGTGTTTATCACCACATGGTTTTCATTCTTAAATGGATTTAATTTATTACTCACGTAGTTAGGATTAAGTCACTTAAGATGGTACACTGTCACTCATTTCATTTATTATATAACCAACATTATGCCCATGAGCGATAATGTTCATCTCCCTTACTGGTGTTCTAAACTTGTGTTTTTTCTGAGCACAGAACTGTCAATCAGATTTTAACTCAAATAGTTTTCACGGTTCCTAGGTGGCCATAAGAAACCTTGCAATGCCTTTTGGAATCTGGGTACTTGGGGGACTATTATTCAAATCTTAGGTTAATATCTCTCTCTTTGTATGCATTTAAATGTGAGGAAGGAGAAAAGAGGGGAGTGAGTCCAGCACAGGAAGACGGAAAATAAGGAGATATAGTGAGTGCAGTGGAGTAAGGGAGAGATTAGTTAGATTGAGACTGATGTACCGATGTTGAGGGGGTGAGGGAGAATGAGTTCTGGAGAGAGATGAAAGTTTAAAGAAGTGAAAATAGATAATACCTTTGATTAACTGTGAATAGCTGTCCCCCGATGACCTGTAAACATACACGGCCAACTGAGGGAGAGGGAGGCAACTAGAGATTTACAGTAAAGGGAGGTGGATATTTTATGGCTAAATTCAACTGGTTCCAGAACTACTCAAAACCTGCACGCCCCCCAAAACCGCAGCGACGTTCACCTTAGTAATCAAACTGTGCCCAGATTCCCAAGTGATCCTATGGCACTGTCAAAGCATCTTCTTTAACACATACTTCCGCATCATGTTCTTTACTGACATCGTCTTGATACGTAATCCGCCGGATTTTATCTGTTGGGTATTGTGCTCCTTTTAAATTGCCCTTCATTATACATTAGATGCTGAATCCACTCACGGAAATTGTGTTCTAAATAGGTTCATCATCCTCTGTTGACGTCCATGAAGATAGCAGCAATGCTGGAGAAAATAACATCTCTGAAGGTACAAAAATATTTATGATTGACCCAGTACCAGTTTCTTTTGAGATATTTACGGACGTCGGTATATTTCTTTTTGGTTGACAATAAGGTTTTTGCTTGCTCTCTGAGCCATAATTGCAGTTCATCGCGAAAAAAATTAAACTAATAATTTGAAAAATTGAGCAGACTTGGAAAAGTGGCAGCTAGAAGATAAATAATAGTCTGACTGAAAATTGTCTTATGGTTTCTACTGTCCTTGATTGCTAGGGAAGCCAGAATGGGAATAGATTATAGAATTGAATGACAGAACAAATGAAAGACGGAATGGGAAACACTACTTAGGGTTGGTGGACAATAGATGTAGTTAACGAAAACTAAAAATCTTAATTATTCAAGGATTTATTCTCTTGAAGGCAATCTTGTCAAAACATGGATTTTCATGTTTAACGTTGGCTTAGATCATGAAATTTACTCATCATCAATCAAATGCTTCTCTATATAGAATGCACTAATTTTTTTTATTAAGGCCTGCTTGAAATTGTTTACCATCCACATAAACTCTTTTCTGCGTTCATGATTGAAATTCATGTATTTACTGGACAAGAGATGTCTCAGAAGCATCTAAGCAAAATGAAGCTCAAGAAGTTTTGAGTTGATGGCATGAAGGCCCCAAATATTTTGAATGATATTTGAAGTATATCGAAATTATTGACCATAGAGGTTCAAATTAGGGCCATATTTCACTATTGATTATTATGTCGGATGTTCAAATTACGATGTTTACAATCCTCACCCGCATGTTTCTTTTGTTTATCTTTTGAGGAATGTGTGTTGTTTCACTACATTTTTTTTTCCAAATGTAACCTTGGAATGTTTTGTCTCGGTAAACTTACTACTGCGCATTACCAACGTTTGTTAGATAACTTAAGATGCTCCTCTGCATGAGCTGATGCGTAGTACCTGTGATTCGCAAAAGGCCAATGCCGACCTTCCCTTAGCAACCAGTGATCATCCTTGTCGTGCCCTTTCAGTGGGTTTCTATGACTAATGATCTTATTAAAGATATTTGAATTATATCTTTGAGACAAACAAAAACGAAGATAAAGATATTAGAGTGTAATTGAAACCGAACAATGATGAAAGAATACACATTCAGTATTCTATAACCATAGTGCAGTTTGGCGTGTTGTGCTATGTACGCCAAAAAATAAGGATCAAGTAGACTTTATAGCCAGAAATAGAAAATATAGTTAGGCACGTGTGCATCAATATATATATATATGTATATATATATATATATATATAGAGAGAGAGAGAGAGAGAGAGAAAGAGAGGAAATGGCCTTTGCATCCATCTCCTAGCCTACTCAGCAGTGGCTGGTGAGAGTGAGTGAGAGTGCGATCTAGGTCTTAGAATAGAGAGTTACTGTGGTCTTTTTGCTGTAAAAGGTAACTGCGATTTATTTGCTTATCTTTAGTGGAAACAAATGGAAGTGTATGACAAACGTTTCTCATTGTGTTTCAGGCACAGACAACTATTTTACCAAAGGAAATACATTCAATAAAATTCAATCCATCTTGCCCCTATCAGTTGGCATTCCATCTCGATGATGGCTGGTATGTTACAAATAAACATCCAATTTTCATTTCTTAGTTTACTTATTAGGAATAAGTAATGGGCACTGTTTTCATTTCTTGTCTAGCTGATTTGATTGGATCGAAATTAAAATCAACTATGATACATTTTCCTTTCTGTTTTTTCATTGTCCAATGAATCTCTGTTTGAAATTCTTTAAATTAATATACCTAATTTTTACCGGTAATTTTTCGAGCCCATATCGGACGATGGGCTGCTGGAACTTACAAAATTTATTTAAACCAGGCATCTTTTTCGCAGTCAGTTTGGTCCTTCACCTCTTATTATCCTGGTACTGGGCAATGTCATTTTGCGATGATATGCCATGTGTTAATGCCTTTCTGTTGATTTCTCTCTTTACAGGTCTGGAGTTCTGAATACTAATGACTTGAATGTGACACATATGCATTGTCCACCGCCTGCTTGGTTGTAAGTGGAATTTACCAACTTCTTTGTCTTGGATTAGAAGGTGCCGCTTACTATCGCGTGCAACCATCATCTAATCTTTTTTGTGAACTTTCGGAACTAGGGACGGTGTGGACACGTCTTCCAGTTTCTTGGATATGCGAAAACCATCATGGCTGTCGTTGTGTTCGGTGAGTTTTAACAAATAAAAAGTCATATGTGGACACGTTTTTGTGCATGTATCATCTACTCAATCTTATCGAGTGAATAGTGTAAGTTTTTCCATTGCCTTTGCCTTCAATTTCATGGATCTAACTTTATAGTCTGGAACTTCCTTTGCTTTTGGTCTCAGCCTCTGAACTGGACTGCAGTATATAATTATAGAATCAATTAATTTTCTTCTGTATGTTAATGGTTAACTGACTTTGTGGGGTTCATATTTGATCAATCCTGATAAGGAAGAGTTTTTAACATTCATGTAAAAAATGGAAAGTTTTTGACATTTAATTAAACACCTGTTTCAACTATTTCCCAAGTACTTTTTTTCAATAGAGGTTATGAAGACTGCGGGTCATCCTCTCATTTGTGCTGAAGGAGCTCACATTGCATTCATCATATGACTGCCCGCTTGAAAATGTATTATTTTATGGATCATCTTTCAGCCAATTAGTTAAGAACTACGAAATGCTCTTACTGAATGAAGGCTACTCAAAATGAAGAAAACTAAGCAATATCACAATGTATATACCAGGTCGAGAATAATATATTTCGCCAATATCAAAACCCATGCATTGTTAGCACACCTTTGCAATCAGTATCTTTTTCTAGAGGGTAAATACGAATATGGGAACTGTGTGTTTCCAGAACTGCATTGGTTAAAAATTAATGCATCATCGACCTACAAGCTGTTTCAAACTGGGAGACATGGCCAGTTAAAGTAATCCCAAAATCACAATTGCTTTTCTTTTTTTGCAAGGGAGATGAAAACTTTTGAATCCATTGAGAGGTTTTAAAAAAGTTATGGCACTGGTCATGCACAAACGTTCTACTTGTTCATTCACACTAAGTGTCTTTCCCACCTATTAAACAGAGAAGAATATAAGAGACTTTTTTTGGTCAACTCCTAATAATTACTAGATCAGGGTTCATTGGTCTTCTCTGGTCGAGTTCTCTTTTTTTTTTTTCGAGCTCTCCTTGATCATTGCTTTTTTTTTTTACAGTTCATGTAAGCTCAACCATCTATGTTTGTCAACAATACGAGTTAAAGAGCAGACCTTTAAATTTTCCATCCCCACTGGAAATGTAAAAAGTTTCTCTAACTTGGCGCATCTGTTGTTGACAAGGCTCAGAGACCTCAGATTTGATTTGCCTAGTTATGGGGGGCAGAACGTTGCCTTGAAACTTTATGCTTTCTTTGAAGACGCAATTGTTTCTAATTTTTTCCATAAAGAAGACAATGAAATTATACGCCTTACTGTCTTTTATCATTACCATGTATGAAAATGTCTCTGACAATAGATATCGAATTCGGTCCTTATTCTTGTGATTCCCTCTCTGTCTGCATTAGAGAAACCTGATTGTTCTCAACTCCTACTATTTCTGAAGTATGTTTAACTTTATTTGTGCATAGTCCTCATGTATAGACATTTTCATTTACCGAAACATAGGTTTTTGTGTGGGGGGGGGCTTCTTGGGGCTAGGATGCTTCTTTTTTTTTCATGGATGCGGAAGGCGGTTTTTACTCAGTTTTTGTTTTATTGGGTCAAAGACATTGAACAGGAACCATTTGGAAAAGTCTTATCTTAAAACTCATTTTTATTTCTTTAAAGATCTATGCAGCGCCTTCCCACTCCGGTAATGGGATTCATCTACTTGATTTTTATCCGGATACGAGATCAGGATGCCATGTGGAGTTCAAGTAAGTTACCTTTTCCTTGGTTCTTTTCATTTATTTTTCAGTTGTAAAGTACCAGTTTACAGACCTGCACTGTTCATTACATTTTAATGAGGAGATGGTAGTCCCTATTCTAACAGAGTGCATGATTTTACTACTTTCTTCTGCAGTTATCATGAAGCAACCCCGTCCGAAGAAAACAATCGAGCCATTCATAGCAAGTTCATCCACTCATCAGAGCCGGTGGTGGTCTGCGCTGCGCATCCCCTCAACGGCACCATCATCGCAGGAACCAAGGTTTGTTCTTGATTAAAAATATCCCACAGCAGTAGGAAATGGGAAGAAAAACTTAGTCTAAGACGGTCATCCAGTAGAAGATTATTAAATCCTCCTCTCATTTCTATAACTGATGGTTCGAATTAGCAACTGGCAGGCAAGTTGCCAGGGGATTCATGCAGACAGCTTTCAGGCTAAACGGTTTTTTACTCATTCATTTAAAATCAGTAGCTTTTTGGGAAATTAATAGCCATATCAAGCCATTATCATGGACGTTTAATTAAAATCCTAACCAGAGAACCTGCTCGTGTTTTCTAGCTTGTTTCTCCCTTTCATGCCTAATCTGCGTCTTTCCACGCATTTCTTTGCTTCAGCAATCCTCGTTGCTCTTGGTTTCGCAAGACGTTGGGCGTGAGTGATGGCGGCCGCCGATTCTCGCGCAGGAGGCGAATGGAGCTCGAGAGGATGGCAGGTACTTTGCGGTCTCCTCAACGTGGGCTTCTGTTCATCTAGTGAGAGAGAGAGAGAGAGAGAGAGAGAGAGAGAGAGAGAGAGAGAGAGAGGAGAGGGGCGAACATAGCATAGAGACACAGTGTCGCCCCGTCTCCATGCTCAGTAATGCAGAGAGAAATATGAGACTCATCGCGCCAGCGGGATTGATGGGCCATGGCGGTAACGTGTTTGATTTTATGTCTCACAGAGTCCAGAGACCAGGAGATTTGTTTATCGGGACTCGTCAGCGGAATGAGTTATTAAGTTGGGCGGGATGCCATGCCGATGCTCCGACGGAGGCGGAGGGGGAACCGCGCGAGCAAAGAGTAGGGCGAATAAGCCGCCCAAGCATAGAGAGTCGACGAGTTCAGTGGTGGCGGCAAGAGCACCATTGAGCTAGCGTGCCGAGCCGTAGCGTGCACGCCGGGGAGGAGTTGGGCATGCGCGGAGTCTCATCGTGAGCTCGCTTAATTTGGGGGCAGTCGCTGCGGCGATGATGATCCGGGTGCAGAAGTCAGCTCCCCGAATCGCGGATTATAATGATTAATTTGCGTTAATCACGAGGCCAGCGAGAGCGATCATGCTTAACCCGTTTTTGCTCCCCTGATTACCTCGGGAGAGATGGGGAGAGGAGAACCCGGGGCCCATTGGAGTTGACCCCGGGATTGTTTGGGGGGGAGGAGGTGCGTGCGGGAAAAGAGAGGAGGGAGTCAACGGGGACTCTTTCTGGCGGAATGTGTTGCGGGCAAGTCAAGTCAGAGACCTCGTCGTCTTGGAATGTGTTGCTTAATTGGAGGCAAAAAACAAGACGCGTCGGTATTGTATCAGCCCCACGGACTCCAGGTTCGACCTCTAGAGAGAACTTGCGACCTGTTTCTCTCTCTACGATAACAAGACGCGTCCCTATTGTCATCCAGCCGTTCGATGCTCTCTCTCTCTCTCTCTCTCTCTCTCTCTCATACACACACACACACACACACACACACAATTTAGGCTTGACGTGAATGGATCAGGATGCTTTAGGCTGAGTTTGTGGGGATAATAATCCCCGCAAATGGTAATAAATTAACATCTTCCTTCGTCGAACGTCAGCATGTCGTAATATGGGCAGAACCTTTAAGCGTTGACGTTTGAATCCAAATTTGGGATTATTCCAGGAAAATGAATGAATGTAATCAAAACATAAATTCACATCAAGCCTAACATTTGTGTGTGTGTGTGTGTGTGAGTGAGAGAGAGAGAGAGAGAGAGAGAGAGAGAGAGAAGGTACTGTGATCATGATCGATCGTCTATCGATCGGCAGATCGGTGGAGTTGACGATCCGTCGGGTGATGACTTTTCATCATCAAACGGTTACGATTCACATCAACGAGAGAGAGATTAAATCTCTCTCCGGCTCTCGACTCTCACTTTCATTTCCGCCGCCTCTGTCCTCTTCTTGTCGGAGATACTGACTTCAGCGCCGCGAGGTTTGCTGCTGCCGGCTTCACCACCACCGCCTCTCTCTCTCTCTCTCTCTCTCTCTCTCTCTCTCTCTCTCTCTCTCTCTCTCTTAGGCTTCTCCGAGACCGACTGAGCTGTGCTGCCAACATCACCTCCGCCGCCTCACCCTCCCTCTAGCCTCTCCCGCCACCAATATTATTAGACATAATATACGATCTTAATGAAGCTTGACTTAGGCCTAATATGCAAAAATATATGTAATATAGGTATTACATATTTATATAAAATATCTAGGCACTAGATCACCAGATTCTCGACCGTATAATATAATAACATTAAATGACGATCACCCGATCATGATCGATCGGATCGTCTATCATTCTGATCGGATCGACGATCGAGAGAGAGGGAAGGGGGAGAGAGAGAGAGAGAGAGAGAGAGAGACGTTATCTCTCTACGACGACGTTCTTTGGTTCGGGTCGCGGGGAATTATCGTCTCGCGTTGTCATGCACCGTCAATATCTCTCTCCTCCCCTCTCCTTCCCCCTTCCCTCTCCTTCGATGGGGATTGAGGGTTGCGTTTTCGTCGCTGACTGTGCAACAAAAGGGGACTTGAGGTTTTGAAGCACCCAGAGAATCAGATAAACAATGCACTGAAAAGGAGGTACGTTAGACGACGATGGGGTTGGACGGCGGACTCGTCCTTCACTGGAAGGACAGAACAATCACATACGAACTGACGAGGAACGACAAGATGGTGTCAGTTGGTTCCCCCCAAGATGCCCTTCAACCTCTTCACCTCCGCCTTGGAGAGGAACGTGGACTTCTCGATCAAAGCCGAGGGCAAGTCGTTGCTGAAGAGGGAGTTGGAGACAATCTGCACGCCGGGGTTTTGGCTGCTGAAGCTGACGAGACCGGTGGCGCCGCCGGGTCCGGCGTTGACCTGGAAGTGCAACAGGCCCTGCGGGAACACCATGGCGTCCCCCTTACGGAGCGTTTTATAATACGCGGTGTTGGAGGAGGAGATGAACCCGGCGACGAGAGTCCCCTCTATCACCACCAGAATCTCGTTGGCGTTGTGGGTGTGGAGGGGAATCACGCCGCCGGGGGCTATGTCAACCCGGACGATGGCGAAGCCCAGCCCGTTCAGCGCTGGGAACTGCGTATCGAAGGCCGTGATCACTCCGGCCTTGATGGCGTTGGAGGTGTTGGCTGCTTTGTCCAGCCCCCTGAAGACGAAGTCGTCCACAGTGACCGTCGAGGGCTTCCGGCACTGGTAGCCGGCCGGCGTCGGCGGTAGAGAGAGGTCTGCGACGCAGAAGTCCTGGAGAAGGGCGTGCGCAGAGACAGCAAGCTGGAGGAGGAACAAGAGCGTGATCTTGGTGAGCATCTCCATTTCTCACAGTTTCAGAGAGAACTAAGCACGACGGGTTTCTCCCCCCCAGAAGTGTTGACATATATAGACGTTCTTGGCCAACTACTAGATGCTTTCGACGTAATAATCCGTAGAAGTAGCGTAATAAATTAACATTTTCCTCCGTCCAGCGTCAACATGCGTAATCTGGAGACGACTTTGGAACGTTGAAAGTTTTATGGCGACAAGGGTAGATCGAACTCACCTAACCCGACCCAAGAACGGATTTATCGTAGAGAGAGAAGCCCGTCGCAAGCTATCGTAAAAGGCCGCCGCGTCTGAAGGATAAGTACTCTGGTCTTGCGAAGGTCATGGGGCCTCTACAACACCCAACCGGCCAGTTATCTGTTGGGTAACCGAGAGGCGGAGTAGGTGGGACCGCGACTCTTCTTCCTGAGAAAGACAGGCCCGTTAAATCTCTCTCTGTTTTTCCCTCCACCGTCCCCGTCCCCGCCCACCTACCTGCTTTTACCTTTTCTTCTCTCCTTCTCATGCTTACTTCTTCTTCCTGCTGGCTCCCAGCTCTCTTCTTTCTATCTCCTCTAAGATTATTATAGTAGCAAATACGTTCTTGATGCTAGTCATCAACAATGTTTCAGGACAGTTTATAGACACGGATTGTTACCACCCCGGCGAATGTATATATGTGGATAATATGCGGTCAAATGTGATGACTAGCATCAAGAACTAAGGTTACTAATATCATGAAATCAACCTCCATAGGACTAATTGCAACACGGTACTCCCCGACTCGGTCGTGAAAGTTTTGTACGGCATGAACTATCTTGACAATATCCAGTCAAACCTAATTTGTCTAACTATAATAATGATAAAATCAAAGCGCGTGATGAAACTACTTGCAACCCAGCATGCCAGACGTACATCTGAAGACTTCGCAGAGAGTGAAAATATAATTGATTTATCCTCATTAATATGTTTTTTTAATGATGATATTGCCAGATTTCTAGAGCAAACTCCGGGGCACTTCAGCAGAGGACGACACTTCGAGTAGCCGCAGCTGTTACGATGGTTGACTCTCTGCCTACCCCACTGGGGCTGCGGAGTGGAGAAGGGTGCACCAGCTCACCCCCTATTAAGTCCAGCCCGTTATCTCTCTGAGACGAAAATCTTTAATAATCAGGCTTTCGGTGTCCCTCGCTGAAGGATCTTCTTGGAGCCACTGATGGCCTCGTTCACTTTCGTGGCACAGATTGCGGGGGTAGGAAGTTATGGGTAAGCAAAAAGGAAGATTCTTTTTCGGCGGGCGGGTTGTCGCATTCATGCGCTGTCTTCGTTTCTGTGCCCTTTCCCCCGTTTTCCTTGGCTTCCGCTCGACCTCTACTCACTCTGTTTAGGAAAGGAGGGAGACAGACAGAGAAAGAGAGCGAGGGAGAGGGAGAGAGGCCTGGAGGTTCTTGAAGACTAGGGCAGAAGATGGATCGACTGCTAAGAGATCAGACTGTCTGCTTGTGGACGCCGCCTCTCTCTCTCTCTCTCTCTCGCTATTTATGCACACACACATTTATCGTCATAGATATTTGTGTGGTATATCGGCTAAGGTGACGAACGTGAGAACGGGAGCAGACAAACCCAGAACTGCCGAGTGGTTGAAGAGGGAGCGAGGACGGGGACAAAACTGTCACCTCTTAGACAAGCTGTCTGCTTGGAGGGCTTCGGGCTTTATCTCCAGTAAGCTGGCCCAGAGAATCATAAAGCCCGTTTTCGGGGTATCACCGCCGCTTGCTGGTGGGCCGTGGTAGCTGGAGAACAGCTGTTGGGAGGGACAAGACGGAGAGAGAGAGAGAGAGAGAGAGAGAGAGAGAGAGAGAGAGAGAGAGGGAGAGAGGGAGAGAGAGAAGGAATTTCGCTGTGAGGAAGCGGGAATATCAGAGCAAAGGTAGAACTCTCAAGCACTGTGCACTGGGCACGCCTGCCGCGCACTCATCTCTTTCAGGAGAGCGTGGTCTGCAAGGCTCCGCCGTCATTATGGCAGCTCGGTGCTTCAGACTATCTATTTTATCTTTTCATAACCCTAACTTTTATCATACATGACATTACGCTGTAGCGTTGTGGAAAGCAAAACGCCGTGGCTATGGTGGTCCTCGTAGGGACTCTTGGACTCTTCCCACTTCTTCCCAGCTCTACGACCTTTTCCGTCTCCCAGTAGCTAATGGGAAGGTCACATGGAGGCGGAGAGAAATCACCACTGGAGGAACCACGATGCTCGAGGGTCTCCGTGACGGGAAATCGAGACTATGGACGGGGCGGGCGCCAATTGATGAGCGATCTTCCTTCGTCGCAGCTGTGGGGGCCAACTGTTGGCACAGCAGGTGGATCGATCTCTCACTCTTCCTTCGCCATGGCCTCCGCTTCACCGCAAGCGCACGAGAGCCCCCGGCGGAGTGTTCATGCGGCCATGGCGAAGGCGGCGGAATTAAGGGCCCTCAACGCGGCCCTGCTACAGGGGGGTGACGCCGGCATCGCCGCCGTGCCGAGATCGCCCCTTGGGGTCTGGCCGTCCCTCGCTAAGGGGTCGGATTACCCCGTCTTCACGCCGGTGAGTTTCTGTTTCTTTCACCCGCCACTCTGAGAGTTTTCTCTTCTTTTTCCGTCTCTTCGCGATTCTGGGAGTCAATTTTCATGGGATCCCCCAGGAAAGCTCGATCCTTTTCTTCCTGTCGTTTTTTATTCGGGTTTTCCTGATCAAAACGACCCCCCGACGCGATTTCATGCAGCTGTTATCTCAACATCGTCGAAGCTTATTAATGCAATTTTTGTCAAACATGTCGGCAGACTTACGACGAAGAACCTTCGCCTGCCTCCCACCACATCCGCTCCAAAAGTCAACCTTTCTTGGAGAATCTGACCAGAATTGGGCTTCGGACGGAAGAAGATGATCTATTTCTTGACTGGAAGGCGACCGAGTTTTCTTCATTGTTCAAAGAGGACGAGATCCTCCCGGCCGCAGGGGGCCGGAAATCCTACACAGTGGGTTCTTGCTCAAACCATGGTGTTCTTCAGGAAGCCTCGCTTGGCAGCGACGCCACCAAGACAGCAGAGAGGACTGATTCAGAAGACCGTAAGGCTATCAGCATCTGCAATAAATGCAAACCAGCAGCGATCAATGGACTCCAAGGAATCAATTCTCATCAGCCATCCTTTCATATGCATCAAAATCACAGAGGAGTGATATCGTGGTTGTTTCCCAGGTTCAAGAGAAAACCCAAGCTGGAAACATGTCCAAGAACATCGAATTCTGAAGACAAGTCTCAGGTCTCCAAGAGCCGGACGGCGCCTTCTCTGGTGTCCTTCAAGAAGGAGCTGATAGAGGCCAGCGAGAACCGAGATTCCGCATTGTCTGAAGTCGGCGATATGAGATCTTCCCTCACGGAGCTCAAGCAGAAGCTCGGTCACCTGGAGGCATACTGCAAAGAGCTGAAGAAGGCCTTGATAGAGGCGAGACAAGGAGAGCCGCACGATCCGACGACGAGAAGGATGACGCCGCTGAGAAACCCGGCGCCGGTCAGTCACGAGGTAATGCTGGAGGGCTTCTTGCAGATGGTCTCAGAAGCAAGACTCTCCGTCAAACAGTTGTGCAGATCCCTCATGACCCAGATCGAAGAAGCAGGTACTGATATAATGGAGACGATAGATTTCCCCGTCAGGTCAAATCATCTTTCTTTCAACCCCGGATACTCCAGAGAGCTGGGGTACCATCTGCAAGCTCGCGTCAACAGAACCTTCTACCAAGACTTTGAGAACTGCGTCTTCCAGAAGAATGGCTCACCGAGGATTCTGGACCCCCGGCAAGAACACCTGGAGAACTTCTCCGCGTTCGTCTCGCTCCGGAGCCTGAGCTGGAGGGAGGTCCTCAACAGGGGGGGCTCTCAACCCTATCTCGCCGACCTCGCCAGGTTCTGCGAGCAGAAGATGGCCTGTTTAGTCGCCCTCCTGGACAGCTCCAGTCCTCGGCGAGAGCATCTCCGCGAGTCCTTCTTCGTCGCGGCCAAATGCATCTGGCTCCTCCATCTCCTGGCCTTCTCGTTCAGCCCCCCATTGGCGATCCTGAGAGTCGACGAGAAGAGGCGCTTCGACCACGTCTACATGGAGGACGTTCTTTCGGACAAGGAGAGACCGCGGCCGCCGCCGGGCCGTGTCAAGGTCATGGTGACTCCGGGATTTTACGTCCACGAAAGAGTCGTCAGGTGCAAAGTCTTGTGCACCCGAAGTTCCGCTGGTTGACTCTGACGAAGATCGTATGATAGAGAATTGAGTCAACTCACTGTTGTGATAACAGAAGGCTATTGCGCTCACTTGTTCACACCACGTTCCCAAGCAGGATAGAGAGAGAGAGAAGAGAGAGAGAGAGAGAGAGAGAGAGAGAGAGAGAGAGAGAGAGAGAGAGAGGGAGAGAGAGATGGGACTCGGTTGGGACTGCCCCTTTCTCTCGTCGGCCACGGCCATGGAGGGCTGGATCCACGTGTCCTTTGACTGACCACCCTCCGCATCTAGACCCCGCCCATGGTTGAAAGATTCGAACTGTGTTGAGGGGGGAGCTTCTCAAAGACCCTCTGCCTACACGATTCGGACAAGACGATGCGTTTTTGGGCCTCTATTGGACCTTCTATTTGGGCTTTTTTCATGGACAACCCACACCGGCCCGTTAACTTCTCTGGACCAATATCGGATATCCCAATTTCCCGACTTGCCAGTTGTCGTGGGCCCCGAAATCTGAATCGGCAGTAACTGCACCGACGATTCTCTCCCCCCCTCTCTCTCTTATCCACATATGTCCACGAATCATTCGTGGAGTCGACGCGGACGGGGGGTCTGACGTGGCAGGTGGACTCTGCGGGCCCCCCACCCACCTTTGCCTCGTAGCACGTGCATCGTTGTCCGTTGAGTCGCCGTTTCGGTGGGGCCGGCTGTTTCTCGCTCTAAAATCCGTCTTCCGTTCGTGCTTCCTTCAAGCGCTCCTCTCTATCCGCATCTCGACAGCGGCGTATAGACGGATCTTTAGGGTGCTCCATCCTCTATTAGGGTGGATTTTATGCCCAGAAGACTGATTGATCTGTGCTGATTGGAACCAGGTATGTTCTCCATCTGTGTTGAATGAGGTTCCCGGTGTGCATTCCGGGCTGAATTTCGGCGCTGGTCCTCTGCTTACTGAACGTATTTTTCTCCTAGGGTTCAGATTCGAGGATTTATCGATTGTATTGGTAGGTATTCTTTGTTTAATGTGCAGATAACGTTAGATTTGGATTCTACCTTTTCCCGTTCTTGGAGCCGGCCGTATTGTTTTTCTTCGGGGTGTCAAATCCCGCTAGCGTTCAGCTGTATATGGAAAACCCGACATTCTCTTATTTCGTTCTGGAACAGTGAATAAGATCGCAAATTGGAACTGGATCTACATTTGACAACTTAGTTTTCTTGGATATTTTTATGTACATTTTATCCCTTTCATATTATCGATGAATCCAATTATCTTTAGGCGAAATTTTTATGAATTTCGAAGCCTTTAGGTCCCTAAAGGAAGCGATCTGTGATAAAGAAAGTTATCCAGTGCTGGTGTGTTTCTTTGTCTTCTCCCGAGGATATTGAAATAGAGGCATCTTTTCTCTCATGGCCATAATTTTTTCTGTTAAACCACTGTAGCAGGTCTGATGAACGTTTCTGTTTGGTTTTATCATTTATCTATGTTCTATTCGTATAGGGGATCAATAAAGGGAATTTAGAAACTATATATTCGCCTAGAAGAGGTTAATCTGCGCATACTTTTGTTGGTAAAACTGATAGATGTTACTCGTGTTTTACATCTGACCTTTCCAATAGAGGTCATGATAATTTTTTTAATTTACTTTTTAGGTTTCCTGTGCCTATTTTGTAGTGACGTAATGTCCCACGCATTTCTGCCAGTAGGTTCATTCTTGATTACTTACAAGTGCTACATTGTTAGTTCTTTTTCTCGTTTAATAAGTAGTACATTTTAGGAATCATGCAAACCTTCGTATACTTCCTAGTACGAAAATGTCTATAAATAGGTTCGCTCTTTAGCTAACTTCATTTCTGATGGTGAATGTGCAATGAGGGAATAACATATATTTTCAGAAATTAGGAATTGCATAAGGATATATATGTCTTTAACTCCTGACTTTTTATTGTTATCGATGATTCAATACCATGTTTCTTTGATATCGCTGGCCTAAATCTTGACTCTGGTTCATGAATTTCCTGCAATGATCAATTCTCCTTCTGTTATATAATCTTCTCTTTGAGTTCTTATGTTTTAAATGTCATTTTTTTTTTCTTTGATTATTGTTTCTTTGGGGAAGAGTGGGTGGGAGACATAGCGTGAACAATGATTACCAACGAAAGAAATGTATTATCACTCTCATAATCCTCTTGATTCTTACTTTGGGGAGCATAATGATCCGCCCATGGGGGCCACTTATATGTTTTTCTTTTCTATGTATATATTTCTTACTATGAAACTCTCATCTGCAGATTGAAACACTCCCTGCAGCGACTTGATCAACAGAAACAAAGTTTTTTTTTTATATCATTGGGCAGTCGGTATCTTGTCGTTCTTTTGAAGATGGTTACTGTGAATTTAGGAATCCTCCATTATGTATTAGACCACGTTTATGGGGCGCTTGTTCATCGTAACCGATTGACGACACCCTTCTTTTCAAGGGGATGGGGAGGAAGCAAGCTTGATCTTTTGGAGAGCATGATCAAACAACTCTTCCCGGAAATCATTGGCCAGGAAACCCCCAGTTTGGTCCAGCCCCTTTGGCGAACTGTCTGGGAATCAAGGAATGCTTCTCTGAGGGAAGGTGTCTTCAGGACACCATGCAGTGAGGAACTCATGAGTGCTCTGCCTCCTGAAAGTCGCAATGCAAGGGTTGCCTTTCTTGCGCCAAAGTTTGTCCAGCCACAGAAGATGGCCTGTGTAGTTCATCTGGCGGGTATTGACCGCCATTAACGAGCTCTTCATCACTTATTTTTCATCTTGCGTTTTAAGAAATAAAAGCAACAAGTCAGATTTTTCTTGTTTTCTTTGAAGGAGTATTTAATCAAATTTGTCTCATGCTAGCTAGATTTTTTTAATGAATAAGTTATCCAGTGGATGTCAATCAAATATGTTCATATTGAAATATAATAACTCTTAATTACTTTAGCTTTGTTGAAGTTGTCTTGAAGAATACTTGACTGTAGTTCTATGAAGCCAGCAGAAGATGTGAACTTATTCTGTTAGTATTTCTTTGCTTGTTTTCTATTCATATCACGTGAATGATGCTCATCAGAAGCTTTCATCGTTGGGTGTCAGGCAAGGGACACGTTTGTAGTCATAGTTGCAGCTAAAGGTAGAGGATTAGGCCATAACTAACCATCTTGTTTCAGATGTGAATAAAAAAGTGATGATGCTTGTTTAAGCTCTCTTCCGAAAATATATTTGACATCCATACTTGAAGTTATACCTTCTTCCATTGAAATATCGTCCTAAACATTCGTGCTATCTAAGCGTCTCTTCTAGCTTTTACCTAAGAAGATTGACAAATGGGAACGGCTGAATGTATCGCTGCATTTTGTCTCATATTCGCCATTTTAGAATTCTTGTTTAGGCAGTTCATATCATCCATACATACTGTTTTGATTTAAGATTTAATTTACATCAAACAAATATGAAGTCTTACCATGAGCGGATTGTATCCATTGGGCAAATATAGGTTCAGTTAAGATTCAAATATGTTCCTATCTAACGGAAGCCTATTGGATCAAATGACAAAGACACTGTTGAGAAAGAACTTCCTCTGGGGATTATTTGACTTTGGGAAGTAGGTTATTTCTATGTGATCTATGTATTCAACTTGCACTGAAACGGCGCTTTTATTTGAAAATTTCAGGCACAGGTGACCACACATTTGAGCGTAGGCTACGCCTTGGTGGGCCATTATTGAAGGATAACATTGCTACCATGGTTCTTGAGAGGTGAAGAATACCCACTCTGCTTTGTCGCATAGATGGATACAGTTTCCGTGTTGTTGTAGCCACTTAAATATTATTGAATGTGCCGCAGCCCATTCTATGGACAGCGACGTCCTAGACTGCAGCGTGGTGCAAAGCTACTCTGTGTGAGTGACTTGCTATTGCTAGGAAGAGCCACCATTGAGGAAGCAAGATCTCTGTTGCACTGGTTGGAAACTGAGGCTGGTTTTGGCAAGACTGGTGTTTGTGGCCTTAGCATGGGTAACTAAAATAGCTTTAAGTTCCCTTTTAACGATTGCGTTTCAGAACGCAGTCAGAGTCATGATCCCTAAAATTCATTACTTTTACTTCCTCAATGCTGAATCTCTCTACCTCTGGGTTTTTTGTCACTATATTCTCCCAATACGTCTAGCATGTGATCCAATATATTATACTGAACCTACTAGTTGGGCCAGATGTCGGCTGCTAATGCTATGTTCTGTATTACCTTGTTGTATTTCCTGTCTCAGGGGCAATAAACAAGCACCCTTAAGTTTTACCTATCGCGTTCCTGTTTTAGGGGGAGTGCATGCAGCAATGGTTGGATCTCTTCATCCTACACCAGTCGCCACCCTACCCTTCCTCTCTCCGCACTCTGCAGTAGTGGCTTTCTGTGAAGGAATCCTGAAACACGCCACTGCTTGGGAGGCGCTTAGAGAAGATGCGACACAAACAGCTACAATGACACTAGAACAAGTGAGGGAGCGGATGCGATCTGTTTTGTCGCTGACAGATGTGACTCGCTTTCCAGTCCCCAAGAACCCTCAAGCTGTCATATTCGTTGCAGCCACTGTAAGTCCAAAATCTTACTTCAATGAATTGAGCATATATAAATCTAATAATTTTTTAAGCCTGTTAACTTTATTTAGAAAATTTGTGTCTAAAGTTTTACTTGATGAGAACCGAAACCGTTTGGTTCCGTTAGTTACTTACTCTACTGTTGTGATTTCCGCATTTTATTTCCTTTAATTACTTGCACTGAGGAGACCTGATTTATTTATTATCTCCAAGTCAAGAACACGCTTTGTGGAGGGATTATAGACGCCATACACCGATACTTCCTTCTGACCCAGCTGCTGCATCCTCTGAAAACCCATCAGTAGATGTTCCAACGATGACCAAAAGTTTCTGCACGGGAGGTCAAACATCTTCATGAAAGCTGTATGACATTAAGCATCTTCTGGATGCAGGACGATGGGTACATCCCCAGACACTCCGTCATGGAGCTCCAGAAAGCTTGGCCCGGGTCTGAAGTTCGGTGGGTCACGGGCGGCCATGTCTCATCGTTTCTCCTCCACAATGACGCCTTCCGCAAGGCAATCGTTGACTCTCTGGACAGACTGGAGTGGAGAGAATCCTGAACACAGATTCGGCGGCTAGACAAGGTCGTCTCCATCATTTACTTGTACATGGGCAAGGTCGTGCCAGGGTTTCTGAGGGGGGAGAATGCGGGTGTTAGGGGGGGGGTCCTCTTTAGCCGCCCCCAAAATGGAAACTCCCTTGCTCTTGAAGAGGGAAGAAAGGCTAGAATTTGTTGTACAATTTAGGCTGCTAACCCAATAAAATATCCCATTAATGGTGCTTTCCGGAGTCGATCTTTGGGTCTCTTCACGTCATTAAATTATTGAATTGCTGCACAACAATTTATGGGGATAATCCCATAAGATACTCTAACATTTATGGTACGAATTGGGTTGCTAGCACAAGAAAATATTGCGTTGATTGTGTTTTTTTCTGTCTATCTTCATGTTCTTCAACTCATCATAAGTTTTTTTTAAAAAAAAATTAACAACATAAGATGCCACTAGGCTGATAACTCACCAAAAAAAAATCCACAAACGGTATTTTCCTCAGAAGTATCCGAAGGCAGGATTTTCAGAACAATATAAGAATCTAATATAGTAAGAAACTCCAATAATAGATATTAGACTAGTAACCCAATGAAATATCTCCTTCACTGTCCACTATTGGACCCATCTTTCTCTCCCAAAGTCAACAGATTAATCGAAGATCATAGGCCACTAGCCCAACTACATATCATATTATTTTCCTTTTATAGTCCGCAGGTTTGAATCTTGATCATCGTTGGACCAACATGGGCTCCTTCAATAGATGAACTAGAACATATCGTCAAGTTAAGGTCTTTGGAGCATTGCATAATAAAAAGCTTCGGCATACAAAATTGGAACTCTTCAGATATCCTGGAACACGAGTTCATGCAGTTTCATGCCGAACCTCGGTGAGAATCTAGCACTTGGGCCTTGATGTCCTTCACCACCAAGGCATCACTAGCCTGAGGGAGCACCATCCTCTCCTAGATTTTAGTCAAACACAAGAAAATAGCTTATAAATTGCCAAAATTAGAGAGCGATATGCAACTAAAGTTACTTATAATAGGGCTCTAAGTAGAACCGGCTTAAGAACAAGAACAGAGTGCATTAATTACCCAACAACGAAAGGAGTAGTAAGAAAGTAAAAAGTACTAACCATAGTTCATGCAAACTAGCTCGTTTGGGTAACACATTTTAATTCGTTAACCAAATTAAATAGAATGGGTCAAAGGGTTATCAACTATCGAATCAAATGGGCATGATGTAGACTTGAGTCTATTAGGCTTGCATTTGGAGGCCTCATCTTGAGATGACAAATGACATCTCTTTCTAATTATTAAATCCATCATGTTCTTACCCTTAGCAATGTTCGAGATCACTATGTGACTTTCTACATAACCCCTTGGGCTTTAATCTGACTCATTATAACCACAACAAGAGATAGAGAGTCAAAGGTGAGGTTGGATGTCATATGAATTGAAATGTAGTGCAAGTTAAATAAAAGAGTTTTTGGTTCATTACTTTGAGATAAACACAATGAAATGACGTTCATTGGACAAAAAAATTCATTCACAAACCCGTCGTATAATAAACTTGTAAATATTTAAATGGAAAAAAAATAAATATTCTACATATTTTTCCTATATTAATAGGGTACAAGACAAACTCTTGATTTGAAAAATATTTCTATGAAGATTGACCAAATATTTGGAGAGCATGCAAGTCACAAACTAACCAAATGGATGATCATTTGGCCCACTTGTCATCTACACTGCACTACCTCCATCTTTGTTGCCATCAACATGTGCCAACCCCCTTCCCCACCCATAAATTACTAGTTAAATAGAAAAAAAACTACACACAAGTGAGAGAAAAATATGAGGGAGGGAGAGAGGAGTTGGTGGGTGGGGGAGACAACCAACAACTCCATTTGTTGACATTCTTAAGAGACAATTCACAAAATTATCACTATTAACATATTCTTCAGTCGAAAATTTAGGTATGAAGAAAGAAGAGAATAATAGTCAAAACTCGTATCCCATCAATAAAATGTATCCATATATCTTACTAATTTTCGTACTTTCATAACTTCTAAAAAGAGTCCATTCACCTATTCCCCAAATAGACCCTTTCAAGTGAAATAAGAAGGAATTAGGACACAATATACACAAATATCTAACCCTTCAGCCGAACAAAAGATGATGTCATCAGCTTCTTTTATTTCTTTCCCAATCTATGATCTCATATTCTTCATATTACCCTTAGTTCTATTTGTTCACTCTTGTCTTGGGCGAGCTATCCAAAGAGAACTAAGGGCCCTGAGGCGGTGGAAGTATTCGGCCACCACCAAGAAGCATTGAGCAGCTTGATGTGTAGTAAGCATTTGGTGCAATTGATGTAGGGTCTGCTGCCTCAAGTTGTCAGCCTGCAAGGATCACAAAAGCCACTCAAGTTACCTTATCCTCCTCTAAATGTTAAGATATTTTATAGTTAAATTGTATCCTTTGAGGTTTGAATATTATACAAGAAAGAGATTTGAGAAAGATTTGGAGAATGTTAATAAATATTAAATTAAGCATATGGTATACGTACTTGTTGAACAAGGCCTTCAAGGGTAGAGAGCCTGTTCACGGCCACAACCATCTGCTCCATATAGTTCGTCATGTTAGATGGGTAGCTCAAGTCATCTGAGGTAATGGTGTCTAAGAGAGTGCGTTGGAGGGCTTCAAGACCTTGAGTTAACGAGTTTTCTGCCTCATTAGTTGATGTTTTCAAGGAGTATAATCCCATCATTTGCTGCTCCGTCAAAGGTTCAATGCGGCTAAGTAAAATCTATATCCAAACACCATAAATAAAAGGAAAAAAATGTCAATTAAGATGGTATATATTTATTTAACTTACCATGGAGATGAAAATGATATGAACAAAATAAAGTCATATTACTAAGTCTATCTTGGCCAAGTGTGTTTAGTATAGTATTTAAAGAGTAAGAAAAAGGAAATAAGAACTATGTTTTTGGTTTTAATAGCAACGTATAACACTAAAATCAAGTTTTGACCTTCATATTATTTTGGAGTGTCTCTAATCGAATTAAACTGCTAAACAAATGTAGTAGTTATATTTACTTTCTATTGATCTTTGGCTTCAAATAGAAAATTTTACCTTGAGACTTCAAGAAGCTAATATGTAGGGCATAAAGTAATCTAGATCAAATAAATAAAGGTTTAGGAAATAAGATATTTGATTGTAAGATTTTAAAGAGCTCACCATGAGCAAAATTTGTACTTGAATGTTTCTTACATTAGAAGAATCATGTATATTACTTGTATGATATTCCTTATGAAAGGATGTGGGTTAAACTTTTGGATCACTATGAGATGGAGTTAAAACTAATCTAAATTTATAGGGATTATAGTGTTGTTAGAGAAAGAATCTTCTTGGTCAATAAAATATTGATACAAATGAAAACTTCAAGTGAGGATTTATATGATTTATTTTTAAAATCCCAAAAATTAGGTCACTTTTGCATGTAGAATAGCTAAAAGAGACTTTTTCACAAACAAAAGATAGAAAATAAGTAAAACTTCTCTATATGGTGTAACCCAAAAATGTACATTGAGTAGAGATAGAAAACTTCAATCCAAAATATCATTACTTTCAAGAAGAATGACTATATTTAATCATATTGAATAATTGATCTTCACTTCTAGTATTTACTTCCATTTTCTAAAATTTTGTATCTATATTTATAATTTTTATACATAAATGCCTAATATGTCTATGTAATTAATTCTCATTATGATTTATCATAGATGTGTGGGCAAATAAACATAGGCATTAATAGGTGGCATGAAAAATACTCACATCCTAATGTGTGCATATCTTATTAAATTTCTTCCTCTCTACCACGAGAGGTCTACTCACCCATTTGTGGAAGGTATAAGCATAAGGCCATTGTTCTCAACATCAACTTTGTCACCTATTCCTATGTTTATACATTCACACATTTACAATATCTATCCACCTATATATATATATATATATATATATATATATACACATAATTAATACCCATATTGAAGAAGTGTTGATAAGATTCAATTCACATGTAAAAAACTCTCGACTACTCAAATCATGGTAGGTATGGAGACAAGCTAGAAAATTAATTGATACTTATAATTAAAAAATCTAAGGTAATAGGTTTGATACTCTCCTATATTATCCCTTAGGATGTCATATCAATATCCAATGTATCATATCACAAATAAGACAATAGCATATGACTCATCAAGTGAGATTCGTCTCTAATATAGATCATCAATGGGTCACTAAAGAAGGGGATGTATCATTACTAAAATCATAATCAATAAAGATCATTATTTGGATCAGGTTTCCCTCCTATCACAATACTTGGTCTATTTTCTTATGCCTAAGATGTTTTACATTTATTTAGAGGGAATGGATTTGATATCATTGTGATTGTCTCACTATCTCTTTGTATGGCTTTCTTTTTTATGTGGTGATAATTGGCTAAGGGATTAGATTTGAAATGTAACAAAGTCAACTACTAAGTGGCCTTGGAAATGATTATGAGTATGAACCCAACATCAAACAAGTGGAGTGGAGCTTTCAAGGGATGACATAATGAAAAGAGGATACACATTCTTATGAAGGTGAAGAGGAAAGAACCTTGATGAGGTCGGATGGGCGGAAGCCACCTAGCCACATGAAGCACCGCTCAGCAGGAGACTTCCACATGCCAGACACAAGGTGAAAGATGTCTGACTTGGCAACAATACTCTTGAGGATAATGATCTCATCGTAGTGGGTGAGGCAATTGTCGACAAACATTTTCAGCTCATTCTCTGGCACGTGCTCTTGCATTGCTGCCCTTAACTCCCACATTAAGTGGTGATGTTCCTCTAGCCACCTTGCATATTCCGTGTCGAACATCGATGCATCTATAGAGGACAAAGAAGATAAACTAGAAGATAATTTGATAAAACTATGTAGTAGAGGAGCCACAAGGTCTAAGCTATGCCTGAGGTAATATAGTTGGCACTTGACAAGATCCCTTGGTCTCCAAGAAGACCACCACCAATGAGCATACCCTAATTAGGAAGATGCATTTTAAAATATTTTTAACATAAAACACTATAACATAAAAGATAGAAATGAATATGATTTGAGAAGGCCAATTGCCAACCCTAAGGAGATGCGACTGCACCTGAGATCTTGCCCTCTGAAGCTCCTGCTCTAACTGCGTTAGCTTAATCCTACTACTCTCTAATTGTTGAATATAAGCCTATAGAATATCAAGAAAATGAGTGAAAAAACTTTATTTGAGTAATATAACATTGAATGGTCTAATATGTAAAATAAAAAGAAACAACATCCCACAAGGAATGGTAAAAGTAACAAATAGATGCCATTTGCCCTATTTTGATTAGGGTCGATCACACCTTCTTCCGGAGCCTACTTTTCCTAGCTGCTTCTCTATTTTGAGCAAGTCTCCTTAATGTCTGCCAATAAAATAGTTAGTCAAATTAAGTCAAGTGACCGATGTTAATCATCTCCTTAGTGAAGGAAAGAAGAAATAGATACATTCAATAGTCAAGGAACATGCATCCTATAAATTGTGACAAACCTTGGGGTCAAAAGTCTTGGGGCTTTCTTGCTCTGAACTAGATGTTGTGGCCTTTCTTCTTCCATCACGTTGCTTCAAAAATAGTAGAGAAGATCAATATGATTCATGTCAAGCTAAGAAGCTAAAGACATCTAATTTTGAGGGGGAGAGAGCAAGGGGAGAGATGGAGGGAGGAGGGAGAGAGAGAGAGAGTGAGTGAGTGAGAGAGTTCTAGTTGCCTTGTCTAAGGATTTCAGGTCTTTCCTTGAATCTGGCACAAATTGGAGTTGACTTCTTGTTGAATTCAGTGATTGGTTTGAAGGTCTTTTGAATGCAAAAGTTGTTGGGGAACCCATGCCAAGGCTTCCCTATAAATAGTACTTCAATTGAGCAATAATAGGGCTCCAAGAAAATTAAAAACAAGGAGAATTAGTAACCACAAAGAGATTACCTTACCTTTGTAGATGGTTCAATATGCATGGGTTGAGAAGGGAAAATATTTAGAGTTTCTGCATAGAGGAAGTTGTGTAAGGGTTAAATCTCCAAAATAACATGACTCATTTATTAGAAAAGGAGGAATGAAAAAAAAGGAAAGAGTCTTTCATCTTCATTTTATTCCCATGAAAACTAATGTCATATTTCCTTAGCAAGAAATAGAAAATATAGTTAGGCACGTGTGCATCAATATATATATATATATATATATATATATATATATATAGAGAGAGAGAGAGAGAGAGAAATTGCATGTTTCATCATGGCTTCAACTTCCTACCATTGAACATGTCAAAGAAAGAGAAGATGATGAAAGAGAATCACAATTGGGAGTAAGAAAAATATGGAAAATAGAAAGGAATTTCAGTAATAATTACCAAAAATCTTCCTAAGTGGGTGAGTTATCATTGGAGGCAATCAAAAACTCTTAATTAAGTGTGCTTGGGTGGGAGTAATGCTAAGGATGAGTTCCTTCCTTGAGAACTAATTGTAAATGCCCCCCTCGGGGATGGTGAATTTTATGAAAAATTTTACCAAAACAACTTGGAAGATACTCATCCAATGATACAGAACAGTTCATTGACGTAAGAACGTGGGATTATTTTACAAAAAATCTGTATCATGATTGCCCTGGAAGACACCCAAGGCAACAATATAAAGGGTTTATTCACTCAGAAACTAGAGAAAATTTTACAAAAAATTTATAACATGATGCCTTAGAAAACACCCAAGGTAATGATGGAAAAGGGTTTACTAACCCAAGAACTTAGGAGGGTGACCTCCATGGAGCTCAACCCAAGTCAACAATAGCTTATCTAATAAGCCAAGTTAAAGTGGGTGTATGAAGTACCTAGTGGACTCCTAAAGGACCCCTAGGAAAATTCGGCCCACAAAAGTAAATGTGTGAAGTACGAGGAGAGTTTCAAAGACGGACAGAGAAAATTGAAATGACTAACAGAATGAACTTTTGAAATATCATTAAGATAATTTCTGTTTACGTTTTTGCTCTTGAACTGAGGGATGTTCATGTCCGTCAAGATAGAGAAATAGTGCCTGATCCAGCTCCCCCAGGTCGTAGGCTCCAGCATCCTTATTCCTGCAAGCGAAAAGCACATGAAATAAACTTAAAATCAGCATCTCAATAGAGATTCAACAGACTAAATATAGTTCTCGTTGCTGAACAATCTTAGATTGCGCCTCTCAACCAGGAAATAAATCGCTCGCAGATCTCGCATGTAGTATGCTACCACGACAAATATCATACTGAAATCTAGATTATCCTCCCTCTACCCATGGCCATCGCTATCCAACACACCGCCAAAACCACAACGCGACTTCCCGAGCTCTCAGAAAAGATATACAGAAAAGAAAATTGTTCACAACTGGGGTTCCCGAAGACTAAGAGCACTCCGATGGTCAATCCCCCTCTCGCCGACCTCGGACTCCTCCACATCGCGGATGGTCTGAACGAAGGAAATTAAGACGTGGCTCTCGCCCTACTCGATTCTGTTGTGTAATTACATGAAGCTGCCGGACAGGGAGGACGAGGGCTGGACCATGCCAAGCGCAATCTGTTGGTGCTCTTGCGCCTGCGCCTGTTGCTGCTGCGAGTGGGTCGCCTTCTTCGAGATCCCTTTACTCGCCATCGAACGCCACTCTTCTGAAAAAGTCCCGTCTCCGTCTTTCTCCTCGCTTTCTCTATCGACACCGCAGAAGGGAACCATTAATGGTGCAATAGACTTCCGTTTTCTCCATTCGCCGGTCTCTGCCACCGGCGAAGAAGCGCAGGTGCCGGGTGTGCTAGGAGCGATATATAGAGAGAGGGAGAGAGCATGAAGAAAAAGAACGAAAGGATGCCTTCTACCGTGTTGTGGTTCTGGTAGTGGTGTAGCTGTCTCGTATTCCGCTTCTTCTCTACCGGAAAAAGATAGACTCTGCTGAAGGGGGGGCGGGGGAAGAGAGAGAGAGAGATCCTGATAAGCTGTTGCGGGGCCGGGGGGGTTGAATTTAGGAAACGGAGTTGCAGTACCGCCCTGACTTACAAACACGCAAAGGTCTGCGAACCCACCCTCTCATCCATCGGCAACCCTTTAACCTGGTCTCGCGGGAACACTTTACAAAAGGTGAGGATAGATGTAGTTAGAGAGACCACCTCCCGGCAAATAGCAGCAGTTGGGAGCTGCCTCGGGGTCGGAGAAATGGCCAGCCGCCCCCAACAGATTTCCCTGCGAAGACAAACCCCGCCGTAGACCGCCTGGAATACCGCCGCTGTGTGTGCTGCGAAACCGCCCGTTGTCTGTTCTCCGACCAGCTCCACCAATGTGACGAAACTACCCTTGATGTACATGGTCCCCGTAGGGTCGAATTATTTTTGGGGAAGCGCGTATCATGACGGAAGCGTGACGACATTAACGCCGCCCCCTCGCCTCGATTTTCTGCTGCCTGGTTGGGGGAGGTCGGTGAAAGCCGGCGGTCGACGGCTGGGATTTCGAGGCACCGCCAGTGGGGCCCAGAAGACCATCTTTCGCGTCCCCAACTCCCTTACGATCGCCGGATGTTGAGAGAGCGAGAGAGAGAGAGAGAGTCGACCTCGCCAGAGGGGATGAAAAGATCCGATCTTGCGGCATGAAGAGATCATTCCACCTGCGGCAGCCGGAATCATCTTATTCCCGTCGGCCCTTCCCTGACGAGGGTTTTCATGCAGACCCCGCTGCATGTCTGTCCCATGCTTGCGAGAAGGATGTCCGGCGCACGTGCGAGGGTGTTGAGGAGGACCACCATATGATGAACTACTCCGGTATCGGTTCCATTATCAATCGAGGAACCCCCGCACTCCCATTCAAAGGATTGGGCAGACAAAGGGGCCCCATCTGTGTATTGCTTATTGCTGTCTGGTGCATGTTGAGCGAAGGAAGTTATTGTTTAACATTATGTGTATAGAATTGGTTTTCTCATACGCATACCCATGTGTATGCCTCGCGGAGTCAAGGCACTTGTCCACAACTGTCATTAAATGATGCACTCGTTCATAGAACAAAAGTCACAAGTATTTCAGAGCACTTTTTGATTTTGGAAGGTTTGAATAGAGGGATTTGATTTTAATTTTTTTTGCCAAAGGCACGAGAGAAATTTTAACATTTAGGACAATGATCACAAAGTGAAAACATTTCATCAAACTCGTTATTCTTTCTTCTGTGACAGGGTTCTGACTTCTAAATGTTCACATAGAGGGAACTTATGACTATTTATGAGAAATCTACAGGAAGACTAATGGGTAGAATTTCTTATAGATTCTTATATTTATCATAGTCTTGGAATGCCCATTGAATGTCTCAACAAATAGGGGTTTAATGAACGAGGCATGCTCTTGAACGTTCCACCTGCCAACGTAGAAAAAAAAAAGAACGAACCAAGGTGTTGTCTTGTGGCGCCTTCGAGATTTTTCCCCGCGAATGATTAGTTTTTCAATTGAGTGAATAATACGATTATGTCATGCCAGATTTCCAGCTATGTAGCAATCATCTACGTGGTTACAATGCTACCCATATTTTGATTAGAGATTTGGTCTGTTTTACTCATACAAGGCCGATCTCTTTGGGACTTCGGTACTCTTTAAGGTTTCGGCTTTCCGACCTTCTTCATTATAAAAAGATTCACAAATTTTATTCTTTCCAGGAATAAAATAACGATTGAAATATCAACTCTTAACTAAAGTCCAGTAAGTGTTTTCAACAACTAAATGTTTAGCACACAAGTGCTAATCTTCCAGATTTCATGAGCCCGGAACTTATTTTGCCCCTATTTCAAACATTTGCCCATTCCCGATGTTAGATTTTGGAAACGTTGTGTTAAATGATCTCATCACTGGGGAATATAATAGTGAACCAACGAAGAAATCCTTCCCTATATTTTGTACCATTCATCAATAACAAGATAAATGGATTCGAGCAAGTCCACGTTCAGTTCTTTGTCGAAGTCTGATAACACCTCTTCTACTTGGAATATGAATCCAGCAACGTCAGCTTGTAAAGATGGGGCACCGCACAATTTGACATTCATTTGTATGCTACCCTCTGGGAGTCCTTGCGATGGGAAGCGTTTTCGAAGTTTTGAAGCTCGCAATCTTGTTCTTTGATAATATATAGTGTGAGAGCCTAAAACTTATATGAAATCATTAGATTTTACTTATAAAATTTTATTGAAAAGACATGTTATTAAAAATTGACCAGAACTGTTCTTGATAAATGCTTCTTATATTACCATCGAAAACCTAAATTGACTCCAAAATTGTGAATTCCCTCGGTAACCCTCCATTTTTCCCGCTAGAATAAACCAAAATATTTTGGCATCGACTATGTTGATCTTCCGTAAGGAGAAAACGGCATAATATCTCAGTCTATTATTGAATTCTAAAGTCAACGTCGTGGGCTTCATAATATTTTGTTTGATGGGACAGGAAAAAAGTGGGAAGGAGAAAGCAAAGGACAAACGCACCCATAACTCTTTTGCCCTCACAAGAGTTAGTGTCGAGTCGTCGGGCTTTGTCTCAATAAGTTGTCATCATTCCGTAACTTAAAAAGGAGATCATCATCGATAGGAACGGAAAACGATTGGATTAGGTGCATCAGAACACGACCCTTGAAAAAATTAGTTTATGAGGAAATCATCAAGGTCCGTGGAGCTCTTAAAGAACCCAAAGGGTATCCCTATCACCCACCAACTCCTCACCGAGTCGAGAACCCAACCCAGTCGTGACCGTCCAGCGTACCACACCGAGCTGACCGAAGCACGCGTCACCAGGCATGCTGTTCATCTACGCACCGAATACTTAATCTTCGTATAAGATTAGATGTCGTTATTAGCTTTGTAGATGGACTGGGTAAATCAAAAATTCAGAAGGGCAGAAATTATTTTCTTTTGAGGCAGGTTCAAAGTTAAGTCTGAAGAATAAATGATGAACATACATCAAGTTCTTGACTCTATTCATCATCGAGTTGTACCCCATCTCCCTCCCTCCCCTCTCTCTCTCTCTCTCTCTCTCTCAACCCTTCCGATGACAGCGTTAATAGGTCTCTCTCCAACGCGGGCTTTGGGTAATTTTTCCGCTATACGAGTTACTATGATCTAAATATTTAGAGAGAGAGAGAGATGAATTGCATTTATAACATTCCAACTGCCCGACTCCTTTGCTGAAGCTGCCAGCAATTCGTATTCTCAGAGCCTCATGATACGACTCGTCCACGTCTGTATCTACCAATAAGTTTAGTCAGCAAGAGGTGTAGAGTAGCTTCCCAACATCCGCGACTCTCACATCATCATCACCAGCCAGAGAAAACAATCATATCTGAGACATATTTAACATCCTAAGCTTTCCAGACAATGAAATAGCAGGTGGGCGCCTCAACACACGAATTGTGATTTATCATCGAAGACTACGGGCAGACTAGCCAAGGAGCTTCTCCTGGTCATTGACGGCGATTGATCATTCTGACCTCATCTGGTCTCTGAAAACCATAGATTTCTCTGGTGTTAGCTCTCAAGCATTCTAGAGCATCAAAATATCTCACGGTTAGAGGTAGCCAGATTTTATTTCCACTTTTTAATCAGAAGCTGTTGAGGAAGAGAGGGGATCTCGACTACCCAAAACCCATGCCTTGATGAGAAATGTCTTCTGAATTCTAAAGACTTTTGGGCAAGAAAACTCTGAGGGGAGGTGGAAGTATACTGCTGCCCTTCAGGTGACGACTTGCCGAACCCCGCTTGTCGCTGACTTGATCCTACGACATAGTTTATGCAGATGGAGAGTGATGACCTGAGCTTGGCAACTCCCCGTTTCTTGTTCGGCCAAAAAAATGGGGCTTTAGGTATAATTTGAAGGATGAGAAGTCCCCGTCACTTATATAACAAGCCTGCTCCAGTTCAAACGATGGGCACGTGCTTACTGTGATACATCTCACACAGAGGATTAACCCAGCGTGAGGTCTCGCAGGCTCGCCCGTAGGTGCCCATGCATCGGCACAGGGCATGACACGCCGCGGGTGCAGGTGCGTGCAGGAGGCGTGCGTCGGCTAGATGTGGCACCTGCAGAACACAGGAGGTTTGTGCACTAGCACGCGCGGTCCCGGCGGACAACACTACCAGGGCAGTAAGATTCAGAGAGGCGTCCCATGAAGCTAGAAGTCCTATGGCACGGCGTGCTATCAGCTCGGCACAGCACAGTGCGGCATAAGTGACGCGCTCGCGGAGTCACACGGCGCCATTTATCCTGACGCGGCACAAGGAGACTCTACGGAGACATACGCCGCAGGTGTGGAGGCGTGCAGCGTGGACACATAACATGCGACCACTGCTTAAAGAGGTTTACTCTCCACGACAAACAGCCTTTGGATACGATGTGGCAGGTTGAAGAATGCAGGAGAATGGACGCGGCCGGGTGGACCAGGAAGCCTCACCCTCTCCCTGTACACGTGTTCTTCACCCATTGGGTTCATTGTCAACGTCAAGCAGATGCCGCGTGCGGCTTTGAGTATCAGAAATGCAGTGCCTCTGGCTTAATTTTTACGAGTTTTGGTTCCTGTTGGGTCGTCGTCTGGTGGCAGCCTCCAGGAAGAAACCCAGTTCAACTTTCTCTGGGGCCCTCAATTTGACCGTTGTTGGGAAGGAACGCAGATGCTTGCCTGCCCCCAACAGGCCGGCCCAATATGGCCACGGGGGCTCTCGCCTGCCGAGGCCCTTTATGAATAAGCGGTCTGCGGCCGTGTAGCAGCCTCGGCACCTCAATCGGAGAAGAGATTGTCGGCGCGGATGATCGGATGACCAGCTGGGCAGCTTGAAAGGGCTAAAGGGCGTTCGAGCCTCCGGGTTGCGACGCTCGGCCCTGCCGGGTTCCACGGCATGCCGCCGGCGAGAAGGCATCTGTCAGCTAGGGGTGATAGTCGCAGATGAGGAAGGGCGGAGGACAAGGCCGTCAGAAGACGAGCTGAGAACCACATGAAAACCTACGGTTTCACGTCAGAAATCAGAGTACATGTGAGATCACACATCAGGAACAGGAAGGCTGTCACCTTTAGCGAGAGAGAGAGAGAGAGAAGGGACCCATGGGGACTCACCACAAAACCAGCAGTAACAAATGGAGATGGGAAAGGGAGGGAGGAGCAGAGTCAAAGGGGAGGGAGACGAAGTGGGCAGGTCAACGACGCTCAGACTCACAGCATGCAGTCCGTTCTGGCGGGCAATCTCCTGAAGAAGTTGACCGGCACAGAGGGGAGCTTGTGGCGGAATCTGGGGTGCCTCAGCGCGTAGAAGCCGGAGAGCAGGGCCACGAGCTGGAAGGGCGTCACGTAGAGGACGACGGCGGCGACGAGGCAGAAGGTCACGAAGAGCGCAGTCGCCCGCGGGTCTCTCCAACTCAGAAGCGACTGCAGCCTCTCGCCCTGCGTCGCCAAGTCGCCGACCACCGTCTGCACCTTACCGGCGATGCTCCTCAGCCGGTCGTACCTCATACGCACGACGTCCGGCGGGCGGTTGGAGGGGAACGAGTCGAACTCCTCATCCAGCTCGTCGGGGTGGACGTTCTCCGCGTGGGAAAGCCGCGCGTCCATGTGCGGAGGCTGCCGGGGCCGCCACCTGAAGTACCACACGCCGATCAGGAACAGGTAGAGGAATACCGTGGGCAGGATCAGCTCCGGGTAGAGGACGAGGATGACGAAGAGGACGTGTATCAGGATGGTGGTGAGGGTGTTCTTCCAGTGGCAGATCTGGTCGAACCATCTTCCCACGGCGATCAGCCCGCTCAGGACGCCCATGATCCTGAAGAAGTTGGCCTTGCTCCGCCGCATGCTCCACATGTGCAGGTCCACATCCAGCATGTACTCCACCACCTCCTTCCTCAGCGGCGGCTCCGCCCGGCCGAGCCTCGACGACACAATCTGTGTGGCCTGGTGCCGCAGCGTGTCCAGCTGCGCCACCGACAGCGGGTGCAGGTAGTGCATCTTCGGCAGCAGCGGCTGCGAGTAGATGTGCATCATGTTCAGCAGAGACGAGCAACCAAAGCGGACGGCCAGCTGCACCTCCCCCATCTTCTTCACCCCCGAGGGGTGCAGCACCAGCAGTGGGTACGAGTGAGTGTAGACCCGGTCCGTCTCCAGCGTGGAGAGCCGGATCCGCACCTTCCCTATCCTCAGATCCCTGCTCGCCTTGTCTCCGCTCTGGAGGTAGCAGTTGTCGAAGACGCCGATGGTGACGACGGTGCAGGGGTCGTAGACCTCCCAGTGGTACTGCTCGTTCCACCTCGGATTGGAGCTGTCGATGATGGTCCTCGTCCGCACCCACTTCTGCCCGTACTTGGCGACGCAGTAGGCGTCGTTGGTGCCCCGGCCGTCCTTGGTCTTCAGCGGCTGCAGGCCGTGGGCGCTGAGGATGCCAAGCTCCAGAACTCCGATCGTCGGCTTCCACAGCTGCTTGGCCGTCGGCCGGAGGTCGCTGCTGTAGTGCGTGGACTCGTCCAGGACGTGGTACCCGCCGTCCAGGCATACCCGCAGGTGGATCCTGCTGGAGAATTTGCCCTCCTTCTTCTCATCGCCCTCCGAGTGCCTCTCGAGATGGAACCACCTGGTGTTCACCGCCTTGGCGTCGAGCCTCCGGTCGATGCTGGACAGAGGGATCACGGTCTTCCCCAGCACTTCTTCCTTGTTGGGCAGCTTGTCCTCCACGGTCAAGACCAGGTGCTCTTCAAAGGGCTCTGCCGCAACGAACATCAAGTCCTCGTTCCACATGGGGTTGATGCTCCGGCTCGGGGAGATTCTCGTCCTCAGGGCCTGGCTCCCGAGAGAGACCCTGACGAAAGCATCGGGGTACCTCCCCTTGTCGCTCGGCAGCAAGTCCTGCGCCTCGATGACATTGACGCGCACATACCAGAGCCTGGGAGAGAGGTACACCTTTGATCTTATGTTCGTCAGGCCGTCGCTTGGAACAGCTGATGCATCAGAGTGCCACGCCTCCGGGAATGCTTCGTCGGCCTGGGTCCCCATCCAGACGGCAAGCATTATCTCCCCCTTCGCCTTGTTCCCCTTCTGGTCTTCCAGCCGGTACCACTGCGGAGCCAGCGGGCTGTCAGGAGGAACCCGCCTCGGGACCTCGCTGAGGTCAAACACCACCTTCCCGATGAAATCATCCTTCAGGAGGTCCTTGTCCTTCACGGTCACCTCGATATAAGATGCTTGGATGCGGTCCTTTGAGAAGGAGAAGACCTCGTTCCACTCGGGGTTGGACTTCTTCTCGAAATGCCGGGTCACGCCCTTGTAGTTCCCAAGCTTCACTTCGACGTAGGGGTCGCAGCTCCCGGTAATGTCCTTGGCCGGGAGATCCGTGGCTTTGCCGACGCGAACGTAGAGGTACTGCATCTGCTCGACGAGGTCGTACGTGCTCGTCAGCTTGTTCCCGGCCATTGCCGTGCCGCCAAGGTGAGGAGTGGTCTCCCTCAAGGAGAACGCCTCGGGAGGGAGCTTCTGCATCTTCCCAAGGTACCAAGCGAAACAGAGGGGAGTTGAAGAGGTTCGGGGACGACAAGGGGGTGGTGGAAGGCTCGGAGGCAATGAGGAGACTCAAACCCTAGATCATTGCGCGGTCCCCTTCACTCGATCATTACGTTGGCAGGAGAATCAAACCAATTTCAAACAACAAAAAGCTCCCGCTACGAAATCCTCCCTGTATCAGACCGCTTCCAAGACCACTGTAATGAACACTTCAAGAAAAAAAAAACAAAAACCTCAGCAAACTTGGAAACTCCAGATCGTCGACGCACAGTCCGGCAGCAAGACCACAAGAACCTAATATTTCTCCTCCTCCAGGGCAATGAGGGAGCCAAGCGCGAAGAAAAGCCACAGAAATACGAAAGGTAAAGCTCAACCACCTCCCATTTCGGCCTACGGCCTCCAAACCAGCGACATCCGGAAACGTACGTTACGAAACAGACGAGCACTATCCATTCAATCCAATCGCCGACGATAAACAATACACAAAACGAGGAAAGGAGAGTAGATTTCAAGTAAACGCACCAGACATCGCTGGCAGTCGCAAGATCACGCCACGAGAAACACACATCTCCAAAAAGAGGGCGAGGGAGAGTGAAGGTCCTGACCTGAAACCCCGCCGCCACCGCGGCAGAACGATGACGCCCCGCCGCGAGTTACTCCGCCGCCGCCGCCGCCGCCGCCACCGCCGCTCAGGAACTCCCTCGAAGCTCCGCTGGCGGCAGCCCGACCATTTCCCTACCTCCTACTCGAGGACGAAAGCGGTGGGATGGGAAAGCAAGCGGAAAGCACTGAAAGAGTGTGACATATCAGAGAGATAGAGAGAGAGAGAGAGAGAGGGAAAATGAATCCAACAGAGAGACATTCTCAGAAACCTAAGAGGCCTTTTGGAATTTAAAAATATACCCTCAGAGCCTGTTTAAGGGTATGAACGCCAATATTAAAAATTCCGTGGTCCACAAAATCCCGTGCCTTTTCCCCACTGCCCTTTTCGAGGAACCGGGGGCGCACGTGCGAAGACCGTGGTCGGTCCGTCACACGCGCAACGGCCGAAATCTCGCGATGCGCGCTGCCCATATTTACCGCGATGCGCGGCGATCTCCTCGTCCCCACGCACCAGAACTCTGGGCTCTCCGATCCCGAGCCCCGGCGATCGGACGGCTACAGTTCTTTCACCGACGTAAACGGCGGTACCCCGATGGCCGTCTTCGGCGACTGTAAAGTAGACGGCCCCGTCAGCAGCAGGTTGGTTGGCCACAGCTGTCGTCTGCCGTCCGTGAGCGGGCCCGGCAAAGATCCCCCCGTGAAAAAGGTGGGCCCGACCCAGAATCGAAAAGGCCCAGAATCATTCCCTTTGTGGGCCTCACTTCGAGGGGACCATCTAGTGGGTGGGCCAGGCCCACCATGTAACGGGCTCGCCCTCAACTCTCTCTATCTCTCTCTCTCTCTCTGCCCGCATTGATAAGAAGAAGCCATGGCAACAACAGCAAATTTCAATAAAATAATGGGGCGAAGGTCAACGGGAATATCCGATGAAATGAAAGGTCAACGATGAGACGGGCCGAATCAATCTGCCGCCAGGATTATTCCAACCCGGTCAACGAGTTCTTCGGGCTTGTTGGGATATTTTCGGGGCCTGCCGCGGCCGCCGGCCGGATGATGACGCCTAGAGCGTTTTGACGGCAGCAGGAGCTCCGTCCCTTTCGCTGGACTCCAGCATGGCTTCCAAGACGGCGACGTCGCGCGCAGCTTCAATGAACGAGCTGCGGGGATCGGGCTCGTGAGGCGAGCCATCGTCCTGCAGGGAGGGAAGAGAGCCAGTCGTCCCATGAATCAATCTGCAGATGAATGCACGCGGAGCCACATGGGGGAGGAGGCCGAAGCTCCAACCTTGACGGGACCCTGGGAGATGTCGTGAAAGAAGGCCTTCAGTTCCTCGTTCACGCCGCAAAATGGGAAGAAGCTGCTCTGGCAACTGCCGCCGCCGGGGTAGAACAGGACCTGCAAAATATGTGAACGGGCCCGAAGCTGATAATGGATGGATTAGGAGAAAAAAAAAAGCCCGCGGAATAAGGGATTATTCATTGACATCATGCACAGTAGATCTGTTCTGGGAGATGAATGCCAGATTCGGCTTGCCACGGCTCAGGGATGATAGATTCCAGAGCAAAACGGTGATTCTGGGCATTTACGATCATGGGTGATCGAAAATGCACGACCTTTTTCATATCTCGGCGCTATTATACTCGGGGAACATGAAGAAAGAAATATGAAACGGGCGCGCTTAATGAAAAAAAAAAAAAAAATCGCTGGCATACCGAGTACCCATGTTGCTTGTTGACGACTCCTCGCTCGACCTGCACTGTTCCCTTGGACCCAACAAAACGCCAGAATATCTAGAACCAGGAACATTCAGGCAGAGGAGGCCCCTGAGCTTCAGATTGTCTGTGCGCCTGCATATGAGGCAGATGACAAGGCGTGGTGAGAGAAAAGGGAGTTCTTGGTACCTTGGGCGATGGCGATGACACTGTCATTACAAAGATCCCGGGGCAGCCATTCGTGAGCTTGCTGGAGAGAGGAGACCGCGGTCAGCTGCCTGAACAGAAGGGCATAGCCTAGGAGACGATAAGGCACTTACAAGTGGGAGCAAAGATTGTCTGGTGGAGGCAGCGAGGAGTCCACGTGGCGAGAGATAGCGGACACGGTGGCAACCTCGCATCCAGCTACCTGTTTTGAGCGGCATGGCAGAATCTTAGTCAACATATATAGCAAGCGTGGCATATACCAGCGACAACTGGAGCTTGGACCAGAATAAATACATGATGAAATATATCAGTTCCTTTTAATCCGGTGATGATAATAAATACACACACCCATATATATATATATATATATATATATATATGGTCTTATTGCAATGGTAGCCTATTGAACGGTCGACATATCCATAAAATAATATGTAGGTGATATGAAGATAAGCAGCCTGGTTCCGGACACCTGACAACTTAAATCGAGGTGAGCTTACCATTCGTAGGCCGGCAATAAAATGTACTCCCATGTCTAAGATGAAACCTCCCTGCAAAATAAATGAGAAAAAAAATATGAAGTGCTCATAGGAATTAGATAGGGACTTAATAAATGCCTCATCCTAAGGTTTTGGGGGGCAAGAAGATTCATAGATATTTGATCTAGGGGAAAAACGGAGCGTTCGCTGAGGTGCATTCTGTGTGTATGACGGCAATGGGTGTCGTGGGAAGTTCACTTACGTATAATTTTCTCCTCCAAGAGCTTGAAAAATATGGGTTGGAACTATTCATTGAACCTTCAACAACGACTTGAATGTTCATGATGTCACCAATGTTTTCCATCAGTTTCCTGGCCTGCAAGGCGAGGGCAAGATTAAAAATGTTTTTATCAAATAAAAGTAAAAATACAGCGAAAAATACCTCCGCAAAAGCCGGCTCAAATCGATAGTTCTCTGCAACCGCCCAAATAGGCTGACTGGGCGCACTATTGGGGAAGGATCCATAGTTCGACAAGGCAGCTTCAGCCTCACTTGTAGCTGATGGTTCAAAGGTGGGGGTTTTTCGACAACAATGAGCACCCGTTTCATTGCCAAGAATAATCATAACATAAATCTTTCTAGATTCCCGAGTTAGTTGACTTGGATGCAACGAAGGTGAACCAAAAAATAGAACCAAGGTATTGCCAAAATCGGAATGAATGTCACTTACATTCAGCAGCAGGTTTCTCTTTCATTTCATCCCATCATTCATGAAACAGACGAAAAGATGCAAATTAGAGATTCACCAAATTAATAAAATTATAAAATAAACAGTACCTTATCAATCATTGCAGAAGTGAAATTCAACTACAAAATGCAAAGAATTCAAACGCGAAGCAACAGCAGAAGCTTGTCCGTGCTCATCAATCGTTTGCTCGATATCACCAGAACCACCGGATATTCGAATAAACTATCTGACAATAATTTTCTCCAGTATTATATTCAATTACCTTGAATCACGTGCTTCCCTGCTCTCAACATCCGCAAGGATACATCAACCTGCAGTTTTTTTTTAGATTGCCTACTCTAAGATTCTATACAACGCCAAAAAAATCATGGAAATATTTTATGAAGCGCTAGATATATTAGAAATAAATCATTAAAAAATAGAATATTATGCCTAAAGGATCCAAATATATTCTTCAGATATAAGGATCACTCATGTCTTAAACTAACCCCTTTCATATTTCAATTGGGGGTGTATAGCAGATGTGCTACCAGTCTGAGCGCACACAGAAAACTGTCAGCGGGAAGAGCGATGATGTTTTTCATAGCTTTATATTCAAGTCAACGCTTAGCTATTTGAATGCCAATGCTTTATGGAAAACCACTGTTTACCTCATATGCCCTGGAAAAGGCGGTCAGACCATATTTCAAACAAAACATTTAGTGTACGACTTGCATCTATACGATCACTAAAGGAGTATTTTATGCCCAAGTTATAATCAAACAACATAATTTCCTGTTTCTGTGAACATTTAAACTTCAGAAGCAACATAATCGCCACTTCCAATGGCATCCAATATTTGAAAAAAAAAAAACTAGAATCTTCTAGCTCTTACTTTCTTGAACCGTGCCTAATTTTTTTTCTGAAAACGGAAGTTGACTAACGACTAGTCTGATTACCTGAATGGTCGTCAATAAATGCTAGGAAAGAACTGACTAAGGCAGTAAAGATTCCATCGTGAGTGAGTTTCGGATTGAAACCCTTTACTTTCGTTGGAAAAGTAATTTAGACATATACGTCGTCCATCTTTAACTCTAATTCTTTTTTTTTTACTGCTATACATTCACACAGTAGTACATATACCTACGTATTCTATCTCACGTTATGAGATATACGAATGTATAACTTCATATTTCATGTCAACAATGAACAGAAATCTCCCAGTCAACTGCCAACTTTAAAACGAAAAGACCACTAATTTCTCATCTTAAGCGCATTACTAACGTATGTTTATACTAAGATTCATTGAAAGAATTGAAGAGAAAATTTTCGATGCCAAAAAAGAAAGCTTATCATGATGCAATGAACAGTACCGGGTGAAAATGGCACAACCTGGTATAATTAATATGTGTGACTAACCTGAATTTGCCCAGCAAGGACAACTGCGACCCCATGAATCGAACTATCTTGAGCAATGTCATCAAGTCCTCCCTCACCCCATTTGCAATCAATGTTTGGTGCAAAATCACGGGCGAGTTCCGCAGCAGCTCTCGCGGATTCCTTGACAGTTTGATAGATAATAATAGGTGAAAAAACATGAAATGTGCTCCCAAATCTGAATAAATCCACTGGTGTCGTGTTTTTGAAAAAATTATCAAACAGAGATTGCCTTTTTAACCGACAAGAACCAATAGTCCTTGCATATAATGTAATGGCTTTCAGCATTATTTTTCGTGATTTCAGATTTTGCTCAAATTTCATCAGTTTAACAAGAATTAAAATTAATTGTAAGCATAACCTGTCAACGAACCAAAGTCATCACTAAGCATTTCGTATAGCCAGATGAGCCTTCGATTTGGGTTCTACGCAGGATGAAATAACCTTGTAACCAAAATAATCTTGGGTCATCGTAACTCTGATCACAGAGTACACGAATGCCTTAAAAATCGCCTTCTAATTTGTGTATTGGATAACAGAACTCATCCGCTTCATGGTTTCTTCTACGGGGAACCGTAGAACCGCACAGATATCAACATCGCAAGCAAAGAGTTCACGTACCTCAGAACGACTCCAGATCGTCTTGACGACAACATAGTCAGCCAACTCTCTTAGGCGAGGGATGTACTGTGTACGAACAAAGATACCCGCACCAAGCAATGCAATCTGGGGAGTCATGGAGGAACTAGCAGGCAAGCAGGAAATTATCGAGCGGTATAGCGTGAGCATAGGAGCAAGCAACAGAGCAGCCCACGGTCGTGTATAATATGAAAAATATTCGATGTAACACGAGTGAGATCAACAGCAACGGGATGCATTAGAACAACCGAAAGAGGTTTTTGTATGAGATGAAGAATACAGCCGAATGAAACCGACGAGAGAGGAAGGAGATCCCCAGACAAGCGGAAATCTCTGCTCATCCGGACCAAAGTGAATCATCGACGAGGCGTAAACGTGAGGGAAGTTCAGTCACGCGAATGAAATGGTCTTTCAGAACAGCTTTGCCAGACAATGGAGGATTCAGAAACAACGGTCTACTGGACATAGAATGGGATGGCGGGGTGAGGAAATTTGAATGGCGGAAGGAACCCATTGCGCCCAGACGACCAAAATTTGCTCGAGAACACTCAGAAATCTCATGCCATCCAGGATCTCCAGGTCGGCATCGGCCTCGACCAACTTGCTCACGCGGCAGACACCCGTAGGTGCTGGAAAACTCCGATCCGAGCAAATATTTTCCACAAGAGGCTGGAATATTTACGCATGAACTTCTCGATCGCGTAAATTCCCACGTCTGTTCTGGAACACATACGGAATTGAATTACATTTCCCAGTCTTTTATCTCAGATCCAGAAGTAAACCCGCACGGATACTAACATAATTACATTCCTAAATGCAGGGAGGACGATTGAAAGAGCGCAGCCCACTCAGATTCCGGAGCTCGAGAATCTGAGGAATCGTGACCCCAAGATCTTAACAAAATTCCGATGCGAATGATATCCGACTAGAAGCTCCCGAAGTTGCGCGAGAACTTCTCGAGCAGGCGAATTCCAGTGCCAAGAACGCACGCGGAAACGCATTGCATCTTCGGGCCTTTCACTCCAGATCCGGAAGTCTACCCACTCGGATACGAGGAGAAATTCATCCCTAAATCCCGGGAACACCGAGAAACTGCGGAATCCTGGTCTACAGAAGGCAGCAAAAAATTCCGTAGGCCCACCGCCGCCTTCTTCCTCACCTTCCCGATCACAGCCGAGAGAGCTCGAGGAGGACACTGCGACGCTTCCACACTCACAGAAGCAGAACCTGCTACGAGCTCGCGTTGGCCGCGCAAGTCTTCTACCGTCATTTCCTGACCAATCGGAAAGAGGCGCTGCGCCTCTATCGGATCCTGCTCGCTCACCACTCAGTATCTATCACGGGCCAGCTCGGCCCGACAACGAAAGGCCCAGAACAAGACATCGGGTCAGTCCGACCAGGCCCATTTTATACGAGCCCAGCCCACCACGGGATGTTTGGGCCGAGCCCACACGCTCTGCAGCCGCGCAGAGAGAGAGAGAGAGAGAGAGCAAAGATCTGGGGATATCTCTAAAAATAATTTAAAGAATGGGTTTTTTTGCTATATGTCTGATTCTTGAAGCGGACAGCTTGCAGGAGCCAAAAATGGGGAGGCGATTACATGCCGCATTGCTTCTGTTTCCATGTAGGAATGTGTTTGTGTATTTGTGTGTCGTATAGAAAGCGAAGGGGTGGGTATTCACAGCAGGCGGCGCTCTCAAAAATCGGGGGCCTCCTTCTCCCTCTCTAGAGAGAAAGAGAAGAGAGAGAGAGAGAGAGAGAAGGAAGACGCAGAAGAGAGAGAGAGAGAGAGGGAGAGGGGGGGGGGATCATGGCATGGCGGCGGCGGTGGTGTTGCACATGCATTCGGGGATGGGGTAGGCGGTGACGTCCTTTCCGATCTTGTCAGTTCTGAGCTCCGGCTGACCCAGGGAGGCGTTGTGGAGCTCCCTGATGATCTGGATGAAGTCTGCTTCGGGGAGGGAGGCGTTGAGGAAGTGGGGCACCATCTGCCGCTTGTTCGGGGTGATGAACTTCCTGTGCCCTGCGAAGGCTCTGTGCCCCTGCGCAGAGATCGTCGGAGATTGTCGGAGGAGGAAGAAGGAGAAGGAAGATGGAGATTTGGAGGAGCTTCGCTTCCTGTACCTTCAGGATGCGGCCCATGTTCCCGCCGTGGGAGGGCATGAAGACGTCGCTCTTCTCGGAGATGATGAAGTCGACGGCGGCGAGGATGGAGGACCTGTTGGCAAACGGGTCCAGTTCCCCCGGCGAGGAGAGATTGTACTTGTTGTACAGATGGGGGAACTCCTCCATCAGGGGGAGAAGGGCGGCGGCGCCGCCGAAGGGCTCCCCACCGGCCCAGAATATGTTGGCTCCCCGCGGAGCCCCGAGGGCTTTGAGCAACCTCGTGACTTCCGACATGGTCAACGGGCAGAGGCCGGCGGCCTTGCGCTCTTGGTACCTCATCTTCGTCTTCCCGGTGAGCAGCTCCGGCCGGCTCTCCCTCTCCCTGCTGATGACCTCGTCGTGCTCCGGGCTCAGCCCCGGCAAGCAACCGGTCCTCACCCAGACGTCCTTCTCCATCCGCAGGTGCAGAGCGATGTACGGCCCTTTGCTCCTCATCCTCGTGGCCAACCTGTTGCCCAGTTCCCGGACGGGAGCTGAGAATCTCAGGGCGTCGAATGCCACCTAGGAAAAAAGAAAGAAGCAAGTCAACGACCCTTCAGAAGTCATAGAGAGAGAGAGGGGAGAGAGAGAGAGAGAGAGAGAGAGGAGGGTGAGACCTTGCAGCGGAGCTTCTGGAGGTCAGAAGGTAGGTCCTTGGAGAGCCTGGAGTCGAAGCCACGGAGGACGAGGACGCCCTCGCGGGTGAGGCGTTTGAGGTATTTGGAGCGGATCCAGCGGTCGGAGACGCGCGGCGGCGTTGGGAGCTGCTCCACCGGCCGCCGCGTCAGGTGGGTGGTGGGCAGCGACGACACCACCCTCACGTCGTCCGCCAGGACGCGCTTGAAGTGCTCCAGGTCGAAGATGTCCGCGAACTCGCTGCCATCGCCAAACAAACCAAGAAACAACAAGAACCCGGTTAATTTCGCCTTCTCGATCGAGAACTGTTCGCCATGATCACGGGTTCTCATGGCAGAGGGCGGCGAGCTCGACCAGGAATCACGGGCGGGACGAAACCCCGGAAAGGAGACAGATTTTTGCGATTCAAATTTCCGGGGAACCAGACGAGCCCCACCCTGTCGGCGGAAATCGGCGGCGATCGAGCTCGTCTACTCCTGAGAGGAAGAGAAATCCGGAGGCGAGCGGGGGCCTCGGATTCCATGGGCGACGGACGCCAGAGCTCAACCAGAGCCGTACCCAGCTGTCACCTCGGGGCCCCCCCCTTCCTTCTCCGCCAGCATACAACCATCTGATTCCAGCCGGGTCCTGTCCATATTCCTGGTCCTCCATGTCGCCGGAACCAGAGTTTTCGACCGGGAAGACGGAGATGAAGACGAGGACGAAGACGAAGACGAGGACGAAGACGAAGACGAAGACGAAGATGAGGACCAGTGGGTGGAGGTCGAGGATCACCTTTCGTCTCCCCAGACGATGTTGACCTGAAGAACAGGGGCGACGAGGGCGGCGCCGAGAATCCGAGCGATCACCACGGCGTCGACGATCTGGTTCCGCTGCTGGTTCAGGCCTCCGGAGACGCCCACCACGAGGTACTTATTCCGGTCCCTCTTGATCTCCGCAGACGCCCGCCGGTACCCCTTGCTGAAATCCAAGCACGGCCGGTACCCCATCCCGTCCGGCTGCTCCCAGAACTCCCCACCTCCTCCGTCGCCGCCGCCGGCGGGCATCGCCGCCGGCTGAGAGTCGCCGGCCGTCGACAAGAACAGGGGAGGCGCATCTGGGCGAGGAGTGGCGCAGGGAATGGAGGCTACGGGGACGAGGGGGTCGAGTTGGATGCTGACTTTTAGCATCCCCACGAATGCGAACAGGCAGAGGAAGACGAGGAACCCCGGGTTTCTGGCGGCGGCGAGCAAGCGGCTGCGCGGCCTCGCGCCCTTCTTCGGCGAGAGGAGGAGCCCCTGCAAGGACGACGAGGGAACCTGTTGGATGATCGGCGAGGGCACCGATATGTAAGAGAGCTTGTTCTTCGGATTGTCCATCACAGAGAGACCAAGAATCAATCGAGCTGGGCAGGACGGAGCCCTCTCTCTCTCTCTCTCTCTCTCTCTCTCTCTCTCTCTCTCTCTCTCTCTCTCTCCCCCTCTCGCTTAAACTTGATGGAGGACGACTGGAGAAGAAAATGGGAGGGCCGAGTCAGAGGTGGGAAGCCGGCGGGAACATGAAACACGGATATTATTTCTCGTTGGGGGGTTTATTTAAAAAATCCAACTCCGGCGACCTGAAGCCCGGAACAGCCGAGTCCGCCGTGGCCGCGTGCTGATTCCCGAACTCAACCATTGACCGGGTCGACTCGGGGGGAGGATGAGAGATCACAATCAGCTGAGAGCAGCTGGGGGTCGTGGCAGCCGGACGTCCGCCCCCGGAGACCGGTGGCGGCGACGGCGGGGGGCCCGCCGCCTGAAAGACCTCCCCGACCTTCCGACGTGTTAACCACTTCCGACGTGGACGCCCACGATAGCTCAGCTTGCGGGCGGCCAACCCAAGCTATTAAATCTGACCCACTTGGGTTCTATAGAGAGAGAAAGGGAGAGACGGGGAGAGAGAGGAGGGGGGGCGGGGGAGGAGAGCTCTGCTAGTTCGGGCTCCTCTGGTCGCCGGCGGCTTACTCGCTGGCGGCGGACGACGCGGCCGGGCCACGCGACAGGGGAAGGCGCCCTAATCGGGCCCGCCAGCTGGCCCCCTGGCGTCCGATTCGGAATCGGCGATTCCCCGTTGACGACGTCTCCAGCAAGGCGCCTTTGGGTCCAGTTGGCGTTCCACTTTCTCACGGCTCCCCATCCTACGTGTCCCCCCAAGTTCCTCTCCGAGCGGTCCACGTCGGCGTTTTCCACCACCTCGGTTTGATCCTGAGGGCGGTTTCTGCCGCCGATCAGGTCGAGTGTTGCTACCCAGCTGTCTTTGTCCGCACGACTCATCCCCTTCCTCGCCGCGTTCGGAGCCAGCTATGCCCGCGGGTGGGCCCGGAACCGCCGCCGAGTTCGCAACTCGGAGTCGTGCGACAACTCGCAGGAAAACCCGGTCGAGGGAGTCGGCCCAGGCGGCGACAACCCGGTCCGATTCTCTCAATGATGGGCGGGATATGGTGACCGAGTCGGGTAGCGGTTTAGGTGGACTTGCCGCGCCGAGTTGTAAAGCCAGCCGGCCGGTGAGGCAAACCGCACAATAATTCAACGGCTCGATTGGTCGCCAGTGGGGGCCGCCGCCGCCTGATTGGTTCCTTACGGCGTTCTATATTCTGTTTTGGAGAGGGAGTCGTTACTCTTCGAGTGAGAGAGGGACAGACGGGCGCCTCCTACCGTTGGTTAGCGGGTTAGCGTCAGTGTTGGGTGAGAGGCCGCCGTCACGGCGACTGACTGGCGGCCTCTTTTACTTCTTCTTCGGCTTTAAGGAGGCGACGGCGTCGGAATCCGGTCGTATCCTCTCCGTAGACGGAGCGCGAGCACGTCGTCTCCACGACAGCATAAAAAGATCCCACACCAACTCCGATCGCCGCCAGGCCACCCCCAGTCTTCATCTCCCTCTCTCTCTTCTGACCTTGCAAATTTTCTTTGAAGTTGACCTCTATATCGGAATAATAAATAACCCGGAGGCAGCCAGAGAGAGAGAGATTATCCGGTTCAGGAGATGTCGGGACATGGGGAATCAGCTCTGGGTTCCTTCCGCACGTGGGAATTCTACGGGCTCGGGCGGGCCCGCCAAACCGACGGGCCCGTTTGTCGGGGAATAAAGGCATGTTCACGTCGTATAATAAATAGTTCGGAGATCCAAGGCGTCCGCGCTGGCCTGGCTCCGTTGACTACGCGGGGCAGAGTCAAACGCGCCGAGCTCGGAGGAGCCGCCGGAACCAGAGGGCGGACCTCTTGGGGAACCTCCTCAGGCCGGCTCGGAAGTCAACGAAGTGGAGGCCAAAGCGGACGGTGTAGCCGTCCATCCACTCGAAGTTGTCCAGCAGGGACCAGGCGAAGAAGCCCCTCACGTCAGCTCCCTTCCTGCGGCGGCGGAACCACTCAAACCTTCAAACCTCCACCATGGGACGGGGAGAGAGAGAGAGAGAGAGAGCGTAGAAGGTGGATTACCTGATGGCTCGCCGGACTTGGAGGAGATGCTGCTCGTAGAAGGCGATGCGGAAGTCGTCCCTCAGGGCCTCCTCCAGTGTCAGCGTCTCGTCGTTCTTCTCGTCAACTCCTGCGAGCAGCATCAACACAAAATCGGTATTCGACCGTGCTTGTCGGCGGTCGGTCAACCTTACCGCTCTCGGTGATGTAGATGACCGGATTGTTGTACTTCTCCCGGGTGTACAACAGGAGCTCCCTTATTCCCGGCGGGTGCACGTAGAGCCACTCCGAAGCCGCCTGCGATAGAACCCTATCATACGGTCCATATACAGAGAGAGAGAGAGAGAGAGAGAGAGAGAGAGAGATCACCTTAGGGCCAATGGCTCTCCCGTTGAGCGTGCCTGTCCAGCCAGAGGCCAACTCATGGCGTGAGGTGCAGAGGGAAGAAAAAGCGCAGCAACAGCAACTAGACGGGGGAGGGAACCACCTTCCAGGACTCACCTGAAAGAAGGGAAAAAACGTCGCGAGTGTAGCTCGCGTTGACCACATCGGAGAAGGGGAGCGCCGCAGCGTAGAAGGAGGTGTAGTAGTTGAGTCCGATGAAGTCAAACGACCCTTTGACCATCTGGGCCTCCTCCACGGTGAACCTGGGTAGCCGGTCTCCCACGAGCGCCCTCATGCTGAACGGGTAGTCCCCTTGCGTCATAGGATCCATGAACCTGCGACAGACTTCTGCCTCATCTGCCTTTCCTTCTCAAGTTCTGATCGTCATCGGGAAGACTGGTGCTCACCATCCCAGCATGAAATCGAGAGCCCGCTGGACGGCGTCCTCGTCGGACTTTGTCTCGTGGAAGGGGACGAACCAGTTGGACACCAGGGTTATCCCTATCATGCCCTTCTGCCAACCCTAAAATACCCCAGATGTGGATTGATCAATCGCACCCGAACCAAGCTCAACCACATTAATAAAAACCCATCAAAATATTCTCACGAACAAGAGGGGTGGGTACCTGGTATTTCTGTCTGTAAAGCTTCACAGTCGCCGCATGGGCCAGCAGCTGGTGATGGCAGACGGCGTACGGCTCCCTCCCGGAGTCACCGGCGCTGCAATCTCTGCCCTCCCACGGCGAACATCTCCCCGGTGCGGTAATCCCGCGTGCGTATCCCACCACGCAGAAGCTCCACGGCTCGTTGAAGGTGATCCAGTGCTTCACCCTGTCGCCGAACTCCTTGAAGCAGACCTCCGCATAGCTGACGAAATCTGGGCTGCAAGAACATTATTGATTCCACCGTTCTCCATAAAAAACCATATGAGGATCGCCCATACGAGCCTGTAACTGAACCACAATCTCGAGGAAGGCGAGGGTAGCCTCGACTTACACGATCTTGGGGCTCAGGAAGCCTCCGTAGAGATCTTCCAGACCTTGGGGAGAGTCCCAGTGGAAGAGAGTCACGAAGGGCCGCACGCCTGTGGAGGCTTAGAAGAAGACGGGTGAGGAGAGGGAACATCCAGCGACCAGCCCGAGAATATGATTAATGGGTGAATCATAGACCTTCGGAAATGAGCTCATCAATGAGGCGGTTGTAGTACGCGACTCCTTCGCTGTTCACTCCCCCGCTTAGGCTTCCATCTGCGGACATGCATATTAGCTCTCCTTCTGGTGATAATTTCTCAGGATAGGGGTAAATAAGGACGACGATGGTGATGATTATGTTCAAAATTTTCCATTTTCCATCTGGAAGTTTAGAAACTAGAACAGATTGGAATTTCCGGCTGTTGCGTACTCGGTAGTATCCTCGTCCAAGAGATGGAGAACCTGTATGCGTCCACGCCCATTTCCTTCATGATCCTCACATCCTCCTGTATGCAGCACAGACTCCTGTCAACTTGCGTACCCATACTTGCGTATTATCATGATGCACTGGAAACCAACAAGCACAGCACAATCTTAGCCCAGACAGGCACGGTCTGGTTGTCATCATGTGTGTATCATGAGAGAGAGAGAGAGAGAGAGAGAGAGAGAGAGAGAGAGAATCTTACAAGTGGATGCCGAGAAAAATGTACCCATGTCACAGTACAATATACTTCAAAACTTCTTGAAATCTAGATCGGGCCAAACTCATTCTCTTTCTGAAATTGAGACCTCAAGCTATTTGAGGTCAACCTCGAGGCTTTCTTGGCATATTCTTCATAGTTAACCGAAAAAGCTTTTACTCTATATTCTTTTATATTCTTTACCTTCCGCATAGTTAACCGAGTATCCACATTCTTAAATAGCTACCCTTTATTTATGAATCAAGATGCTTACAAAAGAGCTGTAATTAAATAACCAATATTTGAAACATGAACAAAAAAATATGGATCAAAGTTTTTTATTACAATACCTTATACCTATGATAAGAGTCTGTCGCAACACTTCCATTGCTTCGGTCTCGAATCTTCTCTGCAGGGAGGAAGTGCAGATACCGCTTTAGATTATTGTAAACCAGGGACCGGCTAGTTTTTTGCAAAAGACCCGCGATAGTCAGATTATAACGTCCGATTATTTTCATAAGATAATAAAAAAGCACCGGAATCCCAGAAATTCTGGGAGTGCGATGACGAATTTTGTAGTATGGTCGACAGGATGCTTGTTTAGTCCTCTGCATGAGACCAATAAGATTGCTCCTTCGAACCGCACGTAAGAAAATAAACTCCCTGAGGGTATCTGTCCGGGTTTATATCAAGGCCATAAAATCTGTGGAGCATACCATATTATATTTATACTTATGAAAGCCACAGGGAAGAGTCGTCAGCTACACAGCCACTCTAAGGGGAGAGAGAGGGAGAGGAGAGAGAGAGAGAGAGAGAGAGAGAGAGAGAGAGAGAGAGAGAGAACAAACCTGGGTGTTGGCTGGTGAAGGTATCCCAGATGCTGGGGCCTCGGCCACCTTCCGCGGCGGCGCCCTCGTACTGCCGGAGAGCACGGAAACACAGGGGCACGGCGTCCCTCCATCAGCGAGCGGCTAGGGAAGGAAAGCCGGAGAGAAAACAGAGACAAGAAGAAGAAGAAGAGAGAGTTGAGAGAGTTGACACGCTCTGCACCTGATAGGCCGAGGAGGCCGTCCCGAAGAGGAAACCAGGGGGGAAGGAGCTCCTGCTGAGCGAGCCACCTCCACCAGCGCCCGACTCTCTGACACCCGAGAAGAACAAGAAGAACAAGAAGAAGACCAGGGGGCTGGGAAGAAAAGCCGCCATTACCCACGGCCGGCTCCTGTGATGGACGGTGAGCCCCCACTCTTGCAGTATTAATGGCACGAAAGAGGCCGACTCCCTGCTCCGCGTCACGCGCGGCGGGACCGCTCTGGTTAGATCACACCTGGCGAGCCTGCCTGCCAGCCCTCCCTCCTCACCGTCCTTTTTCTCCGCCGGCGATAAAACCGGGGGAGGTGGCCTTCAGGAATCCCTTCCCACTTGGCTCGCCGCCTGCCGCACTACAAAGGGGGCTGAATTACCCTTTTGAGATGCGCCGGGCATGAGCACCAGGGTTGGCGAGTTCCTCCCGAAGCGGACAAATCCGACGAACTGACCACTGCCCGCAGAAGAATAATACTGAATAGACCCGACCCTGTTTTTCTCACCCAATGGGAACGTCTATCCTGCTATAGTCGAGGGCATTCCGCACAGTCTTTTATTCCTCCATGGCTTACTCCCTCGCAAGCTAGAACCCATTCATTTGAGGTTCTCCGGGCTTTTTTATTCCCCTACGACAGTGTGCTAGAAGAGGAGGCGACCTTGTTCAGGGCACTTACCTGTGAGTATCGCTCCAGCTGGGACAGGGCCGTCTTGAAGGAGAACTCCGACACGTCCGGCTCCGCTCCCGCCTCCTTCGCCGCGCCGCGCCCGTCGCGGGGTTGACGGTGTATCTTGCCGAGCAGGCGGGTCAACTGGTCCCCAACCTCGTTTATCACGGGCCGGAACTCGGGATGTGGCTGTGTGCGGCGGCCGAGGGAGGGTCAGCGGTTTTCTGCCAGGGTCTAACCCCACGTACAACCAGATGAAACATGTGTGCTCTCGTCGTACCTGAATGCATGGTAGAACGATGTCCGCGAACCGGGAGAGAACTTGGGCCGTAACGCTGGACTTAATCGCAGGGTCCGTCATGTCTTCCAGCATGGCAATGTCATGAAGACGAGAAGAGGCCCACATCACGAGAGATTCCTCCTCTCTCCCCCTCGAGCTGTTGTAGGTAGAGCGAGAAGCAAAAAAAAAAAAAGATAATGCTCCATCAATATCTCTATTTACCTATGTATCATCAATATCTCTATTTACCTATGTATCTAGAGAGAGAGAGAGAGAGAGAGAGAGAGAGTATTTCAGGAGAAGTGCATGCCACTGTATATGAGGAGGCACTCACGTGTCCCATGGCTTTCTTCCTGTCAGCAGCTCCAACAGCAGCACTCCAAAACTGAAGACGTCGCTCTTGGTTTTGTCCGCCCCAGAAGCAGCAAACTCTGGTGCTGTGTAACCCGTTCGGCTGGCTGCATGGTTGGAAGCCTATTCAAAAATAATGAAGATGATCTAAGATAATGAAGATGATCTGATGACCGGTTTCATAAAGATATTTAAATAAATAAATAAAGCGAAATCTTGTTCTCCCACCGAAGAAAATATATTTTTTGTTCCTTAAAAAGAACACACCGAGTTACCTTCGACTCTGTGTTAATGAGGCGCCTTAGCATGGCCAGTCCGCAGTCGCTAAGATGGGGCATCAATTTGTCATCGAGCAAAACGTTGGTCGCCTTCAAATTCTCGTAAGCGATCGGAGGGGAAGACGCCCAGTGCAGGTACCTGAGCATATTTTTTATGTTCACATATGAATAAGAACAGACGTCCCGATAACACGAAAAAAACAGAAAAAACATATGAAGGGAAAATAATCTTAATATGGTTTTGGCTCTAAATCTCTACTTCAGGCTGGGTTGGACTTACTGCAGGGCCCGCGCCACGCCAACAGCTATTTTAACCCGGGTTCTCCAGGAAAGGAGTTTCTTCGTTTCATTAGATGAGTGCAACATATAGTCGAGAGACCCATTTTTCATGTACTCATAAACTAGAATGTGTTGCCCCTGCTCAACGGAGTAGCCCAGAAGACGTATGATGCTGGGATGCTTCAGACGAGACATATTCCATACGAAATCCATGAACAGCTCTTCTTCCTGCTGAGGCAGTGCAGCTATTTCAAGCCTCTTCACGGCGCATATCTGTGAAATTCACGGAATCGCCTCGAGTCATTCAGAGAACTGGCGTGGGACATGAACACTTTTGACGAAAAGATCTTAGTGAAAGATATCGTGGCCAAACTTATATTATGGTGAAGCTTAGCATCACAAAAAATGCCAAATGTACAAGCAAAAAATAAAATGCAACATTACTGAGAGAGAAGACTAGTCTTCCTTGTTAAATGTAGCCAGGGGTGGTAACTAGAGAAGAGAAACAAAGTTTTGTGAAGAATGGATTACTACTGTCTAGGTTCTTCTTGCCATCGATTGAGTATTTAATACGAATGAATACCTGGCCACCGGGAAAATCTGCTCTATAAGTAGAACCAAATAAACTGCTTCCAAGAAAGTTCCTCTCGTTGAAATTGTTTGTTGCAAGCAGCAGGTCAGAAGCAGAATAAAGCTTCACCGTAGGAAGACCTCTGAGTCTCCTTAAAGAGAACCTTCTTCCAGATACTCTTGAAGACCTTGTTTGATGAAAAGAGGCAGTCGTCGGGGCAGACACAGAAGGAGGCTCCAAGATTAGGTGGTCAGTGTGTAACCTTGTCCCTGAAAAATAAATCCAGGACGAAACAAAAGCCTATGAGTATACTAAAGACGTCTTAATCGTTCATCTAATATGCATCAATTACAGTTAATTATCAATTTTAAACATAAAAATGGTAAAATATCGTAAAAATTTTAACATGTAATCATCAAGATCTAGAATCTAGAATATGATAGTATGGCAATGAGGAGTCACCCTAAGACATAAAGTAGAAACAAGACCATCAGAACACACTTTCTATATAAATAGAATACCCACGTCCAGATGTATGAAGCAAAGATTAATAAAAAAAATTAGGCATGATTCTGTCTCGGATAAGTTAGATTATAATGCTGGTGTTAACTAATTCTCAAGAGTCAAATATAAGAGAAAACTTGGGACTCCTAACTTTTAGTTGAAGTAATACGATGACAGATTCAATAAATAACGTGAAAATACTTAAAAAATTTAGATCCTTATTTAGCAAATTGATATGTTGTAGGCGCAACAGAGGATTTTTTGTTTTCATTCAAAATTTAAAAGACAGGTCAAATAACATAATTGTACCATACATAAAATCTGGTGCTCATGGGTCTGTGGATGGTTTATGACTAGGAAATCTATAACATGCGAACATAGAATATACATAATAAAAACATGAAGCGCAGAGAAGAACACTACCTTCAACAGAAGTAACCGGAAGAGAAATATCGGGATCACAAGATCTCTTCAAGTTCTTCATTCTTTTTTTACGTGATCTTCGGCCAAAGGCTACGATAATTGCTATAATTAGCCCCATAAAAATCAGACCACCTAATCCACAAGCTGCAATGCCCCAGCTAAGTACTCTCTGTCTCTGTCCACTCTCCAAAGAAGATTGACCATAACAATTCAATGCGGAGATGAAGTCGTTGCTGACATTACAATCTTGTCTCGAGCTAAAAATGCCAGGTGGAGGACGTGGAGAACTAGATGGAGGAGAATATTCAATGTCGTATGGTGGAGGAGGAATGGCATATCCAGTTTGGAACATGTTTCCATTGATCCTGGATATTAGAATAAATTTAGTACTGATGTCAATACCAAAAAATTAATTTAAAATAAAATTTAAGGAATCAGAAGATAACCATAGACCATTTTTCTCACTTTAGCTCTTGAATAGATTCAAATTGTTTTGGCACAACTCCACTGAAGTGATTGTTTTCAAGGTTCCTGAAAACATGGCTGTATATTAGAAGTCACGTTCAGCCCGGTGGTGGTGTGAAGAGGAAGGCCTGAATATAGAAACAATCGCTGTGAAGTAACGATAGAAGAGGAAACGTACAGAAAAGACAACGGGAGATGAGCAAGAAAAGCGACAGACCCAGTGAAGTGGTTTTCCTGTAAATAACTGCATACATACAGAGAAGATCTTCAGGAAACGTGAAAAAGAAACTTTCAAAGAGGTTTGAGACGGATTGAACAAGACATTCAAAATTGAAATGCAAGAGAGCTTTTAAAGAAACTAAGCAGGAATTTAGACCCATCCAAAAGTTGAGTTTTTAACATACACTTACAGTCCATGCAGGTGCGTCAGTGAAGTGAATGAGATGGGTAAATCACCCGAAAAGTGATTGAATGACAAATCCCTGAAATTTAGATAATGGAATCAAGCAGTCAACCATGAAATTCAGAACACAGTAATTGAAAACAGACGTACAAAAAAATTCAAGTTCAAAGATTCGTAATTCACGAATTCAACAAAAGAGTCGGACGGAAAAATATTAAAACAAAAATAATTCAATCAATGTAAAATCAGAATGACAGCTTGTGCCGGGAGATGGAGATCCCGGGTCACATAAATTTAAAAATTAAAATAGTCATCTAAAATGAGGAGTCTCACAAATATTTCAGATTGTGCAAATCCGTAAATATGTTCCCAATATGTCCAGAGAGGGAATTGTGACTGAGATTCCTGCGCAAAAGAAAATTGGCCAGCTCAAAACCAATCTCACAAACCGAGGCTGTCAGACTGATAAATATCTAGTTTTACTCACAAGTGAGTAAGGGACTTCAAGTAAGAGAATGAGAATGGCACGTTCATGATGAACTTGTTACAAGCTAAGTTTCTGCACTCTCGTTGGAAATAGTGATAACCCCCTTATGGAAATTTATCAGTGTAACATTCCATGTGAAATAGGAAATAAAATTTAGCTTACAAATGTGTCGCATTTGGTGGCAAATAATCCGGGATTTCACCGCCAATAGAATTTTCACTGATATCCCTACACACGAATCAAGAAAAATATTTTAAGAAAAGGTTTGGATGATTTTTTTCCATTTAAGAAAAAGTCTGGATCCCTACATACTGTATTTTAAGCAAAATACAGTGTGGTTCGTTTCTCCATTCCGTTTACATCGTTGGGAATAAATCAACAAAACACTCACAGTTCGTTTAGGTTCTTGAAATTTGAAAGGTTAAAGCCCAGTTGGCCACCAACCCCTAGCCCCTTGATCTTGCTGTTTTTGATATCACACAACGAGTTATCTTATTGCAAGATAGAAGACCGTGTAAGGATACTATAAACTTGGGCATATAGCTTGGCATACAGTACATTGACGTAACGGACTTTCCAGAGCATGAGACCCCATGCCACAGCTCCCCACCGCACGGATCGGCCACGTCAGATGCCCATCCCTTCAGCTGCGGAGGGCTGTTCAGGGCTCTATAAAGAGCACGAATGGCTGCAACTGCATGGAAAAAGCCTCATTAGAACTCATGCTTTATATTCCAATTGTTAAACGAGATGTGTTTGGTCACCAAGTTTAGCCTAAGCTACATGGCGAGCTCTCACACAACGTCAGGTACTTACTAAATTTAAATTATATTTTAAATCATAAAGTATTAATTAATTAATCATAGCATATTTTCTAAAAACATATTAACTAATCTATAGGATAAACATTTAAAATAATTGTACGCAACATCGATTGAAGTGTGGTTTATTAAAGTAGGCGTAAAAATAAGTACACGCGAAGTTATTAGATCAATACAAGTGCAAACACTATATTGTGCAGACAAGAAAATTTTATATTTTTTAAAATATTCTTTTATTATATTTCTTAAATATAATAATGCATAAGAGAAGACAACACATATGTACCATTTTACCAAATAGCTTTTATGACGGATAAAACATTTAACCTTCCGCCTTCTCACGTCGTAGTGGACGACTGGCGCATGTATGTTTCCCCGAAAGAACGAATGAACGAGACTCCACTTGCCATTACGTCAGACAAAGTTCAGCTAGACATATAGGCGTTTTTCCTTTACACCAGTAGAAAGCCAACGGTGCAAAGACTCTCAACGTAGCAAATAAAGTGTTGCCTCCGCGGGCCGAAATTATGAACTAAACCATTGGAAGGACAGTAGGACCGCTTCATCCGCCCGCGAACACTTCCTCCCCACCCAATGTTACCCGGACGTGGAAAAAACGTAGTCATACCCGTCTTCTTGATTGACTAGAAAAGAAAGCAACGTGGAAAACTCCGATCCGTTCAAGAATCAAAGACAAGAAGCCAAGAAACAACAGAAGATATATCACCGTCGAGAGGATCTGTCTCTGTCGAAACCAAACACAGCAGCGAGACGAAGAGCAGCACCGGTGGCATCAACCGACTTGCCCCCCTCATTTTGGCTCTGAGAGGGCCGAGGAAGAGACGAAATATTCGCAATAGCCTGATATTCCGGTGGCGAGCATGAGACGAGTAGGGGTACCCGCCGATCGCGACGCTCCTCCCAAAAATGGCGAATCGAGACGAAATCTCAGCGATCATCATCCGATTCTTATTTCCGCCAGAGAGGAGGAGAAAGACGGGGGGAGGGGGTGTTGTAGTGGGTGAGGGCCCCACGTAGGCCGCAGCGATCGCATCCAGAGAAGAGTCCGACCGTTAGGAATTCGTACGGATTGACACGTGGCGTGACGCGATAGGGTGAGGTTCAACAAACCCGACCCCGGCACTTTCCGTCGAGGAGATGTGGCGGGAAAATGCCCCAGGTGTCGTACGAGCTTATCCGCCGTTCCTTTTCAGGCTAGACGATCGATCTGAACCGTCCATTGATGGACCCCCCCCGTTGCCACTTGCTCGATAGCCGAGGCAAGGTGTTGCCCGGCCACTATTCCTTCAACGGATAGCTGCACGCACAACTCGGAGCGGACCGGGTCAACTCGTCCAGACGTCCACCTGTCATCGACCCGGAAATCGGCACCGACCGATTCCATATCCGATTTCCCGAGCAACTAACTGTGTCACACTTCGTAGAGCACTGAGCCGTCCTCCTGACCTGCGCTGAGCGCGAGTTCTCCCGCTGAACAGGCGATCAGATGATGCGTTGACTTCGACGAGCCCATCTGCGGTTGAGAAACAGACTGGGCAAAGGAAAACAGGTACAACCCTTGTAAAACCATTGATTTTCTCGAGGAATCGATGCAACCCATTAAAACACGACGTCGGATGAGAGCTTTCCAAGACACCTGAACAGGGCGTTGACTTCACGGATGGTAAGAAAGCAGGTCAGAAGCAGCACAAGATTGAGAGACAGATGCAGCTGCCCAAGAAGAAGATGGAAATTGGGTCAACCAGGAATAGTAAGAAGGGCGTAGCATGATCAATCCAGACCTGGAGAATCAGATAAGTACTGGGAATAGATTCGATTTATGATCAGCAGCCAAGGGAACCAAGAGCAGAGGGAAGATCCAAGTAAATGGGAATAAGAGGAGCTAATGATGATATGATATTCATAATAGCCTCGCAGTTATATGGGATATTACAAGGCAAAGAGGGTCCCCAGTCTCCTGAACTAATCCTTATTTAACTGGAAAATTAAATATTAAAGGCTAAGAGACACAAGGCAAGTCAATAAAAAGTAGGAAGGAAAAAAAGAGAGGCGATGAACAGGAAAAATGGAGCCTGTGAAATTGTTGGTACTGGGAATGGCGGCGGCGCATACCCTCCTCATGTGCACTCTACTCCTGCTTCGGCGGCGCGTCGAGGGGTGTTCTTCCGCCGGCTTCCATTCTGGCGGAAACCATTAGATCTCAATGAGCCGTCAAAACTGGTTGCTCCCTTGGGTCCAATCTCGTCTGTGATTGAGCTCGTGCTATCTTTTAATGGAGGGGGCCTCTTCCTCTTCTTCCCGTTTTCTGCTGATACAGAGCCCTTGGCCTCTTTCTTCAGAGCGCCACCTTTGACGTCGTCCTCGTCGTCGTCATCATCTTCTTCTTCTTCGTCGATCCTCCCAGTCTCGTCATTGTCGACCTCGTCCTTTAATGGCTTCTGCGGCCTTCCTCTTCTCCTGTAGGAAGGGAGAACCTCTTCGCCACCGCTCTCTGGGTCATGGCTTTTGGCCGCCGTCAACCTCTTTCCTTTCCCTCTGCCTCTACCCATCGACCCGAAGCAGCAGAAGATAAATCTCTATAGATTTGGAGCGAAATGCTGCAGATCAAAGGAATAAAAATGAGCACATCCGCTGTCAGAACTCTAGCAGAAGACGAAGCGATCAAGCACATAGGCATGGGAACAACTGATGGCTCTTACGGCATACATAGAGGAAACCAAAAGCAAGATGAGGAAGATGGGCGATATTATCTCGAACAAAGAAGATTTCAAGAACAGGCATGCGTATGTGATCATACTGAGTCCAGGTATTTAGGGACGGAGGAATGGAAAGAAATATTGAAACATATTATAAAGGGGAGTTGCAGAAAAGAGATCTCGATGAGGGGAGGATGAAGCAAGAAACCCCTCTTCCAGTGCGAACCAGGAAGTCGATCTAGGAAAGATAACTGGGAGCCCGCAAAGTGGACCAGAAATCCATAAATGAAACCCACACACACACGATCTGTGATTCTGAACTTATCAAGAAGGAGACCGCAGAGATCGAATAGATTCGAAGTATAGGGTGACAAGGATCATCGAAGCGAGGACGCCTCTTGTGTCACAGGATTAATAAACGAAGACAGAAGAGAACATGAAGCATGCAACCCTTGAACCGAACAGCAGAGGAGAAGGACAGAAACGAGGAGCAGAGACGCAAGATCCCGCCGCGTTCTCCAGAAAAAGCACAGCAGATTTCTCGAATCACAAGCAACTCAAGCATGCAATTCGTCAGATATCCCTCCCTCCCATAAACTTGTGCCATTTTCTTGAAGAACAAATCGGCCGGCCAAATCTCCAGACGAAAGAGCAAATAACCAGACGCCTCTAAGAGCATGCTGGTTAAACCTAAACAACGCTCTCAGAGACGCAGAGACTCGACGCCGCAACCGCAGACGCGGTTCACTCTCTCATCAGAGACCTCTGAAGGATAAGCGGGGGCGGCGGCGGAGCCAGGAAAACAACCCGACCGGATTCGGAATGCGATCCTCCCCCCCTTCCGCTGGACGGATGCGGGAGACAGAAACTGACCTCGCACGGCAACACGAGCCCCTGAACCTCCGTCCGCCAGCTCATCGACGCCTCCGGCGATATCTCTGGGTCAATTCGACAGCCCCCCGATCCCAGACCCGCCGCAGCCCCGAGCGAGCACAAACCGGCGGAGGAGGAAGACGACTCCTACGAGAACCAGAGGCCGACGGAGGAGCGGAGAGCGAGCGTGAGCACGCAGCGGGAGGAGGAGGGTGGGTGGAGGCGGCAGACGAGAGTGAAGCCGCAGATCAGGCCCAACGAGGAAGGACGTCGATGCATCATCCAGTATAAATGGCGGACATTACAGGACTGGATCTGGAGCTCGGCTTAATATTTTTCCCGTATTCTTATTTTTATATTAATCCCGATAAAAAAATATTATACGCCAATAGGACAACAGAGGTTGTCTCCGAGGGGTGGTTATTCTCACCCCCCTTGGCGTCGTGTTCTGCACAGAGAGGAGGAGGTGTGGTCCCGGGGCCACGTGGGCGACGCAGGCGAGTGCCCCCGGATTCGTCTGACCGGCCCCGTTTTGTAGCGTAAACGCGCTAACCGACACCTCAGCTCCTCGGCAACGGACTCCGATGGACGGCGGAAGGAGCCGTTTTTATTGGGCCGGCCCGTTATGGATCAGTGGCTTTCGGGCCGGGCCAGTTCGGCCCGTTCACACCGGATTTTCGGGGGCCAACATTTTGCCAGTATATCGGAAAATATGACGTCATCGTTCCGGGTAATTACTGGAATACAAATAGTTTGGGGTGGTAGCGCTAGTGCTAGATAATGTGTGTGGGTTATTGCAAAGTAGGTCGAAGAGGGAGGAGCCGTTTTGCTCTGGGAGTGAATGATTCGAACTTGGACCCCCTAGGGCGGGGCCGCTCCGTCTGCAACGTCTCCGGGAAGGCTCGACCGGGTGGAGCTTGCTCTTGGCTGGTTGTGTCGCGGCGGCAGCGGCGGCAATCAGGCGGAAGAGGAAGATCGAGCTCCGCGAGCATGGAGGTTCTTCGACGTCGCTGTTTGTTTTTTTTCCCGATTCGACGGCGAGTGTGACGGGTTTCGTGCCACCGGGTTTAATGGAATTGCTTCGTCTGCGTCAGGGAGAGAAGAGGAGCGAAGAAGTTTTGCCGGTGGGAAGAAGGCACCCGATGCTGGATGAAGGGGCATTCGATGTGAAGCTGCAGCTCTGGGCTCTGCGCATTCCTCGAGAGCTCTGCAGCCGCGCGAGCCGCATCCTCAACGGGTAAGGAGACTGTTTCTTGGGGTTTTTATCTACTTTCGGAAATGGTTATCTATCAAGGCCCCCTGTCTGAGCACGCTTCCTCGTTCGAGCAGATATCTGCTGGACAGGCCCCGTATCAAGCCCATTACGGAGGACTCCTCTTCTGACAAAAACCGCCTGCTGATACTATCAGAGAAGATTCAGGACTCCGGTAAGAAAAATCTGACCACCGTCTCCTGTCGTCTAATGATGCCAGTTAGCACGGGATCACTTTGCCATTGTCTTCTACTTCATTCATCATTACGATTTTTTCCTCAAGAAGGTCCTCTGACGTGACAGACTTATCTGACATCCCGGCGGAGGCACTGAAATCTTTGAAGGAATTATGCGTGGTTGACGTGGTTCCGCATTCATTGACTCTTGGATATTCATACTGGGGGGCAGGTCGGTAGCATTCGTAACCTCAGAAATTATTTTCTTCTGTTTCTCTGCCTCATTGGGTGGTCTTTTGGAAGGTGTATCCCATTATGACTCTCTTGAATTTCCAAGCGTTTGGAGGGATATTTTCGTCTCAACCACCAAGAGTTTCTCCTGTGTATGCTTAATCCAAGAAAGCGCATTCTAAGCGTCCGGTTCTTAGACTATCTATGAATTTTTAAGCGGAAATATACACCAAACTTGTGGATATTCTAATGTTGTGTTATGCTTGTGGCGTGCATGATCTGGCTACTCATGCTTTGTTTTTTTTAATATTAGACGTTTAGTGGGCGGGAAATATGAGTCATCTCTGTTTACTTCAATCTTTGCGGTATAATCTTTTTCACGTTAACGCACGCTACATGTTGCCGGCGTTGCCTCCTCAAGTGGGACCCCGAAAAAAGTATATCTTTTCGCTCTACTTAGTTTCTCTATTTCATCTCTTTTAAATGCGGAAGGGTGAAAACTAAACTAGTTGGTCCTGCCTGATTGAATTCACCTTATGTTGGAATGTAGTTTTTGTATTTCTTTTTGGTGATTATTATTGATTTTCCCTATTAATCGTCTATAATTCACAATGACTTTTGTGTATTTTAGATTACATCTTGAGGAAGATATTGCCCCCTGGAACGGAGGTGCCTTCGTCATTTGAGACAATAGTTGAGTACTCCTTATGCCCTTTCTCTTAAAGTTAAATGTTTTCTGTGCTGACTGCGAAGTTCTTCAAAATATTTGCGTTATTTTTATTTTATATTTATTTTCATACTTTCTTGTTTTACTCAGCTTCTCACGTCCGATTTTTACAATTTAATAGTGAATACTTTATTGACATTTTCCCTTTCATCTCCAGGGCATATTGCTCATTTAAATATAACAAGTGAGCTGCTTCCCTACAAAGACGTAATTGCACAGGTTATTTATGATGTATGTCCAAATCATGTCACCTTGTATGCTTTCTTCATTAATCTTAATGTTTGAATTGAAATGATCTTTAAATTGTATAATTTGGTTCCTTCATTTTTTGATGAAATCTGCTTGCAATTTGTCCTTTTTTCTCTTATTAATATTTTGCCAACCCTCTCTTTCTCTCTCTCTCTCTCTCTAGGTCAATCACTCATTCACACACACACACACGCACGCACACATATACAGCTGTGTTTATTTTATTGGATAGACAAGTATCTCCCAACGGAGCAATGTTTCGAGGGTCGTTGAGTCTAGTTCCGAAGTTTCTTGTAGGGGTGCTTATCTGGAGAGTGAATCTCCAGCGAGTATATCCTACAAGAGAGAGTTTCTAGTTTTTACGCAGCCCCATTTTAAAGGACCACGCCATTGAGAATGTTCTTTCACCTCAAAGTCTCTTCAGTTCTCAATTAACTTCCTGATTTTATTCAGTTTATCTGTTTGGCTTTGGGTCCGAGGATTTGACATGTTTGAGGATTATATCCGCGTTTATTATGATTCAAAACTTCGTTTGATAAAAGAATGACCTATATAAAAAAAGACGAATGAATTATTTTTTTTCAATTATTAATTCTTATATTTATCGTGGCGACCTTGTTGATTTTCTTTCCTGTTCGTTCTTTTGTTCGTGAGATATCAAGTGCTCTTCATGGTCTCTTAAGCCATATTTTCCCTTTAATTCTGTTCAGGAAATACTTGACTTTCTTATTACCCTCCTTTTCTTCTCTTGATGTAGAAAAACCAACCAAGAATCAAAACTGTGGTAAATAAGGTTGGAACTATAACAAATGAGTTTCGTGTGCCAAAGTTTGAGGTATTAGCTGGAAAAGCTGAGATGATCACTGAGGTTAAGCAGTATGGAGCAACATTTCGGCTTGATTATGGTTTGGTATATTGGAACTCAAGATTGGAACATGAGCATATAAGATTGGTCTCACTATTCAGGGAAGGAGAAACTATTTGTGATATGTTTTCTGGGATCGGTCCTTTTTCAATTCCAGCCGGTCAAAAGGGTTGCATAGTTCATGCAAATGATTTAAATCCAGATAGTGTTCATTATTTAAGAATTAACGCAAAAATCAACAAGGTAGAGGGCAATGTTCATACATATAACCTGGATGCTAGAGAATTCATGCGCCATTTGATGCAAGTTTCTGAAAAGCCAGTTGATCCCTCAAAAAATAATGAAGTATGCAGTCTATCGACTAATGAAGATGGTGTTGAAGGTGAAAAGATAACCGGTACATTGTCTCTGCCTAAGTATGATGTTATTTTTCTTTTTCGTAAATTTGTATTTGACTATCTTTGCAGCTGATAATAAAGAAAAGCTGGATCTAGGCACGAAAGGTCAAGTTGCAATGGGACCATGCATGGAGATCGATGCCACTCTGAAGAGACAGTTGCAAGATGACGAAGAAAGTAGGCCCTCAAAAACTTCGAAAATTATTACTGCGCATTTTTCTATCAATTTTGTTCTTATTGATCTCAATTTCTTTATACTTTTAAGTCGGCCATCGTGTGGATCGTCTTTCATTGTGGTTAGGACTCGCATTAAAGAGGCTCTGATGTAGTTTTTGCATTTATTACTTTTTTTTATCTGGTCATAACTAAGCTCTGAAGTTGACTTAAGTGAGTCTGCTATTTATTAGGATTGTGTCTTGTGACAAATTTGTGTTGCCCCTGTCCTTAAAAATGAAGTCCAAGCACATGTTTACCCTACTTGGCCTGGGATTTTTTGTGGTGTTGCGAAAGGGAGCTCAGAGAGAGACGCCGGCATGCTATATAGATAAAATCAAGGAAACTGCACAAATGAGCCTCTAATTCTAGATGATCAATGGCTTGTTAAACATGTGTCTTCTTTGTTTATGTTCTGTTCGCAGTAGATTGATTATTCCTATCTTCATTTTATCTTCGTGTTTTTGCTTGTACAGAGTATCAGATTGTAAGTGAGGGTTGCAGGATGTCAAAGAATCAGTACAATGCAACAAAAAAGAAGAGGATGCGTGGCTCTCAGTTATCCAGTACCAAGACTTGGGAGCATATTGATCATGTGATCATGAATCTACCAGCATCTGCTATTACCTTCCTTGGTGTGTTTTTCCTTATATTTGACATCATTAATTTATCAAACTTTTGATGTGCAAAGTGGCAACTTAGAAAACTTACTTTTATGGTATTGTTTTGAAAGGCATCAATGCCTTTACATGTTCAGATGCCCCCTTTCGCTCAGATTCTTTCATGGGCATGTTAATAGATTATCATATCCTACACGCCATGCGAACTTAAGCTCTCAGTGCACCGTATCATTTTACATTAAGCTGGTTCCTTGTTTCTATTTGGATGCACACTCTAGTTTTGCACCAGAGTTATCAAGACATGAAGGAAACGCAAACAAGCAGGGAATGTGGAACCGGATTGGGAGTCTGGAATGGACATGCCAAATCCTAGTCAGGTTGTCATCTCTGTGGGGAGATTTTGATTGGGGTTTGAGGCCAGAAGATTGATGTAAATACAATTATATCTACTAAATAAGGTTACGATATCAATGCATAAAATTACGAATCACATTTTAGAGCTGGGACTTGTGGGGGGAGGACAGCTAGGTGGCAGCAGTTAGCAGCAGTGATCGATGTCAGATTACACCTAACAACAGTCAGCATTAGTTTCTTGGGTATGATTCAGGAAGGTCACGGAAAAACCTTTTAAGTATAGTGAAGTACTGTCTGATGGTTTCTTGTGTGTTTTGGAATTTACGTACCGATTTTACTCTCATTTACATATTTAGCCTTGTTGATAGGCCTCACATGCTTGAGAAAAATATTCTATGCGCAATACTGATCCTAGGTGCAGCTGCCCCTCAAGTGGAATTGCTCTTTTTGTCAATTATCTTCTCCTTCAAGTCCCATTTCGTATGACAACTTTCGTGCCCTCCACTCTGTCCTGACTATAAAGTTTGTACTTTAACCAACAGACGTTTTTAAGGGTCTTCTTGAAAGAGAACATTGGAAAGGATCCTTACCGTGGATACACTGCTACTGCTTCATGCGTTCAAACGAATCTGAAGAGACCTTGCTAGCTGTAAGTTTCTTTTGCTGGATTTCATTTGCACTGATTGATGGATCTATAAACGTGTTTCCCCGTAACTCTTATAACTGTGGTGCTGCTTTTAGTCTCCTCTTCATTTGCTTCTGGCTTATCTTAAATTTTATGTTCCCTCTGAGGCCTTGGGTTTTTTCTCGACTTTGTTTTCTTTCACGTCGTAATGTAGGCTTCAGATTTATAGCAGTAATTATGTTGAAATTCACATGCATACTATGCATATGTTCAGGAATATTTTTGCAACTAGAGCACTGTATTTGAAAGACATTATATGGTCTTATAGTAAGTCTTTATTTTACAGTCGTTGTAACAATTTAATCGCCTATCTTGCGTTTCTTAAATGCCAGAATAAAAAATTCAACTGACTAAGATATATACAAACCAATCATGGTCCAGTTGTTGAATTTCGGAGCTTCAATTAAACTAAGAGATGAGAACACTCGTCTCTCTCACTCCATTCATTTGGTTTTCTGTTCTTTTATAAACAACGTTGTAACTGCTTGTGGCATGATGTTGGCTCGAAATGGCGAATGTTAGTAACCAGTCACTCAAAGACCAGAAAGAAGCATTTGTGGGTGGCCACTCTAATACTGTTGAGATCATGCTGGTGTTTAAGAATGTTAGCAGATGAATTGACAAAAGCAGGAAGGCAGCTTCGATTCCTCTTCAACAAATAGTATTCCATTCTTTCTACTAATTCGCAGTTCTCTTATTCAATCATTCCCAGTTTCTGCCTCTAAGAATGTTGCTAGTTGTTTAAAGGTAACACTCTACTGCTATTTGACAGTCTGATTCACGTGCAGATTGCAGAGTCCATGTTGGATTCTAAGATACAAGATCCGCGGTTTCATATTGTCAGAGATGTAGCTCCGAACAAGGTGAGAGCTCACCATCTCAAATCGTACAATGAGCCGTATGGCAATTTTGCATCGGGGACGACCATGAATCATGGTCAACCTTTGGCGTTATGTAGCTTAGCTCGTATGAACTGCATCAGCAAATTGAACATGGCTAAAGCTTGATCCTTCTCATACTGCTTCTCACTTCAATATGCTGAGGTAGTTCATACGAGCTAAGCCGCGTAACGCCAAAGGTTGACCATGGCTAAAGCTTGATTCTTCTTATACTGCTTCTCACTTCATTCGGAGTGCTTCTATTTCTGCTTCATAACCATGCTTAATCATTCTTTTGTCACTATTCATGTCTTTATGAAGAGATTTGCTTAACCATCTACATAAAACATTACAGTAATCGTCCAAAAAAGATATGCAAATCGTGAATGTTTATCCTAAATCCTTAACCTGTTAACCTAGATTTTGCCTCTGATATTTGGTCAGGCTCTTAAACTTTTGATAAAAAAAAAAAGAAGGTTTTTTCTCTGTAATAGGCACCAGCATGGTGTACTGTTGTCAGAATTCTCAATTGTGGTGGTACTCACAGGTTCTCCCGAACAACAACTATGAGTTAGGGAAACGTGTTATGGGGTAATCCTCAAAAGTTTTCCTCGGGCCTCGTATGCGTGCATCAAAGGGGAAATTCTAAATTGTAATCTTTTTTCCTATAGAATCCCTAGGTATGCTGCATTGTGGTTCATGCTGTCTCCATTTGGCAATGCTTAATCTCTTTGATGGCTGTGCATTAGGTTGTAATTCTATAGGCCTCTTATGATCTTCTGATCCAGGGATGTATGGGCCTGGTCATTTGTCTTCCCCATGTCTAGGTTTTCATTTCCTAGACCAACAATCTTCGGTGGCGCCTCACATTCTGAAGGAGAGGCATCCTTCTTGAACAATCAAGGGCTACGTGTTTTTTTTTCCCCTCCAGATTAAACAAAGTTATTCCCCGTATAAAGTTTTTTTGAGTGAAAATCAACATGGTCGTGCCTTTATTTTGTTCTTGGGGGGGCTGATGCACCAAGAAATAGGAGCCATACGTGCAGTATTATTGAATTAATGCAGGATTTCTCTGATATCACAGGGCTTAATATTTTTCTTTGGGTTGCAGGCTATGGTTTGCTTCAGCTTCAAGTTGCCAGGGGAGTCATGCTTCAGAGCAGAAAAATCCCATTCCCCCAGTAATAATTTGTGACATTACGTTCTAAGTTAATACTGATAAGCTGCCTCTCCCTAGCCATGATCCTTCCATAATTGTCAATCAAAAACACTTTTTTGGATTATATAATGACATCAAGTGAGAAAAGATTTCTCCGAAGCCCCATGTGAAGAACTGACCCATGCTTCAATGAAACTTCCCCGGGAAGCAAACTTGATGAACCCAAGATCTGATACCCGATCTAATTTTATTTTAGTTTTTTTTAACTTTCTTTCTTTATTAGCGTTCTTCTCCAGCTAGAGACTGCGGTGATCAGAGAGGGCTGGGTCAGCTTTCAGCCGCCCATTTTTTGAATCGAGATGGGACTTGCATCCCCCTGAGTTAGATCAAGATCAGCCGAGATCTACCCATTTTAGGATCCCAGGCTATGATTCCTTGGCAAGTACGGAGCCTTCGCCGAGTCCTCTCATGTTGGGTCGACGGGGTTGCTGTGGGCAAGCGGTCAAAGAGGCAGCTTGGGGGTTGGGCGCCTTGGGATTCTGTTCCTTCTCTGGCAGTCGCACAAAGGGGGCAGGGAGGGCTCCTCGGAGAGGGGCGGGCAAAGAGGGTGAGAATCGCGGGAAAGAAGAAAAAAGAAGAGCCTTGGTAGGTTTTTTTTTCCTTTATTTTTTTCTCCGCGAGAGCCGGCCGCCTTGGGTTCCTTCGGTGAGGACCGGAAGACAAAAGGGCTCTCTTGACTGCCGCCCCCGCGTCAGAGGATCGGATCCCTCTCTCTCTCTCTCTCTCCCTCTCTCTCTCTCTCTCTCTCTCTCTCTCTCTCTCTCTCTCTCTCTCTCTCTGAGGGGGAAGTGTAATAGATCGGAGTTAAAGTGAGTGGCATCGGCAGGGGCAGTTGAATGGCCTTAGACCGCAGCCATGTGGGTCCGACAGGGTTGCTCTTGGGGAGCTGTGTGGGTGGACCCACCGTCGTTTTGGGACTGCGACTCACGGACCAAGTTAGGAAGAGAGAGAGAGAGAGAGAGAGAGAGAGAGAGAGAGAGAGAATGTAGATAATCTCATACTATATGCTGCCATCATGCGCAAGAATGATTTCCGTCAGCCCCCACACACTTAACGACGAAAGGGAAGTTGAACAGAGCCCAGTGAAGAACTGCAGCTAAAGTAACACGAGGAGAGTGCAAGAGAGAGAGAGAGAGAGAGAGAGAGAGAGAGAGAGAGATGACCCGCTGTCTGGAAATGCGTCGAGCGCGAGTAGAAGGAAGGCAGGCATAAACGGAAGGAATGTAGCTCCCCTCAGACGCTTCTGGCAAGCATCTCCTGGTACCTCCTGTAGGATTCCTGCTTCTCGAGCCTGAACTTCTCGTGGCAGCTCGCGATGAACCTCTCCGCGAGGCGGTCGATCTCGCCGGGGTCATCCTGCTCACGCGCGGGGTCCTCCGGGTGATTCTCCTCCAGCCATTGCAGGTACCCGGAGAGGTGCGGCTGCACGCCACACTCGACCTCCTCCTCGCAGGGGGTGGTGATCACCGAATTCCACGTGGAGTCGTAGTACAGATGGCTCGGGTCAACGCCGATGGCGCTGGGATGCCCCGCCATGGGGAGAACGGGAGAGGAAGAGCAGCCATAGCCGATCTGTATCATGGAGAAGTACTTTCTCCTCTTCCTCCTCCTCTTAAGATCGCAGCGGTCGTCTTTCCGCCTCCTCAGTAGCCCTGCTACCGCCGACCGGAGCTTGGAGAAGGCTCCGGCGACTTGGATCACGCCGGGGAAGAGGTGCTCCTCGAGGAGGGACTTCACCCTCTCGTGGGCCGAGCGAGGATTCGCCGCCCACTTCGGCGAGGCGGCGCCGCCGCCGCGGAGTTGCCGGAGGGATCTCGTCTGAGGTTGGCGAGCCATTTCGTCGAGCACCCCCGAGGGATCAATCCCCCCCCTCCCACCACAGTTTTATATACCCGACGAGGAATGGAGCATCCGGAAAACCTACCCCTGGCTATCAACTTATTTACTAAATTACCCTTATGCTACTCCCTAAATACCAGCACAGTAATACAGTTGATCGGAAAGGGTATTTAAGACTTTTCACATATTGTTTCTTTCCTCATGACGGTCGGTCCCCTAGACGTGACGGCTCCGATATTTCCCCTCCTAGAGAGCGCTTTGTCACGCGCGTTCCGCCACTCAGCCGGCATCCCGGGCGTGGACAATAAGCAAACCATCCGCCCCTACGCGTGGGAGTAACCGACCCCGAGGAGACGATCTCCTTACTCTAACTACCCTCCGCCCGGACAGAGCCGTTACCAATTATCACCCTCTACACGCACGTGCGTTTCTCACGTGTCAACGGTTACCAACTTGCCCAGCCTGCAAGCCTGTGAGCACGTGCCCTCTTATCGCACGCGCCAAGCCGCCGCAGCCAAGCGCACTCCAATTGCTCCATTTATTTCCGGCGCTCACATAGGGATAGTCATCTTTGACTGCAGGAGAAGTCAACGTACGGCAGATGACAGAGAGGAAATTTCGACTCCATTAGGGCGGCGACTTATTCCTTCAGCTGAGTGGAAGCTGCCAGCCCGATTCGGAAACCAGCTGGGTAAAATCCAAACGGCCTTCAAGAAAGATGCCTGAAGCTGCGAGTGAGCCGCCGCCGCGGCCGAATGCGGCCTACAGGGAGGGAAAGAGCAGACGCATTCGCTGACGTGAGCTCGCTCACAGCTGCGGTGTGATAGCTCTCCCATAAATGGCCTCCCCTGGGGAGAGGAAGAGGGGATCGGCGGCGGCGGTGGGCTGAGGGCCATGGCGGAGGAGCGGGGAGCGGCGGCGGGGGAGGGGGCTCTGCGGCAGCCGTGGCGGAGCCTGGAGGGGAAGGTGGTGATGGTGACCGGCGCCTCCTCCGGGCTGGGCCGGGAGATCTGCCTGGACCTCGCCGGAGCCGGATGCTTGATCGTCGCGGCCGCCCGGAGGGTCGACCGGCTGGTTTCCCTCTGCGAGGATATCAGCCGGTTGGCTCCGCCGCAGGCGGCGACGTCGGCGGCGGCGGTGGAGCTCGACTTGAGCGCCGACGGGAGCTCCATCGAGCGCTCCGTGCAGAAGGCCTGGGACGCCTTCGGCCGCATCGACGCCCTGGTCAACAACGCCGGAGTTCGAGGTATTCCCCTCCATCTTCCTCGCCCAGTTTCCGATCATCCCCCGTCAGGAGATCCGGCAGAAAGCGAGAGAGAGAGAGAGAGAAATCTGTTCTTCGCCAGCAGAAGGCCCAGAGGGATGATGCGAGATCTTCCTTCGATCGGAAAACCCATTTGAAATGGAGGCCTGGTGCAGGAAGGGGCTTCTCGATTTGATTTCCCTCTCTAGAAAAATTAAATACTTAAAAGCGGGGGACCGGGGGGGGGCCTGCATTAGAAATCCGAACGGCGTGGATTTTTCCTCTTCCTGGACCCATTCTTCTTAGCCCAGAATGGGTGCTCCAACGTAAAAAAATGGCGCCTTTTTCTAACCATGGCTATGGATCAGGAGCCGTCCGTTCCCCCATTGACTTGCCGGAAGAGGAGTGGAGCAGCGTTCTTGCCACTAATCTGACGGGGACGTGGCTGGTGTCGAGGAGCGTCTGCCGGCGGATGAGGGACGCCGGCCGGAAGGGGTCCATAATCAGCATCTCGTCCATCGCCGGGCTTGATCGGGGTCAACTACCCGGAGGGCTTCATTACACCGTGTCGAAGGCGGGAGTCAACTGCATGACCAAGGTAATCCCCGGGCCTGTTCTCTGTCCTGCAATTGGTGGGGGCGGGTTCCTGGCGTTGACCTTTTGTCTGAAGAGTCCTGCGATGGGGGACAGGTGATGGCCTTGGAGCTGGCGCCGCACAAGATCCGGGTCAACTCGATATCCCCGGGCCTGTTCAAGTCGGAGATCACCGCCGGCCTCATGGAGAAGGAGTGGCTCAACACGGTGGCCGCCAGGACCGTACCGTTGGGGACGTTCGGCTCGTCGAATCCGGCGTTGACCTCCGTCGTCCGCTACCTGATCCACGACTCGTCGGAGTACGTCAACGGAAACGTGTTCATCGTCGACGCCGGCGCTACTCTCCCGGGCATCCCCATCTTCTCCTCCCTCTGATCCGGGCGGCGCCCAGCCCCTCCTCCGTGAGTCTGTTAGCTCGCCAGGAGCTTCAACCATCTGTTCGGACGTTCATCTGGCAAATTCATGCCTGTAAGTTCCGAGAAAGAAGCTAATGAAACCAGGCTTTGACCAGAAGATTCCACAACCGCAGCTCGCCGTAGAGACCGATCAAGGCCGGGGGTATCTACTTTCCGGCGGAAGGGCTTTCGGCAAGGCGGCTCCCACCGGGGCAAAACGAGATTCCGCCGCCATCAGATCGGTTCGCCCGAGCTCTGGAACCTGCTTATCTCAGATCCAGGTTTTCGCACTGGATTCAGACCTCGGCACTGCTTCTTCCTAATCGTGGATTAGATAGGAAACCAGGACGCTTCTCGTGCGTCTTCTCCGGCGTTTGTTCGATCCGGCCGGCGAGGGTCGGCCGCTGCGCATCCCCATCCGCCGAAGAACATGCATCATTGTATTCGAACATTGAGAATGAAGTCTCCTGGAATCGATGCTCCTCCTGTTGTTCTTGGGATACAGAGCCCCGTGTTCCGATAAGACGAGACAGCAGAGAGAGAGAGAGAGAATTGAGGGAGGGGAAATGAACTCGAGAAGCATTCAGGGCAGCTCACAGAAGCGCCATGGATCATCGTCTCGCGGTTCTCGCTTCGAACCCCCCGCGGAGGAAGATCCTCACATGGGTCTCCCCTGGTTCGATCGCCGGCTCGATCCGCGACCTGTCTTCCCGCCGCCGCCGAGCTTTCCCACAGACGGGGGAGATCATGTTCATCCCCGCCATCAGGATACGCTCGAATGGCTGGTGAAGCTTCAGATGGAGCGGCACCAGAGCCCCAGCGATCCAGAGTCGGGCATGGGGAGCTCTGGTGCCGGCGCTGCTAGAGTAAGCACTTTCATGCTCTCTGCTTCTCCATCTCCTGACTCTCCCGTGATGGCGATTCTTTTCTGTGATAAGGTCAGCCTATGCGAATCAAACTCTCCGAAAAAATGGGAAAACCTCGAGCTCCCGCTCATGGGGGTCCCGCTCATCCCCACCTCTGCTCCTCCCAGGGCGCCTGTCCCGCCCAGAACCCGGATCAGGTGGACGCAGGAGCTCCATGAACGCTTCGTCGAAGCTGTGGGTCGCCTCGGAGGCGCAGACAGTGAGTCGGGCTGACCATGCCTGCCTTGACATGGTGGAGTGGGAGCTCGCTCCAGGTCCTGACATGGCTTCCTCGGTGAACGCAGGGGCGACTCCCAAGGGGATTCTGAAGCTGATGGAGTCGGAAGGGCTGACCATCTGCCATGTCAAGAGCCATCTGCAGGTAATCCTGCAGAGAACACGAACGACGATATCTCTGCGTCTGCAAAAGAGCTCGAATCATCGTTTCATCTCATCATCCACAGAAGTATCGGGCTGCCAAGAACATACCGGACCCCCAAGAATGCGCCTCTTCTTCCCTTCGTGTTGCAGGTGGAAGTAAAGGCGAAGGAGGCTCCTTCGGTCGTCTTGACAGATTAGATCCAAAAAAGTACATTCCCAATGGCTCGAATCAGTTTTTTCAATCATTTTTGAGCAAAAGTCAGCCCAATGCTGTTCTTTAATCTGTTCTACTTTTCTGGGCAGCAGAATGCATATGGCAGAAGCCCTGAGACTGCAGCTGGAGGTGCAGAGGCGTCTCCACGAGCAGCTGGAGGTGCGTGAACTCCGCTGATCCGCTGCCCCCCATGGACTGGTTCATCTGGATTACTGCCCATTGACTTTTTTCTGCTCCCGGAAATCTCTGGCTCCGCAGATCCAACGGACGATCCAAAAAAAATTTGAAGAACAGGGCAGACAGCTGCAGAAGATGTTCGAGCAGCAGGAGAGGGCAGCCAGGAGCCTGTTTGAGAAACAGGGCCCGGAGGTGCAGGCTCATGACGAGGGAAGAGGACCAGAGATCACCCATTTTCCGCCGAAGATCAGCTAGTTTTCTTCGGATTTCACCGATCCTCAACTATCCACACCTCATGTAATCATCGCATACTAGAACAATGTTTCCTCGCCCTAAGAAAATCCACGAGCCGCCTGCATCTGGAGCAAGATGATCTCATATTCAAATACCAGAGCTTGTTTTAATCAGGATGACTGCTACCCTACATGGATCTGCGCAAGCTCTAAAGAGGAAATATACGAAGCAGGCGATTGCCCGAAAAAAAAATCTGAACCCAGATGCATCAGATGGACGAAAAACCTGTAGATTCAGCTCAGAGAGATGGCCTTCTTCAAGCTTTCCCATTTTTCCGGACCGTCGGGGTGAAGATTGACGAAATAATTGAGAAATCTGTCGTTTGATCCTGCGAGAATCGTGCTCAGAGACAGTATCTGTTTGGCCATGCCTCTCTCTTTGAGCCAGGTGTACATGGAAAACCTGAGCTTGATTCTCCGCGGACTGTAGCAGAGGTAGGTGGGAAAGGTTAAGAGGGATTCCACAGGATAACCCAACTCGCGAACCAGGTAGTCGATCTTCCCCTTCAGCACGGCCGTCCGCTGATTGAGCATCGACGGAGCTTCCTTCACGATGCTGGCGACGTCGTGACAGTCCAATCCGGCGCCCACCAGGCAGTCGAATCTCTCCTGCAACTGGTCCCCTCTGCCTCTGAACTTCCTCATCGCCACCACCATTTCGTCCGAGTTCTCCACAAACCCTAGCTTCAGCAGGAAGATGGTCTTCTCGTGAAGATGATTGCCGCCGGACGCCGCCGGGAGGCCGGCCTTCGGCTCCGCCACCAGGTTACTCACCCGGCGCGGGTCCTCGGTTATCATCTCGCACAGCTCTTCGCAGCCCATCTCCAGGTTTGACAGCACGGAATCTGGTTTCTTGGGCGGGGAGGATCCGAGGACCTGCGGATGATCGCATAAGATGCTGGCGATGCGCCCGCTCTCCATCCCGATCGTCAGGAGGAAGTTCATGGATTGCCACAGGTTCTTGACGCCGCTGCCATCTAGAATCTGAGGATAGCGGGAGAACAACCGAAGAACATTGCTCTCTCCCGCGCCCAGTTTGAGTAACATGGCCACGAGCACGTAGATCTTCTTCCCGGAATCATCGAACAGGAACCTGGGGTGCTCTCTGATCAGCCTCTCCAGATCCCCCTCGTCGCAGCCCATCTGATCCAGAAACTCCAGCATCTTGAGCATTCGATCCCACCGGTAGGTATTTTCTTCGGACAAGCACCGCCTGATCCAGTCGTGCCCGATGCCCGCATCCTCCAGCCTTCCAAGAACTTGGAGGAAGTCCCGGTGGACGTCGCCGATCAGGAGCGACGGGCAGCAGGCCACCAGCTTGATGACGGTGGGGATGCTCAGGCCGAGCGCCTCGTAGGCGGAGAGCTTCGAGGCGAGCACACCGCGGCCATATCCGAAGATCTCTCTGGCCTCCTTGTAAATCTTCCCGATCTTCCCCCTCGGCACCCCGTAGTTGCAGAGGACGTGGAAGTTCTCGAGCATGGCGCAGTCGTCGCTGAGGAAGAAGAAGTTGCGCGGGAGGAGCTGAGGAAGCTCCGACGGCTTCAGCCCCAAGCTCTCGAGGAACGGCTCGAACTCGTTGATGGGGTGGTAGCGGAGGAACCTGGTGAGCGACCGGCCGACCTCCTGCTTGCCTTCGAGGTTCGCAATGAGATTCCGAAGGAAGGTCGGAGAGTTCTTGCTCATGTGCTCTGCGTCGGTGAAGTGCAAGCTTCTGGTGTTGTGGAGGTAATCGCAGAGGGCGTCCTGTGCCTCGCTGCGGGCGACGCGGGGAATCCGAGCTTTCCGAGGACGCATCGGCGCGGCGGAGCTGACGGCGACGGGGAGAAGAAGCTCCCGGGCGCCGCCGGCGGCCGAGAGAGGGAGATTTGCAAGCTTATACAAAGGCGAGGGGCTAGGAACCAGAGAGATTCCGCTGGAACAGGCGGACAGCAGCGCCTTCTCCATTGCGGAATGACGCCGAGCTTGGCGCATCAACTGCTCAGCGGCCCCAGAATCAGCGAATTTGAGGGCACCATAATATGCCAAGATGCCGCTTCCCCTCTCCCACGAACGTCGGCAAAACCCTAATATAAAAGCTTCTGAAGGATTCGGGGCTCTGGGGGGCACCATGAGGATCAGCCGGGTCCTGCACCGCGATCTGATCCTCCTGGGCAAGTGTTTACCTCGTCGTTCCCTGGAAGATCTCCCTCCCCGTCGCCATGAACCCCGAAGATACATACAGACATTAATTTTCCTCCAGGTTATCTATCTACAGCATATGGGGAGCTTCGTCCAGCCTTGACAGAAAACCAGTGCCGCAATCCCGGAGAGTTCGCCGTTCAAGACGAAGTCGAGAGCTCAAGAGGAGCAGGAGAGCATGGCCACGCCGGGCCGGTAGGCCCACGCGGGCGGAAGCCGAGCGTACTTCTCCATCCCCGGCTGCTCGTCGAAGGGCCGCTGCACGACCTTCAGCAGCCTCCGCACCTCCTCGTAGTCACCCTGCTCGGCGGCGTCGATGGCGCTCTGGCAGAGGTAGTTCCGGAGCACGTACTTGGGGTTCACCGCGTCCATGGCGACCTTCCTCTGCTCGTCCGGGACCCCGCCGGCGACCAGCTGCGCATCCAGGAGACAGAACCCGAGAAGATCAGTCACTCCCCCACCCACCCTACCATAGGAACGAACGTATCGAGCTACGAAAATCTACACAAACGGAGATTCAGGAGCAGAAATTCGAGCACACTCGCCTCCTGGACGTAAGACTTCACCCAGCTGGTCCACGCCTCCTTCCGCTCCGGGCCGATGTCCAGCAGAACAGCCCTGAGCGGGGTCAGCAGGTCCTTCTCATCCATGTCCGCCGCCGCCTTCACGTTGGACAGCCGCCGGAAGAAATTCGTGTAGTCGACCTTATCCACGGACAAGTTGCTGAGGAGCTTACTGACGAGCTCCTCGTTATACCCGGGCAAGCCCAGCTTCCTGGTCATTATGGACTTATACTCCTCAATGAACTTTTCCCTGTACCTGTCCAGCACACGAAGAAGCTGATTCAGAGGGGCTGGGCAGTCCTAAAACCCTGCAGGAGGAGTCAGACCGGCTCACCTCTCCCTGGCCCGGTTGGCTTCTTCCTCTGAAATCAGCTTGGCCGCTGACAGGGTACTGGCGAACTGGGCCACGTTCCACAGACAGACGTCCGGCTGGTTGGCGAAGCAGTACCTTCTTCCCGGCAGGTCCGTCGTGTTCGGAGTGTAGCTCGGATCGAAGGCATCGAGGAACCCGAAGGGCCCGTAGTCGATGGTGAGCCCCAGCAAGCTCATGTTGTCGGTGTTCAGCACCCCGTGCGTGAAGCCCACGCCCTGCCAGCTAGCGACCAAGGAGGCCGTCCTCTCCGCCACCTCCATGGCCCAATCTGGCATCGTCGACCTCTGTTAGTCAGTACTTGAGCGGTGCTCCCGCTATCTAAAAGCGTGGCAGTGATGGAGATCATCACCTGCATATTTATTGCTCGAGGCCTCGCTCTCGTGGGTCTTCTCCAGGTGGGGGAAATGGTGCCGGATGGCGTAGTCGGCCACGAGGCGGACGATCTCATGGTGTTCTCCGCCCCTGGACGCGTGGATCTGGAAGGAACCAAATCTCAGGAAGGACGGGGAGACCCTGCACACGATCGCGCCGGGCTCCTGCTTCGGATTCCCACTGCAGTTCAAGTCGAACGGTGAGCTTCCATATTTTCCATGGATTCAGAACCAGCAACAACAAGAAGGATTGCATTCATCTGATGACGGAAAATGCATGGAATTCCCCGCAACGCAACGCAGAGGGAGGGCGTACTCATAGAACATGTCCCGGTAGACAAGTTCGCCCGTGGTGACGAGGCAGAGAGCCCGGGTCGTCGGAATCCCCAGGCCATGCATGGCTTCGCTGGCGAGGAACTCACGAACGCTGCTGCGCAGGACGGCGAGGCCGTCGGCGAATCGGCTGTAGGGGGTCTTCCCGGCGCCCTTGAGCTGCAGTTCCCATCTCCCGCCGCGAGAATTCACCAGTTCTCCAATGGTGATCGCACGGCCATCCCCAAGCTGCCCGGCCCACACACCGAACTGATGCCCTCCATAGCACTGGGCGTACGGCAACCTGCAAAAGCCGACGCGCGGAGTCGACGATGAATTCGAGCAAACGCCTGAACAGAATACCAAGCGCCGATCTCTCAAGGAAGAAGAAAGCTCGCTCTTACCCTCCAGCCAGAGGCGAAGCGCCGGAGAATATCGCAGGGAAATCCGCCCTCTGGAATCTGAAATATATCAGAGGGCTCGAACGTAAGTACAAGGCGGCTGCCAAAGATGAACACTTGCACATGCCATTTTCTTCATGAGAAATCCGCAAACGCATCACGGTGGAAGCAACGATCGTACACCGAAAAAATAAAGTTGCCCAGAAAAGCTTCCGATTTTATTTATATAGAATGAAAAATAAGTATTATGCTCGACGATGGCAGTCGAGCGAGCCCCGAAGATGTGCATAATTATGTCACTAATTTCCTAGCCACGACATGCTCAATGGAAAGCCGCTGGATCAGTTGCTCTTGATAGCCTCGCCATACAGCGACGGAGACCGGGTGGCTGTCCAACCCAGCTGCGCCCCATAGGAGCTATGAAACCGCAGGCAGCAAAAATCCAGCCGGGAGCCCATGAACGCCCCTAAAAATGTGCTCCTCCTTATTGTCCTTCCCATGAAGGCCACTGTGGATAAAGCAGGCCACTTTCTGAACGAGCTCATGAGATCCCAGCCACGGAGCAACATCTCCTTTAACGCTTGATTTATCTCCTAAATGGTCACAGAATCCTGCATAAAATCCTCTGGACACTTGATAATTTGCATGCCAAAGACAGGGCCAACGGGAAATGTTCTTAGTTTTCTGCCAAATGAGAGGTGCATAAGAGAAGCCATATCTGGTAATGGGAGGGGACGTCAGGCATGCTGAAAACCACAACTGCCAAATATAGCATGATGACTCACTCTGCAGGATCCAAATCCAGCAGTTCAGCAACCGACTCGGACCAAGCAACGAGCTCAGGCTTCCCCACTTTGGCAGAAGGAGATATTTTTGAGTAGCATGCACCTACAACCTGCAACCCAAATTCGAGGAGAGGATTCTCCATGTAATTTCTGAATTGATTGAGAATATTATATACAACCCTGAACAAAAAAAAACTGTATTTGGTTTTGAAAAATAAAATGCCAAATGTGGTATCCAATTAGATCAGGCAGTAGTAGATGTCATTTGGTTTTTTTTTTTCCGTAAATGGAGCTCCATTCTGACTCGAAACATGATCTACAGTGTTTCAAACATCAGAACAATTTTTATGCATCCAAAAATGTAGCATGGAAATCATTTTAAGAAGTCTTTTTTTTTCCACAGATTAAACATTAAAGGAGGGTTATTTTTCAAGAAGGCGCCTTCTTAGCCAGAGTTTTTCGTCTCCAAACCTCTCCAGGACTGCAACTCTGGGCGTGCCAATGTGCACAATCTTCCTGTTAATTCCATGGTTTTGCTGAATAACCAATAGTCCGTCAATTCAATAAAAACAAATATCGATTTCCGCCCACTGACGACAAGCTAATTGATCCAAAACTAAGATTGGAAGGCATAAGCGATTTCTTTTTTCACAGATGGAGATTCTTCACTGCCACCAGGATCGTGTCAACACGTCATATGAACTCCTCTAGATACCATTACAGACAGGACGGAAAATCAAAGCAGCTCAAGGAATTTCCGCTTCTGTGAGATTAATTTTTTAAAAAATGTTTCATGACAGGGAGACCGGAGATTTTAGAAACGGGCGCCGAGAGCTCCCCGGTATCAGCGATCGAGATTCAGAGCCAATCTTACTGTCCTATAAAGACTGCGTAAAGGAAAGGTACCAGGCAATCAAACCAAGATCATAATTTCGGTGGGTTTTTTTTCCGCTGAACAGGTAATCGGGGTGCTCGTCAACGCTGATGGCAGAAGAAGTTTACCTCTCGGGGGGTGACATCCGTCCTGGGATCTCCCGGTAGCTCCCTCACGAAAGAGTGGTCCCAGTTAAGTTCCTCCAGGCGCAGCAGCCTTCCCCTCTCTTTGCTGTTCTTCGCCGACTCTCCGACGCACTCCGCAGACACCGCGGGTGACTCCGCCGCCTGATTCCGCTCCATGGATGGCGACTCAGCGAAGCCCACGAATCTCCGCACCAGCTTGTGCACGGGTTCGCCCCCCCGCAGAAGAGAGAGGCCCCGATGTCCAAGGAGACCCCGCGAGCCGCCCCAACCCGCCGCCGCCGGAACCCTCCCGGAGGCGAGACGGTAAGCGAACCACCGACCCGGCGCCGAGGGAGACGCAGAGGTGGGCAACCCAGAGAGAGCGGCGCGGCAGGCGCGAGGGGACGACGAGAGGGACGCGAGGTGGAAATGGCCAACCATCGCGACCCGCAGATCCCTTTTCTATCACGCCCTCCTCCCTCCCCTCTCTGGCTCCACGCAGCCGGGAAATTAGCCCTCTGGAGCCCCCGGTCAGAGAGGCGACGCAGCACGCCGACAGTCCGCCTCATCGGATGGATTGGCCACGGGCCTTGCGGCAGGCCGCCTTCGGACCGCAAGACTCCTGACCCTCCAACATGGAACCAGACCCCCTCGCCACCACCGACGAGTCTGGTCCAGAATTTACTCCACCCCACGTCCGATAAAGAAATCTGCTCTCGGGAAAAATCTGATCTTTAATCGCGACTTAGATCTCGTAGATCTCCATTGGGCACGAAAGTTGGGGGCCAAAAACACGGCAAAAATGAACATCATCTTGGCCCACGGTTCCACCTATGGAGAGCGTCGTAGGCAGGGCCCTCCATCTTGAAGTGGCCGACTTCAAGTGGGTCTTAGAGGTACGTCAGAGAGTTCTAGTTCATGTGTTCTGCGTTGCGGAGGTAATCGCAGCGTGTACTGTGATGTAGCTAGTGAAGGGGATTGAAGCATCATCTTGTAGATCTGATGCAAAAGAACTAGAGAAGAGAGAGAGAGAGAGAGAGAGAGAGAGAGAGAATAATTTGAACACATACGTTTATAGTCGCACACAGATCGAGTTTACTTTCAAATATCATTTCTTGCAGCTCCCTAGCGGCAAAAACATATTTGCGTGTCCTAGTTACATGAGATGGTTGCGCCCCTCTTGTGTTACGCACCAAGATCAAGGTAAAACTCTGGAGAAAATGACATAAATGCCCTTAGAGTTAAAATTTTTCTCCTAGGGCACTGTACCACTTGAGACTCACTATCAAGGGACAATGTCCATTTGATTCCCCTCTTGGAGCCCCCCACTAGGTCATTGTCAAGTTATATCCAAGTACTCATCAAAGAGTTTATTGTAACCCAACATGAGCTACTACTAGGAAATCAATCCCCACAGCTTCAACAAGATTCTACTTAGCTATTGATTGATCTTTGAGCAAAGGCAGGTTGTTCTTGATTAATTTTCTATGGCAACCATTTTCATCAACATTTCATTGAATTATTGATTTGTTAATCATTTCAAGTACCAAAGTTCCATCTTATAATAAGTCACGAGTGAAGTGATACTTCAATTATTAGTTAAGTGCATGGCACTCCAATTATCAAAAAGCAGCATGACATTTTCGTACTTCCTACCAAATTCAGTAAGAAATTATTAAGCCAAATCATTTGTCCATTTACTTTTGTAATTGCAGCATACTTAACTTTTTGCTGAGAGATGAAGATAATATTATGCAATTGAGAAACTCAACTTATGATAGTACCACCTAGAGTTTAGATGCAATAGATAGTGCTCTCTTTGTGTTGACAATTTATGTTATGTATCTCTTGTTTAATAGAAAATCTATGAGACAACCATATATTGTTCTCTACTTGAATCAACCATGAAATTAATAATTCTACTACATATGCAATGTGGTTTGGTGCAGACCACATCTTGTTGCTTCTTTACTATCTCAAGCAGTTGATCCTTTTAAAGCTGAAAATGATTCATTAAAGGAGTACTCACAAGAATTATTACTTCTCTAGTGAATATGCAAAGCATTTTTAAAAATTTTTCAAATTATCTTTTGAGATAATATCAAGTGATCATCACTTTCTCACAAGTACAAGTGATTATCACCCCAAAATTATTTTATTGCATTCATATCTTTCATACTAAATGTATTTATTAATTCCTTGTTAACTTCATGATTTCTTATTTATTTATCCTTTTAATCAATATATTATCAACACAAGGTAATAAGTTGATATAAGACTTATCAATTTTCTTCAAATAACAACAACAAACTATTGGCATTTTCATTAAGTCATTCTTATTTGTAAAGTTATCAAATTTCTTATACTATTTTTGTATGTACTTGTTTAAGCCCATAGATACTATTCTTCAAATTACATATTTAATTTTTTTTATCAAAAATACTATTTTTTATCATAAAAATATCTTCTTCTAAGTCACCGTGAATAAAGATTATTTATATCAAATTAATTCACATAAAGTTTTTTTACAATCATAATACACAAAACCAATCTCATTGCAATCAAATTCACAACATGAGTGAAAAAAATTATATAACTTATCTCTTATTTTTGTTCAAAAGCCCTTGTCCATCTATGTGTCACCATGTTTTTCTTCGACTTGATACATTCACTTATAATGGAGCACTTTCTTTTTAGTTGGTAATAGAGTTAACACTCACATCAATTTTTCTACATGAAATCCAATTTATCTTGCATTGCCAACTCTCACTTCAATGATTTCCACATCCTTAACTTTTGTATAAGGTTCAAGTTCCTTGTATCAATTAATAGAAAATTTAGTGTATAATTAAATAATACATTTTAGGTGGCCTTCATAATATGTTAGACCTTGTTAAAATACATGAGTTGAATTGACATATTTGTCAAAGAGTCTATTAGATCCCATTATGACTCAATATAAAATCATCTCCAAAACTCTAATAATCAAAGTTAAATAGAGATTAAGTTTGGTCTTTCAATCCATAATAATGTAAATTTATGTAAAGTTATCTCATTTCAAATTGATATAATTGAAAACTTCAACCTTTGAATTCACAAGAGAGTGATTTGTATTCACAATATCAAAATGTTGCCTTAAATCTACAAGAGAGACGTATAAATCTATAAGTAAAGATATGAGATCTCAAATGAGTAAAACATTTCAAAATTCTAAATAATATCTTTAGGGTTGTTATGTGAGACTTTTAAACATGTGAAATTTCTATTAAAGTGTCTCATAAAGGTGGTTCAGTTATGATGGCACCTTAAAATAAATTTAAGAAGTATTTGAATAAATTTAATATTACTAAAAGAGAAAATAAATTATAAATAAAAATTAGTCTTAAACTTTTATGATGAGTTTTTCTATGAGCTATTTCATGTATTGCACCAATTCACATCCAAAGTTCGTTCTTCATAACTCCTAGACTTCTAGTCCATTCATATGCATTTTTTGAGAATACGTAAGCCTAAAAGAGTTGAATACAACAAGATTGAGAAGAGGCTCATGAGCACCACTTACTACTAAGAGATGAAAGTTGACAAAATTGTAGAAAGATGAACCATTGGAGACTTGAAGTACTCTTTAGTAATAGAGTGACAATGAAAACTTATCTATTACATAATGGAGTAGTGTTTAACACATCAACTACGTAGTGGCTTCAATACTAGAAAAACTTGAGTCATAATAATTGGCTAAATGGCTTAAATAATGTTTACCCTTTCAAGACCTCAATAAAGTTCCAAACTAAGACATCCATAGAATGTTGGAAGGCTACTAAAAATAAAGTATAATTATCTTTCAAGGATTCATAATTTGGGACATCATGTAGAATAAGGGAGTTCTCCTTGAAGGGCCCACAATGTTTGATCTTCCACTAACCCCTCAAGCAACTACGTAGAGAGACCTTCCTCATGGACACATATTTGTCACTTAACCTATTTAGCCCAACTGCTGAAGATCTCCCTCCCCATCGCAATGAATCTGGAAGATAGTATCACAATCCCTGAGAGTTCGCGCGTATTTTTAAACACTTCGGCAGTTCCGGTGGCTGCCGAGGGAGAATAAGAGAGGTCAAGAGGAGGAGAGCATAGAGACGCCAAGCCGGTGGGCCCAAGCGGGCGGCAGCAGCGCGTACTTCTCCATCCCCGGCTGCTCGTCGAAGGGCCGCTGCATGACCTTCAGCAGCCTCCGCACCTCGTCGTAGTCACCCTGCTCGGCAGCGTCGATGGCGATCTGGCATAGGTAGTTCCTGAGCACGTACTTGGGGTTCACCGCGTCCATGGCGGCCTTCCTCTGCTCGTCCGGGACCCCGCCGGCGACCAGCTGCGCATCCAGGAGACAGAACCGAGAAGATCAGTCACTCCCCCACCCACCCTACCATAGGAACGAACGTATCGAGCTACGAAAATCTACACAAACGGAGATTCAGGAGCAGAAATTCGAGCACACTCACCTCCTGGACGTAAGACTTCACCCAGCTGATCCACGCCTCCTTCCGCTCCGGGCCGATGTCCAGCAGAACAGCCCTGAGCGGAGCCAGTAGGTCCTTCTCATCCATGTCCGCTGCCGCCGCCGCCGCCTTCACGTTGGACAGGAGCCGGAAGAAATTCGTGTAGTCGACCTTATCCACGGACAAGTTGCTGAGGAGCTTACTGACGAGCTCCTCGTTATACCCGGGCAAGCCCAGCTTCCTGGTCATTATGGACCTATACTCCTCAATGAACTTTTCCCTGTACCTGTCCAGCACACGAAGAAGCTGATTCAGAGGGGCGGGGCAGTCCTAAAACCCTGCAGGAGGAGTCAGACCGGCTCACCTCTCCCTGGCCCGGTTGGCTTCTTCCTCTGAAATCAGCTTGGCCGTTGACAGGGTACTGGCGAACTGGGCCACGTTCCACAAACAGACGTCCGGCTGATTGGCGAAGCGATACCTTCTTTCCGGCAGGTCCGCCGTGTTCGGAGTGTAGTTCGGATCGAAGGCATCGAGGAAGCCGAAAGGCCCGTAGTCCATGGTGAGCCCCAGCAAGCTCATGTTGTCGGTGTTCAGCACCCCATGGGTGAAGCCCACGCCCTGCCAGCTAGCGACCAAGGAGGCCGTCCTCTCCGCCACCTCCACGGCCAAATCTGGCATCGTCAACCTCTGTTAGTAGGCAATTGGGCGATGCTCCCGCTATCTAAAAGCGTGGGAGTGATGGAGATCATCACCTGCATATTTATTGCGCGAGGCCTCGCTCTCGTGGGTCTTCTCCAGGTGGGGGAAATGGTGCCGGATGGCGTAGTCGGACAGGAGGCGGACGATCTCAAGGCTTTCTCCGCCCCTGAACGCGTGAATCTGGAAGGAACCAAGTCTCAGCAAGGATTGGGCGACCCTGCACACGATCGCGCCGGGCTCCTGCTTCAGATTCCCACTGCAATTCAACTCGAACGGTGAGTCGATGTGAGAGCTTCCATATTTTTCATCGGATTCAGAGCCAACAACAAAAATTGCATTCATGCCGGTAGAGCAACGAAGAGCAGGTTTCTACGTACTCATCGAACACGTCCCGGAAGACGAGTTCGCCAGTGGCGATGAGGCAGAGAGCCCGGGTCGTGGGAATCCCCAACCCATGCATGGCTTCGCAGCCGAGGAACTCACGAATGCTGCCGCGCAGGACTCCGCGGCCATCTGCACTCTGGAAGGTGTAGGGAGTCTTCCCGGCGCCCTTGAGCTGCAGGTCCAATCTCTCGCCGCGAGAATTCACCAGTTGTCCAATGGTGACTCCACGGCCGTCCCCAAGCTGGCCGGCCCACATACCAAACCAGTGCCCTCCATAGCACTGGGCGTACGGCAACCTGCAGAAGCCGACGATGAATCCGATCAAACGCCTGAACAGAATACCACGCGCCGAGCTCAAGGAAGAAGAAAGCTCAGACTCACCCTCCAGCCAGAGGTACAGCTCCGGCGAAAATCGCAGGGAAATCCGGCCTCTGGAATCTGAAATAACAGAGGGCGTGGTCATCGAAAATCGAAGTTCCCCAGCAAAAGCCTCCGATTTTATTTAGATATGGGGAAATAATTGTTATGATCGACGATGGGAGTCGAGAAAAGCCCAGAAGATGTGCAGAATTTTGTTGTTAATTTCCTAATCGATCAATTTATCAACCAACGGGAGATGTTCTTAGTTTTTTGCCGAATAAGACGTGCATAAGAGAAGCCATATCTGTTAATGAGAAGGGACGTCAGGCATGCTGAAAACCACAACTGCCAAATATAGCATGATGACTCACTCTGCAGGATCCAAATCCAGCAACTCAGCAGCCGACTCGGACCAAGCAACAAGCTCAGGCTTCTCCACTTTGGCAGAAGGAGATGTTCTTGAGTAGCATGCACCGACAACCTGCAACCCAAATTCGAGGAGAGGATTCTCCATGTAATTCCCCAATCGATCGATAATATTATATAAAACTAAAACCCCGAACAAAAAAAAAAACTGTATTTGATCCTGAAAAATAAAACGCCAAATGTGGTATCCAATCAGAACAGGTAGTAATTGTGATTTTTGTCAAGATGCGGCACTCGGACGCGGCTGGAAAAAAATCAGCCCCTTGTAGTTCCCTGACTTTGCTAGTATCCAGCTACCGTTTTGATGAAATAGCGAACAGATCGTCTCTTCAATAATAATAGAAAAAAACTAACAATTTCCGCCCACTTCTGTCAAGCTAATTGATCCGAAGATTGGAAGCAACAAGCAGCTTCTTTCACAGATGGACGTTCGTGGCAGCAGCACGTCATATGAACTGATGCTCTTTTTTCATGCGTTTCATGAAAGGGCAAACGGAGATTCTAGTCGTGGGCATCAGGAGCTCCCTGGTTCCGGCGATCGCTGTTCAGAGACGCTCTTACTCTATTAAGTAGACTGAGAAAAGGATTCGTAACAGGCGATCAAATCAAGATTACAGCCGTCAAACGAAGTTCTGCGGGCCTTTTTCTGCTGAAGCGGTCGGGGTGTTCGTCGACGTTGATGGCCAAAAGAAGTTTACCTCTCGGGGAGTGGCATCCGTCCTGGGATCTCCCGGCAGCTCCCTCACGAAAGAGTGGTCCCAGTTAAACTCCTCCAGGCGCAGCAGCCTCGCCTTCTCCGTATTGTTCTTCGCCGACTCTCCGACGCGTTCCGCAGTCACCGCCGGATTCCCCTCCATGGATGGCGACTCAGCGAAGCCCATGAATCTCCGCACCAGCTTGTACACGGGCGCGCGCCCCGACCCAGAAGAGATAGCCCCCGATGTCCAAGGAGATCACCAGAGCCGCAGAGGTCGGCAGCCCAAGGTGAGCGAAGCGGCAGGCGCGAGAAGATGCCGAAAGAGACGCGAGGTAGAAACGGCCAACGATCGCGGCACAAAGAACACTTTTCTAGCACGGCTCGTCCCTCCCCTCTTCGGCGCCATGCAGCCGGAGATATTATCCCCGGACAGAGTGCCAACGCCGGAAGTCCAACGCCACCGCCGCAGACCGGGACATCTCGACTGCTGGCCCCAGACGGAACCAATCCCCTTCCTCCGTAGGAAATTGATCGCGGGGGCCCCCACCACAATCATCACCAACCTCTCCGTCAGATTCAAGAGTATATTTATAATCCGATAGAGAAATCCGCAGCCTCCAAGGGTTTCCAGGCCCTGCGAGTCACCTGGCCGGAAATGGGTTCTCCGAAAAGCCTGAGCTTTGATCGCCACAGAGATCTCGGAGACTCGCATCGACCTGGGTCGGAAAGTTCGGGGGCCAAAGAACATCGGGAAAAGGCAGATCATTTCAGCGCACGGGTCCCACTTACAGAGACGCGATGAACGCGGAGATCACGCTGACCATCTGGGCGTCGTAGGCGGGGCCCTCCATCTGGAAGTGGCCGACTCCATCGAGGAGATGAGTCTCCACGCGGCCGGCGGCTGACCTGAGCTTGCTCTGAAGCTGTTTCACGCTGGTGAAGCCGTCTTTGGTGCCCATGACGAAGAGCTTGGGCTTCTCCGACTGCAGGACGGCCCTATGGTGCCGCCCGAAGAGAATGGAAGCCATCCAGCCGAAGGGGTATCCCAGGCTCACGTAGGCTCGGACTTGGTCGATCTTGTCCAGGGCCGAACCCGCGATCGTCGCTCCTAGAGCATCCCCAGCGAAAAGGAAAATAAACAAAGAGAAAGAGATTCATCACGGGTAAGAGATCGGGGATTTAATCATCATTTCCTTGAATAAACTAAGCAGTGAGTTGGAAATCGTTCTTACGAAGAACCGATCAAGCACGGTTCCTCGCTGCTCAGATCGGGGACCCACCAATCATGGGCTTCTTTTTTTCTCTCAAATCCACAGTCATCTGCCCATCTTTCGAGCTTTATCAAAGATCGGATTTGGGGTTCCTATTTTACACAACAGATCGGAAATGGGTTCCTGGATCCTAGAAAGTTCAGCAACGTTTCCAGCCGCCGTCCCAATTGAGCTGCCCTCACAGAAATATCCTAAAAATGGGCTTTGATGCGGATGGTTTCTATGCGATCTTCCAGAGCTCGTCTCATCTTCAAGGGGGGAAGGTTCCCCTCCAAATGAAGGGCATGAAACCGGATCTGCTTCAAGAGCCACAGATTAAGCGGAGATCAAATCCTCTCATGTTTTTCAAGCCCCAATGCGAATGCAGAAGAAGTGAAGCTGCGTGCACGAATCTGACATGAATTGGAAGGTTAGTTTCCGTTCTTGAGGGATATTGCTCGGCCGCTCCATTTTCTCGGCGGATGATCCAAGTCAGGCGAAGGCAGTTGCAGGCTCTCAGAAGGGATGCAGTTTTCATAGAGAACCATCAAATGCAGCAGGATGATGACCCAAGGATTAGATCCAAAGCCGGTAGCAATCACCGGCGGAAGCAAAATTCCTGGGCTTCTTTCAGAGAAGCCACAGTTTTTGCCAGAAGAATCTGAACTGTCTGCACCCGGCAATGAAATTGTTCTCGAAGAAATCAAGAGATGCGGAAGTTCCAGAGCGAGAAGATGAGCGTACTGGTAGGTGTTCGAAATGGATGAATCACCAGAGCACGCAGGAGATCACGGAGGGAAAACACAGCCGAGACCAAGGGGCGAGGGGGAGGGAAGAGGGTGTACCAGCAGAAGATCCCACGAGAACGATCCCATCCGGGGACAGCGCCTCCGACACCCATCTGCATACCGCCACGACGTCCTCGATCTCCGCGAATCCCGTCAAGGAAGCCCTCCCGGACGATCTGCCGGCCCCCCGCATGTCGAAGGTCACGGCTCTGTACCCGGCCTCCGCGAGCCCCGTGGCGATCCCTCTCAGCAAACCCTGGAATCCACCGAGGACGGTGAATGGGTGGACGAGAACGACCACCCGCTCGCTTCTGAGATCCGCCGGGGTGAACACCCTAGCTTGAATCTTCACCCCATCACTGGTATCCACGCTCAGAGTCTCCATGGCGAGGGAAGGGGGGAGAGAGAGAGGGGAGAGAGAGAGAGAGAGAGAGAGAGAGAGAGATGACAGTATCGAAGTAGGAATACCCAAATCTAGGTGGGTCGAAAGCGAGAAGAAGGCAGATCCCTGCGATTCAAGCCTCGCTGAGGAGGAGATGGAGACGTCCCCATTCGATTAGAGGTGGCAACTGGTCGGGCTCGATGACGTAGAACAAGGCAATGAAGAGAAACCCACCAAACCCCCAGGCCCCGCCGCCGGCAGCTAACCTCACCTTCGCCACACTCGAGGTCTGCTCACTGCCGAGAAGAGAGAAATCAAAGCCGGGAATTGTGGATCACGAGAGCCATTTTATTTCGACAATGTTTTATAAAAATATTTGCACAGGAAAATAATTGGCATCCCTCTGAATATTTACACGGTTTATACGGGCTAGGCGTCTCATTTTGTGAAGATGAGATCTTCGTGAACAGGAACCCCAAAAAAAAAAATTCCATTTTTTCCGTCAAGGAAAAGTTCCAGATAAATTTGAGAAGGTTAGAACGAACTAGGGAGAGGGAGAGAGGGGCGGCGAAGATGAATGGAGCCGGTCTAAAAAGAATGGGTGTTACGTTACATTAGATCCCCCCGTTTTGTTACAGCATTTACAGAAGAAGGCGGCGCCATGGCGGTCATCGCCTCCCTCTCTTCTTCCCCGAGGCCGCCCTGGGGGGTGGCGGAGCGTCCGCCTCGGCCACCCTCCCTCTCTTCGCGGGTGGCAGCGGCAGCGGCGGCGGAGGCCTCTTGGGGGGCCTCCCCACGCCCCTCTTCACGGGGACGCTCTGCTCCTGCGCTTGCTTACCCGACGAGGCCGCGGCCGCCGATCCCTGCCTTGAGCTCTGCTCCTTCCTCCCGCCCTTCTTCTGTGCGCCGCCGGCCGCCTTCCCCCCTCTCCCGGAGGGGCTCTTCACGGTCTCCAGAAGCGTCCCATTGGAGGAGGACGCCGCCGCGCTGCGGCTGATCCGTGACAAGAAGTTCACCGCGCTCCTCTTCTTCGCCGCCGAGATGCCGGCGTTCCCGGCGGCGACGCTGCTGGTATTCTTCGTTTCAGACTTTGCGCTCCCTGATGAGTTCTCCGTTGCGGCCGGCGCAGAGTTCGCGGGGGGGCTCTTCTTATTGCCCGCTCCGTTGGCCTTCCTTCGCCCCTTGCCGGTCCTCAACCGCCTCACCCCCACAACGGACGACCTCTCTTTCGATATCCTCTTCGTCTCCGTCTTCTCCACCTCTTCGCCGTCCGGCTCCGGCTTCTCCTCCTCCTCCTCCTCCGCCTCCTCCTCTTCCTCCTCCTCCGGCTCTGCCGCCACCGTCGCGGCTGCCTTCCCAGCAGAAACTGAGCTCCGCTTCCGGCAAGACACCAGTGGCGTGTCGGAATTCGGCTTCTCCAGAAGTGAGTCCGAGAGCTCGGGTTCCATCTTGGTCTCGGGAACCACAGGCAACCCCGCCGGCGACGGAGGCGCAGGCGGGAGAGCCGGCTCTTCTGCCGCAGCCGTGGAGGGCACCGGGGGGGCCTTCTGAACCGCGACGGCTATCTGCGCCCGGACGAGCTCCCGTAGCTGCACCCCCGCCGCGTGCTCCATGGAATCCCTGGGGAAGAAGACGACCGCGTTCGTGCAGAGCAGCAGCAAGTCGCGGTAGAGCTCGACCTCCCCCGCGTACAACCCCTCCGCCATCTTCCCCTGCACCGTCGCCAGATCCATGTGTTGCCGAATCAAGCTCCTGTACCTCGTCGTCTCCTGATCATACACAGAGAGAGAGGGGACAAAAGTCAGCGAATACAGCGAGCACGGAAATATATGCTCACAAACTTCAACAGCTAACCGGGTCGACCCGGATCGGCTGACTCGTCTCCTGACGAGACGGTCCCCGACTGGGCCCCGCCAGCACCACTAGCGATACAAGCAGGCCCGAGCCACCTTTACTATCTCGTGCCGAGGGAACACCAGAACTGCATCGCCTCTCTCTCTCCCCCCTCCCCCCCCCCAAGGGGGGGTCCAAACGGAGAGATCATCACAGTCCCGATCGAGATCGAACGGACACAGATCGGTCCCACGCCCCACATCGCATCCCGGATGGAGCGCGCCGGCTCTCACGAGATACACGGGTGGAGGCGATTTTATTTTCTCAATAGAATTAATGTCACGCGTCATCTCTTTGAAAAATCGGCGTAAATAAGCTTTCCTAATTAAGTTTAAATAATATTCTAAAGAATAACGGTGGGGAGGAGGATGAGACGAGGATTTGCAACTTGAAAGAATTGGAAAGAGTACCTGGGATTCAAGCCGCCGCTCGAACGTGCAACCGAGCTTGGAGGAGCGGAAGGTCTCGAGGAAGGACGCCGCCAAGGGTGGAGATCGGGCGGCGGCGATGATCTTGGACGGGGGTGAGACCTCGTCGGCTTCGGCGTCGTCCCCCCCGCTGCTGACACCGGAAGCCGCCGTCCGCCGCGAGAATCGCCGCCGGGAGGGGCTGGCCGAGCTCTGAACGTCGCTACCCTCCTTGGAAGTCTCCTCCCCCTTCGACTCGGCCATGGACTCTCCGGAGTCGCCCGCGTCCGTCTGGTTCGCGGGGTTCGTCGCCGCCGGCCCGTCGGCGGGGGTGGCCGCTTCCGTGCCCTTGGCCACCGTATCGGAACTCCCGTTGTAGGAGCCCTCACCGGCGAGCTTCTCCTCGTCCCCGGTGATCGGATCCGCCGCCGCAGGGTCCCTGCTCCCGGCGCCGACCGTTGCCCCGTCGGGGTTGCGGTCCGTCGCGGCGTCGGAATCCTGGGCGACCTTCGGCCCCGTGGAGTTCGACTCATTGCAGGAACGGCCGATGTCCCCGTTTGAGGCGCAGTCCGCGGCGGCGTTCTCCGTCGAGCGCGTCGGCGACTCGGCGCCTTTCTTCTTCCCCTCGGCCTCCGGCGGATCCGGCGCTCGTTCGCCGGAATGCTGCTCCTCAGAGAGCGTCCGTTCGCGGTCTGCTTTGAGCTCTTTCACTTTCAATTGGAGAGATCTGGAGAAAGGCAGAGATATCAGGAAATAAATACCAGAGAAAATTACCAATTAGATCTAAGCGCCGCCACAAACCAGCCGACCTCAGATCCTCGAACTAGAGTAGAAAAATCGGCAAAGAACCAGGCGAAAATTAAGAGCATCGTGGATTTACAAGATGGAAACGTCGTAACGCTCGACCTCTCGCCGGAGCTCGGCGACATGGAGCTTCCGGAGCTCCTCGAGCAGGGAGATCGTATCTGATTCGCCGCCGCCTCGAGAGTCCTCGCCGTCGATCCCGCTCTTTTCTGCCGTAAATCGCCGCTGAAGGTCGTGGAAGCGCTTCTCGCAGGTCTGGGCGGTGACGAGAGGGGCGATGGGGCTGCGCTTCTGCACTTCCATGGCCACCGAGTCCCAGTTTTGCGCCCCGTGCCGGCTTACGGCGCTTGCCAGCAGGAGCTCCTCTCTTGTACCCCAGATCTCCTCGTCCGGGTCGGCCGATCTCGTCATGGCGGCTCATCTCGACCCTCCCATCCCTGCCTCCTCTCAAACCCTAGTTCCCCGGGACGGGGACTCCCTCTCTCACTAGCTCTCCCTCTCCCTCTCTCTTTCTCTCTCCACCTCCCCCTCCTCCTCCCCCTCCCCCGCCTGCCCTGTCACTAATGTTTCGCTGTTCTTCGCCGGGATTTCTTGTAAATTTCTTTCTTTATCCTCCCTTCTCCATCTCTCCCTCTCTCTCTCCCCTCTCTCTCTCTCCAAATCGAGTATGGGTGTTGGGGAAGAGAGCGTCTCAGGGTTCTACGCCCCAGCACGGATCTCTCTCTCTCTCTTACAGCTATGGCCCATCCACTTGCAAATTATTCCGGAAAAGCCCCAGTAATTTTAAAATATTCCAAAAATGGATGTATGTGTGAGATGACGAATGTACCCTTCAACGAGCAGATCAACGTGGCCGATCGGCGACGCCAAGATTTCATGATTTCTTGCTTTGCAGACAGCCTCAACCACGTGCGGTGCCGATCGCATCGCCTCACCTTGAATCCGATGGCGCGACTCGTTGATTCAACCTGAACCGCCCGATTCCCTTTGTCTAGGGGACGGCTACGATCTGGTTAGAGGTCAAGTGTTGTCGGATGCCGCACCGGTCGCCATCGCCTGATTGGGAAAATCGGGCCCCCTTCTTTGAGTCACCTCCGTGGACGGGTGCCGACCGTCCGATGTGATCAAATACGAATGATCGGCGCATGCTCGACGATAGAACTCCGATCGGATCATTTTGAAGCAGCCACTTTGTTCTAAAATAACCAATTTATAACTAGAAAATAAATAAATATTTTTATTTTTCAAAAAAAATATGTGCAGTGTGTGATACGCTATCGGATTGGGAACCCGCTCCAGTCCAATGGAATAAATTAATCTCAACACGCTGCGTTCCTAATATGATTTTGGGTATTATTATTATTACTAACAGATAATATGAAGGGGGATTTATTTTTTAGAGGAAGATTGAACAGACTCAGTGCCCGCCGGTAGCGCCGATGAGAGCCCTCCGGAGCTCCTCGCTCACGTCCTCCTTCGTCGCCTCGGGCGGCGCCTTCCCGTCGCCTTTCCTGCTGGCGTCGTTGCCGTTCCTGGCGAGCTCCGCCGACCTGGCGGCGGCTCTGTTGGCTTCCCACGCCCTGCGCTCTCTGATCTCCGGCCGCGAGGTCGCCGTCGTGGAGACGGCGGGGGGAGTCACTGGATCGGGCCTGCGGGCGAAGATGTCGGCGCGCAGCTCCTCCACCGCCTTTCGCAGAATCCCGTTCTCCGCCCGCAGGGACGCAAGCTGCTCCTGCACGGAGGGGCGCGCTTCCGCGTCGTCGGAGGACTTCTCTTGGGACTTCTCCTCTGCGGAGGTGTGCTCGATGGAGATCTTGCTCATCACCAGTGTGGGAAGCTTGCGGAGGGAGAACCTGCCGATGGAGTTCATGGAACCGAAGTCGCCGACAATTGATGAGCGGGGATCGGACGGTATGCGCAGTCCCCACCGAAACTTCACCACCGTGCGGTTCCAAAGCGGGAGGACGCTCCCGGCCGTCAACTCTGCTCCGGAGACCAAGCTGTGGATGCCGCCGGCGGAGGGGCCGGGGATCACCGTCGACATCCCGTAGGGCTTCGTCGAGGTGAACAGACCGTTTTCCGGAAGAAACTTCACGCCAGGGGGATCAGCACAGTCCCCGGAGCCCTCGCCGTCGGCGTCCAGGACGACGCTGCTCGTGCTACCAGGGACGAAAGGCAGCGACGCCGCGGCGGCGGCGGAGCGGGTGGTCTTCTTCAAGCAGAAATCACCGAACCGCGGCTTGAGCTGGATCGTGAAACTAGGGCCCCCACGGCCGATGATGTTGAATTCGGCGCTCATCGTCATCGGGGAGGAGGAAGGTGACCCCAGGGCCCCGATTCCGGTCTTCACGACGAGGGAGAAGGGACTCCAGGAGTTGTTGGGGCGGTAGGAGACGCGGACGGAAGGTCCAGAGACGAAGGCGGTGGCGATGTCGAGGCGGAGGTCCTTCGCCTCCCCGGCGGACGCCCCCGAGAGGAGAGGGAGCCCGAGCACGCTGATGGGGATCTTCGCCCTGATCTGGGGTTTCTCCTCGTCCCGGAACTTCAGAGACGCCTTCATCTTCCTCCCCGATCAACGAAATCGATCGATTATCCACCGGCGGCGCCACCAAACCCGCAGAAAACCCTAGCCGCCCATTGACCCTCCTTGCGCACGGTTGCCCTCTTTCTTATATTGGCAGAGCAGGCACGGACGAGAAAAGGAAACTGCTGGCGTTACCAATTGAGCAGCGGGAGGCTCTCTGCCGCGCCGTTCCAGTTCGCCGCCGGCACCGGAGAAGGCGAGGGAGCAGCCCCCATTGGGAAACCTTTATCAGATCTAATAAGAAATTACCCTCGTACTTTCACATAATAGCGAATATGCCATCACCAGCGTTCACGCCTGCCCGTGACCTGGTGGGGCCCAAAGATGGGCCGGGGCCTCCTGGTTGCAAGAACGAGGCCCGTTTTGGGCTCAGGAGCCACGTGTCGGGAAATTACGCGCTGGGCAGACGTTTCCGCCAGGTGAGGGGGGACCGGTCCCCGTCCCCGGAAGCCGCTGCCCACGTGTGGCCGGTCCGGCGGCCGGCATGCATCTCCGGCGGGGAAGACAGTTCGAGCACCCGCCACGTACCCCACCTCTCTCCCCGGTCCTCTCCACAAAACCCTCCTCCCCCATCAGCCGACGACCTCCCAAGCAGCTAGAGAGAGAGAGAGAGAGAGAGAATGGGGGAGTTGAATTGAAGGAAGAAGGTGATCGTCGTGATACGGCCGACGGCTGCGTCACCTTCATGACAACAGGACCGCCGGAATCGGAATCTCCCACGCTCCTCCTGGCTCCCGAGGTAATCGTAGTTTCTTCCACCGCGATCGCTTCCCCGTCGCCGGGGCCGTCCTGCCTCGCCGCGCTCTCCTTGCCGTCGCCGGAGACGGAGGTCTCTCACCTGGCCGCCTTCTCGTCGCCGAGGTCGGAATCTGGAAGCTCATCGAGGGAGTGAAAAAGGTCAGGACCCGTCATCCTCGTTGCATCTCGATTGTATTCGATCTCAGTTTTTTTCCGTCGATCTCTCCGAGCTGGTTCGCCGGACCCGTCAGTATACCCAGTGTGGTGGCCATCACGCTCCACCGAAAGGGATGTGAAATGCGACCACTAGACGGCCGAGTTGGAGTCGTCAGGGCGCCCCTCGGCCGTTTGCGGCACTCGAAAACAGATCGGGATCTGTTGGACGACGCCGGCGGTCGTCGTCGGCCCTGTTCCAACGGAAGAGAGTCTCTCTCCGTCGAGAGGATCCAAATCCCCCTCTGTGGAGCTCCGTGACGTCATGTGCTTGGAAGATCGTCTTCACGTTGAACGGTTTCTAGGTTTTGTCATTTATAGAGCTTCATCTCGGTTCTTGAGGAGGTGGGGATGGGTTCCGTTGTCGACTCTCGCCGCCGGAGCTATTCATTCCGACAAACGACTCCGCTGATTCCTCCGTGGGTACTCGCCATCATCCATGGCATATAAAGTTGCTGCATTGAGACTGAATCAGAGAGAAGGATGCAAGGCAAAAAGTGAGACAGCATCAGAGGGTAGAGAGAGAGAGAGAGAGAGAGAGAGAGAGAGAGAGAGAGAGAGAGGAAGAGAGATCTGAGCTCACACAGGAACATCGTGAGGCTGCTACACTCTGATGACAATAAAGTTGCAGGAACGGGATTCATCCGTGGTTCATCTCGCTTTCCTTCTGGCATCCGAGAAGAAGCTCGTGGTTCCTTGCAACATCTCTTTCCCGTCACCGGAACCGGAGGTTTCTTTGCCGTCCCCCTCGTCGCCGGAGCCGGCAATTCCCTTACTGCTGACCCGGTAGAGAGAATCATTCACTTCACAGTAATCTGGTGGAACCTCTGATGGCTCGCCGATCTTCTTTGGATCACGACAATCGATTTTTTTTCCTTTTCTCAGGCAATGGATGCTTCGGAGAAGGCGGTTGACTCTCCTCAGGTTCGCCTTCTGGATGTCTTGCTCTTCGCTTTGACCCCCACTCATACTGGTTTTCCCAGTCGCATAAATACACTGTTTCCCCCGCCGCCGTCAGGAGGGAGACGAAAGGTTCAAAAGTTTGTACACGGAGAAGGAGGGGAGGAGAGAGTTCGAGATCACAGAGGATGGCTCCGTTGACTGGAATGGGAACCCCGCAGTCAAAAGGCTGTCTGGAGGGTGGAACTCGGCATCTATTTTACTGGGTAGCTAGCGAACCGGAGATCGCCCATTTCCATCGCTTTCTTTTATTTCGGTTCCTAATCGGTCTCTGTGTTCTATGCTGTTCTTCTGAGAAAATCACAGCGAATCAAGGTCTGGCGACGCTCGCGTTCTTCGGGGTGGGGGTGAATCTGGTGCTGTTCTTGACTAGGGTTCTTCACCAAGACATCGCCGAGGCTGCGAACAACGTTAGCAAGTGGACGGGCACGGTCTACATCTTCTCCCTGATAGGCGCATTCATGAGCGACTCGTACTGGGGGCGGTATCTGACCTGCGCCATCTTCCAGATCATCTTCATCCTGGTACTATTTCTCACCTCTGGCTCTTGGGGACGTTGATTTGGGTGGTCGTGATCTGTGAGTTCTCTATGTCGAACTGAACAGGGGCTGGTGCTCTTGTCTCTGTCGTCGTGGTTCATTCTGGTCAACCCAGCCGGCTGCGGAGACGGGAAACTGGAGTGCCAACCCGTGACGGTCTTCGGAACTTCGCTCTTCTACATGTCGATCTATCTGATCGCCTTCGGAAATGGAGGTTACCAGCCGGCCATCGCCACGTTCGGTCCGGATCAGTTCGACGATAACGATCCCGTCGAGGAGCACTCCAAAGTCATGTTCTTCACCTACTTCTACTTCGCCCTAAACGGGGGCTCCTTGCTGTCCAACACCATCCTCGCTTACTACGAGGATGAGGGAAAGTGGACGACGGGCTTCTGGGCAGCGGCGGGTTCCGCCATCGCCGCCCTGCTGCTCTTCTACTCGGGGCGACGGCGGTACAGGCACTTCAAGCCCTGCGGCAACCCCCTGACCCGTATCTCTCAGGTGTTCGTCGCCGCCGCGAGGAAGTGGGACGTCGTGCCTCCCCGCGAGGGGGCGGAGCTGTACGAGCTTGAAGGGAAGCAGTCCGCCATCGCGGGGAGCAGGAAGATCCTCCACAGCCATGATTTCAGGTGACGACTCTCTGCCAAACCTGTAATGAGAATGAGAGAGAATGAGAGAGAGAGAGAGAGAGAGAGAGAGAGAGAAAGGGGCGCGGGGGGGCGGGAGCTTGGACTTGCCCATCACCGTCTAACGGGGTATTTTCATTTTTCAGGTTCTTGGACAAGGCGGCGACGTTGACCCCGGAGGACTGCCGGGGGAGCGAGGTGGGGGAGAATCGATGGAGGCTCTGCACGATCACCCAGGTGGAAGAAGTCAAATGCGTGCTCAAGCTCCTCCCCATCTGGGTCTGCACCATCATGTACTCGGTGGTGTTCACCCAGATGGCCTCCCTCTTCGTGGAGCAGGGGGACAGGATGAACACCAGGGTGGGCCACTTCCACGTCCCCCCGTCGAGCATGTCCGTCTTCGACATACTCAGCGTGCTGGTGCTCATCGTCCTCTACGAGCGCGTCCTCGTGCCGGCGATGGGCCGGGGGCTGACGGATCTCCAGCGCATCGGCGTGGGACTGCTGCTGGCGGCGCTGTCCATGGTGGCGGCGGGAGTCGTGGAGCGGGCGAGGCTGGGGAGAGTGGCGGCGCCAGACTTGCCGAGCACCCTGAGCATATTCTGGCAGGTTCCCCAGTATGCGCTGATCGGGGCCTCCGAGGCCTTCGTCTACGTCGGCCAGCTCGAGTTCTTCAACGGGCAGGCCCCCGATGGACTCAAGAGCTTGGGGAGCTCCTTCTGCATGGCCTCCATCTCCTTCGGGAACTACTTCAGCAGCATGCTGGTCACCGTCGTCGCCGACCTCACCGCCGACGGGACGAGCCCCGGCTGGATCCCCAGGAACCTGAACCTCGGCCACCTCGACAGGTTCTTCTTCCTCCTGGCCCTCCTCACCGCCGGCGACTTCATTGTCTACCTCTGCTGCGCCACCTGGTACAAGCGCATCAAGCTGGAGAACAGCGTGGTGGGGAAGAGGAGAGCCGAAGACCTGCTCGAAGAGGCCTGATCCCCACCCCCCTAGAAGTCAACCACCATCTCTTCTGGTAATTTTGTGTGCGCGTGCGTGTGAGAAATAACGTGTGGGTTGACCCGCGCCGTCTATCTGAACTCCATCCGTCTGAGATTGACCCATCGACTCCTTCCCTCTCTCAGTCTCTGTCGGAGTGCCTCACTCCGAGTTGGATGTAGCGGCGGGCGCCATGAAGGGAGAATCTAAATCCAAAAATCATTTAATCCACCATAAATTATACGGTGATCCACCATAAATTACACCGGATCCCTTTAATCCATAATAACACGAATACTTATAATTAATTCGGGAATATACGGGCAATTTTACTTTTACTCAACGAAAGGAGGGGAGGGAGTGCGGAGGGGGGAGGGAGGGAGGGAGAGAAAGGGGAGAGAGGGAGGGAAGTGGGGGAGAGAGAGAGAGAGAGAGAGAGAGAGAGAGAGTGGAGAGAGAGTGGAGAGAGAGTGGAGAGAGAGAGGGAGGGAGGGAGAGAGAGAGAGAGAGAGAGAGGAGAGAGAGGGAGGGAGGGAGAGAGAGAAATGAGGACCTCCGAGGACATCTTCGGCCAGACTTTATCATATACAAATGAGGAGGAAATCGTTTAAGGGACGAGGGGCTCTATTTTTCTGAACTCGATTTCGAGGCCCATATCCAGAGATTCATTATGGGCCGACTTCCCAGCTAATGAGGCCCATTTACAGGTCGGCCCACACACGGAGCCGGGCTCCAAGCGTCGAATTAATTGGAGTTAACTATGACCTCTCGTTTCCGACCGCTATAAGTCGAAGCCAAGATTCCCATTCCAGCACCTCCCTCTCGAGTGCCCACGCGACCCTAGGGTTTTCGATCCACGATTTCCTCGGAGGGTCTGCATCTCGCGGGGTTTTGGCTTGCTGCAGGGGTTCACCTCCGGGAAAGATTTGTTGCTGCACAGTCCTTCCTTGCGTTTTTTGGGTTCCAATCTGTTTCTCTATGGATTCCTCCGGACTCACTCGCAAGAGAGGGAGAGCCGATGCCGCCGCTAACGGAAATGGCGGAGCTGCGGGATCGAAGAAGAGCAGAGGTATGGGTTGGCCGTGTCATTAAATTCTTCGATTCCTTTGGCAGTTGCTTTCTTTATACGCGGGGTATTTCTTTGATGATGTTAGGGTTCTAGTTTGGACGGGGAAGTTTCAGGTTCATTGGGGTGACTTTATTGGTTTTCTTGGTGTGTTAGTGAATAGGGCATCTGGCTGTTTGCGCAATTGTCGACTATTATTTACATGAATTAAATAGTCATCGTCCATTGTCCAAAGCAGGCAGGACAGCCCGGGCCCTTGGCTGTGGCATTTTCCTTTTTCATGATGATATATTTTCTTCTGAAACTATTCTTTTGTTATGGGACACAATCGCGAGGCTCATAATGGTGATACCCTATCGTCCGCTCTTAACGTGCTTTTATTTGAACGGTATCATCTTTGCTTGAGCGTTCGCCCACGCAGAATGGGTACTCGAAGGATGTTTGCAGGGGGCGACATCTTTTGGTAAAAGTTTCCTGAAGTCTATTTTTCACTGGTAATTACTGTGTGATCCGGAAGAAGTATGTTTCAATCTGTATTTTTCGTTTCTACCCTCCTAGCAGTTCTCACATCAAACGTTTCAATTCTTGTTTCGAAAAAAAAATAGTTGAAAGACCGATCATCTGGCGGAAGTTTTCAGCAGGGAGAATGGCTTCTTTGAGTCCATTTTCGGATTTTGACCTTTGCTTCTACGCTTGTTGTGGTGATTATTCAGTTATTTATTTCCTTCTTTTTGTTGTAAATAACATTTTCTGTATTATGTTTTAAGTAATTTGGCGTGTGCTTTCCCTAGTTTCCTATTTCCCTTGTATGTGATTGTATCGGTAGTCTTCCGAACTTTCAGTAGATGGTGAGAATATCTTGTTAATGATATACAGAATGGATGGCACTTTTGAAAATTTTCAAGTCTCAAGATTAATAACCCAGTGAAATCTAACTGAAAAAAAGTAATTAATGTTATGCAACAGAAATGCAGTCCATCCAACCTGGTGTAGGAAGCAAATCGAAGCCATGTACCAAGTTTTTCAGGTTCCAATCTTAACTCATCTAAGATGAACACTCACTGTAAAGTTATCGTTTTCATAATGGTTTAATAAACAGTTTTTCGTTTTTTTCCTAAGCAAGATAATTTTTTGCGGAACTAATGAATTCATCATCTAAGTTGTGATACAGGTCCACGTGCTATAATTAATGGTAACAGGATTGGATTGAGTAATTTGATGATCGCCATGGGAACCTCCAAATACTAATACGTGAAGCAACTTGTAACTCGAATTGGCAACTATGCCTAGCATCAAAAGATAATTATAACTGCTATTGTGTGTTTTATATGTGACTGGATCTCCTAGTAAATCTTTCTGTGGCTCGTCTCGTTCTTTTGGAAGGCAAGTTATTTTGGCAAGTACGTGGAATGTATTTTCGCAATCAATTACAAGATTGAAATTCAAATGAATAAATTCCGACTATATCAGCAAAACGTTATGGTTGGATTGAATTTTACGTGTTACAGTAGACCCATATTCATAAATACACATCCCTTCGTTCATGCAAATATAATTTTTTTCTGTCTGTTTTACTTATGCCTTTGTGGATGCGTATAATCCAGCAATCAGTGTCATTATGAGCAGATGTTATTTGGTAAATAAAGCTAATGACTAATTCAAAGCCTCTTCCACCGAATAAATGATATTTTTTCGCAGTGTGTACTGAATATTTAATACGATTATTATTCATTCCCATGGGAATCTAAATAATGTCTTTGATATGTGATAGTGTGTTGACAATGTTAATAATGCCCTATTAAGTGCGCTACTTTGTATCAAAGCACTTCTTTGTGTGTTTCTTCAAAATTTCTCATCTGCGAGACGGATGAATTCAGGTCGTTGAAATGCAAAACCATTAAATTAAATCTTAGTCTTTAATGTTTCCTACTTTACTGTAGTTTTCTTGATTTGAATCTGTGTGCGATTTGTGCGTTTTTTTTTTTAACTAGCGTACTGGGGTATATGGCTTAGGCAGCTTAAGTGAAACATCTGTTCGGCAGTTCAGTCCTATGTATGCAACTGTCTGGGTTTTCCTCCATTTAGTTATTGGTTAATTCTTGACATAGAATATGATGTAGAAAAATCCTATCAGCGTATTCATGTTTTTACTTTAACCCTTGCTAGCATTATTCAATTATGAGTTGAGTTGAGATGTGATGAGGTTAAGAACTTCGGAGTAAGGAAGGTTTGATGGGCAGCCTTCATCTCCTCTCTCTACCGTCTACCTTGTAATTCGAGTTAGGGGGGAGAACGCACTTGAACGTTTCTGCTTCCCTTCGCTATTCCCTTGAATTCTCCTATTTTTGAGTTACCAAGGATGATGGTTTGCCACTACCAGGTGTCTTCTCCCTCTTTCTCTTTCCTTCCACTCTAAGTTGATTGGAGGGTTTCGCCAATTAATTAGGCACGAGCGTGGGGCTCTCGACCTGTAGCGTGGAACCTTATCTATTTAACCTTATAGAAGTCCCCATTAATTTAGATAAAGCTTCCTCACAATCGGGTTAAGGGAGTTTTGTTATTATTACATTTACGTATTCGACTTGATTTTGTATAGGTTATATTATTTTATTGGGGACGAACGATATTTTTCTCCCTGTGAGCTGCTTCCTTGTACAGGGGAGTTTAAAATTTTATGTGACCAGCTGTTTTCTTATGTTTCCTCGGTTGGTTATCTGGAGTTGATTCGACTTTTGATTTTGAAATTTACTTTTGTTTTTTTGCGTGTTTTTGATTCTACTCGCACCACATCGAAACGATGGGGTTGAACTTTAATTGTTCTTTCGTCTGGTGAAGGCCACCTTAGACTTGTATTTGTTTAAATAATCGGTATTTTATATTGGTGAGCATGCTGTTAACTTTCAGATTATTGGTGTAGTCGTACCATCCCTTATAGTTTTGCATAAGTTATAAATGGTTTACCCAGCCATACATATTCGTTTTATTAGTCCAATTGTTGTCCTCTACGAGCTTCAGTATGAGGAAAATTTTGAAGTTGAACGGGATTGGAGTCTTTTACTGGGTGTCAGTTTTGCTTGGCTTGGGGACCGTGTGTTTCTTGATCTGCCATGTTGAAAAAGGTTAATATTATCATCAGGAGTTGAAATTAATGGAAACTACTTCATGTGTTTTGTTCATTGGAATGCCCCGTTATTTCTAGTGAACGACGAGCGTATCCTATAATGTCGCTGTAGTTTTGTTCATGGACTTGTTTTTTGGGGTCAGTTGGCATGCCTTTCATTGTTTCATTTGTGTTAACTGTTTGCCTTCTCTCGTTTTCTCATCATTCCCCGAGCAGACTTATCTCGTTTAGCTTGGAACGGGCCCATTCCTTGTCCTAATTTAATTCAGTTGTGAGGCTGAGCCAAATATAAGCCTCATCTTTTGAAGATTCCTTCAGTTGTAGTGGCAGCAGTAGAAATTATTATTATTTACTATTATAATGAAGATTGGTACCATTAGTAAGTATTGGTTGCATCCTCATGACTGCGACATCTTTGAAGATCCTAGAGTTTATCGTTTTGCAAACTTGTATTTGTGTCTTTTAGGATCCTTTCTGTACCTCCTTAATGCCAACACTTGGTAGCCACGTTTTATTAATCTTGCTGTCGTCGACCGGTGCCGATTATCTGAGGTTCCTCATGGACGGAGTTAATGATCATAAGTTTTACCTCTCTTTATTCTTTTCTGTAGCCATTGTGATTGTCATACACCCACCCCCCCCCCCCCTCTCCATGGGTGGTCTTTTAAAGTAATGTGATTTGATGGTGCTGTGCTGTTATTAGTGTAATCTCATAAGAAGTGACGACGAAGGTGATCAAATTTCATCTTTATCGTCGCATATCCCTCTTTTTTTTAGGCTCACGATCAGATTATCGCTTCATCTGCTCATTTTCTGTTGACGGAGCCCATCGCATGTCGTAACTGGGGGAGGTGCTTGTTCTTCTTGTTGATCTACAGCATTGCCGGATGCCCGTTTGGAGAGGGCTGCCATTTTCTTCACTATGTTCCCGGCGGCATCAACGCCGTGGCCCAGATGACCAACTTGGGCAACCCCTCGATCCCCTCTAGGAACCCGATGGCCCCAGCGCATCTGGACGGGCCCTCCCCGCCCGCGGTGAAGACTCGGATATGCAACAACTACAAGTCCCCGGAGGGCTGCAAATTCGGCGACAAGTGCCACTTTGCTCACGGGGAGAGGGAGCTCGGGAAGCCCATCCACTCGGCGCACGGGCCCGGCGGGGGCCGCTCCGGCGGCCGCGTTGACCCGCCGCCGGCGTCCGGCTTCGGGGCGGCAGCGAGCTTCGGGGCATCGGCCACCGCTAAGATCAGCGTGGACGCCTCCCTTGCAGGGGCCATCATAGGGAAGGCCGGGGTGAACTCGAAGCAGATCTGCCGGCTGACGGGCGCGAAGCTGTCCATCCGGGAGCACGAGACGGACCCGGGGCTGAGGAACATCGAGCTGGAAGGGACGTTCGACCAGATCAAGCAGGCCAGCGCCATGGTGCGAGAGCTCATTGTGAACATCAGCTCGGCGATGCCCTCGCCGTTGTCCAAGAATGGCTCCGCGCCTGCCGGGCAGGTGGCGGCGGCACCGGGCAGCAACTACAAGACGAAGCTCTGCGAGAACTTTGCGAAGGGACCCTGCACCTTCGGGGATCGCTGCCACTTCGCCCACGGTGCCAGCGAGCTGCGCAAGGCCGCCGTCTGAGTCCTCCAGCTAGCTGCCCGTGTACCTCTCCTCTCATAGAGAGAGAGAGAGACGCAGACGCGATCGATCGAACTGCTCAGCCAAGGTAGCTAGCTATTAGAGAACTCCCTTCTATTTCCCCCCTCTCTCTCTCTCTCTCTCTCTCTCTCTCTCTCTCTGTAATGCGTTGCTCCTGGTAGATTAGCGCTGCTTGCCCGCTGAGGGGGGGTCTAATGCAGTATTCTCCTCTCTGATCGTGCAGCAAGCAGTGTTTATGCCCAGCCTCTCCTTTTTGTAGTATGATATTAGATAGAACGAATCAGAAGCGTCGTCAGTTTAGGAGGTTGCTCTTTCCTCTTCAGGCGATCGATCGTCTGGTTCCGATCCTGGGGAGAAGGTAGAAGATGAGCGAGCTCTCGTGGGTAGGGAAAGACTGCATTTTTAATCAGAACCTAGTCGGAGGGTTATCAGACACGTTTATATCTGAACCTCCATTGAAGATCAGGGATGGGATCTGCATTTGTTTATTCCCCAGCCGCGAAATCCCCCGGCTTCTCGGTAGCGTGCCTCGCGCGCGCATCCCGCTCTTCGATCTCCGCCTGCTCGATTCTGGCATGCTGCCGCTGCTCCGCCATGTCCTCTTCCATCTGGCTGTGGGTCGTCATCTTTCCATATGCAGGTGTTCGGCAGAAAGCTTTCAGGTTTCCAAACTCTGAAGGCAGTTCGAAGCCGGGGCGACGCTGTGGTCCTCAGCCTTTCCCTCACACGCAATTAAATGGGTAATTTATACATAGAATCGAACGGGATTTTATAACTACGGAAGCGACCGGATTTTGATTGGTAAAAATTCGTCGAGTTTAATTTATTTTTTTTTTTAAAAAAAAAGGTTTTCCGCTAGATGATGTTCGTGAAGCAAGCAAGCAATCCAGCCAGCCCAGTAAAGAAATTCCTGTTCGGTGAATGGTGGCCCTGGGCTTCGCCGGCTTCTGACCGAATCGCCCTCGGAGGCGGATAGGCGTCGTCGTCCACACCTCCTCTTCCGCACAGCCCACGTGTCTCGAGCTGCTTCGCCGTGCTCCCCACACCACTGTAGGGTTTATAGAGAGACACACAGGGCCTTCTCCGCGCCTGACTCTACCTGTCGAACCTTGTTCCGTTCTCCGGGGCCCGGTCCCTAGCTGTTGTCTCTGGTAATTCCCCCCCTTCGTTGCTGTTGTGGGTCTCGTATTTCAGCTCTCGGGTTCCATTTTGAGCCATTCCATGGCTCTCGCTGTCGGGGGAATCGGAGCGGCGTGTCTTTCGCCGTCTTCATCGGCCAGGATTTCGGTCCCGGAGGGGTTGCGCTGGGCCGGGGTCACCCTGCGCCGCCGTGGAGGTTTCAGGGCAATGGTGCAGCAGCAGACGTTTCAGGGCGCTTCCGCGACCTATGCCAAGGAGATGGAGAGGCTGTCGGCGAAGGAATCGTTACTTCTCGCCGTGAGTGAATTTCCCATCTTCCGCCTGTTAGATTCTTGGGCATCTTTGCATTGCCAATTCAATTGCATTCAGCTATTCTTTCGTGTCGCTGAAAAGAATGAATCATATGTTCTGGTCTGTTTTGATGATGCTAAAGAGCTCGTAGCCAAGTGATTTTGATTTGAATCTCCCGACGTTTGACATGACGTCGAAGCTGATGATCACTCATGGGCTAGCTTACGTTTTCCGGGGAGTAAAACCCAGGGGTTGATTAGGACATGCTATATGCGCTTGAATAATTCCAAATCAAAAAATAAGTAATATATATCTAAATAACATAGATGACCCCACTACATTAATAACCAATTTAATTGCGTGTGAGAGACGTCGTGGAATAATCCTAGGTTGGAATGAAAGAATGAAATACTGTCACCCATATTCGATTAGTTTTGATTTGCACGTGAGTGATGACTTAACTAATCTAATTACTAAAAGAGTAAATAAAACTTGCTTTATTTTATATGCCCGGGCCTTTTACACTCTTGCTAATAAGCTTCGAGTTAGATGGGCTGACCATATAATCACAATATTCTGCTTATACTCCCCAATACGATAAATTTAACATATTTTTTTCATTCAACTCGAACTTTCTGGTTTTGAATTTCACCTTCATTTTTATTTTTTTGTAAATATATTGAGAGGATAAAGTAACCTTCTTGGGTGGCGCATATTATTGCAAATGATGACCGCACGTACCTTCATTCTAATGCTTCTATGGGAGGGAAGTTCATGGTTACGCTGATCTCAATTCCATTCTTAAATTTTCCCGTTCTAATGTTATTCCTTCTGCATAGGTTTTTCCTGCAATATTCTTCACATGAGATGTTCACCTCCGTTTGTGTGAAAGCAGGCTTATTTATTGTTTTTCTTAGTTCACTTCCGAATTACTGTGGTGTTGTTCAATAATCTTCATTGACCGTCTTGTAATAGTGATGTAGCCTACATACATATTTCTTCAAATGAATTTTCTTTCTTGTAAAAGGCTTTCCAAGATGTTCACGAATCTATCCCATTTCAGTTTAAGGACTCTGGGGGCTTTGAATCTTTGGTTAGTGGAAAGACAACTGAGATGCAGCGGGTTGATGTGAATGAGAGGATTGTCGGTCTTGAACGCCTTAATCCCACTCCTCGGCCAACAACGTATGTCAGCTTAATCCCTCACCTCAACCTATATAAGAGTTTCTATATTATTGCCTCATCTGTTTAAGAGTTCACTTGCCCATAGAAAAGATAAGCTCATTTTATTTTTTAGTTTTGCATCAAATGGGATTGCATCGATGGATCTTCAATCACTAAAACCATTTAATGTTACGGATTCAGTTGGGATTTTTGGTCTGGCGACAGAAAGGGTTCCATTTTTAGGAAGTTCTGTAATATCGTCGCTTTCTGCCTTTTTTCCCCCCTAAAAACAAGATCCAGAGGTCAGACTGAGAGTGAGTTTTTGTTGTCAAAGGATTTGTATGGTTTGGCCTGTTTTCAGCCATGCATCTGTGTCTCAGATTTTTTTTTTTTTTTTTGACTGATTGTTAAACAATGTGCTACCATGGAAGATTATGGATCTTTATTACAATTGCCAGCACCAAGGGTTGACTTATCTTAGGCCTGAGGATTGATATACGAGTTCTCTTCCCCTCTCAATGTCTCTATATCCTTTCGAAACACTGATTGTATTCTAACATCTTCTTTTTTGGTCTTCTTCTATTTTTTATTTTACCCAGGTCACCTTTTTTGGAAGGTCGATGGAATTTTGAGTGGTACAGCGCGGGTAGTCCGGGATTAATTGCTTCAAAATTGTTTTTTGAGTATGTAGCTCAAACTTTATCTCAGTTTTCGAGCATTTTTGGTGAACATAGTTATTTTATGTTGTCTCACCGTGGGACTGGTTCTTATCTATCTTTTGTTATTGGAATCGATGAGCTCCAAGCTGAAGATCACAACAAAATGCAGAAGTTTGGATTTTCATAATTGTTTTGTCATCCATCTTAATAATCCTTATATTTTGACGGGACATATTCTCTACGATGATCAGCTTGGCAGTGGAATTAGCTACGTGTACTTTGAGCCGGAGCGTTATCTGCTGACTTCTCATCGGAACTTGGCATGAATTCTGTGTGTGTGGTCATGTTTACTGCTGCTTGTATTCCTCATCGAATTCACAGTTGTTCTCGCGGGAACCTACGTGAACTCGATAAATTCTATTTATTGATCCGTTTATTGACATTTTTCTCCTTCAGTGTGTTTATCCAGTTAAAAAATGGCTCCCTGTTCTTTTCCATGGAGGGATCGTCTTCTTTCAGTCTTACATTTTCCACTGAAATTCGATTGCTTTTAATGCTGTTTTTATTGCTCATCAAGATTAATAGGCGGCAGTTCATCTTGTTGATCCTCTCTGATGCTGTCTTGGCAGGAGATTTCCCCCAGGTGTAGCAAACTTGACGAGTTTGAATATGCTGGTCAAGGAAGGTTACTCCAAAGTCACAGCAAATCTCAAGTTCCTGAACTCAGTAATAAATTCTCGCTAACCCACGTTATATTTCTCTCTCACTATGTGGGCACTTTACATTCCTGCTGCCGTTATGTCGTTGAATCAGTATTTCAGATGCCTACTTAAGTTGTTCTAATCATGCTCGAGTTGCGTGGTGATTGAATCTTTAGAACTGTTTTTTGAATCATTTAACTTTCAGCAGTTTTGATGCGGTCAGCGCTGTGTTTGAGCAGTTTTCAGCTGTCCTGATCAGCTCACATTGTACGTTAATGGCTGACTTTATGGACAAAGTATCTCACTTTTTATGCTTCATTTAGCAAAATTCAAGACAGACAGTTTTTGCGCTACTTTAGAGTTTCTTGCGTTGACCTTTAAGAATGATGAAGGAATTCTACATCCATTGCATCAGTAAGATAAAAAATAGTGCTTCATGCATTGTGTCTCAGATCAATTTTTGTGTGGTTCAGGTAATAACTGGGAACTTCCTCCTGACCACGAAGTTGTCCGTTGAAGGACCCACCCGATTGAAAGAGGAGTACTTTGAAGGGATCTTTGAGACGCCCTCAGTGAGTGAGGAGTCAATACCAGAACAGTTGAAAGGGCCTTTCGAACAGGCTGTTGGTTCTCTGAAGCAGCTTCCGCTTCCCATAAGGGATGCTCTCTCAAACGGCCTTCGAATTCCACTGAGTAAGCAGACTCGTGGGCTTGGCAATCCTCTAGTGATGACCCAGTTAGTTATAATTAATTTGCCGCAATATCTCAAGAACACTAGTGAACTGTGCATATTATTTATTATAATTGGAAATTGTTTGGATCAATAGAGGATAGCCATCTTTTGACTGATCTATTTCTGCTAATCGTGACTGGACTACTGGATGCATCATGCTTCTGTTGCATGGAGACGGAGACTGGATGGAGTACAGAAGCTTGATTTTAACTTTCAAGATGATAATTTCATTCTTATTACGCCGTTTTTTCCTTTGGTAGCAAAGAGTTTCTTATTTATTTATTTATTTGTTTATTGCAGGCGGCACTTACCAGAGACTTTTTATGATTTCCTATCTCGATGAAGAAATACTGGTGATCCCTTCTCTCGATCCTGTGATTATAATTTTTTTTGGAACTTACAGGCTTTACAACCCATTTTAAATAATCTTTTTCGGTAAATAAAATTTAAGTAAAAATTAAAACTCATAATTATCTTCTCTCTGAGTGTGCTCTCTCAACCCAGATCCTTAAAATGGCAACACCCGGCGCCGAATATGTTCAAGTTTCATCTTAGGAATCACTCAGGAAGCTGATCGAATCAACTGTTCAGGGCATTTGGGTTTCTCTGACGTTCTCTGTCATGTTTGCAGATAGTGAGAGATGCTTCTGGTTCGCCCGATGTTCTCACGAGGATGGCGGGGCCTCCAGACTCGGCCTTGGATCCGGTGGCGGAGTACGACAGCTGATAAGATCAAGGGATTTAATTGAGAACAGCGACCCCTGTGAAACCCATCCCCAGCCACCTCCATTAACTTGAATGCGCCGCTGGTCATCGTTCAAAGTTCGGTCCTGACTCAGCCTGTGCCCGCTGGGCGGTACCGATGGGGCCTGATATGGGCCATGCCGGCCCACCTTCTCTCGCTGGCCCTTGCAGAAATGGGCCGGCCCCAGCGTGCCCCCAACCAGAGTAACGGCCGAGAATTTCTCGCGTTCGGGTCAACTCTTTCGTTTATTCCGAACCGTATAGGCGGCGGTTGACTTTAGTTTTGTATGAAGGGGAACAAATCTGCCCTAGGAGTAGCTCCAGCTAACCTCATCGGCCGCCGCTCCAGAGGATGAGCAGGGCGAGCCGTGAAGAAGAGGGTGAGCGGGCCTTCGGGGGAGAGGAGAAGCCAGGGGCGGGGAGCTTCATGGGAACAAGACGATGGGGTGACTCGTAGTTTCTACAGCTAGTTTTTCGGCGATCCGCTCCGCCAGTCTGGAGGTCGAGAGATGCTTCGGGTTGGTGGCCCGGTGAATCAGGCTCTGTTCGTCGAGCCGTCTCGTCAGTCGTCCCCACCAAGTGGGAGACCTCTTAAATTCGACGACGATGGCGGCAACCTCCTCCCCCCCGACCCTCCACTCAGAGTTGGAGACCTGGATCGTCCCCATCCAGATCATATTGTGGGTTATTTCCGATACTGTTCGTTGTTTCCTCCCGATTCATCGGCATCTATCTCAGTCAGAGGGAGATAGCGAAAGAGAGAGGGAGAGAGAGAGAGAGAGAGAGAACGTTCCCGGAAAAGGCTCTTTCAGAGAAAGGATGTCTGCCTTCCCAGCACCATCCTGCTGTGGGTTCACTGGAGCCTGTTACTTCTCCGACGAAGGAAGGATGGGACGATGAAACGGGATTTCCGGCCTGGTTCGTCGATAAGCCAACCTTTTACTAATTTCAGAGAAGATGCCAAACCCTTTGGAATCTATCAATCGGGCCTGTTCGAATCCCGGACGAGATCCTAATGCAGATTATACAGGAGTGGCTTCCGGCTGCGTGTATGTTTATGTACAAGCTCGAGATCCAGAGGAGAGAGAAGAGGCGGAGGGGAACGGAAGTGAAGAACAAAGAAATCCCAAATTCTATCTCCGCTCGCAGTTGAAACCCTTGCCGGCCAAAGTCAGGGACCCGCACCAAGGAGGAGGAGAAAAAGGAAGAAAGGAGGGCACTTGCTCGCTCAGACGCAGACGGCCTCCTCAGCGAACGGATCCCCGTGGAAGGAGCCCAGAGGGATCAACGGCATCTCGCATAGCTCCTGCATGAAGGCGTCGAGATCACCGAACAGGGCGCCGGAGTTTTCCACCCTGCTCTCGAGCTCCGCCGCCTCCGCCGCCTCCAGCTTCACCCGCTTCCCGAACTCCGGCGAGAGGTACTCGTTGACGGACCCCTCCTCAGGGCTGCCGTTCTCCGGGGAAGTCGCCATCACCGCCTTCTTCCTGTCGCCTCCCATCTCGGCATGCTTCCCCGTGAGCTTCTGAACGAGGTCCCGGAAGTTCTCCGCGTCCGTCTGTATGACCTCCGGCGCGACTATGTGTACAATCCGAATCTTGGGCCTCATCTTCGATATTACGTGCGACGCCGCTCTCACGGCGACCATCGCCGGCGCCGGCGTCTTCTCTTCGCCCCCATGCTGCTTTATACTGCTCCCCTTCATCGTGTCGGATATGGGCTGCACCATGGATAGAGAAGGACAGCTCTAGAGAGAGAGAGAGAGAGAGAGGATGAGAGAAGATGAGGGGGATGGGGAGGGTGTTGTGCTCGTTCTGGGATGTCGGAGAAGAGAGGTCTCAAGATTAAATAGACGACCTTGAGTGGGCATTAATATTTTTTTTCTTCGGGAGGGGATATGTCCTGGGGCGCCCCAAGGGTTGCCGAGCTTCCAATCCAGCGGGTATCGGAAGAGTGATACTGCCGCTTAGAAAAGTCAATTCAAGGCGGCCTTCCCTCTACTTGCTTGCGGTCGGCAGGTTTCTCTCTCTCTCTCTCTCTCTCTCTCTCTCTCTCTCTCTCTCTCTCTCTCTCTCTCCCCCCCTCTCTCTGGAGCTTAAGCCGTTTATTAGGGTTCTGTGGATCTCTGTTGAAGATCCGAAGTTACACTGTGACTCTGTCGGACTTTAATGACGTGGGGAAACGCCGGCGGCGAACACGGGAGCAACACGAATCAGGAGGGTGCTGCCTCATTAATCCCAACAATACTTATCATACTCTAATCACCGGCACACGCGTAATGTCGCGATTAGTGTTTAACCCTCGCCGGATTAAACGTCAGACGGCGGGCGCGTGCACGGCGGCGGTGAGAGGAAACCCAGCTGGATCTCTCCTCACCTGACGTCAGAACTCGCCGCCTGGGCTTGCACCGGTGTGGGCCTCCTGATGGCGTCAGCAGCCAATCGATCGATCGCCCGAGCTGCTCGTCGGCGCTGATTCCCGCCGTTGGATGAGCCACCGAGGACGGCGTTGTGGGCCCGCACTCTTTTGCTGTACCGCGACCGCCGGTTTTACACCAAAAAATACAGGATGATAATTAACTAAATGGAAACTGCAATAAAAAATATTCATGAGACAAATTTGGGTATCATGAGTGTATTTGCGTTAATCTTACTGTCAACCACGGCGGTTTGGGGTGATGCGGTCGGCGTGCGTCACCGGGGACACGGGCGGTTGGGATTCGAATTTCCGTGCGAAACTGACCGTCCGATCTGCACGTGGATGCGCGTGCCTCGGCCAGGGGCACGAGACCCGCGCCGGGTCGCAGCGCCCGTGATCGGGCCGTTCGGTCTGTTACGTGACGGAGGGTCCGGGCCAGCCGCCACAGCACGGCGCGCGTGCCCTCTCCCTCTCTCTCTATCGCCATCTCCATGTCTATCTCTCTCTTCACGGTGGTGTTAAAGAGGGAGCAGATGGAAAAAGAAATGTTGCGATGGGCAGTGACGTCGGGTGGCCTAGAGAGAGAGAGAGAGAGAAATCCGCTTCGCGTGATAATAATTAGAGAGGGAAAGCGAGCGTTGGGGGAGCCCCCGGTGATTTAAATCTGCAGAAGCCAGAGACGACCGCGATTAAATACGGCTCATTCGGTCTCCTCCCTCGGCGTACAAGCAGAAGAGACGGCGGATAGGCACAAATATCGCCTTTCAGAATAATCCGTCACTGTCCTTGATCTTTGAGCTCTATCTACTAGTGCCTATCTCCAATGGGATCGACGGGGATAGACAACGATATATATATATATATATATATCTAGAGAGAGAGAGAGAGAGAGGGGCCCCCTCTCTTGACCCGAGCAAGTCAACCCCGTCTCTTCTCTCCCTGCCCCACTCGAAGTCGCTGTTCTTGAGGATGGCCCATTGGTGGCGGTCCGTCTGTCGTCGTCGCCGTCGCCGTCTCCTTGGGGCCCATGACAAGGAATAAATAAGTTTCTCTCTTCGCGTAAAAGCACACTCTGAAAGATGCGAGTCCACGCCAGCGGGGATGACGATCATGACGATGAGGTCTGTGTACTTCTGGGGCCGTCATAACACCCGCGTGAACCGCCGAGGAAGAAGAAAATAGATCAGGGAAGAGACCGTGAGAACCCAAGTTTGTCCCCTCCCTGCAAGTGCCGCGGTCGTTGAGCGACAGCCGCGAGCCTGGAATCTTCTCCCCCTTCTGTCTCTGCTTCCCTGATGATAATATATTCCGGTGCAATGTCAACCCCCAGGTTGTTTTTTCGTGCGACACATAAGAGTTGACGTTAAACAATGAAGGGAGCTTAGGGTCAACGGCGTTAACGGCGGCGAGCATCGGAGGAAGCAGATTTGACCTTTGTAACGTAGAATTCAGTGTTTGAGGTAAAATTTCACGAATTCATTATTGACCCGGGGGAAATATCTTGGGAGTTTCCGGGCCGGAGGGGAACCGTCCATTTGATTCTAGCCTTCTTGATTTTTGAGACTAACCCGGCTGCGGGCGGGTACTATCCAGTACGGCCAAATCAAAGTTATCCTTCTCCGGGCAAAACGGAGGGGTGTCGGCAAGTTGACCTCCTCCGGTTATCGTGCCGCCGTTTCCTAAATCCGGTTCCGTTGACTCTCCTTCCTACTGCAAGGACATGCGGGCTGTTGACACGAGAGAGCGAAAGCAAACTCAGTCGCTCCCCAAAGTCAAACCCCGTGTCTTCAACGAAGCACAACCTTCTTACCCAACGCGAGGTGTGAAATATTAAGTGCGGCGGCGGTCCTGATTTCGTCGCACCTTCTTCCGTTCTTTAATCCGCCCGCCGGCCTCCCGTCTTCATCGGCCCCTGTTGGGTTTTCAATGCGCGTGCCCTCGTATTGGGGGCCTGTTCATACTTTGATCGTACCATGTCTTGTCGTTTGCGATACGCGGGGTCAACGCCTTGAGAAGGTAGGGAGGAAGGAGGGGGGGCGCTCATATGCCTCTCCAAGGAATCAAAAGTCAACGCGGTTGTTATTATTGACGTGGAGATTTTTCCTAAAAACTTTATGGGAATCAAGGCTGTTGGATCAAGCACCCGGAATTAACCCGGCCGACCAACCACTCGGAGGGAGCGGCCGCCGATTGGGAGGAGTTAATGCTTCGTTGGGGTTATCCCCAACCCATGGTTGGGGGGGGAGAGGATAGGGGTCCAACGATCGTGGGATGACGTCAGCGGGTCTGCGTCATAGGTCGAAATTTCTGCGCACGCCACGATGATTGGATGGCGGCGCTGATCGTGGGTCCGCCCCCCTGGGTCCACCTGGCATCTCCTTACTACAGCTGTCCTGGGTGGTTGCGTTGGGTCCAATCGGCGGGGCCAATCTCGCCGCCTCCCTAGGTCTCCGGGCCCACTTCTGTGAGACTCAAGCTGGGCCCACTCTGGTGGCTCTAGTCAGCTCTGGTGGGCTTCTAACGATGAAGTCCAATATGGGCCATTTCACTCGCCCATGTCTGTGAAGACGCCGTCATGGGCCTTTGTAGGCCCACTTACTTCCAGTGGGCTCATCTGAGAAGCCCGGATCTACGGAGGAAGGGCACTAGATGGCTCCCGTTGCTTCCTTCGGGATTATCGGGTATCGTACTTCATCTCCGTTGGCATTCCACTTGCTTTTTTACATCCTTCTTCCAAGGAGTCACTGCTGTCTCGTCTAAATATAACTCGGTGGGAAAATGTTTTATGTGCTGGAAATTTATGTTTGTGAAGTTTAATTTTTTTAGCGTCCAAATCTACGCTATTTTTGCAACCCAGATGCCATGCTACGAGTCTTCTGAACCAATCCTCGATTTCATAAATCCATTACTTTAGAATAATAACAAGGGCATCGAAAATATAACCTAAACAATCACTTTGGGCGCTCATTCTTTGGTAAGTTGCTCATGAGCGAACATCTATTTGGTTTTCCACATTTTGGGCGCGAATAGGAAGATAATCACTTATTTTGCCAGTTTTCTTATAGAGATGTCGAGTTTAACAAGGTACGGGTAGGTTCAAGGTTTATTGAATAGGTGTTGGCCTCAGGGTTTTGTATTTGGTTGTGGGATGTGTCGTCCATCTGTTGTGGCCATAAATAATCACTCGAAACTATTGTCGACATGCTGAGATTCTCGCTGATTTTCGGTCCCTCCCGGATACCATCATGTTTCTATATTTCACTGGACTGTTCACGTTGCTGAAGGTGGCGATGAATTAGAGTGATTTTCAATTTTCTCTAATTTTTTTTCCTCTGTTGGTGGTTCTGAATCCATTTTGAATCTTGGAGTGGTGTTACCAAACATTTTACGTTCATGAGGTGTGGGATAACCTCCATGTTCATGCTGAACGAAATTTTAGGGTTCGGATCAGATCTTGATGTCTTGCACATGGTCGGGTGGTCATGAATGGGACTAGCTAATTGGATAATTTGGTTCTGCTGCTAGCGTGTATGTCCACGGGAATTTTTTACAGTTGATCCCCGCCATTGATAACCGTCGGTGGATCGTTACATGGAACTAAAAAATTCATGGTGACCAATCCATTAGTAACTGGTGCTCTATGCATGTTTGATTCCCCACTTTGCAGTCTCAAGGAGCGTGGAAATATTTACCATTCTCCTATCTTTCCTTAAGAAAATTGTTCAAATGTTTGTCCCGCCTTGATAAATTATTCTTAGGGTCTTGGGCTATCCCTGGCGGTAGAAGAGTTTTCAGTTGCCTAATTACAATGTTTATCTTTAAAAAAATATGGGATTCGGAGAGGGGTGAGAGATCAAGACCAGGGCAGATACTTGGACATGAGACAAGATGATCACGAGAATGTGTGAAAGTAAAATGTTACTCTAATGGTAACATGAATGAAACAGTCCTGTAAAAGTGATTGTTAATCGTTTTCATTGTCTCAGAATAATTCAATGAGATTCTGGTAGAACCCTCTGATTCCCACAAGGAAGAGAAGCAGTTTTGCTACAGCGTCAATGAGGACAGAGAAGACGTGTTTGGAGAAAAATATTCAGTAAACAGTAACATAAAATGATTAACACATAACCTCATGAAGTAATTCCTCCAAAGGACCGTATATGTAGTCAGCATCGACCAATGAGGAAGATCCTCTGCGGGGTAAAAAAGGAAACAACAGTGACTGCTGAAAACTACAGTAACCTACACAATGATGACTGACAAACGAAGAAGAAGAAAATGAGAGAGACAGAGAGAACGAGAGAATGCTCGTTCCTCGCTCGCCCAGACAGACTCTAATGTTGGAAAGATAACTTGAGGTCTTCAGAGCAACCCCCAACTCCTTACGATAATTTTCTCCTCATCTTCTTCCTTCTGTTTTCTCTTGTTTAAATCATCAGGAAAAATGACAGTTGTGGAACTATCCCATCGTGGTCTCCGTAAAGTCTTGTGACGTGGAGCACGCCGGAGAGTGGTGTATGGTCAGCGCAGACCTTTTCTTCTCGTGTGACAGGTAACCGTCCAGAAACCTATCAGATTCCTTGGAAATATAGAGCTATCTATCTTCTTTCTGGCTTTGCTTTGTCGAGTGCCCGATAAATAGTTTGTCATTTCTGAGGTTTGCACCTGGGTTTGAACCTTCTTTCCTTTCATCATAGACTTTTGGCTGAAAGTTGCAGATAAACCTTGAGGCATGCCTTCATTTGTAGCCTAAACAAGATTGGAAATATTTTCACATCTATTATTGTAGGCTTTGAATTTTTCATCTTGTTGAAAGATAGGCAATGGATTTAGTGACCTCTTTACACCTGTCATCTAATTCAAATAATCAATTAGTTTTCATTTGACTACTTATGTAGAGAAAGTGTTTGAGTTTGTGTTCCAACCTTAACGATCCAGTGTATTTTCACATGTTTATTGATTAACTAACATCTCTATAATTATTTTCTTAAAATGGGAGCAAGTGATGATGGACGTTATTGGATCCACACGTAATCTTATGTTTGTCTTCTAACTAAAATTAATGATTCCTTTTGCCAATGGTTATAGATTGGGAAACATCTTCAATTTTTTTCTCATATAAATTTTGTTGTTATAATATTTACGTGTATTAATTTGAAAATATAATACAAATTTTCAACCTAATAGCGTGTTTTCAAATCTATTACAGTTAAAAACCTTTATAATGTTATGAATCTTCACTTTGCGAGGTGTAGTGAATCTTACTATTTCATCACAAGTCTTTAACTTAATATTTCAAGTAACATTCAAGAAATGGAATCAAGGTGATTTTCATCATAAAAAAGAAGTTACTTTTTTTCTTGGTGGGTATTAGAGACCTATTGGAACCTCCACCAGAGAATGAAATTTGCTCTTAACCTACCCTTGGATGTACTAGTAGTAGCGGGGGAGTGGGAAGGTAGGGTTGCATGGCTGCCTGAATGTAGGACGACAGCTGTCATCTTCAAGGCCATCAATTACCCGAATATCTCTCTTCTCCGGCGGGAGGAAAGGTGAAGGGGACTCGAGGAATCGTTAGGATACAGTGGGTTTTCCTTGGCCTAGTGCAAGGCGGGCCACCCGAGGGATAAGAACTACGTCAGGTATCGCTGCCGGAGGACAGGGGCTGAGGATACAATGCAGAGAGGACCAAGAGAGGTCCTTATAAGAGCAAGCCCTTGTGCTGACAATTGATGATGACGATCCGGAAGAGAATAGGAGAGTGAGAAGTGTACGCTGCATGGTTTGACAGAAGGCCTGCAGTGGTTGCTCATCCCTCGACCATGCTCTAAAAGTCATTGAGGGCACTGTTTATGAATGAACTTGGATGGATTTGGCAAAAGTTGCTTCTTCAGAATCGAATCGGAGCTAAAGGAAAAATCTTGGGTGTGGATCTGTGTCATCACTAGCACAGCTTATCCATTATCTCTCTCTCTCTCTCTCTCTCTCTCTCTCTCTCTCTGTGATCTGCGCGAACATGGTCTCGTCTTCCTCCTCTCCGATGCCTCGTTTCACTCATATTTGTATCTGTTTCAGAAAAAGCAAGACAAGCTTATAATGGTCCTTGGACTGTGATGAGATCGGCGACACCTGTTCCGGCAAAGAGGAAAACCCGGGCTAGCAAGCATGCACACCGGACATGTGTTTGGCGGCGCGATAACGCCATTTCTTGTACTTGCCAGGAGTCACTTCGTAGTTCGTATCATACGAAGAAGAAAAACAAGAGGGACCTGCAAAAGGAAATAACTGATAGCGCAACACGTATTGGAGTTCTGTCTGCCAGCAGGTCAGAGTTGGGGTTTCGATCTATTCGTGCTGCCGGAGCAAACCGTCTTTGGTCTACGTTGGGTCTCGTCGATAGTTTTTAGGAAATATTTGAACGAATGTGTTAGGTGTTCATAATGAGGGTTTCGATCTCTTCTTGGAGTCGTTTGAGTAAAGCCAGGCCTTCGCCGCGAACTTGTGTTGCTAATCGCATCTTCATTATAAATAGTATAAGTTATCGTTTCTTCGGCCGTCGCTAAATCGAGGGACAGGATATTCAAGACAAATCTGCTCTGCTATTGCTTAAACGGCTTCTCCGATGGCTGTCCTCGATGAAGAAGCATCGCCCGAGATGATGAATCCTCCAAAATCTGCTCAGAAAAGCCAGTCTCTTTCGAAGGTTCAAACTCCATCAAGAAGTAGATTTTTTAAAATCTATCTGGATTGCGACAATCATTGTTCACAAGTGCTTTTTAATTGGTCCCCAAGATCTGAACATAATCTCACGTAGTATTGTCCCTCGCCTTCTGCATGAGACTCAGACGTGCTATCAGAGGGAGGGAGGGAGAGAGAGAGAGAGAGAGAGAGAGAGGGGGTGGGGGGGAATAATCGAGCATTTATAATCCAAACATGATCCTATACACTCCTTTATAACAATCCTGAATCGTAAGATTCTCAAATCTCGACGTGTTACTCATTGAAGAAGATATGAAGAATCCAACTTTTCATTCTGGTTTTGCCTTGGCAACGATTGGATTTCTCTCGAGAAGGAAAGAGTCTGCGAGTGCATGAAAGCATACGCTTCTGTGACAATTATATCTTATTAATAACCATACCCCTTCGTTCGATCAACAAAACATGAGAATCAGACGGATTCCGCGTTGACTTGACGCAAAATCTCGTACGTCTTATTCCATCAAGCATCCAGCTCCTCCATGACATGAAATGAAAGTGTTTCTTTAACACTCTACAGATGCAGAGTCAGGTCGGGCTCGTCTTCTTCCTCCTCTTCGTTCCCATTGTGAAAGTGGTTGAAGGTAGGCATCATCATCACGGACTGAGAAGAGTGATGAGACACTTGGCGAGTACCCTGCTCAGCGTGCAGAGCCGCCCCTGGTTTCTTTGAAGAAGAGCTCGAAGCCTCCCGAGAGAATCCGGCAGTCTTCACTGTCAGGGACCCCTCCCCCACTGGGAAATGCTTCGACGGCCAGACGCCAGGCGGGAGGACAAGACCGGGACCAGACACTTGATGAGAGAATCCACGTCTAGGCACGAACACAGCCTGCTGAGGAGCCACTAGATACATGCAGGGGTAACCAGCGGGTGGCGGTGGGGGCCTGCTAGCGTCAGGAGCGGCGCCAGCAAGCTCCTTCCTCGTCTCCTCTCGGTCCCGCCGGTGGGCGTTCTTGTGTCCCCCCAGGGCCTGTGCGCTGCTAAATGACTTGGAGCAGATCTGGCACAGGTACTCAGGCTCCTCCTCGGAGGGTCTGATTCTCAGACTGCGCTGAGACTGAAGCCGCGCCATCACCTTCATCTTTTCCACACGGTTGGGGGGCGCCATGCCCGGGGGAGGGGGAGGGGGACGCAATTGACTGAGAGCTCCGATGAGAGGAGAAGAAGGATAGGGAGGGGATTAAATACAAGAACCTTTTGCCGATGTCTCGGACAAATGGAAAGGTCGGATAGAAGCAACGATAGATGTTAGATAACGCTTATGAGCAGCTTCGAGCCCTCGGAGTCCCCGTGTCAGCTCATAGGTCTCTGTCGACCAATGGGGTGAAGGGAAGGAGGGCTTCCATCTTGTTGAAGCTGCTGTCCTCAGACGGCCCGAGGAAGACAACCGTTGATTTAAGATCCAAACCTCCTGCCCATCCTCTCTCTCCTCGCCTGTGAAATACGCGCGACAGGTGGTAAACTAAGGATAGAGCCATCAGCAGCCTGGTTTGCATGGGGGACATGTGTGGGTGGAACATCCATTTTCATGAAGCAAGTCTCCGTCCCTAGAAAAGTAAGAAACATTGGTCAGGCACTCATAATTTTTAAAATAACTCTCTTGGTCCCTTAATATTTTTTATGGGATCCTCCTCATCTTCCACCTTGGTTTGTCCCCAACAAGTAATCCATCATGGAATCAGGCTCGAGGGAATGTGGAAGGCCAGTGTTGAAGCTTAGTCAAGATATCGAAGAAGTACCCTAAAAATGTTAACAATCTTCACCATTTGAATATTGAATTAGAAATGTCCGTTAATTTTGTCACATAGTCAAAGAGGACAAAATTTTTCATCATGTGAGTACTCATTTAGAAATATCCATTATTGTGTCCTCTAATGGAGAAGATTGACTTTTCATCATGTGGACAATGATCATCCCAGATGTACGGAGTACATATTGTATTTGCACGGAGTTGGCAAGAAGTCCCAGGGGGCACACCCCTCGATCAGAATTTGAACTGGGGTGATTATACCTTTTGTCCCTAGGTGATTGCTCCAACCTTATGATATAAATAGGGTGTGACTTCTGCTGTCGTAATTTGAGAGGAATGAAGAGCAAACTTGTCTCCTCCTTGGAGGCTTTTCAAGGGTGTACCCATGAAAGAGTTGATCTGATCCCTAGTTTCATCAAAATAGTAATTTAGAAATGTGCGTTACGTTGTCATCTAATTCCAAAGGCCAACTTTATTCGTCACAACCATATTAACTAAAAATGTATCAATTTGTCTTCTACTTGGAAGGTAAATTTTGATAATCATAAGCTTTTTACTGTGGAAGTGTTTTTTAAGTTGTAGTCGAATTAAAAAGGCCAACTTTTTCTTAATTTATAAATGTTTGTTAATTTTTTTTCTAATTTCAATGCTAAATTTTATAATAAAAGCATCTTAACTATTAAATATCATTCGTTTCGTCATTAAATTAAATAAATCTCCACGTGGTTATCATGTGGATATTGATTTGGAAATATATGATGATGTGTTGCCCAAATGAAACAATTAACTATATTCATCATATATCTCTTGTTTTCTTTCTAATTGAAAAGGTTTTCTTCATAACGTGCATATTATTTCAGAAATATTCTGGAAATTTACATCTAAGTAAATTGAGAGACACAGAGAGAGAGAGAGAGAGAGAGAGAGAGAGAGAGAGAGAGAGAGAGAGAGAGAGAGAGAGAGATGGGGGCTCCCCAAACAGAAGGCGTTTGGGGAAGGGTTAGCTAACAGGAGAGCGTGGGCTTGACGCCATTCCATTGTGGGCTCACAACCAGAAGAGCCCAAACTGGAAATTTGACTTGTCCTAGACGCCAACGAGGAACGGCACCTACACTGAAGACAGCGTTTGGGGAAGTCGATGAGCGAGGAGCAATGATCATCGGCAGGGAGACCATCGTCTCCCTGCTGGAAGGATGCCGAAGCATGCGGGAGCTGAAGCAGGTGCATGGGCACATGACCACGACGGCGCTCGTCAGGGACGTCGTCCCCCTCAGCAGGCTCGTCGACTTTTGCACCGGCGCCGGCGCCGGCACCGGAGATCTCGACTACGCTCAGTCCGTCTTCCTCCGCATCGACAACCCGAGCGTCTTCATCTGGAACTCCATGATCAGGGGCTTTTCCAGCAGCGAGCTCCCCGCCGAAGCGCTGGCCATGTACAGAGATATGCAGAGACGGGGTTACCGGCCGGACAACTTCACCTTCCCCTTTGTGCTCCGATCCTGCGCCCTCACCTCCGACGGCCAACTCTGCGGCTGCGTCCACAGCCGCGTGGTGAGATCTGGCTACGAATCAGACCTCTACGTCTCCACCAGCTTGATCCATGGCTATGCGGCCTGCGGCGGCGTAGAGTCCGCCGAAGCAGTGTTCGAGGAAATGCCCCGTAGAAACGTGGTGTCATGGACAGCCATGATCGCCGGCTACGTCAAGATGAGACGGACTCAGGATGCCGTCAGATTGTTGCAGGAGATGCATTTAGCAGGCGTCGAGGCTAATGAAGTCACCATGGCGAATGTTCTTGCGGCCTGCGGTAGAACCAGAGACATTGACACCGGCAGGTGGGCGCACCGCCGGCTTCACCGTCTCGGGCCGGACGTAATCCGATCTAACGTCGTCCTCGCCACCGCGGTTATCGACATGTACGCGCGCTGCGGGAGTTTGAGGACCGCGCGGGAACTATTCGACGGAATGACTCACAGAAACCTGGCATCTTGGAACGCCATAATCACTGCGTATAACCAGTATGAGCGGTGCGACGAGGTGGCGGAGCTCTTCAAGGAAATGTGTGGCCATGGCGTGCGGCCGGATAAGGTGACTCTTCTGGGTCTGCTGGGAACCTGCGCGCGGAGAGGGGATCGAGGATTAGGGCGAGGGGTTCATGCCTATGTCGAGAAGACCAGCTGCAGCCAGGATGTCCAGGTGCGGACCACGCTCTCGCACATGTACGCAAAGGCCGGGGATGTACAGAGCGCCTTCCAGGTCTTCTGGGGGTTGGAGAGGAAGGATGTTGTGGCATGGACTGGGATGATTATAGGGCTCGGAAGCCATGGACGTGGGCACGAGGCCGTGGATCTCTTCGAGGCGATGCAGAAAGACGGGGTGGCCCCCGACGGGATCGCCTTCATTGGGGTTCTCAGCGCCTGCAGCCACTCCGGGTTGGTGGAGGAAGGACGCAAATACTTCGACGCCATGAGCAGTGTCTATGGAGTCGTCCCCGCCCTGCAGCACTACGGGTGCATGGTGGATCTCCTGAGCCGGGCAGGGAGAGTAGCCGAAGCAGAGAGATTCGTCGAGTCGATGCCAGTCCGTCCGAACGTCGCCATCTGGAGCGCGATGTTGAGCGGCTGCCGGATCCACGACGACGTGGAAGTGGCGGAGCGGCTGGGGCGCAGAATGGCCGAATTGAGTCCTGCGAGCAGCGGGGTTTATGTTCTCCTTTCGAACGTTTATGCGGCGAGAGGAAGGTGGGACGGGGTGGGCTGGGCGAGGGCTTCGATGAGACAGAACAGGATGGAGAAATCTCTCGCATACAGTAGCGTTGGAGCTTGAAATCTGGGAGATGTTCCGCCGTGCTTCATCTGAATCTCCCCTTTTTTCTGCAAATTACGAGGCCGATGAGATGCTCTTTGTGCGTTCCTGTCACCTCAAAAACTAGCACATCGTCTGACAAGAACAGCTCCGCGTCGACAGAGAATTCAATGAGAGAAAGAAGCTGGGGAAGTCATATCCTGAAGCAACATTACTTCCAAGCGCAAACGTGAACAGACGATCAGAGCTCGTCCCCTAAGACTGCAGCAATTATTTCGTTCAATTTCTTTCATGGGAATCTAGGAGGATGCCCCGTCCAAACCCTAGAAATCACAATTGAAAATAGAGGAACGAGACCTAGGGACAAGGGGAAGGGGAAGGGGAAGGGGAAGGGGAAGGGGAGAAAAACCTCAGGATTTGCAATCGGTTTCTCCCTCGGAATCCCACTCTTCTCCCTTCCCCTCGTCTACTCGTCTTCCTTCTTCCCCTCCGCTTCTTCGCCGGAGGAAGATTCAATCGAGGACGACGCCATCGAACCTCCCGCCTCGTCGCCATCTCCGTCGGGGTCGCGTCCTGGATCAGACTTCGCGATGGCCCCCCTGATGCTGTCCAGAAAGGGCTTGAAGGCCATCTCCACCGTCAGCCATACGCAGGCCAAGCTCCCCACCACCACCAACGCCGACTTCACGGCGCTGCCGCGCTGCTGCTCCCCCATTCTCCCCCTCCACTGGCGCCGTAGAGGATTCGGAACTCTCCATTCGGTAGGCCTTATATAGCTGTGCTAACACGATAAAAAAGACCAATTTGCCCCTATGGCTCGCTTATCGCTGAAGCTAACTTGCGAGGAACGAGAACCAACCGTCCAATCGGCTGCTCTCCACCGTCCAATCGGCTGGTCTCGGTACTGGGGGACCCACAATGAACATCATATCAGTCAACGTCCACAGATTCATAAGGATATTCCGGGAGAAGTCTTACGCCCCTGGTTTAAGGCGGCACTTCTACTTAAGCAATGCGCCTCTTACCCAGAGTAGTAAGGGTCAACGTACTAAATTATATTGATGATGTGTGATTGTGGGTATAAATACTAATGTCAATACTTAAATCCAAGAGCACGTATAGGAATTAATTAGTGCATATCACCTTATGGGTAATATAGTTTGGTCAAAGTGTGCGTATTATTTAATCTAGAGCTTCTTCCCCCAATTAAAGACCATCTATGGATCAGTGGAACAGTTTTTGTATCATTGACCATGTCAAGTGTTGGATTTCACTTATATTAAGGTTCCTGGATCATCTACTCCGTAATTAACTGGCGTTGGTTTTGTTTACTAGTTTTAGTCTGGGATAACTTGAAAGTATGATATGTTCTCGTAGTCAAAACAGACGTTAGCTTTTGGAACATGCAAGCTAGCAAACGGTATTATTGGACATCAGGTAAGATGATCCATTGTGATATCAGTCGTAATGGTGTAAATAAGTCCATCGTCTCGATACACGTTGAAATCTTGGATAGAAATTTGACCCGAAGTGGGTCGCATTATCCATGAAAAAGCTTGCCTATTTTCAAGGTCAAATTACTTTGAACAATAAGACGAGCCAAAATGTCTGAACATTGGAGGTCAGCTGTGAGAATGTTCATGGTGATTTCGACAAGATCCTGTGGATCTCTTAAGATGAATAGAACTTTACTATTATATTAGATGCAGAAGTACTATCGTCCAACGTGTACCAGACGAAGTCTGTAGATAGTTTACGTGACCGTTCATCTCACAATGTAGTGCCCTCGTCAAAGTTATCGCATTAATTCTACGTTGTGAAGGTTTCATGAGATACCAAGAGGAAGCCATGCATAGTGCCCCACGTCGTCTGCCTCTCTCTCTCTCTCTCTCTCTCTCTCTCTCTCTCCCCTCTCCCTCCCTCCCTCCCTCTCTTTCTCTCTCTCATAAACTGTTCGTGGCGTTTACGGCATGGAATAACGGGATTCAGGTATCAACAGTATAGGAATCTCGTAGCGAAGAAAGGTTTAGCATCCCCGCAAGCAACGAACTGTCGGAATTACACCACAACTACCAGCGTCTCGTCAGTCCCGTCTAGTTAAGATGCTCGCACACAATGGGTCCTTCCCCGAACGCCTAGATCCATGCATGCAAGCATCGTGGCCACATTTATCCATCTCCAGTCGGAGTGAACTTGAGAGGAAACGAGGAGTTGACCTGTGAGGTGATGTTTCGGACAAGGTCACATCGCATTAAGCAGCTCATTTCAGTTCAGACTGAGAAGCGTTATTGTACATGGTCAATGTATGAGTGGACGTCTTGGGACTTCTCGTCGGGTGATCGGGCTGCCGATGGATTGATCCTGACCAAAGCGAGTTGCCATAGGTAGGGCAGAGGCTTCTACAGTTGCCAAACGTGTGCATGGGCGCAATCCCAGGGAGCCAGAGCTCCTGACTCTGGCGGGCCGCCGGCGGCGCTGAGCCAGGCAGGCGAATCGTGAAGACCAAACAAGGGAGGAAACGTGCTGAGGACAAGAGGGTTCTGTGGGTCTGCGTCAACCAGGTTGAAGAGGGCTTGCTCAGCTGGGGTGGACAAGATGGAGCTGCACTGTTCGGGAACAGGATTGATCTCCTTGGGAAGGTGTTGATGGGAATCGGATTTGGGAAGCGACGGGATGGTAGGTGGTAGAAAGGACTGGGTGGGATCCATCGGTGGAAGACGGCGGTGGAGGTCGTCGTCCGGGTGAAAGATGTGGGAGGTGCTGCCCTTGTAGAGGAAGTCCATCGGAGAATCTAGGCTTTGCATCTCACCAAGCGAGGGGTATGCAAGGAGCGGAGAGGAGGAAGGGGAAGGGTCGAAAAGGTAGTCTAAGTTTTGGAAAGCTGATGTTTTCTTCTCGCCTCCTGTTTTCTTGAATATTCTGCAGATAACCCATTCCTCCTGCATGCACATCCGAAGAAAGAGAAGGAAAAAGGTCATTTATTGCAGCAGTGTATCTCTGCGGCGAATGAATGAATGAATGAAAGAATGACTGAGAGAGATGGAGAGGCCTAGAGAGAGAGAGAGAGAGAGAGAGAGAGAGAGAGAGCTGCACGAGTGCCAGGGCGTGGACTTAGTACTATCGTATATTTCCCCCTTATAATAAGCGATGTGATTCGAAACGCTTCAAGGGTTGAGAAAGAAACCCGGTCAGGGGAAAGAAGTGGATGTATGAACTTTCAGAGCACCGTGAGTCCTCTGAACCTAATTCAGCTGATCTGTTGAGAATAACCTGCGTAAATTAAGTGCGCGGGGAGCTGACCTTGCAGGCGAGGCGGCGGGAGAAGTCACCCTCGAGGCGATACTCATGGAGAACCCACTTGGTTTTCTCTCCCCGAGGCGCCCTGCCCTTGTAAAAGACCAGAGTCTTCTTCATGCCGATCAGAACGCCGCCGGAGGCGCTGCACACCTCCCTGTCCTTACCGGTTGCCTTCCAGTACCCGGACCCTGTGGCCCTGTTCGTCCGGAGCCCCGTTGGGTACTTCCTGTCTCGGAGACTGTAGAAGTACCACTCTCTTTCTCCCAGTTTGGCCACGTCTGGACCATGGAAGAACGAGAAAAGAGGAAGTGGAGACATGAGTAGAGCGAGCATTTGCGGGGCGAAAAAAAGACTAATATGGTGAACATCGGCTAAACCACCGCTTCTATGATTCAATGAGAAGTATAAGGTTTCCAAACACAAGTGGGAGTTCGGCTCAAAACATTGGTGGAGGAGAAAGCTCTAGCATACACGCAGAACCACATTCTTCTCCCTCGGTTGATGCACACAACCTTTGGCTTTCTTTTGCGAGAGAATTATCGGATTGGAGTGATAAAAGAATGGCGACGCAGTCAGTGTGCGATTTTATAATGTGTATGAATCAAGAGAAGGATCTAAATATTCCATCCCTGGGAAGGAGCCCAGTCGCAGAAATCCTACCCGGAAGCTCCCACGGTTCGCATCTGTTGAGATCGATTTCCACCATATCCACGCCGACGAAGCCCCCATTGAACACCTTACCGGCCAGGTAGAAGGTCACCAGCTCCTCGTCAGTGGGGTAGAATCTGAACCCGGGTGGAAGCCCACGCTCGTTCGTATCCTCGCCCATCATTTCCCAGAGCACTTCCTCCATCACCGCGGAATATTGAAGAGGAAGAGAAGAAGAAGCCTCGGAGGGATTTTAGCTACGTAGAGAGATGTCGCGTAGTGAGGGGAAGCCCTAACCACATGGATGTGCGTATATGTAGAGGGGGAGCACTGAAACCGAAGAAGGAGAGAGCTATAGACGTAGATGAGAGTTCTTCTGGGTTTTGGACCTGGGGCTGAGGGGGAGGGGTTCATTAATGGTGAATAGGAGTCCTCCTGTACGGGAGAGCAGCCCCTGGGGGGTGTGCGGGCAGGAAGAAGAAAAGATATGTAACGAGAAAAGAAAGGGTCGGAGTAAATGCGTCCCTGGTCCGCGGTCAGGGTGTGCATGAGACAGAGCTCTCTCTCTCTCTCTCCCTCTCTCTCCCCTCTTTCTCTCCCTCTCTCTCGCTCTAGATCTCATGTCCTCTGATGATCGTAACAGCATCATTAATGGCAACTAAAATCTGGGAGTTGTCTCATACTTCCTCCTGTTCATCCTCAGAAACTTTCTTCATAAGTTGGGATATTTTCCAAAGCCTGGTTTTTGCACTCAGAAACTTACGGCTAGAACCGGACGGAGCTCGTCCAATACGAGCCAAGCTCTCCCCTTTTTCACCGATATGTGTCTGCTCCTGCGACCTCAGGCGATGCCCTCCCACTCATCGATGGGGTCGCGTCATGGACGATGCTCGGAGCTCATCCCATCACAGAGACAGGTCTTTCTCGATCTGGGTCGTCCTCCCCTCGCGCCAGGAGTTGGCCCGACCGGTGACGCCGGAACAGTGGCGGCCAGGCAACTGCTGTTTCGGGCAGGGTTGGGGTAGGGGAGTTTGGGAAGGTGTGAGGACGAGGGGAAAAGATTTGCGGCAGCGGGAGAAGGAGGACAGCTAGATGGGCGGCACCTGTGATATGATATGCCCGAGGAGAGAGACGGTAGAGGAAGCAAAGTCAGAGGCTCAGGTTTTCATGCTGGTGGCTCTCTAATCTAACAGCGATACCTAAGAAGACGATAATATACCTAAGAATCTGCTATCTGTCTTCGTCCTTCAACACACGCATGCGCATGATGTCCAGCCTGAGCCGTTGTGGCTTCAGACATCGACGAAATATAAACTGGAAAATGGGTTCTGCTTAATAGAAATAGAGGAAGAGGGGGAAGCGGAGAGCGAGAGAGAGAGAGAGTGATAGAGTGACAGAGAGAGAGAGAGAGAGAGTGATAGAGAGTGATAGAGAGTGATAGAGAGTGATAGAGAGTGACAGAGAGAGAGAGAGAGAGAGAGAGAGTGAGAGGTGAAAAAAAAGAATTTTTAGGCCTGAAAATGGACGCAACACAAATGCTACTTCTGTTACCGTTCTTCAATTCATTGTGATGGATAAACTCGAGAGTAATAGAACAGGGCCCGGTTCAAAGTGAACTATCTTCTAATTTTTATAATTTTCAATCATGAACATGATTGGGTATTGGCCTGCCGAATTCATGGGTGGGTACCTCGTAGTTCGTTCCTGGAGAGTATCAGGGGGGCTAAGTGTACATCGTAGCTGACACAACGAGAGCGCAGTGGTGCCATTGGATGCCTCTAAGTGGCACAGATTCGTAGCCCCATCTCGAAACCCTAGTGGATGATGGTCTATTTTTCCAATAATATGTCCCCGTTGACTCTTAAATTCGACACTTTTTCACGTCCCATTATTTATATCAAGACACTGCCTTTATGTCGTAGATAAACAATTAATCGAAAAGATTTTGGCAACAGAAAAGGTGCATCTTTCCCCCCTCGCCACCCCCTATCGTCGTTATCAAGATACCCGGTATAATCTTAAACAAATATTAGTCGAACCAATCAATGACCCTGCGGAATATGTTCGTTCAATAAAATAAGGGCGTTGACTAGAAAAAGACTGCGCCTTAGGCATATCACATTTCCAGGATGAACATGAACCGAAACGTGCAAAAAGCTACAAATACGGCATCACTTTTCAGTGATTCAACATATTGAGTATAAAAAAATCGCCTTCTGCCATCGCATTATGACTGGTGAGAACGTACACGTTCCTCAATAAACGCATGGCCTAGCCCTCATTTGAAGTAATCTGAATCAAGTTCGGCGACAATTTTGGACGCTATACAATAATCAGGTACACGCCGCCATTCCGTAGACGCGTAGAGATGGATAGATTATGAGGCGAATTTAATGGAAGACGTACTCATGAGGCGTTATTTACAGACAGCTTTTATAACGATTCCCACCGGGGATTCCACCGATGGGGGGAGCCCCAGTGGATTCTCCGTTGTTTACTCACGCGGGGATCCCACAGCGGAGGATGGGCCCTCGTGCCGAGCGGCCCACGTGCGACACGCGGGCGCCGGAGATGACCAGACGTCGCGGGGCGGCGCTCGTGCACACGCTTGACAGGGCCCGTCAGTGCCGGCCGACCCTCCGCCACCCCCACTGTTCGTCGCCGCCGTACGCCGCCTGGCACCGCCAGTGAACAGGAGTCCGCCGCCCCCTACGCGGCGTAGGCCGGCAAATCTAAGCTGTCCCCCCCGGCCCTCCGCCTTGAGCCATAAATATCGCCACCGGAGGTCCACCGGCGGCAGAGGGCCTGAGAAGGGGGATTAAATGGGTGTGCGAGTAACCAGGGGTTTTATCCATTTGCAGAAGGTTTACGTTCGCCGGAAACAGTGGAGCTTAGATCGCCTTGCAGGAGACTGCTGCAGCAGCAGCCCCTGCTGCTGCTCCTGCCATGGATCGGCGTGGTGGGTTTCCTCTGTGTGTCTCTCGCCTCCCTGTGGCTATGTCTGCGTTTCTCTGTACGGCCCCTCTGCTTCTTTTTCTTCTTCTTCTTCTTCTTCCTCTTCGTCTTCTTCTCCCCCCCCCCACTCAGTCCGGATGACGAGCAAGATCATGCGAGCTCGTACAGACCGGTCTGAGCCTCTAAGAGGGAGATAATGGGTCTGATGGGCCGTGGAGCCTAAAAAAGCTCTCGTGCGACTGTTTGAACTACTTTTGAGGTCTTCGCTTCCAGGATTTAAAACGGGTAATTGAAGATGAAAAAGCTCACATCAAGATTTGATTTTTTTTAGTGGGTAATTGAAAGGGTAGGTTTCTACCATCTACATGGATTATGAACCCTATTATTCAATATAATTAGGCCTTCTTTCGAGTTAATCTGAATAAAACACTGGAAGCATATAGCAAACCTTGAACTCATGTTTTATGATACTACCTCCGATTCAGATATCAATCCTCTCGTTCTGTATTTTACGAGATTTCATGTACAAGGAAGTTGACGTATATTTGCAAGTTAACCCTGAGTTGTCACGGTAGCCATGGGAGGGTAAAGATATCTTAATGTTGATCTGCACCTTCAAAGGGGGAGAAACCTCGTGCTGATTTCCATGGTTTGGGTTGCTCGAGATCAAGAACCTTCACCATAGGGGGCGTTGACTCTCCAGATTTCCTCACTTTCTACTTAATTAAGAAATGACATAAGATCAAAATTTCGGGTTCAGTTTTAGTGATTGTAGAATTAGGGTTGTCCAATTGAACAGGTAAAGCCCAGAACGTGGTCTGGGTACTGCTCTGAAAAGGGTTCGGGCTTTATCAGGTTCTGGCCCAAAAGCCCGTTTCGCGTTGCCATGACAAGAGGTGGTTGTGCTACACTTGTATATGGTGGTCCGGCTCAATCCCGTCCGGGCAAGGGCTGCATAGTGGCCCACTCCTAGGGCCCCATATATGGACAGTTTTCCGGCCCCAGCTCCGCCCGGCCGGGCCCGTTGACTGACCTGTCGGTGCGGTGCGGTACCATCAGCCGCTTGAGTGTACGCGTCCCTTCTTGCAGCCTTGGCACCACCCTGTTTCACGTGGGAGTACTTCAATGGTCTCTCTCTCTCTCTCTCTCTCTCTCTCCCTCTCTATGTACGTATCTACCTGTCTATGCTTGCAAATGTATTAATAACTTTTTATATCGGCAAATGGCACCCACCGACTCTTTGACGGCGGGCAGCGCAACCAGTGGAGAGCCACCGACGGACCAAGGCAGTTCGTAACCACGTGACATACCCACCGTGAATAACCCCAAAGGCATCACTCTTCTGCCATCAGAGTGGGATCTTAATGTCTCTGGATGGGGAATATCTCGCAGGTTCGCGACCCGTCTTTCCACAGTTTTCCGATCAAATGGGTCGAGGAAACGAAGAACCAGCAGATCTGGATCTCCAAGGAGGCATCTTTACTTGCTCCATGCCCCCTCGGGCGGCTGAAATCTGCCGAGAAATGAGGAAGACCGAGACCGACGGGTTCGCGGATGAAAACTTTCGATACTGCAGGAACTTTAGGGCAGACGGTCTCGTTCACATACAATTGATACAAACCCAGATGTACTTTACAGAGGAAGCACGAGCGCAGTAGAAGGAACAAAAATGAAGTAATAGAGTTGTTCTATGACGAGGATAACTCCCTTTCCCGGGGCACGGTCACTGTCGGCCGTCGGCCGCGGCGGCGGCGTGGAAGTGATGGGGGTAGCTGCCGGCGGGTTCGCCGCCGGAGCCGACGATCCTCATGAGCTCCGAGCGTACCTTGTAGAAGAAGTGCCGCAAGCTGCCCTTGTTGTGGCAGCCGAGCAGCGCCGTCTCCTGTTCGTTCATTTCGAGGTCGCGGGTGAAGGAGGGCTTCCGGGAGAGTACCCATCCCCATCCCCAGTCCCACCACCTCCTCAGGGATCCTCCAGCGAGCTCTCCGACGGAGGACATGGACTTGGATCGCCGGAAGGCCCATGTGGAGGAGGCCGCCGCTGCCGAGGAAAGCGACTGGATACTGACGGAGGAGGAGAGCCTCCTCCTCAGGCCGATCTTCGCCTCCGCCGCCGCCGCCGCCGCCTGGGACACGGGGAGGTCGTCCGGCAGGGGTCTCGCTGGGAGGAACCTCCGTTTCTGGAAGTTCTCTAGGAGAGAGTTCATGGCGGCTCCTGGGGGAGAGACTGCAGAAGGAATGAGCCCCCTCGCCTTGCTTCCGCTTCCCCTTCCTCCTCTTTCTACGCGGTGCTGTTGGTCCGTCGGCCTCCTGGCTGTCGTTGTTTCTCTCAGAATAAGAGGAGAGGAAGAGGCGGGGAGAGGTATTTATTCGATGAACAGCTCTGCAACAGGCTGGTTTAGCTCGTGTGGGGTGTGCATGGGGCCCATGAAGCGCTCTCCTCTCTCTCCCTCTTCCCTACTGTCAATTATCAGCAGAAGCATTGTTTTTTTCTTTTAATCGCCCTACTCTCTTCCTCCACCGCAGTCACGGAGCGCCCGTGTCCATGTGCCCATCTGCCTTCTCTCTCTCTCTCTCGCTCTCGCTCTCTCTCTCTCTCTCTCTATCTATCTATATATATATGTACATATATTATAAATTTATATATATCCCTCTCTAATGGTTAGTAAATTCATCATTTGGTGGAGGGTATGTTTCTTGAGAAGACAACCCACCGCGCAGAGAGAGAGAGAGGGAGAGAGGGAGAGAGAGAGACGCCACCGAAAAACCTCAGAATGCAGGTGGAATGCGACGGTAGAACAGGCGGAGGAGACCACCTGGTTCTACATCTGTACCCAGGTCGTACTCTTTAATTCTATTTATCAAAGCATGACACGATTGAAGTAGAACGAGCGAGCGAGCGAGAGAGAGAGAGAGAGAGATGTGTGGTCAAGGACGGATTGCTCGTCGTCAGGTCGGAATAGATAGGGGGTCTTTTCAGCGTCCCCGCCTCGCCGTTTCGTCATCCTACCGACGCCCACGAGAGAACAGCTGTCGGGACGGCTTACTGGCAGCAGAAAGAAGACGGTGGACGAGTCGGTGCCGAGAGGTGGTGGGAACCCTAACGAGCATCTAAGGTGACGGCATTCGAGTCATCCTCTCCAACGCGGAGAACCTCTCCTCTCTCTCTCTCTCTCTCTAAATTGGCTGTTTCTCGCAGTATCCCCCATCGCCACATTGAAAGGACCTCTGAAACTCCCCTTTTCCATTCCCTGGTCGGCGAAGAACGGGCTGGGCCATCGCCTCACCTCTCATGCTCGCCTAAGAGAGAGAGAGAGAGAGAGAGAGAGTACCATGTCGGTGACTCTGAGACAGCCATGGGCAAAGAAATCAGGCAGAACTTCAGCCTTATATGGGTCATCGATTACCCTCAACTGTTTCCCGAGGATTAGAAGAAGATCGCTGCCCAAGAATCTGACAAACGCAGGTTACGCCCGTCATCAGGGAGGGCGCCGATGCCCGGGCCCTCTGGTCCACGAACAGAACACAAGCTCCCTCACTAAAACGACTGAAAGCTTGCGGCAACAGAGCTCGGGATTCAGCGGGAAAAAGCTCGCCTCCGTCGGCCTCAGTAGGAGGGGGCCTCGTTGTACTTGAACACGCAGTCATACAGCCTCCCGCCCAAGAACTGAGCAACCTCCATGTGCTTCACCTGCCATACAAGCCCCAGAGCAAGCTTTCACCCAGCTCTCTAAGAGAGAGAGAGAGAGAGAGAGAGAGAGAGAGAGTTACCATCCCGATCTTGATTGAGTCGCACTTGAATGTGGCATAAAGATTCGTCTCCAATGCGCGCCCCTGCGGGTAAAATCATGATAGTCTGAGTCGGGTCGCCAAGAACCAGACCAGGAGAAATCCATTGTTGGCTCACCATTCCCTCCAGCACGACGAGATCGGCATCGCTCGCCAGGTACGCCAGCTCGGGTGAGACGCTCGCAAGGTCAATAACCTGAGTAGGAGCGGCGGGGCTGGTCAATTTTGGGCCTGCGATAAGTCCTCGCCAACGGGGAAGTAGGGGGTTGTGGAGCTCCTCACCGGCAAATCGTTACCAGAGTTAGCAATCAGGAGACCAGAGGCGTCCACCCCCATTAGCTGCCCATTCTCATCTCTCAGCTGGAGAGGGATGAACAATGCCTGAGTCAGCTCACGGATAAAGAACCATGAAAGTCAAGCTGAACCCGCTGACCTTTGAGACGATCTCAACCAACTCGGGATAGGTTACGTCATTAATGGACGGGAGGTCGTTGGCCGCTAAGACAACCTGCATTTATCGAGAAGTGACACAGAAATCAGACTCGAAATCATCACCCACTGGGGGCTCCTTAATTCCGTGGGCTTCGAGTTTGGATCTCCTCATAGAGAAAGGAAATCACGCCTATTGCAGGAGGAGTAATCTTCGTTGTCATACTAATTACATTGGCGATGCTGATGATGATGATGATGAGGCGCAGGAGGAGGTCAACGATGGTGGTTAAAGGAGCGAGCTTTACCACTGTGCCGCGTCGGAGCAGCTCCCTTGCAAATGGCAGGATTCCCAGGACAACGTCAGCACCCGAGTTGTCAACAAAAATAACAGCCTGCCCACAACCAAGAAGCATTTAGTCAACTTGCCTTAACTCTCAAATCTAGAGGAACGACGGACAGAGAAGAGATAGCCAGCTGGAAGCTCGCCTTTTTCCACGACTTCTTGCTCCATTTCAGCTTGAAGTCATCCAAATCGTCAACCACCCACGGGCGAGACAGTAGATTCTGACAACTTGCCAGAAATGACATCCCGTCCCTTGCAAAAACTTCCGCAAGCTTCACGCAAAAAAAAAAAAAAAAATCATGGAAACCGCAAAAGTGGTTGCCATAAATGAGATAAGCTTTTCTGAAAGAATCGCGGGCGCATCCCTAAACGATGAACTAGCATGGACTAATTAGAACATCTATAGAACCAGACCCAAGAACAGCATGAACGCTTAGCGTAAACTCATCTTTCAGGCCTATGCATGAGCATACGTCATGATTTTAAGAACACCCCGAGTCGAGAAATGACAATTTAGAAAAAAAAAATGCATAGGTCACAGCATCTACAATAAGAAATATGCTTTAAAAGGAAAATAAAAACGTAAGAACACATGAATATGCACACACAGGAAAAGAGGAAGGAAGAAGAAGGGTTGAAGAAATGTGATATCCAAAGTCTGTCTATGTTTTCGGGAATGAACATGAGAAAGATATCATGAGTCTTGCACAAGATATCTCAATAAGTTTCCATGATCAAGAAGAAAGGCTAAGAAAAATCAGGGCATTAAAATCCGTATGGTAATGCCTACAGGAGAAATGTGTCTTGCAAGTTCAAATAAAGTCAACCTGTGCGGATCCCAAGTCAAAAATATTCCCCGCCAATATCCCCCGGATGAGGTTCTCCACACGCTTAGCCCCATCTTCGATGGCATCATTAATCCTGACTACGTCCTCAAAGAGCGAGATGGCTTTAGCATTCTCGTCATCCTAAAACATTCAGAGTAACATAATTGATGAATTGTCATAAAAAAAAATCTCAGAGCACCACAAATACTGACAAACTATAGGAAGAAACGTTGACTTTACCTTGACCTTCTTGAAAATATCCCTAAATCCCAGTTCTCTAAGAACTTGCTCACGGAGCTGGCAGAGTAACTGGATATTATTGAAGAAGCAACAGGGTTTAGACTTGTCAAAAAGGAAAAACAAAATCCAGTGCTTGAGTAATGGAAAAGAAAACTGTTGGGAATTATTAGGCCATCCAAGTCAAAACCAACTACTGCGAGTGACCTGTAATCACACGTTTATTTATATAATAATCAACTAGGGACTGTTCCGTCAAGAACATTGTAAAATGCATGCATACTCACAATGCAATCCGGCGGTCCACCATGGGACTCAGGATTTGCCTTCAAGTCCTCTAGAATTTCTGTGTACCTTTTAATATCACCAGAAAACCCATAAATACTGACCGCAAAAAGAAAAAAAATACAACATAACAGTGACAAAATCAAGAGATCTCTACTGTTGTAACCTGGTGATTTTCCATAATGCATGTGTACCATCTAGAAAATGGGCCTTTTTATGTCCTACTCATCATCAAATTACTCAGACTTAACAAAAATGAGCATAATCAGATTCTTGGAGTTCATGCAGAAAAGATCATCTCCTTGTGAAATAAAAAACGTCTATTTTTTTAATACATAAAGTCCGGGTTGGAGGAAATATACATACGAAAATGTTGGCCAGTTGGGGCTGGTATGGACGCAAAATAAATCTATAGTGATGCGCTCAAGAAATCATACCATACAACTCCAACACGGCATAATGGCGAAGGTAAGAATGTGCATATGCAAGAATTTTAAATACAGATGCAAGCTTTTTCTTCGAAGTATCCATCTCAGGAGAATAACATAACAAAACCAACAAGGATCTGCAAACACGATATCAAATATCTAAATCTCGATCAACCGGTAGAACAGAACATCCGGATACAAATTATGCAACCAAAATAAAAACATATGCAAATGAAATTTCACGAAAAAGATGAAAAAAGGTAAACAGCAGAAAGGAGTTCTCCCAAGCTATATGAAGAGAGAAACAAAAAAAAAAACTTTCGAAAGCTAGATGTGCCACAGTGACTGATACTTGGGAGTAACCGATTCATTCACGGAAATATTAAAATAAAAAACAGTATGGCCTAGAACAGGGAGACACGGAGAAGTTAGGACTCCCAGAGATGTAGAGGTCATTAACGCATTAATCTGAAACATATATCATTCAAAACCGACCACTTAAAATTTTGTCAACACAGCTACCGTGATAATCTTGTTCTTGATATCGTAGCTAACTTTACCGAGCTAAGTAAATATGAATAAATTATTAGCAATTTCATTACATCATGCAAGGATAATATTTTTAAACTCGGACATTAGACAGCACATTCGCAAGAACTTGTGAATCGTCAGCGTCATTATACTCCCCATGAATTGGTAAGAATCTGTAGCACCGGATCTTACACATCCTGGCCAAATTTAGTCCAGAAGATAGCAGATTATCGCAAACATCACTGCTCAACATGTTGAATCATTTGGGTTCCAGACATCAATTAAAAATGGCCTAAAATAATTCTCGAGGATAGGAATTTATCGTGGAAATTACGAAGCCCCCAGCAACATTTGGATGCAACAAATCCATAACCGTAACATTTTCATGACACCAAAAGTTCAAAGAGGGATAACTATTTCAGAAGAAATGGAAACATCCAACAGAGACTGATTTACCTCTGGGCAAACTTCTCCGCTTTAGCAGGAGCATCGGCAACGGTAGGATCACTCTCGGCGCGCTGCCTGAAAAATGAGCATAAAGGAAAGCATCAAGTATCGGAAGCAGGACGGAAACTTCGAGACGAATTCACCAATGCATATGATCTATATATTCGTTGTATGATTCTACCGTACATCATCGCTTAGAACACTGGTATTGGCGTCACCTCATAAATAGATTCAATCCTAAGATCCATCATCCATCGGCGAAAAATGGAAAAATGGAGCAGGTCCTACCGAGTAGAGTAGAGTAGAGTCTAAAGGCGGGGAAACAATATCTTAGTAATTCTTCCGGACTAAAAATTTAGGAGACGACTCCGGCGTGGAACGATAGTTGATTGCATCATGTGATTGAAGCAACATGAATCGACGATGACAGATTACCCCCTAACCTTGCGCGCACCTGAAAGACGGGACGGAGTTCAGGAAGACCTCAATCCATTGGAACTCGACGGGGGTGGCCTTCCGAGGATTGTCCGAGGGGAACCGGTACGGTATCGTGCAGGACCTATACTTGGACTCGATCGGCGTCTGGAGGAGCGGGAACGGCACCGCCGGTGACGTGCTCTCCATCGCGCTCTCTCCTCCCACCGCTCCTCCCCTCGTCGGACGAAGATCTCCACCGCAGCGACGGCGCTTTACTCCTCAAGAAGGGGGGGAGAAGGAGGGAGACCCGCTGAACCAGGAAAGCGCTCCCCCGGCACCTCTCATATAGAATTTTTTTTTTGTCGCATACTTGGGAAAGTTGCCATTTTTGTTGCTCGCAGCGGACGGAAGCTCATCGCAGCCGTCCGTGAAACCATTCGTGCAATCGAAGGGCTTCTAGCAGTTGGGAAATCGTCGTCAATCTGCCTTCCGGCCGCCGGGGCGGCGGCGCCGTTGGCCAGCTCAGCTTCTCTCCAGCGCTCAACCCATTCTCTCTCTTCCCGGGCAGGATCCGAGGTATGCCAGAAGACTGTCTGAGTTAAGCTAAGGCCGCCCGGGATCTCAGCCGCGAACCCATGTTCCAAGCTTCTCTCTTTGGATCTGGGCTCGCCCACTGGGCTCCTCTAATTGACGCATCCAAGAACAAATTGGGAAGAAACCCGTCGAAATCAAATATCTCTGGATCGCACTGGGTGGGGAATTAAACAAGAGAAGGAATACCACAAGACTACACAAGAAGAGAGACGAAATAGCGTAAATCCGCGCTGAAGTAACCCGTGTTTTCAGACTAAAATAAGAACACAATCCGGGCATCAGCTAGGGAGACGAGCTCCATCCAGGGCTGCCAGATTGATCCGCTCTGGAATCCCCGGCAAGGGGGAGGACAGCGAACCCACCACCACGGACCCTACAGCTCGTCTTTGGCTCCTGGGCGCTCCAGAGCGTAAGATGCCAACGTTCTGACGATCGATTCGTAGATTCTGATCCCTTTCAGATACTCAGCTCTGCCCAGAAACTGCAGAGCAAAAGGGCACGACGGTGAGCCACATGGAGGGGACCATCCTGCGAGATGAAGAGCTCTGATGAAGAAGGGTATGTCTCTTAAGGGCTGGCTCCAACCTCGTCATGGTCATGGAGGAGACTGGGCGTGTTCGCTATGGGAGAAAACCCGATCGCCGGCAGGCCAAGCTGACGGAAATACCGAGCATCAGTTGAAGCGGGGAAAATCTCCGGCTTGCCGAGCTCGCCGCCGGCTTTCTTGACAGCACCCTCCAAGAGCGCCCACCAGGGATTAGAGCTATCAACAGGGGTGATGGCCGGCTTCCCGTGCATGTCATCCACGGGCACCTTCGCCTTAAACTACCCAACGTGGGAAGAACCACGAATGAGTTTTTGGAGTCCAGACGATGGCCCGACAATAACCAATCAAAATAGGAAATTTAAAGCAATGCGAAGAACAGTTTGTGCAAGAGAATGTGAGATTTTGATGTGATGTTTACCTCGAATGTCATATTACGTGAAGAAGGAGCCCATTCCTCGGCGATCCTTCTCTCCAAGGCTTCGGTATCTACGTTCGGAGGAACCCTAATATCAAGACCTGCCTCTGCTTCGGATGGCTGCAGGTTCATCACGAAACCCTGAGAAGGGGAAGCAAAGAGAAAGTATTGGTCAAAATGAGACAACCACCAGGCAAGAAACATCATACGACTGGGATGTGCCCAAGAACAGATGAGAAATTACGCCACTTTTGAATGGAAGTCATATCATCCTCCGCAGAGAGAGGCAGAAAGCAATATGAGCTCACAGCCACTGGCATTTTATTTTTCTTTCGGCAGCAAGAATTCAATCAGTGGTGAGGATGTTGCATTTACAGAGTCCAAGCGTCAAAAAGAATCGTCAGAATTAATGACGGAGGCTCCAAAAGAAGCCATTGTTAGAATGTAATCTGTCTGGAAAAAATATACCAGAAACACGTAGAAGGCAGGGAGCTTCTTCAGTGGGTGTTGGAGCGGGGAGAAAAGAGAGTGGATCATCCATGGATTTTAGCAGGTCAATGAATACGAAGGAATCTCCATCTTATTCATGAGTCCGGGAAAGTCAGAGGGAGAACTATGAAAAGATCACTGCTGCTCCTATTCTATGAGAAAGCACAAAATTCCACATGGAACAGCGACAATAATCAGCTTCAGATCAAGAGAAGATCATGTGCGATCCAGTCTTTTGGCTCGCGTTTGCTGCTCATCCTGCTCCTCAGATGGGTTTCCTGAGTTAAAAAAACTACGAGAGGCGAGACGAGGAGCTCACAGTGGGGGTCGGCGTTCCGGCCTTCAAATAGACCATATTAACTGATATCACCTCTCCTTCGGCCCTCTCCCCTGCGTTCACCAGGTGCAGCTGCGCCGCCCTGAACCTCCTTATTACCTCCAAGCTCTTCACCAGGTTCTCCATGGCGCTGTTGTCGTACAACTTGGCGCCGTGGCCGGGCGCCCCAAAAGCCTTGATCACGGTCCACCAGGGGCTCCTCTCCCCATGAAAAACCCTGTATTCCCCTCCGGCAGATGGCAGGCCTTCGTCCAGCACGAATCCGACGCCCATATCCCGGAATTTATCGGACGCCGCGAATGCCCCAGCTCCGTCCCCCCCTCCAATCTCCTCGTCCGGCACAAAGGACAAGTATATCGTCCGATCGGGCACGAATTTAGCAGCCTTGAGCCGGCGGATGGCCTCCAGGTACTGGATCCCCACGGACTTCATGTCCTGCGAGCCGCGCGCGTAGATGTTCCCGGTCTCAGGATCAACGGAGGCGGCGAACGGCGAGCGGCTCCACTTGTGTGCCTCGACGGGGACGACGTCGGTGTGGGAATTGAGGAGAACGGCGGGGAGGGAGGCATCCCGTCCCGCCCACTTGAGAAGGACGAGGGGCTTCCCGGGCGCGAACTCAAAACCTCCGAGCCGAGTGCGAGCTCTCGAGCCTGCGAGAGGATGAACTCACTCGCTCCGGCGTAGTCCGGGGTCGGATGCGCAGTGTCGATCCGAAGGTACTGCTGGAATCTGGCGATCGCGCCGCCGTCATCCTCTCCGCCATCCGCCGCCGCCGCCGGAGTGGCGCAGGCGAGGAGGAATAGCAGAGGAAGGACCCAGCGGTTGGAGCTCCCCCTGCTCCTCGCCATGGCTGAGAGCTTCCCCCCTCACCCGGTTCCTGCGGCGAGTAGGGAGGGATGGGATAGCAGTGAAAGGGGGAGACGGCTTCCCCCGTCTCCCAGTCCTCCTCCCTTGGTGGGCCGTTTTGGGCTGAATCAGCCTGTTAATGAATATTGGGCCTGTTGGCCCACTTAGCTCCAGACGGCGGCCGCCGTCATCAGCGTAAGGGGAACGGGATTAGTAAAAACCCTTGTGCGGTCGCAACGTACAGCAAGCGGCGCTTCCCGGCGAGCTCTGGCGTCTTTGCTTTAATCCACGCCACGTGGCGCCTTCTGCGCCCTGCGGATTTGCTTCCTATTTAGACGCACCCGGCTTAATTGCGTATTTTAGCGGTCACTTCCGCTATTAGTTAATTGCGGGATTTGAAGCGTCGGGACTTATCATAATAAGCATTTCCTTCATTGGGTGCCTTATTCTTTTCCATGACGACGGCGGCGCCTCTCTTGAGAGCGACGGGATTTAAGTTGAGATGCGGTGACGAGATTCGCTTGTCAGGAGGGTAAATATGTAATTAGCCTCTAAACCCGCCAGTAAACGCACTACCCCACATTTATAAATGCGCCCCCCCGTCCTCTCTCTCTCTCTCTCTATCTCTCTCACTGTGGGGTTTTTCGCCCTCTCCCTTCTCGGACCTCCCCCTCAAATCATCCGCCGAAGCCGAAGCCGCCATGATCCGGATAACCAGGGGAACGGCTGCGGTCGGCACCAATCGTTGAGTGCGCCGCTGCCGGCGCCGGCGCTGTCTCCGATGATCTCGTCTCGCCTCGCTCTGCGTCTCCTCCGTCATCCTCTGGGCTGTTGATCCTCCTACTCTTCCTTCTTCCTCTTCCTTGTTGGGATGGAAGAGAGGATGAAGAAGCTGGCTCTTTGGCACACGAAGACGTTCAGGCCCATGCTCACCCACGAAGACCTGGAGCCGATCATGGCGGTGCTCGGCTTCGTGGCCCTCCCCGTGGCCTCGTCACCCGGCCACGGCGGCCCCTGGAAGGAATACGCCTTCCACGTCGCGCCCCCGCAGAGCAGCGGCCTCCACGAGCACCGCCTTCGCGGCGAACGGCTCCACGGCGACCGCCCCAAGCCGCCGGCGCCGACGTCCCCGCCGCAGCAGCAGCAGCTTCCCGTCCGCCCCCGCCTCCCCTTCCCCAGGATCGACGGCCTCCACCTCCTCACCTACAACGCCTTCATCGACGCCGTCGGCTTCCACATCGGCATCAGCAAGGTCCCCGATCACTTCCACGTCAGGTGCGTCGTCCCCCACACCCCATCGCAACGTCTCCTGTGCCATCGCCCCCCGTTCCTTCGTCGTCTTCTCCGGCGCCGGCGAGCACTCCCCAAGAACAACCCTTCTTCTCTGTTAAATTTACACCGTTGCCACTCAGAGCAGCGACCATCTTGCTCGTCGCTCTCCTTCTGCGGCCATAAATTACGGATCTGCCATTGTGACGTTACTCCGTTGACTCCGTCCTCTGTGGAGATTGCACGTGTCGGGCGTCGATCCGAGAAAACCCTCGGCGAGCGCTGTTTCCTTGTTTTGGGTTGACTTTCCAAACCCCTGTCGCTCCCTAATCGTGGCCATTTTTCTTCTGAGATGGCGTGGGGGGAGGAGATCGACCGTTCCCTCTGACCTTTGAAGAACTGTGATGATGAGCAGGGGCATGCCCGTCCACCGCGTCCACGACCGGATGTTCGACAAGGTTTTCCGGCGGATGAGCGACGACCGGCGGGGCGGCGACGAGGACAGGACGCTGGTGTACAGGGAAGGGACGCTCGAGCAGGCCACCCTCTTGCCCTCCGGCGGGAACGCCGCCGGCGGAGGCGGAGGCGGAGGCGGCGGCGCCACCGGCGTCAAAGGAGCGGCGGCCAGCTTGATGTGTATGGTTTCGCTGAAGGAAATCCTCCCCCCAACGAAGCACATCGCCGTCTAACCGGCGCCGGCGGCCGGAGACCCACCGACCGAGCAAGTCTACCGTTGCGTGGACTTTGTAGCGACCGCGCCTGGCCGAAATCTCAGGCAGCCAATGGTGATCATTTTTTCTTTCTTTGGAGAGAGAAGATCCCCAGAAGTCGTCGATTCCTGGTTTGGATCTGAGTCACAATTTTGTCAACGGACCCACCCTTTTAAAGACTGCATACTTATGCTGAAGTTCTCCAGTCGGCGGAGATTTTGACCTGCGCCTCTCCCCGTTCTTTCTCCCCAACCCACGGACCTGTGCTGATTCTGGGCATCCGGACAGGCGTTTCCTTCTTCGGCTGCCGCCATTCTGGGTCTGCTTCCGTCTATTCTTCTTCTCCTGCTCCTCGGAGCTTCTCTGGTTCGTCTTCCTCTTCTTCTAGGTCTACCATGGTTCTTGTATCTGTTCTGTCACTGCTAATGCTACCACTGTAGACTCTTGAAGACCGCGCTCCGGTCTGCCATCGATGAAACCCTCGTCAACGCCAGCTTCAGGCCCTGACGCAGAGAGGCCGACGACCCCCCCTGTGCGCTCCTTGTTTGGCTCCTGTTCGAAGGAACGGCGTTCGCTACGGAATGTAGTATCTGCAGGGGGGAACAAGAAAGAAGATGATCGTATTTTCGTTTTTGCCACCGGCCTGATTCTTCAGTCTGCCGGATCTAAATCGGTCCGTCGGATCTACCCGGATCCGCTCCCTCGGGAACGGCTCGGGTCTTGCCCGATAGGTCCATAGCGTCTTCAATCGGCGAGAACATCTCCAAGTCAAGTCCAGTAGGCAGTTTTCAAAACCGAGTCAGCGGGATCGTTCTTGTGATATAGAGAAATCATGAGGGTAATATAGTCATTTAATTTATGTCTCTTGGAATTCCTCTTCCTGACGTCGGATGGAAATTCCAGCCTTCCAGTGGAAAAGAGAGGGGAGGTAAGAAGAGAGAGAGAGAGAGAGAGAGGTTTGGCTGGACTGAAGGGAGAGGAGAGATGCATCTGAGTGAGAACGAGGGGATCGAGGGTAACACCTTCCTGGTGACGGGGGGGCTGGGCTTCGTCGGCGCCGCCCTCTGTCTGGAGCTGGTGCGCCGGGGAGCCGCGGAGGTACGGTCGCTCGACCGGCGCCGGGAATCTCCATGGTCCGCCGAGCTTCGCAAGTCCGGCGTCAAGTGCGTCCAAGGTCGGTTGCGATTCATCTCTCCTCGTTTTCCTCTCCTTTCTCCCCTTCTTTTCGTGGATAATCGGGGCTATCAGTTCCGTCAAAGGTCGTGAAAGGAGAAAATCATCAATCTCTGGAGTCTGTTGGCTGTTTGGTAGTTCTGCGTGACTAGAGATTCGGACTCGTAGTTTTTTTTTTTTTCAGAACGGATCACCAATAAATCTAATCGAGGAACCGGCTGCCTGCAGTCCCGCTACCGATTGAACCCCACTGGAATGGAATTCTCACTGTGTCATCTACCCCCGTACCGTGCTGCAGGTGATGTGAGCCTCAGAAAGGATGTGGACCGGGTTCTCGATGGTGTTGACTGTGTGTTCCACCTCGCGTCATATGGCATGTCGGGGAAGGAGATGCTCCAACCTGGGCGCACGGATGCAGTGAACATCAATGGAACCTGCAATGTTCTGGAGGGATGCCATGAATTCGGAGTGAACAGGCTCGTCTACGTGAGCACCTACAACGTGGTGTTCGGCGGGCAGGAGATCGTGAACGGGAACGAAGCCCTCCCTTACTTTCCGATTGACGACCACGTTGATCCGTATGGTCGGAGTAAATCGGTTGCAGAACAGCTCGTGCTGAGGAGTAATGGCCGCCCTTCCAAGTATGCCTATTCCGTTTGCATTTTTATCAAGAACTTTGCAGAATTTGAATCCTGTGGAACTTCGGTTGAGCTGAGATTTATGCAGAATCGTTTTCAATGGTCCAGGAAGAAGAATGGCGCCTGTCTCTACACTTGCGCTGTTCGTCCTGCTGCCATCTATGGACCAGGGGAGGAGAGGCACCTCCCCAGGATTCTTGGCCTCGCAAAGAAGGGCCTGATGTTCTTCAAAGTTGGGCAACCCAATGTGAAGACAGACTGGATCTATGTGGACAACCTCGTCCTCGCTCTGATATTGGCGAGCATGGGGATTTTGGATCATATCCCAGGCAGAAAAGGTCAACCAGTGGCCGCCGGCAAACCATATTTTGTTTCTGATGGTAATTTCCATTCCTCCAACAAGAGAATCTCCTTCAATTTTCGTTCTCTTTTGGCTGAGAGGATTGAACGAACCAGCCAATCATCGGTCCGCACTGAACCCTCCTTGTTCTTGAGCAATCTGGTTGCAGCAGAGCTAGCAATCACAGAAGACAATTTTATTATGATATCTTTATCTGACAGGCAACGAAGCCGGGTCACCAGACAATGGCCGCCGATCACTCATAAATTGAGGACAACTTTCAGTGATATGTCTGCTGTTTGTTCTTCAGAAAATGCTCTTTTTCTCCAGCAAATCTATTCATCGGTGCTCTTTTATTGCAGGTTGTCCGATCAATACCTTTGAATTCATCAGCCCGCTGCTTCGCAGCCTGGACTGTGGCTTGCCCAAGAACACTCTGCCCGTCCAGCAGGCATTGTGGCTCGCCCGTCTGATTTCTATCATTTATACTGTGCTGCGTCCATGGTTGGATTGTTGGTGGCTTCCGCAACCTTTCCTGCTTCCTGCAGAGGTACACAAGGTGAGTTGCTCATCTTCTCTCCTCAGGAGCCTAAAAGAGAATCCTCTGCCATTCGCCGGCGGGTTCCATTGGGTGGCCTTCCCGATTGATGCAGCATAATTTGCTCGCATTTTAGCCAGGCCAGTTGCATTCTTAGAGAACGATCAATTCACCGGGTGTTAGTTCATTCAGGCGATCGCGAATGAACCACAGCATAAGAAAGAACGCTGCGGTTTGAGCCAGTTCGCATGAGCTCCCTTCCACCTGTGATTGAATCCAAATCTCTTGGGCAGGTCGGCGTTACCCATTACTTCTCGTACCTGAAAGCGAAGGAGGAGCTCGGGTACATTCCCATGGTATCCGCTCGAGACGGAATGGTGGCCACCATCTCGTACTGGAAGGAGAAGAAGATGAAGGATGTGGGCGGCCCCAGCATATATTCCTGGACTTTCTGCACACTCGGGATGACTCTGCTCTTCTGCGCCGCCTTCCTCCCCCCTTGGGGGCCTCTGGCGTGGTCGAGAGCCCTCCACCTGTTCGTCTTCAGGTCCCTGTGGACGGTCCGCTTCGTTTTCACCGTTGCGGCGGCTTTGCACGTGGGTGAAGCCGTCTACGCCTGGCGCCTGTCCAAGAGAGTGGACCCGGAGAACGCCGCGGCCTGGTTCTGGCAGACCTTCGCGCTGGGGTTCTTCTCCTTGCGGTTCCTGCTGAAGAAGGCCCGGGAGGCCAGGTGAGCTCCCCTGATTCCCTGCGAATGACGATCTCGTTTTTTAAAGAGACGCGAGCTCGATTTTCTTCCGTCTTTCCAAACAAAAATCTACTGTTCATCACGAAACTTGCTCTTGAAGATCCCTCGCCAAGCACGAAGACCATCAGGCTCTGTGACCTGGTTTGATGTTTCAAATCCATTTGACCTCTCTCTCTCTCTCTCTCTCTCTCTCTCTCTCTCTCTCGGTGCGGGCCTGGACCGGGCAAAGGTTTGGGATGGGCCAGTAAGAATTTGGTAAAGATGGGTCCTTTTTTCAAGGGCTCTTTCTGATCTCCGGAGGTCGTGTGTGGGCTCATTCATTTTGTTCCATGGGGAGCTGCTATTTTTTTCACTCCTTAATTCTCGGGAAAGTGCTCTGCACTTGCACCGGTCAATCGAATGTCCTCCTCGGGACTGCCGCCCGATGGGTTTTCGCGCGCGAGTCGCCGCGCCCGCCCGAGTCCATGGCTCGGTCCACCGTCGGTCACGGGTTCGAGCGGCGATTCGGAGTAAATGAGCCGGGTCGGGTCCCGAGCCAACGCGAGCGACCCGTGACCCGGGCCCGGCGAGTCGACCCGCGCGGCCGGCGTGCTCGTCTTTTAAGAACCCGTCTGGGGAGCTCTGCCCCTGAGGAACGCCTTCGCCGCGTGCAGTTCGCAATCCCCCAAGAGAAAGCAGCCAGCTACCTTTCCGAGATAGAGAGAGAGAGAGAGAGAGAGCGAGAGAGTTCGCTCCTTCTTCTTCTTCTTCTTCTTCTTCTTCTTCTTCTTCTTCCTCCCATGTGCCGTCCTCGGGCCGAAACGTTCTTCTTTTTCATTTTCCTCTACCTCTGTTTGGCGTCGTCAGCGCTCGCCGGCGGCAGAGCGGCGGCGCTGTACGGAGAATGGAGGACCGCCACCGCTACCTACTACGGGGATACGACCGCTGGTCTCGCTACAGGTACGAGCCCAGCTTTCCTGCTCGCCTGCGGACGCGTTATACTGGTTCTTACAGCTCCGGGCTGAATGCTGCCTCTGTGGGTGTGGGTTCCCTCTGGTCCGAGAAGGCGGAGCTTGCGGCTATGGCGTACTCCGGGAGGCGGCCTACGCGAGTAGCGCTGCAGTGAGCGGCGCCCTCTTCGGCCGGGGCAGCGCCTGCGGCGGCTGCTACGAGCTGAGATGCGTGGATCATATCCTCTGGTGCCGGCAAGGTAGCCCCTCCACCGTCGTCACCGCCGCCGACTTCTGCCCTCCCAACTACGGCCTCTCCGGCGACTCCGGCGGCTGGTGCAACTACCCCAGGGAGCACTTCCAGCTGCCGGAGCCCTCCTTCTCAGACATCGCCGAGAAGGCGGCCGACGTAGTCCCCGTCCAGTACAGAAGGTACGAGAAACGCAAACCCTGCCTTCGTCTTCCTCCCTTCCATTAGGGTTTCCGCTGAGAGAGAGGGTTGGCGATGGCGTGCGCAGAGTCGAGTGTGAGAGGCGCGGAGGGTTGAGGTTCACGGTGAGCGGGAGCTCCTCCTTCTACCAGGTCCTGATATCGAATGTGGGCGCCGACGGGGAGGTCGCCGCCGTGAAGGTGAAGGGGTCGAGAACCGGGTGGATCCCCATGGCGAGGAACTGGGGGCAGAACTGGCACTGCGCCGCCAACCTCCTCGGCCAGCCCCTCTCCTTCGAGGTCACCACCGGCGGCGGGAAGACCCTGACCTCGTACAACGTCGCTCCGGCCGACTGGAAGCCCGGCCAGACCTTCGGCGGCAAGCAGTTCCATTAGCAGCAGGAGAAGATCACCCAACAGCTAACTAGCTAGCTACATGGAGAGCGCGTCTCCACTGTAATATTTTATACGGCGGCGAAGGTCTCGAAACCAAAGGCTCTCGGAGTTCTGTGTTCTGAACCACACCTCCCTCCCCTCTCCCATGGCCGGCTCTTATTTCATTTCCAGAGCATGGTGGGCACTGCTGGCTGGCTCCCGTTGTTGTAGGCGCTGCCGGAGCTCTGGTGGGAAGGGCTTCCGGGGCCGCCGGAGGACTCGCTGGGCGTCCCCCGCGACGGCGGGCTGGCGGCGCCGCCGTTGCCGCCGCCGGGGCTGAGGTTGCCTGGGGGAGCCGGAGCCGGCACCTCGGGGAGGCTCGCCGGCTTCGTCTCCTTGCGCCCATCCGCGAGGAAGCTCCCCACCACCACCTGCCAAAATCATGGCGCAAAGCACAGTCGATGAATCAAGTTCTGACCCAGAAAAAAGAAGAAGCCCATCGATCTCGATGTTTCGGCGTTGACCACCTGAATGGGAGACGCCGCGGTCAGCTGCCCGGCAACGCCGCCACCAAGAACTCGGCCGTCGGGGCCGGCCAGGGACACGCTCATTCCGCCGGTCCGGCTGCGCTGGCCGCCGCTCTCAGAGAGAAGAAACGAGCCCGACAAGGACAAGATCTCGAACCGCCCCTGTTCAGAGAAACCAGAACAGAAAAAAACAAGAACACTCGTAAATCCTCCATGAACACGATACTGACCGGCCGTCGAAACCATAACCAGAGATTATTATTAATCTTCGATCTTATTTCTCGAGAAACGACGACGAATCACGAGTTCTAACGAGCCCAGTTTAAGACCCCACGAGTTTCCATCCACAGCCATCTGCCCTCCTGAACGACACCACTTCCTATCAATCAAGCACAGCGAGAGAGAGAGAGAGAGAGAGAGAGAGAGAGAATGTCTGAACAGCGAGCGGAAGAAGGGAGGAAAGAAAACCTCGTAGGTGACCGTTCCTCCGGACATGGCCGCCTGCCTGAGGGTCACATTGGAGATGGAGCCGTTCGCCGTCAAGATGCAGACTGCGCGGGGGCCGTGCTGAGAAAAGGACATGATCTTCGATGCCACATCCTGAAAAACGCCGCCATGGTTTTCTTAAATCGCGGTCAAATATCTTCAAGCAACGAAGCTTAAAAACGCCATTTTTTTACGGAATTATCATCTTTAATACACATCAAAACCTTATTTCATCATCAACAAAAATGATGAAATATTCGACTGAAAAATATATATATATTGACTAAAAAATCTCAAGCCCCGGGAACTTTTTATGCCAGGGGATTATTATTATTATTAAAAACACGATCCCCATAATCTCTAAGATTGACACCAAACTACCAGATAAATAAAAAATGAATAAATATGGAAAAAAAAATCGGGTCATCCAACTCAAAACCTCCCCAAAAATGGCGGAAGTTAGATCCACTTACTTCAACTCTGCAACATGAACAGATTCTCGAGGACAAAATTACTTCCTATTTTTAAGCGCAAATTGGATCAATCTACTCAAATGTCAGATTATTCAAACAGTGGTAGGATAAAAGTTTAGATAAATAATACAGGGTCCTAAAAACTATTAACCATCGATTACCTAAAAAACCAGAAAAAAAGAAAAACAAAAGGAATGCGTTTCATAAATTAGCTCAGATTTTTTTAAAATAGTATGAACCCCAGTTATTTTGACCATAATTCAAAAGCGACAAGGCTATAGATGCAGAGCACCAAATTCCTATCATCATTATCTACCAGTGTATCCACACGAGGACGAAACCAGCATCAATATGATATTCAAACCATTTTTTGTAAAATAATTATTCTGCTTCCTTTTTTCTCGTAAGATTCTCGCCCTTACGTTGGACATCCCGGGGAACTCATTCTGTAGCGCATTCCAAGGCGGCCAAGAACCCGGAGGAAGGGAGGCTTGCAGACCCTCTACTGTACGGATTAAATCATAGTCTACATTAATATTGCAAAAAGTATGGAGAAGAAGGCCCCGCTTATCACAGATATCCTCTATAAGAAGTAACCAGAAATTAATAGCATAATTAAATGTTTTAAAAAAATTACTGTTGCGACTAATAATATCGTTAATTTTTTTATTATTCATTGAGCTATTTATTTCCTTATGTTGACGTTGTACAGACAAGATTGTGGAAACCCTTGTATATATGATGAATGAAAGATCATTTGGGAAAATGTTTAGAGAAATGGGGAACAAGGATGATATAATATTGTCTTTTTTGAGAAAAATTCACACACTTTTGATATAGAAGATGCTGGCTAATAGAGTGTAAATCAGGAAATTTGCTTAATGGGAAATTAAGATAGCTTATGCGATATCAGGATCTCGCAGTGCCCGAAATCAGATCAGAACCCAACTGGATGATCCCATCCAACGAAATAATTAGAAGAATCAATGAAAGTTCCACAAATATTATCCCAGACAAAAGAAGCTAATGGCAAGTGATTAAGCTCCTGCACAACCAATTCACACAAATGATACCTTGAAAACCAATGAAAAATCGAAAAATAAAATTCGTCATAAGGGTAATTTACTATCTTGCAGTTCCTTTATTATCCTTTATTCAGATACATTCGACAGGAACTATTAAGTTTTACTCTGTTAGATGATTATTGATCACAATCATCTCGGGCACCAATATTATCATCCATTATAGTGAATTAAATTGAGGAAATTATGAATAAAATAATTTAATCAAAAAATATAAATATGACAGTGCTAAAAAAAATCTGTTGCCCAGGATACTAAAAAAAAACTGAAAATTTGAATACCTCCCCAGCCTTCACTGTAATAACATGCGGCGTGAACCCGATGCCGGCTGATCCTGCAAACATTTTCCTTTTTAAGATCAGTTTCACCAAAAAAAAAAAAAACAAATTTTTCTTTGGAACTGGCACCAGGAGGTGGGGAAAACTTCCAAGTCAGCGTGACGAAACGAAGATAAACGCAGAAATAAATCATATTTATAAGCAACCAGCTTTCAATTAACTTACGGCAAGAACATGAACCCGGAAGCAGAAAAAGAACAAACAAGCTAATAAGACATCGTAAATAAGAGAACAAACGCGGCATGGAGTCAACCCCCTGATGAGATCAAGGGGAAGAATGCTGCAGCGGATATAAATACAGAAAGTTTCATTCTTTTTTAGTGCTGATCATGCAACAAGTAAATGCTGATATTCGGAGAGATTCCCGAATGATAAGAGGACAATCTGTCCACTATCAAAGGGCGAGAAGACTCCAACAATCGCAAGGGCATATGGGTAATCTCAGCCAGAGAGTAAAACCGGGACCAAGGAGATTCTAGCCGAGTTGACGAGAAGACCGTTTGAAGTGTGAGGGCAGAAGACTCGGGCGATTTTCCAGCCCATGCCGATGGAAAATCCGCGCGTTGACGAGAATCGGAGGATTGAGCAGCATAAGGGACCAGGTAGAATCGGAGGTATACCGAGAGCAGCCATCTGTTGCTTCCTGCCGGAGCCCGGCGGCCGGCCCCTCGCCTTCTTCATGGCCGGCGAAGATCCTGAAAGCGGAGAAAGAGGTGACCCGGCGTTCTGGCCCGACCCACCAGCGGAGGAAACGGGGGACAGCGCGAGGGCCATGGTGCCGTCGGGCCCGTACTTCCTCGGCCGCCCTCGCTTCCTCTTCATCGGCGGCTCCCCCGCGGGCATCTGTAGACTGTGGTGGGCCATTGTTGCGGCGGCGCCGCCGTCTCCTCCTCCTCCTGCAGGGGCGGCTCCGCCGCTGCCGGTGGCACCTCCGTTGCCGCCGGGGGTCCCTCCGCTGGCGCCGGTGCTCTGGAATGCCGGCGAAGCTACGCCGACCGGCTTGTAGATCGCAGTGCCGTCGGTAGTGAAGGCTAGCCGCATGTTCTGCATCAGCGGCGGCTGCGACTGTATGGGGCTCGTCTGCAAGCCCATGCCGAACGGCTCCCGGTTGGACATAGCCCCCTGCTCGGATTTCACTTCCATGGTTGCGAAACTAAGGAGACCACGGACTCTGTGATGGCAGAAGCTGCACCGACAAACCCTAACTCAGCAAGCTGCAGACTTACAGACTCCCGTATCATCCGCTTCCGAAGAGAAGAGCAGAGCGCGCAAACGGGCTCCGGTGAAATCGACTGCGGACAAGCCGGAGATCGCCGGAGGACCAGAGATCTAACCGAACCCTACACCACAAATCCGCGCCCTCTCAAGGTACAAGGATCACAACGAGGCAGCAGATTCAAAGGAGAAGTGAAAGCAAACCCGAGGAAGAAGAAATTAGCTGGAAAAAAAAATGCGAAACCCTAACGACGAGGTAAGGACGCGGGATGAGAACAGTAAAAATGGCTAGCCTCGGAGAAGATCCAGCTCGAAAATCCCCGAATAGCTCCTCTCCGGGCCTCCGATCTGCCGGTGAAAATCGTCCTTTTCGCCCAATACCTCCAGGAATACGAGAAAATCGCCCAGCAAACGCCGAGAAATACGGGAAATTCGCCAAAACCCAGACCGTAAACTCGCGAATCTTCTCCCCCCCGACAAGAAAATTAACCCCGACGCCAGCTGGGAAAGCGGGTTCACTCCCCTCCTCCGCCAACCCCCGCCGACCAAGGAAATTTCGCCCACCTTTTTCCGATTTTCCGCCACACCTTTATTGCCTGCCCCTCCCACCCCGCGCCTCCCACCCGGCCACCACCCTCATCAAATAAAAACAAAAAAAAATTAACACCACCAGAAAATAACTCCCCCCCCCCTCCAAACCAGATATTATTTAAAAAGATTGAACAAATCCATCCTCTCTCTGTCTCTCTCCCCTGGCATCTTCTCTCTTTCAAAAAAAAATAGTTTTTTTTCTTCCCAGCGATCCGCTCGAACTTGCCGCCGCACCGATTTCTTTTAATCACTCTCCGGCGACCTGCGGGATTTTGAATCCGATGTCTTTATTGGCGTGGGGGACGAAGAGGAAGGCGCCGTCCTCGCCATTAAAGAACCCCCCACACCCGGCGACCTCATCTCCCGCATTGCCCTCAACGTGGGACGGCCATCTGATCCTCCCCGATGGGACCCACCCCCACCAATGGCCGCCGCCTCTCCGATCCGACGACGACGACGACAGGATGGACAGCCGCCGCTTCCCGCCGGCGCCGCCTTACCGGAAGAGGGACATCTCACGGAGTCAAACTACGGTCAAGCGGGCCGCGCCGTTAACCGAGATGGGCCCGCAAGCGGCCCGGCCCGGGTAATAATGGCAGCTCCAACTGTGCCAGAAATGGTATCCATCCGTACCGGGCCGGGCCTTCGGACATTGGATCCGGCTCGGGACCCGCGTACGGCCTGTTGACGTGAGTCTCACATTTATGACACGTGTCGAGCCCTTTTGGCGGCTACGCTCCAGACAACGACAAAATTCGTCGGGATGCGCCAGCGTAGCCGGTGGACCGGTTCCCGGTCGCCCCCGTCAAATCTTTATTCGGCCAGTAGATTTTATCGGAAAAATATGTCCCGCCGAAAATCTTCTTAGTTGCATTTAATGCGCCCATTTTATTTAATTTTTTTTGTCTCACCGGACGTCGTGGGACGTACTGGGCCGAGAAATTGGGCCGTGCCGGTGCTCGACCCGGCCCATTTGAGTTGACCGACTACGTTTTATGCTCTGTTGGGCCTGTAGCTCAAATACAGCCCATTAATGAGCGCAGCCCCGCGTTGCTGGCACTTTAATTGATCAGTGGACGATCGCGGCCCACTAGTTGACAAGGGTATTAGTGAAGCATTAAGTAAATATACAAGCATTGGGTCGATAAGTGCAACTTTTGAGGGGGCTGAACGAAAAAATACAGACCGTTGGATCCAATTACCGAGATCGGGAGGTTCGCGCCAGGCCGCCCACGTACCCCCGCTTCCCTTCTTCACGTCCGCATTCGAATTTTGAAAGAGAGAGCCGTTTCAAATCCCAACGGTCTCATAATAAAGCGAGAACCCCCGCTCAGCCCTCTTCTCTCACTCAGAGGTACGAAAAGCGGGAGAGCGAGAGAGCGAGAGAGAGAGAGAGAGAGAGATGGGGGGAGAGAGGGTCATGGATCTCTACGAGAAGCTGGAGAAGGTCGGCGAGGGAACCTACGGGAAGGTGTACCGGGCGAGGGAGCGGGGCACGGGGAAGATCGTGGCGCTCAAGAAGACCCGCCTTCCCGAGGACGACGAGGGGGTGCCGCCGACCACCCTCCGCGAGGTCTCCCTGCTCCGGATGCTGTCCATCGATCCTCACGTCGTCAGGTAACCCCGTCAATGTTCTCCCGTTTCCTCGTTCTTTCTTTCCCGGTGGTTTCTCTCCGGGGGAGTCTTCCTTCCCCCCCGATCGATCACCCGTGGACTCTACCGTTCCATGCAGACTGCTGGATCTCAAACAGGGGAAGAATAAAGAGGGGCAGACCATTCTATACCTGGTCTTCGAGTTCATGGACACCGATCTTCGAAAGTACATAAAGATGATGCGCCAACAGAGGACTGTGATTCCATCCAAAACTCTGAAGGTGGTAGTCCGGTGCCGAATAAGTTCATTGGCCGATTATGTCATCTATAAAATTTGCCATCAGTTCGCGTTCGACTTCATGGCTGACCGATCTATTTATGCAGAGTCTGATGTATCAGCTCTGCAAGGGCGTGGCCTTCTGCCACGGTCACGGAGTACTGCACAGGTAATGCGTATGATCGATCCCCGTGATCCTCGCCGCATGCATGACGTTAATCCGGTGACTCAATCGACCTTCACAGAGACTTGAAGCCGCACAATCTACTGATGGACATGAAAACGATGATGCTTAAGATTGCAGATCTCGGACTCAGCCGCTCGTTTACCATTCCCATCAAGAAGTACACTCATGAGGTATGCATCGTATGCCTGATCCGCCATTATTATCGTACACTCGTGATTCTTGACTGGTTTTACACAACGGTGGCCCTCCGTTTCTTCAGATCTTGACGTTGTGGTATAGAGCTCCTGAGGTGCTTCTTGGGGCTACTCACTATTCAACGCCCGTGGACATTTGGTCCGTGGGTTGCATATTCGGTAAGAAGCCGCTGTTTCTTCTTCCTCATCTCATCCTGAACGCAGTCGCCCCCACACGACATTAAAGACTAACCAGCTTCCTGGGGCTTCTTCTTCTACAGCTGAATTGGCGACCACTGAAGCCCTCTTTACCGGGGATTCTGAACTGCAGCAACTGCTTCACATCTTCAGGTGTGCCTGGCCTTCCTCAACCCAGCCGCCCATGCCCAATGAGATCTCCTCTTTTTGAGCTGACCATTCAAGTCACATCGGCGCAGGCTTCTTGGGACCCCAAATGAAGAGGTGTGGCCGGGCGTCAGCAAGTTGCCGAATTGGCATGAATATCCCCAGTGGAGCCCCAAAAGCCTTTCATCAGCTGTCCCCAACCTGGAACCCAACGGGGTGGATCTTCTCTCTGTAAGCGCCGCCCTCTTTGGTTCTTCATTTTAGGTCGCACTGTTCAACTGCTTCTTGTGAGTGATTGGGAATTTCTTGTGGGATTGTGCCGCAGAGGATGCTGCAATATGAACCTTCAAAGAGGATTTCTGCCAAGAAAGCCATGGATCATCCTTACTTTGATGGCCTGGACAAGACAAACCTTTGATCTGCGTGTGTGTGTGTGTGTGTGTGTGTGTGTGTGGGGGGGGTTATCATCATCTTGTATGGCTGAGAGCTTCTGTTCATGGCGTGCCAACTCTGCTTCCCTCGAGCATATACACCCAGTGTTCCATCCTGTAAGCAATAGAAAGCCGGGCTTGCCGGAAGTGCAGATCTATTTGATATGCAGTTGCTTTCATTATCCAGAAGAACAAGGTAAGATTAGTTCTGAACAATGGTCATTCCAAAGATTGGCATCAGAAGTGGAGCATATTACATAATTCATCGATGATGATCGGATAATTCCCACACTTCAAAAATAGATGCTTCAAACTATGAGTTGACTTTCTAATCACGTGACAAGCCACATGAAAATGGTGCTCCAGAGTGTCAAGAAAACCGAAGCCAGGCTGTATGCCCATAGAAAAATGACTGCGATCTCATTCTTGCCGGCGCCAAACAATTGAGTGATGGTACCTGACCAGATAACAAAAGTCAGAGTGGAGGAGAAACATGAGGAACCCCAATGCTCATCTGATGAACAATGAATATGGCATGGCTTACCGATGTTTATTGCGGGAGGGACTGCATATTGCAAAAATAGGATGAACTGGTACAGGGGATCTGGGTGCACCAGGCCAAGATTGATCGCCCATTTGACAATTCCTACCCCTATTATGGGAAGGATTATAAAACGAACTACTAAAACTCCAATAACGAGGGAGCTTCGGATGTCAGACCCATGTAGACCTGGTAAGAGCACAGCCAAAAGTCATCTTGTGGTCAACCAGATGAGAAAATCAGACAAAGAAATGGGATGTCAACGGAGAGAGAAAGCGCCTAGTTGCTACCTTTGATGAGGTTTCCTCCCATGATCAGTATGACGGATGGAATCGATCCCTCGCTGCACACCGGGAAGAAGAAAAAAAGAAAGAAAGGGTAAGAGGGAAGTTCGATGAAAAAGTGCTTAGAATGGATGCACATCGATGAAGGGATATTTTGGAGATTTTCATAGAGAGATGTCCAAAATACTACTGAATGTATCATGAACGCGCAATAATTCAAAATAAAATAAAATAAAATCGAGATTTACGTCCACTTTAGCCCAAATCGAAGTAAACGGGGTTCATCCGAAGCAACAGGTGTAATTTCTAGCCAGCATGATATACTCATATCTAGAAACAATATTATATCCTCTAATATTGGTGGATCTTGGTTTCCCACACAGCATATTTCGTATAGAAGACTTCAATCCAAACAATAATAAATCAGAATGATAATACCCCAAGATAGAAGCTGAGCCTTCTATCATGCGAAGAGGTGCATCTTCGCCAATCATCAACCGCCTCACTTGTGGGATTACTCCAATTGTAAACCCAATAATCTGCAGAAATAGAGTAAGAAAATATCGAGGTAGATGAGCCATCAGACATCTCAAGAAAAGAATAAAGCAGAGCTTCTTTCAAGCAACGAAATATTGAAGAAAATTCTATTCAGTTGTTCATCTGGGTGCTCTTTCTTCTTTAGTTTTCTGCTGGAGATAGCTACTTCGAAAAAGGGTTACCTCTCTTACAGCAGAGTTAATTTCTATCAGATGCAGCACACAGCTTGCCCTTGCACATGCCTCTCTTTGTTCTGAGCATCTGTTGCCATTGAACAGTGGATTTATTTACTGCTCTGAGGGATTATCTGATTATTTTATAGTTTCAAATTAAATCACGAAAAACTATTTCTCTAGAGATATTTACATTTTTTATGAATACTGGCTCATTCCTGCAGAGCATGTTACAGCAGGAGAGTAATTTCCTCATATGTTATGGAAAAACATCCGTGAAATCCACGACAGTCCGCAAACACGAATTTCGCGCTCTACATAAAAATCATATGAGTAAAAATTTTAAGATAGAGCGTGAAAAAAAAAATGGAATGAGAGCTCATGAAAATTATATGCTCTATCTCTGTGGTTTAATCTCCGTTTTTTCTGCGACTGGAAACCTAGGTTTTCGATATCATGTATAAAACTTGTTTCTTGATCACCGCCTGATAATCATGAGAGCTTGTTTAGAAGATGCACCGAAAATCAGTTCTCTAGAAGGAAGTTTTCATTAAAATGAAAAAATATGCGATGATCATACCACACCGATTGTTGCAGGAGCGAAAATCTTCTTGAAGTCAATATCCAAAAGTGGCCTCAGGAGATGTCTTATCCTGACTGAAAATCTTTCCTGCATCAGGAAATAAAATTTTAGGGCACGTGCATATTGAACTTTATCCAATGGAAATACCTCTTCAGCACAAAAATAAAATTATTTTATTTTTTTACGATGTTTTTTCCTTTTTCTTGGAAGCATCGAAACACAAAAAAGAATAACATCTTCCATCTGGGAATTTCCTCATCCAGAGAAGAAAGGATCGAGATGCATCCGTGTTCATGGTTTGGGGAATCTTTCATTCATAAACTTACAACAATCGTCTCTCTGTGATCCTGGGAGCACGACAATTGAACCAAGAATTTAATGAGAAACATGGGGAAATGACCTCTGTTCTTGAGGAAGAAGCATCGGAGCTCGACAGAGGAAGTCCGGATGCATCAACATGATGACCATCGAGTCGCCCATTAGCCATGGAATCTGTACCATCCATGGCTCCCTCTGGGAGCAGGCTCGTATATTCCTCCGGGGGCGAAGTCTGTTCATATTCTTTCAACTTGGAAGATGGGCGCATAATATTGTAGACGTAAGTCCACAGGAAGAAAGCCCCTATCTTCAGCACCGCAGTGGAATAAAATAAATAAATATAAATTAGTTCAAACTATATATGTTCATTTTCTAAATATGGTACTCTTCCATGATAATTTTTCTAATGAAGATATCAGAGAACAGAGACTCACTGCCAACGAAAGAGAGGAGTAAGCTAATCCATAGGTGCGGCAGACATCAGGAGCTCCAAATGGGCTGCCTCTCTCTTTACACATTGCAGGAATAATGACAAAGAAAATACTCCCCACGTTTCCTGATCAAATAAAAAAATAATAATTCCTAACCAGTGCATGATCGCGTTTAAAGGAAGCTGACAAAAATGAAATCAGTTCAATGTTACCAGCAGCGCAGCTGCCCAAGATGATGCCTTGAAAATGGGCAGGAGCTCTGGTGATTCTCATGAGGATCCATCCAAGTCCGGAGCCAATGACACTGGTGAGAAATATATTAATTGGCATAAACCACCTGCGTATAATTTTCAAGAGTCTGTTATCAGCATGCAGGAAGGAAGAAGAAAAGACAGATCACGTGATAAGATCCTGGTAAAGCTGAAGTGTAAAGCTGAAGTCAAACTCACAGCAGAACCAGGCTTTCGAAGGTGATCGTCTTAGCGAGGTTGACTGCGATGAGGGCCGGATTGAACACAAAAAATACGATCTGTTCGTAAATATTATAAGTGATTCAGTGAATGCCCAAGAACCACATGCAGAAAAAAAATATAATATTCACTGAAGGGCTACTAAAGATGGAGCTCTAAGACTTTGATTCGAGTATGAAAATAATCATGAAGCAAGAGGGGAAACTCACATTATTCAGATGCTTCCTGGCATCTTCCCCGAGAATATTAACACTACTCGTTGCAAGGATCGATCCAACGCAAGTAATCAGAAGCATATTCATGACCGGTACCGACGAAGCTTCAAATAGTTGGAGGAGACCCATATCTGGAGAACTCTCCGACCTGGCCTTTTATGGGGGAGAAAATTCAGTCTCAATTCAATAATTTTCCTATCGCATTGCCATACTAATATGAAGGTAGATAGCATCAGAGACGTTCAAGTTTTTCATCCGATAAACAAGCCAATCTAGAGATCTCATCAACCAACTAGATTAATCCAAACTTGGATTGTGAAGCACTCGGTAAATTCATGCATGGCATTTTTCATTCAAGGATAAAGAAAAAGGATCCTTCTCTGTGAAAAGATCTTCTGAAATGGTTAAGAGAATTAATTCTAATAACAGTTATGATGATGGGTATAATAAGTTCACGCATGGAATTTTTCATTGAAGGATAAAGAAAAAGGACCCTTCTATCTGAAAAGATCATCTGAAATGGTTAAAGAATTATTTCTAATACAAATTATGATGATGGGTAAAATTAAATGCGAAGGATAATTATTCATTAAATTCTCAGCAAACTTTTAATCGAAAAGTCCCATGTGTAGTTGGCGCTAAGTCAACGCCGGCAGGCCTCCGATGCGCCCCAGAAGAACCCCGAGTAAAGACGCAGACCGGTTGCCGTCCAGCGTAGAGGACGGGAATTCATTTCATTCCCGTCCGAAATTTTCCTCCGGCCATTGACGGAGGAGGACGGCGCCTGAGACGAGATCTATCGTACTCATCAACGCGGCTAGGCCCAGAACAGCCGCCACGAGACGGCTAGATTAAGCAGAGGTGGGCGTGCGAGACAGGAAGAGCTTACCCAGATGCTCTCCCCCGCTGTTGATTACTCGGCACAGAAAGCTCAGAGCAGCGAGCTCACATGTGTAACCAGGGCGATGGGAAGGGGGAAGAGAGACAGACAGACAGAGACACAGAGAGAGACAGAGAGAGAGTTGGTGTGGCTGGGAGCTCTCCCAAGTTGCAGAAAGAGACACCCGTCTGGCCGCGGAGAGCTCTGTCCAAGTTTTGTTTTTTCCGGCAAGAACCTGAATCTCCACGGGTTGTGTTTCTGCACGCCCGTGAACGCTGGCAGTCGATCCCGTAGAAACCTCATCGGCGGCTTCGACGTGTGAGCAGTAAAGAAGATGACGTCAATCTGGATAATCCCCCCGCGTCCAAGCTGCAACGACCATAATTCCGCAACAATCTACAGGGGGGAATCATTATTTTTTAAAGGGAAATAATCAAAATCGATCGGATGAATTGTTTTTAGTATTAAAAAAAAATCCGAGAACCCATCTGAGCCAAGAACCGGAGGTTTGTCTCGGACTAAGATCAGCAACCTGAGCATTTCCGGATCATGGCAGTTAAAGAAAGCTGCGAACTGAAAACTCCCCCCTTCCTAATCCTGCAGGATCCCATGGTGGGCAGTCAACTTCAGCTGCTCCATTCTATGCCTGGCGATAGAACAAGCAGGAAGCTCCTGTTTCTTCTTCCTCATCTCATTCTGAACGCAGACCCCACACTACTTGAAAGACTGATCAATTTCCTCGGGCTTCTTCTTCTTCTTCTACGGCTGAATTGGCGACAACCGAATCCCTCTGAACTGCAGCAATTGCTTCAGATCTTCAGGTGCCTGGTCTTCCTCAACCCACTTGCCGAATTGGCATGAGCCCCAAAAGTTTTTCATCAGCTGTCCCAAACCTCGAACCCAACGGGATGGGTCTTCCCTCTGTAAGTGTCAACCTCTTCGGTTCTTCACTTAGCTGCACTGTTCAAATCGTTCTTGCGAGTGATTGGGAATTTCTTGTTTGATTATGATGCAGAGGATGCTGAAATATGAACCTTCAAAGAGGATTTCTGCCAAGAAGGTCATGGATCATCCATGTTCTATTTTGATTGTTTTCAGAAAAAAAAAAACCATTTCGTATTCTTTAAAATTCTATCTACAGTACCTTTTCACTGCTTATGAATTTAAGCAGCTACTGTGGATTCAAGAATTTTCAGTTCAAGTTCACCTTCCCCCTCTGGATTTTTAGGGTTGGAAGCCTCAAATTGTATAGATTCAGAACTTGGTTTGATTCGTGCTCCATGGATTAAAACCCAGATCTTATTATAATCAACTACAGCAGAGAGGGAAGGGTGGGTTGACCTGCCCGCCTGGTTTTTGTCAAGCACATGAGGTCAGAAGCCCCCTTGTGGTCAACCCAATGACAAAATCAGACAAATCATTTAGCTGCACTGTTCAAATCGTTCTTGCGAGTGATTGGGAATTTCTTGTTTGATTATGATGCAGAGGATGCTGAAATATGAACCTTCAAAGAGGATTTCTGCCAAGAAGGCCATGGATCATCCATGCCTCGAAGACCTAGACAAAACAAATCTTTGTTTTTTTTTTTTTTTTTTTTTGTGAGCGTGGGGAGATCATTTAGAGTTCGTCATGTTCTATTTTGATTGTTTTCAGAAAAAAAAAATCATTTCGTATTCTTTAAAATTCTATCTACAGTGCCTTTTCTCTGCTTATGAATTTAAGCAGCTACTGCGGATTCAAGAATTTTCAGTTCAAGCTCACTTTCCCCCTCTGGATTTTTAGGGTTGGAAGCCTCAACTTGTATAGATTCAGAACTTGGTTTGATTCGTGCTCCATGGATTAAAACCCAGATCTTATTATTCTCATCTACAGCAATGTTGGATCACCATTACGAAGATTGCCATCCAAAGTTCTTATTTCTTCCATACTACATTTCTTAGTCATTATAAACACAGTTCATCGCTGATCAGATAATTTTAAAAAGAGATGCTTCGAGCTATTGAGCTCCTCTCTCATGAGCCCGAGAGCTCAGAAACCCCCTTGTGCTCAACCCAATGACAAAATCAGACAAATAAACCTGATATCAGAGAGAGAGAGAGAGAGAGAGAGATTGTTCATGGTGCGACGTTGGGAGCGAGGAAGCCGACGAGATTTGAATTTGGATCATATTATTATTCTATATAGAACTTATTAAAATCGAATAAATCGACAGGATGAATTACTTATAGCATTGAACAAAAAAATCCGAGAACGGATCTGAGAGAAGATCCGAAGGCTGGTCGGCCCCGGCCCGGACCCCTTCGGAAGAACATTTCCGGCTCAAGTGGGATGGATAGAACAGCAACCATTCAGGAACTCCTGTACAGAAATGCAGCCACATGCTAAGATCTCGCCCTCAACACGAAAACCCCGAGAATCTAAGTCCGGTGGATCCAACCGAGGACCGAGGAGACCGCCGCCGTTCATCAGATCAAGCCAAAGTCAACTCTTTACTACTCTCACATGCTTGTACAATGATCTTCTCTGAATCACCATCTCACATGTTAGAAAAATATTATCTCATAACAGTTAAGGGCCACAAGACCCGACCATTTCCGGATCATGCCAGCTAAAGAAGGCTGCGAACGGAAAACCCCACCTTCCCAATGCAGCTGGATCTCATGGTGGGCAGTCAACTTTGACCTGTTCCATTCTGTAACTGGCGATAGCACAAGCCGGAGGGGGGCCTCGCACAAGGGATACCGGCCCGATCTAAAGATCGGGCCCCTCCGATTCTCCGATTCCTCTGAGCTGAACCCGGTGAATTATGCCTCTAAAGTGAATCTTCCATCTCATCCGGCAGGTACAGCTTCTCGATCGCTGACTGCCAACAAGCACAGAGCACGTGTGAACTTCTGAGAGAGAAATAAAGCCCATACAATTTGTTAAAAATACGTTAAATCCGACCAAATACATCTAATACGTTATATATATATATATATATATATATAGAAAAAACTACCCTCAAACAGAAACTTTCACCACAGTAAATATAGGATAGGAGAAAGCAATCAGATGATAGGGCCCCTGCAATTTGCTAAAGCTATGTGGTCGGCATGAGTTTGAAAAATAAAATCCGATGTAAATATACTTGCTATGTTATATGTATACATATATATACTACCCTCAAATGGAAAGTTTTATTTACGACAGTAAATCGGATGATGGGTTCCGATTCACTTGTATCGAATCAAAGAATCACGGAAAGAGAGGGGGGGTGGGGGCACCTTTATGGCCGCAACATCAGTCGCTGGTGGCTTGAGGTCCAGAGCAAGTCCAAAGTAGAACATTGCTCTGTCATGCACGTTGCCCCGTTTGTAAATCTTGCCCATCAATGCGTAGACACTGCTCTCGCGGGGTGCGAACTCCTTCAGCTGGTCCAGCACTCTCAGAGCCTCGTCGTATCTTTCTAGGCTTACGAGGATGTTAGCCTTCTGATACATGGGCAGCGGGTTCTTTGCGTCGGCTACAATGGCCCTCTGCATCATCTCCAGTGCGTCCTCATATCTCTGCCAGGATATGACAAGAAAATTCGGATTTGAGCAAGGAAAACAATTTTGTAGAAGACGGATGAGAAGTATATTATGTCTGATGTTTCATTCGTCGAAAGTAGAATGTGAAAGAAATGTCAGTTAATTTTTTTTTTAAGAAGAAAAAATAAAGCTGGCGGGGGAGAAAATTTAGACCTTCAGAGAGTGCAATGCCATTCCAAGATAGCACATAAGAACGGATGATCGCGGATTGATGCGGAAAGCTCTTCTGAAATGGTGCTCTGCGAACTCGAACTTCTCTTGACGAAGGTAAACGACCCCAAGACCATACCATGAGTTGTAGTGCCTCTCATCTACTTGCAGAGCGCTTTGGTAGCACTTCACACCATTCTCAAAATCCTCCAGAGCGACATACCTGGAAGAACAGTGAAATGAAACTAAGTTGGGAACTGCTCCAAACAAAGAGAAGCAAGTACAAATCAAGCGCCTTCTGAAACGGAAGCTTCCTAGTAAGCATGGCTGTACACTTGGAGAAATCAGACTTCACTGAGTGACAAGAGAGTGGAACCATACTCATGACCGCAGAGTGTATGAGCATAAGCGAATCTCGCGTCGAGGTGCACGGCACGTTGAAAATTTTTTAGCGCAGTCTCATGATCTTTCTGCAAGCTATAGCAATTCCCCATGGCACACCTGCATGCAATTGCACCGATGAAATATGCCAACAGAATTACGCCCAAATTCTGAAGCGCGTAATAAACTAATAACGCACTAAGATCCCAGAAAAAAAATGGCCTTTTGTGCAAGTTTCATCCTCGTCAGAAACAATCAGAATATAAATATGGACACGAATTGTACATCAACCTCAGAATCGAGCAACGGAAATTTCAATCAAATGTAGCATCAACCAATATCAGAAGGTAGCTGAAGAAAAAAATGTTTGTTTATTACCATCACAAAAGTTAAACGGCAATTGACATTAGTATATTCCCACTTCGATCCACCATTAATAAGAAAAGCCATTGATGAGCCACCACATCATCCAGTGCACAATGCAAAAGAACGACTCCATACCATGCTTGGGGTGACAACCGATCAGTTGAGATGAGCTCTTGAGCGAGATAGCTCAACTTCATTTCCTCCTTCAAATGCTGCCAAATAGAAAACCCAATAATTAGCAAAAGCATCAGGATTCTTCGATGCCATGAATATCAACAGTCACTTTATGTTATGAAACGTGGTCTCCTGTCATTCATCTAAAAAGATATTTGAATTCCCAACTTGAAACAGAATGACTGGCCTTAAAATGTGTCTACTTCTGCGGTAAGAAAGAGAAGGTATGATTGCATTACTTCTTCTGTAAGAAATGACTGATCATCCATTTTTGACGCTGGCAAGCAAAGCACCAGAAAAAAAGAGAAATGCAGGCTACCACATTAAATTTGCATAAATCAAATTTATATCAAGAACATGGAATCATGAAGGGAAGTATTGATAGACCACCAGGCTGGAATTTTATAAAGAGAGATAACATCACCAGTAACAATCTAACTCGAATCCAACACTAGGAAATTCAAACAAGACAAAAAATTAGTTGATAAGCATGCGCCAAGGAATATAGCTTACATAAAGAACCGTTGAGTAGATATCCATCCCATCTAATGTGTAAGGTGATACGCAGCGTGCCAGACTGAATGCACGGTCAGCCTCAAAATAATCTACCAGTTCAAAATGAGCCTTCCCCACCTGAAATAAATGACCAGGAAGAACATTGGCAATAAATCTGTAAATATGAGCACGTCAAAAGTTAAATAAAAGAAGGTATGCACGTCAAAATTAGTTACAAAGGAAAATGAGCATATAACCTTCTATATCTTCCATCTACAAATTGGAATTCAAAGACTAAAACCTCAAAAACTGCTCAAGAAGGTAACCCCAAATGGATCAAAGCTAACATTTCAAAAATATGTCATTTTAGTAGGCCGTTTACAGTTCAACTTCGCGTATACATCGAGTTTCTCTCAACGAGAAATTCCTTTCAGAGGTAAGACTATTTGCTTTTGAGGGCATTCGCTGCATGGAAATTTTGATTGCGTCATTTCTTTTAGGATGACAAAAGAAAACTGTCCTTGAGATCAGGAGTATTACTTATACAGGATGGAAATCATGAATATTATTTAAAGACAGAAGGAAAGAAAGCAATACACAGAGTCATTAATTGAAATAATGGCATATAGGATCTCGTATGTCATTTGATCAGTTTATAGAAAGTCAATAGAATGATTGCAAGGAAAAGCAGGGTAGAGACCTTTCTAGGCACGATATTTTATAACGAAAAATGATCAGAAACCTATGACCCAACTAAAATCAGGCAGACAAGTGGAAAATAGCATGTACCTGGGAAAGCACCCATCCAGTGTTATAATGATGACTCGGTAGTTTAAGATAAATCTCCAACGCATCCTGCTTCATTCAGAATATTCCTCATATTCCGGAGACAAAATACAGAATTTTTAGGTATGACGACAGTAATAACACTGTACCTGACATCTATATGTACATGACAGACGGTAGCCTTCCCCAAGTATCCTCAAAAGGTTCAAGAGCTCAATAGTACCCGTTAGGACCTTTGAAGCATGAGATAAAGTACCTACTACGTGGCTATTTGGTCTTTCATGTTCAGGACATCTGGCCTCCATTATATTTGACACAGAAGATGAAGTTGTTGCCGTACTTTCAATGCGGGAATCATCAAAAGCTTCAGATCTTTTCCCTGCAAAGAAATTAAGAGGGTCAGTGATACGTGGTTGACCAATCAACTAACCACAAGGATAAACTAAGCTTCGGAGTTCACACTGGAAAAAAAATTACAGGGGATACTGCTTCAAGTAAACAGTAATTAGCTTTATTAGCAACAGCAACCTCCACCAAAATTAACCCAATCAGGGACATCATTCACATGAAAGACCACTTGATAGTGACCAGTCAAAAATCTGCAACCACAAACCTATTTGAAACCACACAAGTCTGTTCTCCGTCAACACAACATGAAAAATTACAGCAAGTATGGCCAAAGATTCGTTTCTGGGACACGCCAAAACACCAATTAAGTTGAAACCAGGATAAACCGATGGGACATTAATTGATGGGACACAGATTCGAAACGTAGTATGATACTCCTGTTGAAGACGCATTGGAAATGTTCTAGATAAATATGTTTGTCAATCTTTTATTGTAGCACTCTCATAGGGCTTGATCTTTATTCATTTTTCTCTTTCGTGATTTCAAGTTGGAAATGAAGAGTGGGCCAAGATGTATATATATATACATTAATTATGGTACAGAGGAAAAATTCAACACAAACAAAAAACATAAACAAGGAATTACCTCCCTCATCTAGACTTTCGGTTGCCCAGGATTGTCCCTTCCTAACAGTTACAGAGCGGAAGTTTAAAGAACTGATTTTCGATGATGTAGAAAATCCTCCGAGAAATTTTGCAGCAGAATGATTAATCCCATTTCCTCCCACTTGTGAAGAACTTGAATTCAAATTAGTCGCTTCCCCAGAGAGCCTTGTGCTGCGACGGAGTCCTGAATCAGAAAATAGTCTGCCAGAAACCTGCATGAAATGACAAATTTATCAGTCAAGCCTTCATTTTGCTTTTAGCAATGGATCATGACCCCTACTAAAGAAAGACCTCTAAATTGAAGAGATAGAATATGCACCAGATGCGTTGTTACCCCATTCAACCCAAAAGGGATTTGATGGGACAAAAAAATGGACACAGTTGCCTCAAATGATCTCATGGTTGAATTACAGACATGTAACTGGGTCCAGCAGCATGTGCGGAAGTCGATCAAAAGACCATTGAATAAAAGAAAAGGTTAAACGCATCATACTACAGTTTTTCCTATGACGTATCGGCAAAAGGAAGCACTGGGAATTGATAATTTAACGCAAAAAAAAAAAAATATAATTACATCTTCTAGAGAATGGTATCGCTTTTCATTTCTTAATTCTATCTAACACAAAGAATGGTACATGAGTGTGTGACTGCAAACAAAAAATAAATAAGGGGAACAAAGCACAGGGACATCAGAGAGAAATTCATATTATTTCCATCATATTAAAATCTATATGTCAAACGAAAGACAAGGGTCAATGGTAACTCTCACCAACAAAGATTTCATTGGTAAAATGTTATAACAGTTAAAACAACTAAAAAAGGAAAATTTCAGGCTTAAAAAATTGACACAAAATAACGTCATGCCTCGTCATCCAAATAACAATCAAGTTAATTCAATGAAAAAAAATCAATTCATAAAAACAAAATCTATCAGATGCACAAGAATTTCTGACCTTCCGCAGTTTCCCTTCATCCATGAACTTTCTCCTAGGGGCTTGAATTCCTGGATTGACAGTTGCTCTGGCAGAACCGTCTCCAGCCAGCGTGTGAAGACCCTGTTGTACATTCCTACAGGGTGGTGGTGGCACAACCCTTGATAACTGCACAAAAGAAAGTTAACAATTAAATATTCAAAGCTTTAAGATTTACAGGTTTAATTTCATGCTTTTACTTTAAAAAAAATAAATATGGGTAAAATGATCTTTTTTAAGTAAATGCATTTAAAGTATGATATCAATCGTGAAAAATTAATCCCCAAACCAAGTTTGTAAAGAAGATTGATTTAGATCGATTTGAGTCAACCCAGAAGTAAGGTGTGCACAATCCGACCCAGACCTTAAACAGAATAACAAGATCAGCAAATACACTCAAGGCGACAAACAAAATCACCATCGTAACAACAGCAACCAAGGCAAGAACCTTTTTAGGCCAGCTCGCCAATGCATCAAAGTATGGGCTCTAGATCACACCTTCCAAACTATATAAATATCAACATGTTTTCCTTAATTCAACAGAAACTGTGAACCGAAAATACTTAAATCAAGAACCTTTTGCCATTTGCTGACATGACTTCTAACCATTCATCGGAAAAAAATCATGACATCGGTCTTCCCAACTCACACTGACAGGAGTAACAGAAGATTATTCCATTTTAAACAAGATTATTGCTCAATGGAGGACAAACCTTCTCAGGCTAAGACATGACTCGTATAAAAACCACAACATGGAATCTAGAAAAGAGAGAAGATATTGCCACCTATTATGACAAAAATAAAGAAGCATATCATTTTCTTAAAAACACATGTTAGATTTTTTTCTATGAGCGGATATACCAAAATAGAATACTAATTTAATCGATAGAGTCCCAACAAAAGCGATGCATCAAAAAAACATAGATCATACATTTATAAATATATTTATGAGTAATCAGAATCTACTCTCCCAGAACTAGCATATGGCGCAGAATTTCCCAAATTGGAGTTGACCAACTCATAAATACAAAGAAACTTTCAGAATGAACGCACTGAAGATCATTAAGGTCGTAAAAGTAGTACGGCGGGAATAATCAATCCCACCTGTGTTGTTATTGGCGAAGGAGTACTATAGAGTGGCACACTAGACAGGCCATTGCTCATGTGTTGCCCTCCGTGAGAATGTCCAGTAACCTCTCTCTGATTGTTGGGATGTAATTGTTTCAATTGCCTTGGACTCATGTCATCTGAGACAGTTATCCTACCAGTTGCTGTACTGCCATCCTCAGGAACAGCTAGCAGGTTTTGAGAGTTTAATTCAGGCAAATGGAGCATCTGAGCGCGAAGAGCAGCAGAGTCAGAGAAACATTCATCTGCATCCGCTGCCGCACCTGAAACATGGAAAAATCCCTTGATATCTTATACATGAAACGATCTGAGCTTGAGGATATGTTTCTGTTTAATTTATGCATCATAAATGGAAACTTTTATCAAACAATGTGTGATATGACTAGGAAAAGCTAGTTGACACCACAGTGGACCTCTTTTAAAGAAATAATTAGATCAGTGATGATGATGTAAAAGGTGAAAGCACAATAAAACTAAGTCGAAAGAATAAGATGGCCCATAAACTACCTAGTACACATAGTTCCTCATATGCAACCCATAGAAGGGGATCTATCGCCAAAGCTTTTGTAAAGTGGTCAATTGCACTTGCTCTCCGATCTGTATACCTATGTGAACCACACATCAAACACCAACACACCATGAGCCAAGGATCAATTTCTAAGAACAAAAAAATGCATGCAATATAGTGAGCTAGTTCTATCCCTGCAACAGTAATGCAAGAACTCCACTCCAACTACTAAATCTATTTCTAACTAAACCATGGACTAAATAAAATTAATAGAAAACACAAGTCTGTATCATTCACGATTTATGCCAGCAGATACATGAATAAGATGCTTTGTTATCATCTTTCCTTTATTTTGCAGTAAATTTGCTAAAGCCACTGAATCTTGCCAGAAAAACGAAGAAAGCACAGAAGATGTTTGGTGTTGTTGTTGATGTTGATGTCAGTTCTACCATAATAGCACTAACTCTACTGCTTGATGGTTTACTTTTGCGGCTCAAAAAAACAACTTTGAAATTAGATTGGGACACTACATTGATCAGGTTCAATCTGAACCTTATACGAGTGGTCAATTATGATGATTCTGAGGTGACGACCCTCCTCCACCTCCTTCTCAGAAATGCCTCCCTCTAAACATAAATTCGGCATTCTGTATGTAGATATATAGCCCGACAACAATTGATGAAACTTTTTCTCATCTTCATGCATATAAAGTCAAATAAGCCACGGCGTTTATGGATGTGAGACTGAGCCAGACTTTCCAAACTTTAGGTAAAAGGTACGGCAATCAAACTTTTTAACCAGCTGATATTAATACGGTCTTCAAAGAATCTCAAATATATTTCTGTATGCTGCACTTTAAGACTAAAAAGTGAGACAACCGCTGAAATGCAAGAAAAATAAAAAGGTAGCACAAACTGTAATCTAGATAAAAAAGGGGAAATCAGGAGAAAAGGCAAAAAAGGAAGTCACGGAAAACATTCAAACACTACAAAATGGATTGTGGAAGAAATGTTAGGAACAAAATAAAATAAGAGGATACCATAAAATAGACGAAATTGCAACTTGAGAAATTATGGTTACTTAATCAACGAAAGAGTTACTTCTTCTAAGTTCATGTGGGGAACCTCTATGTAGAAGATTGAGCATGTTTGGATTAGAACGTGAGCAGCCACCAATTGCACATCAAGATCGTATTGTCCTCTGAGGAATAGAGGAATGACGAAGCTTTCATGTGCCATTATATGAAAAAAACTCAATAAGGTGACCTTTTCATACCCTTATGATAAAAGGAATTGACAATGATAAGTACAAGTTCGCAAGGTCTCATATCTTCAATTCAAAGGAAAAAGATTCAAAGGAAAAAACGACTGTTCGGCAAAAGGTTATATCTAGATTTTTTACTGAAAGAACCTAGACCTCGCTGAAAACAAACAGAGGCAATTAACACCTAAAATAAACCAAACAAAACACGAGAGATGGGAGACACCTGTATATGAGACCCAAAAGGTAATGACCAGCTGCTCCATTCGGAACCTGCATAAAGGCGAAAACAAGAATGTTGTTCACACATGTTTGAAAACATCTTAAACAATCAGGCATCCAATGAGATTGAATCCATAAGCAAGTAGATTCATACCACACGGATTCGAATGTGAAGGCCAGATTGGCCATAATGAATCCTGATAGTAAGTAGGGTTAGGTTTAAAAATGCAAAAAAGATCATAGTTACGATTTTCTAGAGTATATAATTATATATACTTCAAAACCATATAAGCAATTAGATACTAATTAGCGGCCTATACATAACGAATAAACTGATAAAAGCCCAGAAATTAATGCAGAGAGATGCCATTGTGTAGCAATTTTTGAAATGAACATTCGCAAGATCTCTAGTGAAAATGACCCGCAAGATGTCCCAAATAGACTGCAAGAAGGCCTGACATCGCCCACATAGAGAGGAAACCATCACATCTACTTTTTCTTCCACGCTTAAGTCTACATGTCATAATCGTCACTTTCAGGGGAGAAGCCCCATCCCACACTCGAGGGCTTATCCAATATCATATTCTTCTTTTCTGTCACAGTACGGCAAACCGATTAGACTGAAACATTCGTCCTCTTTGCAATTTACATCGTCAATGGTCCCCCTTTTGTTGAGGTTGATCCCATTATAGGTGACCGAGGAGAACTCTAGGCTGTTCACTTCATTCTTTCCATAGATTAATTCGGGACCTTGGCCACCATATTCTCACTAGGACTAAACCTATCTGTCATTGTTTAGTTTTGGAAGTTGATAGCTTTGGATGTAGCCTTGATAGCTCTGGAAGTTGGCCTTCAAGGAGTAAGGTATAGACCTTCCAAAAACAGATCTTTCCGACTATTACCTGGTGAAAGGCAACACCTCACATCTCCAAGTTTCTAACCTGTTTCATGTCTAAGCACACCCTGGAGAGATTTTTTTTGTAGCAAAGGTTGTATGTCCTCTAGTCTTATCATATGGTTCTTTTCTTCTAAAACTCGTACACATCGCCCTCAGTCTTATTCACGTGGTTTCCATAGTCCCTCCCAAGAGGATGCCAAAAACTCTCATCCCTACGTTCTTCAGGATACTTGAACAAACATCTTAAGGTTTTATGATATTCGCTAAATTTAGCTGTTCCATCCGTACCCTGCCTGGGGTATGTTTCATCCATTATATTATTCTTATCTGACGTAAGGTCATTCCACCATGGTTCCACTTAGAAATGATATGGTGTAATCATTCAGAAGATTCAGTAAACAATGAATTTCTTTCTCACAGTTTACATTCATATGGGATGCTAGCTATGCTAAATATGATTGAAATCCATAAGAATAGGGTAAAAACATTTAAGATTAACTTATCGGAATTTTTCGTTTAGTTCCTATTTCTGATGTTTTTCGAGAAAATAATACCTCTGCATTTCGCTCGTTGATAGGACACAGAGCTGTTTCAGCTTCACGAAGGAGATTCATCTCAAAGCAGGCTATTGCAAACAAGTAGCGGGATTGAGCCATCTTTCTCCCTTTTGATATAAAACCAAAGATTAAATATAATTAGACATGGACACAGGTGATCTTCAAAACATACTGATAATATAAAAGGGATGATTTGCAATACCTCAGTGTAAACATTTAAAAAAATATGTCAAAAGGAAATTTCCTCTACTATAGAGATGGACAGCGTACACGACGATGTAGGCAATAAATTGAACTGACGAATAATGTTAAAATTATCAGGATTGACTGGATGAATAATCAGAGCATCATATATGACTGGTCATCGAGAAAAAATTTCCCACATATTTTCTTAGAAATAATTGTTATGCCCTCGTCACATGGGACTGAAGCGTCGAAAAGCGGGAAAAAAAGCATTCTGCTGGGTCATTTACCTTTCAAGATGTGGTACGCGCAGTATGCTTGATTGTTCCGCAGATAACAAGTAGCCAGAAGTTGCAAATTTACCTGTTGAATTTGCACAACAAAAAGTCATACGTAGGAAGGCACGATGCCTTTAGAATTCGTCAAAAACCTAACTATCACAAAACTTTGCTATGGAGCAAACGATATCCGAAATGGATGTGTGCATAAAACCGTGGAAACTCAAAACTTAAGCAAAAGCAAAAACCCTAAAACACAAATTACACAAACCAAGCAACGTGTTTTCCTTCGACCAGAATCGAGAATAAAGGTGACAAATGCAATTCACACCCCATGGACCGAGAGAATGGTGCAACCCCAGATGGACCAAAGGATTGGAAACCTTAAATCTGGATACTTGTACACAATGGTTACTACACTCCACTGTCAACAATGTGCGCAGATATCTCTTCAACGAGGGCCCCTTTAAAAAACCTCACATCGGAGAAGTCGTTAAGAGGGAGGGAGAGAGAGAGAGAGAGAGAGATAGCAGAAGAGAGAAGCAGAGAGCACCTCGGAGGGAAACTCGGCACAGAGGCGCTCGCAGACGAATATTGCGTTCCGATTCATGAAGAGACGAAGGCTGTACTGCACGCAGTCCGTCATTAGGGATTCCATAGCCCCCGGAGAGGATTCGACTGACAAATGCTGCGGTTCCACCACCCTGCGAGTGCAGACACTACACGCTGGAAGACGGGCGGAAGGAAGGGGAGGAGGGGGGGCGAGGAGGAGATCCGCGAACAAAAAGCGCCACTCGGTTCGAAGTTCCAACGATGTCAGTCTGTGCCCTTCGTTTTGAAAGCACGAGGCTCTCCTACGTTCCGCCTCCATTCAAAACAATAATTATCAATACCGCCACCATAATTATTATATTTACGCACCAACAGTGTAGTATGACAAAACATCTGAAGTATATTATATATATATCCTTTTTACTAAGTGGGTCCCCGATTAATTATAATAGGTATATGTAATTAAGTTATTTCATCAAATTTCCTTTAAATATCACGCTGCCCTCTTCCGAGTGAGACAAAAAATATGTTTTGTTTATTCAACAGAGGTAGACAAGATGACGAATAAATGGTCGTGAATTTGGCGATGTGTCAATATAGTATGCTTTTGGGTATTATAATGAGAAGGTAGTATTTTGAAAATTGAATTGAATATGGACAGGAAAAAAGTTACAAGAAATATAATTTCAGACATTAAATCCACATAAGCATGAACTCTAGAGGAATAAAGAAAAAAACATCTAAGATAGAAGACAGATATAACATTATTGACTTCATTGGTTTACAATATTTAGGCATTATAATAATATTTTTTTAAAATGGAATAAAATAACTACATATATAATATTTTTCCACTTTTTTGTTTGGGCTCCAAACATTTTTAATTGATTTATTTAAAGATAAAAATAAACGTGCTCCTCAAGTCTATTTTGGGGCAGTTATTATTTTTATTTGTAGACCGATCAGGGGTGGGCCCTCGTCTATCGGAGGCATGCATGTCAATGAATGTACGGATTATATAAAATAAATATAAAATTTTAATATATAATTTGTTTTATCGAATAAATACGCCCAATACACGAGGAGAGTTCTCATTGGATATGGCTCCGGAAGACGAGCTCCCATTGGCCGGATGACGAGGCAGAGCAACGCGGGTCCCTTGCTCAGGAAGCAACCGCGTCTCCTACCGCCTCCTTAAGCGCCAGCCGCCCTCGCAGACCGCAGTCGAGGTTCTCTGGTTGGGCAGTGCCGCTTGGAGGCGAACTCGATCGCCCCATGGGAGATGGGGAAGGGCCAGCGGAAGAGGACGTTCTTGACGGTCTCGACTTCCTGGACGGATTCTGCCTCGACTTCGATGGCACCGACGACCTCTACCTCCATCTCTTCCAGGAGTCCTCCCCCGTTGGCGGTCCGTCCCCGGAGCGGGCGGCTGCCTCGGCGGGGTCAATGTCGCCGCAGACGATAAGCGAGATCGAGAGGTTCCTGATGGAGGACGGTGGAGATTTCCGGGAGGTGGACCAGCCCTTGCCCGATAGTTTCTTCGCTGACGTGTTCCTCTCAGGATCGGACGACGGCTCCGCGGAGTCTGCTGTATCGAGTGGCGACGACGCCACCCCCCCGGCGAACGCGGTGCAGGAGAAGCGCGAGGAAGACGTCGAGCCAGATGCGAGCGCCGCGGTTTCGGGGGCGGGTTTCGAGAGGCAGACGAACGCGGACGATTCCGATAGTAAGGGCGACGAAGAGGAGGATAGTCTCAGTAAGAAGCGCAGAAGGTATGAGTAATTTCGTATATTCAAATTAGAAACTCCTGGGGTTTTCCGAATCTTGGTCATAGTTGGGTCATACGAGGACACTAATTGTTTATATTTCTGTACTTTATTCAGAACAATGTGTCGTTATCCGAAATTTTGCAGAGAAGCTTACGCGATTGTGGGTTAATTTACCTTAAAAACAGGGTAAATCGAACTATGTAAATTATCCCTGAAACACTCCGTGTTAACTAACTCCTCAATCGATATTCTCTTGTGTTGTACATGTTGTTTTATATGCCTGTTGATGCCTCTAGCTTAAGATAACTGTGTAGAAATTTTTCGGTGGAATGTGGACCTCTCAGATACACTGTTCAGCAGAAGTCTCATGCGTTCTGTTCTTACTGGCGATTCTCAGACAGATGAGGAATAGAGATTCCGCCATGAAATCAAGAGAAAGGAAGAAGATGTACGTCAAGGATCTGGAGATGAAGAGCAAGTTTATGGCCTCAGAGGTCAGGCGCCTTCAACATGCTCTTCACTGCTGTGCAGCGGAGAACATGGCACTGCGTCAGTCCTTGACGAAGGCTAAGGCACTTTCTGCTCCACTAGCCATACAGGAGTCTGCCGTACTCTTCGTGGGTAAGATCTCCTTCGCTGTTTTCTTTCCATTTGCCTCATTTTTAACTTCGTTCTCAATTTAGTTTTTTTCAATGATCTACAAAGAAACATTTAGACACTCAAATAGTGGGACGAACTTTGAAGTCTCTTCACATTGGAAGTTGAATCATGTAGTTTTAGGATTTCACACTCCTGAATTCTCACGTCTACCAAATGTTATATGTTAACCTAACGAGTGGATGGGTCTGGTATCAGTGTTAACTTTGTTTTTAGAAATCTCTGCTAAACAAGAAATAAACACGGTGCAAATCAGGCATAAACTTCCCTGACTATTTCACTATTTTTAGATATATTCGTCATGCATATGGTGAAAGGCTTGGGTTATAGTCCTCAAAATACATAGAGACAGACGACAATTAGAATCATATATTTATACATATTTATTGATAGACGAATAGATGGGGGGAGAGAGAGAGAGAGAGAGAGAGAGAGAGAGAGAGAGAGATGCCGAATGATGTCGATCCCCCTTCCCTTGTCAAAGAAATGACTCTTCAAACGTGTATGATTTTTTCTTCATAGTTGAAGTAACCTTCTTCTCCTCTCCGATTATTTTTTCTCAGAATCCCTGCTGTTGGGTTCCCTGTATTGGCTGGTGAGCATCGTGTGCCTCTTCCTACAACCCTGGGCTCCGCCAGAAGCAAGCGGAGCAACAAGGACCCAGGAAAGAACCATCGGAACAGAAGGGTTAGGAAGTGACAAACGAAGTACAGGGTTAGTATCCAGGTTTATCTCTGAGAAGCGGAGATGCAGAGCTCTGAGGACCAAGATGAAGGAGAGTTGCTCTTCCGTGGCCCAGGCTTTGGCCCATCAGTTGGTTTCTTCCTTCAAGTACAGTCGTTCATTTTTGTTTTAATCCACCTTCGCCGTCCTATACATGGTTCCCAGGATGCCACACTACACTAGTTTGTATGTTTCCGTTCTGATATGAGTTCATTAATGGAGTAGCACTGTTGATTCAAAAACCCGACTCTCAGAAACCTGGAAGGCATCAACTTTGAAGAGGAAAATGCATCCACTTTCAGATGTATGCAAGCTAATTAGTAAAACGGTGGGGGAAGAATTTACAGCAAATGAAGGAAAACCGATTAAAAGGCCTGGAGAATTCAACCTTCAGAGTAAACCCGCATGCTGCAAGAACCCTAATCACCTTTAGTCGCACAGGGGCTCCTTAATCAGCAGGTTCATCTTCTCCGTGAGGAATCGCAGCACATCTTCTCTGCCCTCCTTCAAGAGGAGCTGTCTGAGCTTCCCAAACGTATACCCAGGCGGGCGGATACCCTTCTCGATCATCTCCTCGAGCAAGATGCAGGCCCGGTCGACCTCCCCCTTCCCACATAGCCCATTGATGAGAACAGAGAAGGTGTGCATCGAGGGCATGAACTGCTTCAGCCGCATGAATCTCCAGACCCTCATGGCCCGGTCCACCCTCCCGTCCGCGCAGAACATCTTGATCATCATCGTGTAGGTGTCTGAATCCGGCTCGCAGTGCTTGATCATCCTGCGGAAGAACCCATACGCCTCCTCGGTCTTCTCCACCGCGATCAAGCCGTTGAGGACGATGTTACAGGTTCTCGAGTTCGGGGGGACGCCCTTCTTCTCCATCTCCCGCAGCACCCGGAAGGCGTTCTCCAGCCTGTTCGCCCTGCAGAACGCGCCGACCAGGGCATTGTAGACCACCACGTCGGCTCTGATTCCGGCCTTCTCCATCCCCAAGAAGGTGTTCACCGCGTCCTCGATCCGTCTCTCGGCTCCGTAGGTGTGGACCAAGACGCTGTAGATGAAGGAAGTGGGAGGGTTGCCCCTGGAGGCCATCTCCTTCACGATCCCCACGGCTTCTTCTACCCTGCCCGCCTTGCAGAGCACGTCGACCATGATGCCGTACGTGACCACGTCTGGCTCGCACTCGCCGGCGATCATCCGGCTGTAGAGCTCTCGGGCTTTGGGCAGGTTCGGCTCCCTCCCCCAGCCCTCGATCAGGATGCTGAAGGTCTTCGAATCGGGGGAGAACCGGTGGGACATTTCGTCGAACAGCTCTTGGGCCCTGCGGACGTTCTTGGACTTGCACAGTGCGCTGAGAAGGCCGTTGAATGCGGCGAGATTCGGGGGCACCCCGTGCTTCTCCATGACGTTGAAGGTGTAGATCGCCTCGTCCACCTTCTTCGCCCTCGCGTACTTCCTCATGATCACGCAGAAGGTCTCGATGTTTAGGATCCCCTCGCTGCGCATCGCGTTGACGAGCTCCCACATGATCTGATACTGTCTTATCTTGGCTAGGGATCCGATCATGGTGTGGTAGGCCTTGATGCTGTGGGAGTAGTTCCGCTGCTTCCCCGCCCACTCGAAGAACCGGTAGGCGAGCATGCCGGCGTTCTCGAACCTCTCCAGCACTTCCTCCGCCAGATCTGGCGTCATCCAGATGCCGCTTTCGTCGAGGGCAACCTCCAGGCCGGCCTTAGGGCAGGACACCATTACGTTGCACAACCTTTTCGCGGCGTCCCCCGACGAGATCTCGCTCGAGCTGTACATCCTCGTGGAAGACTTCCATCCACGGCAGGATCTACAGTGGCCACCGAGCACCCGTGCCATCGTCGCCAGCACAGGAGATGCACGGAGCCGGCGAGCTCCGCTCAACATTCTGCGATTCTGCCGCTCAAAGAATCAAATACATCCCGTCGAAGCTTAGAGAAAGCCTTCTTTGCCTCGATCAATCAGCTCCAAACCTCCTACGCTCAGACATCGTCGGTGCAGTCTGAGCGAGAGAAGAGACCTCAGCGGTGCGCCGCCGGCGGAGGAACGGGGAAGGTTCCCGCCGGTGGATTCCCCCGCCAGAGCTCTCCGGAGCGGGGCGACTGGAGGAGGCAGCAGCCGTTGCTCATGCTCAGCAAGCGTTCCCGCGATGTCTTCTACTTATGGGCCGGCCCATATAGGCCCACTTAGGGGTGTTCCGGTGAACGGGCTCCAGCGACGAGAGACAATTTTGGGCTGACAGCCCAAAATTGTCCACCGAGATGACGTGGCCGTCCAATCCGGCGGACATGCCCACGGGTTCGATTCCGGGGATAGAAATACGAATATTCTAATACACGTGGTCATTGATTCTATTTCGTTAAAAGGCGCCAGAGTTGTCTATATTTACCGAAATACCTCGGACCGCCGATGGAGAAATATTTTTTAAATAAAAAATTTTCATTTGTTAGGCGAGAGGGTACGCACGTGGTGCCAAACGGTGAGGTATCGGCACGTGTAGCACATCGCATCATCTGCCCACGCCTGCGGATAAGGTTTCGGCTGTCCGTTTGTCGGGAAACCTAGGGCGATTGCAACAGGGAGGTCTTCGAGAGGCCGGTAACCTTCGGTGAAGATAACCGCGCAGCGAAAACTAGTGAACGATTTTCGGGAGCGATTTTCCTTCTGTGGCACTTGAGAACCGAGTGAACTCGGGCGGTCCGCTACCCCGGGCCGGGAAAAAGCAAAAATCTTATCGGGAACGGACGCTCAAGACTCGCTGAATCGGTCCGATCCGCAGCGAGCTGAGTGCGGCAGGGTTCACTCGGGTGAGTGGTTAGATACGATTAGATGCGATGCGGTGTCTCGATTCCGGGCTCCACGCGCAGCTTGGCCATAGGGTGGTATTTTCGTAATATTTAGATATGTCAGGGGGCCTTTATTGGAGGCGCGGGAAAACCGGTGGCGTTGGGGAGCAAGGACAGTACTGGGCTGTATAAAAATCGCCCCAAGGAGAGAGATCAGATATCTACGAGGTTGGAGGTAGAGGGGAAGAGAGAAGGAAAGGCGAGTGGGAGGATGGATTCTGATTACGGTGTCCCCAGAGAGCTGTCGGATCTGCAGAAAACGAGAGCTGAGTACCATCCAGAGATACCCCCATGTCTTCAGGTCCTTCTTCTTCGTCTTCTTCTTCACTCCCGTTGGCTGATCTCCTTCCCTTCTCCTCGCCCTCTGGTGCATTCGTCTTTTTTGGCAGATATATGCGACCGATCGGGGGCTTTATTCTATGTAGTGGGAACGTGTAATGTGTCGCATGCATTAGTTCATCTGCTCCCTACTGTCTCGACTTCATTATGATGTGTGTGTGAGCTACGGAACTGGTTCCGGTTTACATCAATTTTTTTTTTTTCATTTTGCCTCAGATTCGGGGAATTTTGTTTCCCTATGATTGTTTCCAGTTCACTTCTTACTAGGGATGCTGCGTCACTGGATTAGGTCGCAGGGGAAGTTGATAACTTCGATGTCTCTTCTGTCCATTTTTACCGTAATGTGGGTCGGAAGTTTCCTCTTGACTTTCGAGAAGTTTTTCGTTCTTTTTAGTATTTGATCTTTATGAATTATACTGTATATGCATGTCGCAAAGAGGCATTTTTCCGTTTACGAGTAAAAAACGATTCAGTTTGATGGATGAAACTGACCGATTTAAATTGAGGTCCTCTTGTCTCAATCTCAAATGGTCCGGTGAATGACTGGACGTTGTAGCTAGAATTCTCGAGAACACTGTAGATTATTTGAAGAATGCGGATTTCTTGATAACCAAAGAAATGAAAAAGAATTACTCGATGAAATAAAGTTATGTTTTATAAACTATTTATCGCTGAAGCACCCAAAAAATTAAGAATATTTAATATTTTCGGTACCATATTTTTTAGTCTTATATAAGCCAGTTATGCAGAGATGACATGCCGAATAGCATAAATATCAGGCCGTTTCATCACCTATAAAGTCTACTGATAGTCTTTATTTAGATGTTTGTCTTGCATGACACCTCATGGACAATTTTTTCGTTGTCCCAATATTTCCTTAGTGATTGGATCTAATTCTTTAAAATTGAAGTTTGAATTTACTGGAAGATTCCTTGGATGAGTCCCCTCCCACATTTTTTGGCAGCATATCAATAGGACTCACTCACTCAAACGGGAAAAAGGGTGCCTTTCGCTATAAATCTAGCTGTTAAATTCATTATAGATCGTTTCATTTACCGTACATCATGCAAAAATTCGCGATGGTATTGCTCAGCATAATGTGGTAATATTCTTCAATGTTGCACTCTCTTTTTGCTTCAATTTCTTTCGCTGTGGCAGTATAGAGCTTTTTTATTCACGTTTCTGTCATTTTCTTTTTCCTGATTACTGATTTATGTTTTCCCTTGGTTGGAGCAGGGTACAACTGTTAGGGTGGAGTTTGGTGATCGTACGACAACTGCTGATCCATCTAGCGACCATGTCATCCGTCGTTTATTTCCAAACACGTATGGACAGCCATTAGCTCACTTTCTGAGGGCGACAGCCAAAGTGCCCGATGCGCAGATCATTACAGAGCATCCTGTCATAAGGTTCGTGCTAATGTACCATATAGATATTTTTTCGTTTATGTAAGTCTTGATCAATTGGCTCAAGAAACAAAGGAGAGATTTAATGGCATCTTTATCTTTTCTTATAATGTAAAAGTTTGTCTTTTTCTCTTGTCCTAAAAGTTCCCTTGGATTGCCTGAGGCTTTCGTATTGATAAGATAAAGTAATAACGATGAAAAAAAGAGTAAATACTTGCTCAAAGGCCTAAGGCTAAGTATTAGTCGAGAATGATTCTTTTGTCTCTTCAGGAAACTGAAGATAGGAGGTCCATGCACGATTTTTAATGTATGTTTTTCTCTATTCGATGATATTGCTGCTCATAAAATGTCTACCTGCAGGGTTGGCGTGGTATTTTGTGGGAGGCAGTCCCCTGGAGGACATAATGTTGTATGGGGCTTATACAATGCCATTAAAATTCACAACGTGAAAAGCACTCTGCTTGGATTTGTTGGTGAGCCTGACTTTTCATGATGCTTTTGTGCCTTCTACCTCGTTAAAAGTTTTTTGGCTCCTTTGTTATTTATTTAAGTGCATCTTTGGAATTTGGTATTTTATTCAGTGTGTATATTGTGCCTCGACCTCTTATGTTTCTTCTTGAAATATCGTGGCTCCTCCGTTTCCTTTTGTCTAACTCATTAACTACGTGACTTATCATATTTTTCTATTTTAATGTTGTGGCTGACACGTAACCTATTTTATCTCCCAAGGACAGTATTCTCTGACTTGGTTTACATGACATGATTGATTCTCCAATCACATTTCTTTTGCTTGTTATATTACCGTGTGAAATGAAACAGTGAGACGGTTGTATTGTGGTGTCAGGTGGAACTGAAGGTTTATTTGCCCAAAAAACTCTGGAGATTACTGAGGATGTTCTTTCTACATATAAGAATCAAGGTTCGTTATCAAACATAGTAGTCTCGGTCCTCATAGAAGGTTTCACAATGTCCTTGCCATCTAATGCTCGATGTTTTTTAATGCAAACAGGTGGCTATGATCTACTGGGCCGGACAAAAGATCAGATTAGAACAACTGAGCAAGTAAATGCTGCACTAGTTGCATGCCAGAGTCTTAAGTTAGATGGCCTTGTTATTATTGGAGGTATTTTCCGGCCCTTAGTTCCTGGGAAAGGCATTCACCGTTTCACATATCTGTTTTCAGTTTAATCACTTTTTTCTCTTTTGAAGGAGTGACATCCAACACAGATGCGGCTCATCTTGCAGAAATTTTTGCTGTGGCAAGAAGCCCGACAAAGGTGTTTATCAGTATTTTTTTCATAGCTATTTAATATATTTCCTTCATCCTGGTATACATTGTCTTACTAAATTTTGAAATTTTTCTTGAATATACATATTACTTGGTGATACTCCTATTTTGTTCGGCATTCTGCCGATTAAGTTCCACGTGGTCTGAATACAAATCGGTTTACTTATTTTTCTAGTGTCCTTTGGACAGATCGTCGGCGTCCCTGTCACGTTGAATGGCGACTTAAAGAATCAGTTTGTGGAGGCGAGCGTCGGGTTTGACACAATTAGCAAGGTATATCTATAACCAGAGATATTACATTTTTATGGTGTCACTTTACTGGTTTTTCAGTTTCGCTTTCTGCATACCTCATCATTTCACTGAATAGCATCGCATAGTTTTTAATGTAGCTATGGATTTTTATCGTCATTTAAGCACACGATAATTGTTAAGTTTCACATTATTTGTAAACAAGATGAACCATGCCTAGCTTTTGTCTGTGTTCAACATCTGTCTTACCCAGATTCCAACTGTCACAACCGGCATAAAGTTTCAAAAGTGCCCCTAATCATATGTTGCTAATCTGCCATTTTGTATATTGAAAATAGAATTGCCTTGGCATCACTGGTTTGGACAAAACTGAATCGTTACATCTTTTAGTAGTCAAGCTTTGATACATTTTCGCATGTTCTATTTTCAGGTTAACTCACAACTCATCAGCAATGTCTGTACTGATGCTCTTTCGGCAGAGAAGGTGACATACTGTTCTGCACCCAGCTTTGGATGGCTGATGTTAGACTCTCGTGATAGGACTCGGAAACAGGCTATAGTACATGACGATTTCATCTAATTTTCTTGTTTTCAAATATGTTCTTCTCACGTGAGATGTAGCGTCCGTTTTACTTCTGATATTTTTTATGCATGTCAATGGAATTGTTAAATTCCATTTTATGTTATGACAACGTCCACTTTTTACTTCTATCTCTAGCTTCTAGTGGAATTTAATTAACCATTGTTATCCTGTCTTTTACAGTATTATTATTTTATTCGACTGATGGGCAGAAAGGCATCTCATGTGGCACTGGAATGCACGCTTCAGTCACACCCAAATTTGGTTAGGCTCACCATATGTCATCTCTTTTTTTTTCTCCTTATTTTAGAAGTTTTTATTGCCCCAAGAAATGATCGTGAACATAGCAGGTGTAAAAAAAAAACATGAAAATTGCTTTTTATTTAAGATTGTCCTCGTTACCCTCCCCTCTTAATGAAGGAAAAAGGTATCACAAATTACCTACAATTACTAATAAAAATTCATGTTCCTCTTTCTATGTTTGCCGGTGCATACAAGGCTCGATGAATTGACATTATAATATACTTCACCCTGTCAGGACCAGCTAGGATGGTGTTTTCTGTGATGAGTACCTTCTTTTTATTGGCAACAGATTTTCTTGGATGTTGCTACTTGTGGCCAAAAGGCTTCCGTGACCTGCGGTCACATGGGCCATGCCCAGTGCTAACTTTGCCATAACCCCCAGATCAATACATCTCCAGATATCCGTCTTCCTGGTTTGCAGAATCTGACTGCAAAAAGGTTTCCATAATCTGCTCTCAATTGGACCGTGCCCAGTGCTCACGTGTATCCATTATCAGGAGATCAATGCATCTCCAAATGTCGTCCTCCTGGTCCACGGAATCTGACCTCCCTCATCAATTATACTCCCTTCCCACTTGTGGGTACAGATCCGCCCTTCCATCTTCTGACAAAAGTAGATATTTTTTTTGTTCACCAGCCTATTAATATGATATGGTTGTTATCGATTACTAAACTCGATCACGTCCTTCATTATAATTCTCCAAAATGACTTAAGGAGCAATTGTTTGGGATTTCCTTTCCTGGGTAAAGCAATGAGAAAAGCCTCTCTTTGATGTATTTTCTCACTACTGATGACTTAAAAAAGAGGAGTGGCCATCGTTCCATATCACAAAATAGCCACTTAACTCCAATTCATCCGGGGATTTTCTCAGGTGATTCTAGGTGAGGAGGTGGCTGCATACAAGCTCACCATTTTTGACATTACCAAGCAAATCTGTGATGCTGTGCAGGCGAGGGCTGAACAAGGTAAACAGAAAAGGGTCTGCGAGGAGATGGCTAATCTTGTGAATTGACCTGGTTTTAATCTGCTGATGGTCATTCATTTTTGTTACAGACAAGTACCATGGGGTTGTACTCATCCCTGAAGGACTAGTAGAAAGCATTCCAGAACTCTATGCTCTGTTGCAGGTGGTTGTCTGGCTATAGATTTGAAATTCTCTTATGCTCTCCTCATATTGACTTTTCCTTGTTGGTGGTTGGATTATATTCCTGCTTACAGAAATCTAATTTACATGAATGTAGGAAATTAATGTGCTGTATAAGCAAGGTGTCTCTGCTGACAATATTTCTACTCAACTTTCACCTTGGGCTTCCGCTCTGTTCGAATTTCTCCCCCCTTTCATCAGGAGACAGGTTCTCTCTCTCTCTCTCTCTCTCTCTCTCTCTCTATGTTTGTATGTATGTATATATGCATATATGTGCATACCTACGCATGTATATAAAGATATATTTTCATGTACATATGCATATATGGGTATACACTGACCGGTATTTTTCGATCCTTTGGTTATGCAGCTGCTGCTCATTCCAGAATCAGATGACTCTGCACAACTGTCTCAGGTACCGATGACCCTGCGGGCATCTCTACGAGGAAACTGTGACGGATGTACATAATTATTTCTCCCTGCGCAGATTGAGATGGAGAAACTTTTGGCCCAGCTGGTGGAGACAGAAATCAACAAACGAACGGTAAGTTTGTGCCACATCAAGACATACTGGTTGCAATAAATAAGGAAATCATGGTGCCCCTTGTAACCTGGACATCATGGATATCTTTGCAGAAAGAAGGCACCTACAAAGGAAAGAAGTTCAATGCCATCTGCCACTTCTTTGGCTACCAAGCTCGAGGGTCTCTACCTTCAAAGTTTGATTGTGATTATGGCTATGTATGACGATAATCCTTGATTTTTATGCTTTTCCTTGATAGTTATCCAAGTTTTTCACTGACAGCGAGGTTACCATCAGGTGCTCGGTTACATCTGCTACCATATCCTGGCTGCCGGTTTGAACGGCTACATGGCGAGCATCACCAACTTGAAGAACCCTTCAAACAAGTGGCGATGTGGCGCTGCTCCACTGACGGTGCTGCCTCTTATTTGTGCCTTTCTTAATCATCGTCATCTAAGACTTCCCTGGTTTCATGGTTGTGTTGACCTTTTTTTTTTGGCGCTGATAGGCCATGATGACAATCAAACGTTGGTCCCGTGGTCCTGGGGCCAGCTCGATTGGCAAACCTGCTATTCATCCTGTCACGGTTGACCTGAAAGGGAAGGCGTATGAGTATGTTCTTTGACCACTCGCATCTATCAGACATTAAAACAAACAGTAAAGCAGTGATCTGTGCACATTAAAAAAAAATTCTTCCCTCCAGCTTCTGGCGGGCTTTAACCAAAGGCTTGAACTCTGCAGGCTATGGAGACAGAACGCTGCAAAATTCTTGATGGATGATATCTACAGAAACCCGGGCCCCCTCCAATTTGATGGGCCCGGATGCGATGCGAAGACCATAACATTGTGCGTTGAAGATCAGGATTACATGGGCCGGATCAAGAAGCTTCAAGAGTACCTGGACAAGGTTCCCCACAGCCGCCAGTGCTTCTGTCACTTGCTCCGTCCCCTGTTTCAGCATTAGAGACACTAGAAAATTACTACAACTCTGCAATTACTTGTTTGTCTGCAGGTGAAGAGCTTCGTGAAGCCCGGCTGTTCACAGGACGTCCTGAAGGCTGCTCTCAGTTCCATGGCTTCTGTGACGGACGTGCTGTCTGTGATGACTTCTCCTTCCTTCACTGGCCACACCCCCATGTGAGTCCGCATGACCCGAAGAACACCTCATATTGGAAACCTGTCAGCACCATGCTTTCCTACTAGTTTTGTGACCTCAAGCCTCCTGTTTGCTGGATTGGGGCTGGTATAGATTATTGGCACCCCTAACCTTATATGTACATTCAGCTGTCTATATGGTGGTCGGCTTACCATCATGAGCTTTTTTGGAATCTATAATAATGCAAACTGGAAGGAGGAGGGTCTTTACTCAGGCTCTGATCATCATCAAAACTTAGAAAAACGCTTGATTTTGGCTCTGGATTATCAAAAAATGCTAGAGAAAATCGTACCAGAGCCATCGTCTTTGACCTGCTCTGGAGCCAACAGCAGCCAGATCTTTTGGCTGATAATTTGCCCAAAAATATAGATAATATTGACATTTTTTTTACAAACAAATCATTTATGGAGTCGACTCTGTGATTCATTCTTATGATATCTGACTTATGGCCTGTGATGAGCATTTACAAGACGGGAGGGAGGATGGGGGGGGCAGTAGCTATCAGGGAGGTCGAGGATTTACAGGCAGCAGCACACGAGCAACCCTGGCTCTCTTGTGCTGCTGCACCCATGATAATGACGGATGCCTGCAAGATGAGGAGATTACATGGCAGGATTATTAATCATCATCCAGATCGACCTTACTCTAAGAATCGAGTAGAGCAGGTCAAGCAGCGCTCTCCACATTTAAAGAGGAAATTAAAGCAAAACTTTATGAATATCTACGCCCAAAGTCAACTGCCTTGTGGGAGATAGAAGTCAAACCAGCTACTGCGGAAAAAAACAGATAAATATTACGAAGCAGGCGACTTGAACTCACCTCTACAATGCAAGGACACTAAATTCCAAGGGGAGATTCATAGCATGCTGTTCAGATGCAGCTGTCCTCAGTCCTTTCCGCAGTCCATGAATTAACCTGGAGAGGGCCTCCATTGAATCAGCTAAATATTAATGGCTTCCCTCATCAAAAAGGTAAAAAAGGCAGACAAAATACCTCGGAGGATTGTGCGGCCATCTCAGTGCTCCCTTCAACCTGCTGTTTGGTCTGAGCCGCCACCCTGTGGGAACTGCAATGGATGACGAGGAACCACGAACTGGGGCTGAGGAACTGGCGTGACGCCTGAGAAAAGAGTCAACAAGTTACACAGCACCCAGTTTGAAGTAGATCTGGTGCTGCCCACGAGATCAAAGATCCATGATATTGCAAGGGGCGATTACAAGAGGCACACACACAACGCCCTGACTTTAAGGAAAAAGAAAAAATAAAAAACACTAGTACCATCATACAGACCACAAATAGGAATGCTCATTATTTTGTCTAGAATTTGTTGAAGTATGAGAATTTACCAGCAGGATATGGCGCCTGGATTGTGGGGATCGGTGGTGCAGATGAATTTATATTTGGCGTGCTGAATTGCAGTAAATGGTGACTAGGTACTCCATACCCCGGGATTACTGGGTAGTCATGCCCACCGGGAACCAACTGTTCCAGAGGGTAAAAGTTCGGATTGACTATCCCTGGAACACCATGGATTTGGAAATATTGCTGGCCAACGAACGGATTATACGGGTTCTGAAAGAAATAAATAATACATGGATATTTAATGTGCTCACAAGGGTTTACTCAGAAGATAAGCTCATATGTATCTACATAAAAGGAGGGACCTGTGGAAACATATGCTCTGGTCCATACGTTGGATACCTGCAGAGGAAAACGGAAAAATCTTACTTCATTAGGCATCACACGATTTAATTATGGAAAATGCAATGATCATCATCCCCACGATACCTTTCCTAAGTTTTCCAATGAAAACATATAAAGAATTATCCACTTTATTTTCCACGTAATGGCAGGTCAAAGAGTATTGTGCTCGTTATGGAAAAAGGAAACGTTAGCACAGGACCTCCACTAGCTTTCGCCAAATCTTTAATGGCATCAGCCATCCTTTCTACCACAAAAAAAAAAGGAAGAACGCCTCAAGGAAGCGAGGGCAGGTTTATAGCTCCAGATTTCCTCTGATTTCTTTTGTGTGCGTTATTTTCTTCTTTTCTTTTAAAAATCATCCCATTCTGGAAAGATTTTGACATAACGTATATTTTGTATCGGCCTGTCAATTGCAAAACCGTAGTTCCCTAAGAGACTGACCCTACAATATCAAGTTCACTGAGGAGGTGCAAGAGCCTATGCATCTTCTTTCCCTCGGATTAATGTGCCTGGGAATGATGAGCATTACGGTCGACATACCCATAAATTTGATATGGAAACCCAGGTTGAAAACTGTAAGGAACTGGCTGATGATACCCAGGGTTTCCGACATAAGCTCCGGGAGGAGAAGGCAGTCCGAAATGAGGGGCTGCAACCCTGGAACGCGCTGAAATAGGACAGAGGAGAATTAGAGGAAGAACCCAATAATAGCTAAAGAAATCTCCTTCATCAAAAAGACACAAGAGAAGACAAGCATCAACAATTCGAACAAGTCGAGAGCGAATCGCCATAAGCTGGATGAACCAAGGATATTAAAGGGGGGCAGTTTATGTTTTGATGCAGGCAGACAACTCTGCGGGCTTGATTTAAAAAAAAAGATTTTTTTTTGTCTGATGGTCGAGATTTGATGATCCGAAAAAACAGTTCTCAGGATTAATATGGCATAGAAGACTCTGGGTCAGTTATGGATTCGTAAGAAAAAAAAACATAAGAAACCATTAAGAATCTCATTGCAAGTCATTACATTCCAATGAGATATTCAGGATTGGAGCAACCCGTCTTGCTAGGTGTGACCCAGCCCATTCAGAGGGGTGAGACAGCCTTTGCTTGTCCAGCCCAGACTTGGGGCCTCGCTAGGCCTATAAAAGTTTGGCCAAGCCTGAAAAGCTGAGAACGACAATGGAGCAGATAAAGATGGGAGGAGGAGGAGGGGAGGACCTGGTCATCATTATCAGCCGACCGTTGCCCTCCTCCCATGGTCATTAAGATGGATGATGAGAAGATAGACCACACCGGAAATTAATTATATACGGATGCATATGTGGAGAGAGAGAGAGAGAGAGAGTGTGTATATCTAGATGGAAACGTGAATTAAAGAAACAGTGAATCATGTAAAAAGGAAAGGAATGCCGATTCTAGGTGCATGGCATAGTAGGCGTCATATATTTCCTCGAATAGACAATAAAAATGCGATAAAGAAGTACATATTGAAGGATTTAACTGGATGACGCGCATTCAAGAGATCCAAGAATTCATAAAAGAAGAGATAAATCTTGATTAACTGCAGCTTTATTATGAAGGAAAGAAAACATGATGAAATACTTCGTCTTGCACAAAGAATGTAATTATGACGAAAAGGACACATCTGCAGTGTGCGTGAGTTTCGAAGACTAAAAACGAACATTTATTGACCAAGAAAATTCGCTTTTTACTGATTTGCAGAGGATTACAATCTATATTTCCCATAAAGTGGATTAAATATAATCGTCCACTCATTCGCATACCGTGTATAAATTAAATATAAAAAAGTGGAATAATATACAAGAAGATGGCTGATGAGCTTTCAAACTGGCATTAGAGCATTATAGCACCTCAACGTGATTTTCATGCCAACATGCAGCAGTAAACATACTAAACTGTTACAAGCTGATCATACAGAGTGGGAACAAGCCACAAAAGCCTTTTCACTTGGATTGAAATGTACCTTTCCAAAAAAATCCGTTTAAATGATTAAGGTGATGTTTGGAGGATCTGTATAATCTGAGAGGGCAAATTACTAACGAATTTGACGCGAAAATTCGTAAATAATTCACTGGTGCGGCATAAAATAGCGTGGCCACCATTAGGCTTACAAGGTTTTTTTCACCATCACATTAAAAAGCTGGGTATGGAGAGGAAGCCTACCATAAGTTGGAGACGTTTGAAGCCTGCCTAATGAAGCTAAATTACAATTAGCCCGTCTGCCGTCGATGACAGGGTTTGGATCTGCACAGGCTTTCACCGCGGATTCAGGATCACGGAAAGTCACCTAAAACCCTCCATTACAAATCATCATGCAAGGAAAATTCTGTTACTTTCAACTCCAAGGAATTCCATAAGAAAGGAAGCCATCTTCCTCCATAATAAGCTGGAACCATCTACATCACGGGAAGGAACACTCACAAAACCATAGCCTTTCGATTTCCCAGTGTTCTTGTGGGTGATCACAACGGCCTCAAGGATCTCGCCGAACCGCTCGAAATATCGGCGCAAAGCTTCGCTCCTCGTCTCCCAAGCCAGACCCCCCACAAAGAGCTTCGTGTACGCGGTGTCCCCGAAGGAAGAATTCGGAAGGGGCTGACTGGAACCCGAGCTCGACCCCGATCCAGGCGTCGAGCCCGGGACCCCGTGGCGATGTGCCATGGACCCGCGGACGAAACTGGGACCTAAACGGGAAAAAAAATTAAAAAAAAAAACCACCACTATAATCCGACCTCGGCAGTAAACTAAGAAGAAAAAATGGAAATCCCCCGGATCAAGTGACACTAAGATCACCCAAAATAACCCTAGGTCTCATCCTAAGGAGCAAGAGAGGGATGTCTGACAAAGATGGCAGGCGCGGCGAGGTCAACGACTGGCGAGGATCTCCGCGGAGACCACCGGCCCCGGGAATCACCGATCGATCGGATAGGGAAGGAAGGAAGGCAGAAGGAGAGGATCACACTGCAGCGCCCTCCTCAACAGCCAAGCACAGCACGGAAGGCCTTCCCGAAGTGCCAGCCGAAGGAGATACATATCACCGCGAGGAGCAGGCCCCCCGCAGGCCTCCCGTCTTCTGGGATGCCAACCTGTAATTTGCTATACAGCCCCTCCGAATTACTTGAAATTTATTTTTATCCTCTCATTTCCTTGGAATGCAGACCGCCGCCCGCTCATGCAATAATTACGATAATATTTTTAACCCTCCATTGCTTCCGAATAATTGCAGACCTCCGCTAAGAAATCTTTTTTTGTCGATATACCCGATAAATCAGGTCCTCGTCAAAATAAGACAAATAGGGGTATATTATTACGTAAATATTTACTTATGCCGCCCTTTTTAAGAAAAATGGCTACCAATAATGCATCAGAGGCTTGTTAATGGACACAAAGAGCGGTATTATTTCCATAGTGGGCCAACCAAGCATAAACTTGGGGATTTAATGGGCCACGTTGCGGATGGGATTAACGGCCCAAAATAGGCCCATTTTGGTCTCAACAACTCGGGCTCATATAGAAGAAAAATAAGCCCGGCCCGGCAGATATCGACCCACAACCGCAGCTGGGACATTTTTTTGCTTTTTTAGTCCAGCGATTCGCAATTACAACACGCGGCCACGTGTGTGAAGCCGTTGACCTTTTCGGGAGAAGTATATCCAATTTGCCCGCACTCTTTAGGGGGTTGCTTCCGAAAATACGGCGGCTTGGCGCATTTTAGGCCACATAATAGTCAAAGTTTCCCTCTTTTATCTGCAGGAGCTGGCGTGGAGAGAGGAGTCAACGCGGGGGTAAGACCAAAAAAAAAAAAGCGGGCTCCCGGGCCCTTAGTCCATTAGCGGGCGCCCTTGAGCTGGTCAGCCCAAAGAGGGGCCCACCTCGGCCCATCCAAACCTACAGACCCGTTGGAGAAGTACAGAGCTTTGGTCTCCTATACCAGCACGTGCGCCGAAGCCGAGTGCTTTAAATAGTAAGCAGTGCCCTTCGTTGGCCCCGGGCCCCACTTTCTTCATTACCTCGCGTTCTCATTCGAGCCGGACAAGCCCAAGGACGAGGCCCCCACCCCACCCCCTTTTTCTCTCCTCCTACCGGTTTGAATAGGCCCACCTGGCCATCTGCCCCGCGGGCCCACCCGGGCGGCCCATTACGCCAGCTGCGTACGGTCCACCCGCCGTATTTTAATTGATAAACCAAGGCCACGGGCCCGATGGGCTCGGCCCACCACGCGGGTCGGATGACGACGGGCCAACGGGCCGTATGCCACCTTTAAAAAAATATTAAATACATAAAAAAACAAGTCTCGCCTTTAGATTAAACAAAATCGCCGGCCATCTCCTGTGCGCCGCCGCTTTAATCGGCCTTTCCCGGGACGGCCAGGTTCACCATCGGGGCACACCGATCCGGCGGTTCCGAGCCGATCGATCGCGTCCTTAGGCCGCGATTAGGCGCCGACCAGGCTGTAAAGAGGGAATCTCGACCGTCGAACGTGGACTTCTTTTAGCAGGCGCAGTGTTGACTATTAATATAACGACTCGCGCTTTAGATTAAAGCTTGCGATTCTCCGCCGTCAAAGGCAGGCTAATACCCATCCCCCCTTTTGTCGTTTTCCCTTTAGCCTGACGTGTAACACATCATGGATTAACGCGAGAGGGAGAGAGAGAGAGAGATCCAAGGCCGGGGTCTTCAAGATATTTTAAAAAAATATTCAACGGACATTTTATAATATTTAAATGCGGTAGCAAGAGGAGAAACCTAGTTTTATCATCCCGTTAAATGGCACAAAAATTATCTTAAATAATAAAAAAGATTGGTCAAAATAGGTGTCAATGGAGCGGTCAATTCCGGGGCGGTACGGGTTCGTTGCAACTTGCCCAGTAAAATTAAACTCGTCTAGATTAATGAACCTGGCTTAGCCTGGTCCATGCTCACCAGACCAGACAGCCCCCCTCTCTCTCTCTCTCTCTCTCTCTCTCTCTAAAATACTGTTTACATAGCTTCTCTCCTCTGCAGTCATCGAAGGGCCAGGGGCCGGCCTCCCCCTCCCCAGACGGTTTGTTTTGAGGCTCATTCTCGGGCTTTTTTGGGGATATGGAGCAGGGCCCGGGCCCTGTGGATGGAAGGAGCCGCGGATTTCTCATGAAGTGAGAGAAGTCTTCCGTAAACAGACAGGACATCGTCAGCGGCCAAATGATTGGCAGCGAAGTACGACCATCCACCGCACCATGTTATTGAATTCGTTCATTAGTTTCATAACTCTCTCTCTCTCTCTCTCTCTCTCTAGGTTTGGCTCCTCCAACCTGCTCGGCTATGATGTGAAAATGATTCATGAACAACGGCGCATTTTCTCTGCGCCAAAATGTGTAATATTGTTAAATATTTTAGTAAATTATTGACCACCAAGTCAACCCCTATCTCTCTCTCCGTACATGTGCCCTTGTTTGCATGTGTTTCAATAATCGGGATGCGTGACGCAACTCGCAGAGAGAGAGAGAGAGAGAGAGATCAGACGGCGTTCTCCTCGCCGGCATGGCCATCCCGTCTGCCCCATGGGCCACCACGTGGCTTTCCATGTGCCCGACAGCTGGCGGAGGCTCGCGTCCACGCACGTGACGAATGCGTGACAGTTCGGGATTCTGGGCCTGGGAAGCGAGCCCATTAGCCCCCCCCTCTCTCTCTCTCTCTCTCTCTCTCTCTCTCTCTCTCTCTCTCTTCCGGGCGATCCCCGCTGGCGGCCGCGGGGCCCGCCCACTCAGTGGGCCCATCCTCACGTCAATCCCATCAAAATCCAATCAATCAGCAGCTCCCCGATCCCGAATTCGGTGGTCCCCCCGCGGGGTCGGGTGTCCAAATTTGTCAACTTGATCGGCTCCTCCTTTCCGAAAGATGCTCGCCTCGCTGGCCGATCGCAGCCGTCCGAGTTGGGCCCACCGCCCGCAGTTAACATGCGTAACCCGGGAAGGCATACCGCGGTTGATCGAGCCGGTCAGCGCATGCCCTCTGACCAGCTCGCTGGAGAGGCACTCGCACATCGCTGCAGGAGCTGACAACATATTCTATAATAATATGTATGCGGGGGGGGGGGGCGGCGGCCATTCAATAATTAATATATTTGATTATTCTACGCGCCACATTATTATATTATAAAGTATTAAAATAATGGGCCGTATTTATAAAATCGGGGATATTTTTTATAGGCAGGTGGCCGTTTTTTTTAATGTCGGATGCTTGAAGATGTGTGTAGGTTAATCGGCGCGCAGTGGTCATTATTTTTTTCGCCGGGTTGCTCCTCCGTGTGCAGTTGTTCGCTTTTAATATCCCAGGGCACGCCTTCCCCTCGTCTTCTTCTTCTTCTTCTTCCCTCCCTTCCTCGACCTCAGATCATCCTTTCCTTGAAGCTCGCTTCAGGCTCGTCCTCAGCTCTCTCTCTTTCTCCTGCTCTCTCTCTTGCTCTCTCTCTCTCTCTCTCTCCTGCTCTCTCTCTCTCTCTCTGGAAGAGGAGCAGGAACATCCGGATCGGTCGGTGCAAGAGAGAGGAGGGAGCGGGGCGTCGCGGAGGGGCTGTCTGAGGGAGTGGCGGCGGCGGGCAGGAGGTGGGTACAGATCTTCTCATCTTCCTCGAAGGCGGCCTCCGGGTTATTTTGCAGATAGGAGGGAAGGGAGGGTCGGAAGGCGCTGGGAGGAGTTATCGGGACCGAAGGTAGGGTTTTCTATGCGGGAGCTGCTCCGTTTCTGGTCCAGCCGGGTCGACTGAGGTGAGGGTTAGGAGGAAGACCGGACGTCGTCTGGAGTCGAGAGGGCTCCTGCATGGGAGAGGCAGGCGAGGAAGGCGAGCACCTTCTCTCCTGATTGGTTGATTGCGCCGATCTCTCACGGTGGAGGTCTGGAGAAGCTGCCGGCGACAAGTATCTTCCTGCTGCCGGAGAAGTATTGGATCCGGGAGGAGGACGGGAGAAGATAATCCGAAGCATTGGCTTTCTATTCGAGAAGCCTTGGGAGAGAAGAAGCGGAGGGTGTATAGAGAAGGAAGAGAAGCTGGCAAACAAGTGGTGGGAGAGAATAGATGCGGGGGGGATGGCCGACATGGAACCCGGCGGCGGCAGCGGCGGCGGTGGCGGCGGCGGCGGCGGCGGCGGCGGCGGTGGCTCCTCTCGCTACCTTCACCACCTGCTCCGCCCACCGCAAGCCCCGCCGCCGCAGGGATCTCCGACGCAGTCCCCGGAGAAGAACCTGAAGCCGCAGGACGAGGAGGCAGAAGGCGACGACAACCCAACAACCTCCGCCACGCCCACCAGGAGACCACGCGGGCGCCCGCCGGGGTCAAAGAACAAGCCGAAGCCCCCCATCATCGTCACCCGCGACAGCCCCAACTCGCTCCGTTCCCACGTCTTGGAGGTCAACAGCGGCGCCGACGTGGTGGAATGCGTGACGGAGTACGCTCGGCGGCGGGGGCGGGGGGTTTGCGTGCTCAGCGGCAACGGCACCGTCGCGAACGTGTCCATCAGGCAGCCCGGCGCAGCGCCGCCAGGATCTCTTGTGGCCACTCTCAGGGGAAGGTTCGAGATTCTGTCGCTGACCGGCACCGTGCTGCCGCCTCCTGCGCCGCCGGGGGCGAGCGGGATCACGGTCTTCCTCGCTGGAGGGCAGGGCCAGGTCGTCGGAGGAAGCGTGGTGGGTCCTCTGATGGCGGCAGGGCCGGTGATCCTCATGGCGGCTTCCTTTGCCAACGCGGTGTACGAGCGGCTTCCGCTTGAGGGCGAGGAGGAGGCGGTGGGAGGGCAGGTGCAGCAGCAGCCTGCGGCGTCTCAGTCTTCAGGAGTCACGGGAGGGGAGGGTGGCGGTGGAGGCGGCGGCAGTGGCGGCGGCGGGGTCTCCTTCTACAACCTTGGAATGAACGCGCCTGCTTATCCATTCCCCGGGGACCCTTTCGGGTGGGGCGGCGGCGGCGCCGCTCGGCCGCCCTTCTAGGGGAGGATGGTGGATTATCTCATCGGGGATTGTTCGGAGATGAGAAATACTTCCAGGTCAGGTCACTCTATTCTCCATGAAAGTAGCAGGAGCAGCGGAGGAGGAGGAAGAAGAAGAAGATAACGCAAGCAATTGGTAACTTTCCACGAGAGGGTCTCTCTGGAGATGCAGCAGAACACGGGTCACCTCCGCCAATTCGTCAGACTGGAGCATGCAGGCTCGCCCTCCCCCGTCTGAGGTAGGCCGGTAGACTCACACGATGGAGCCATTGTTTTTAGGTCAAGTTCGCCTTCTTCTTCGTCATGTATCGATGTCTCCTCATTCTAGGGTTTCATTCCTTCGATCCACCGATCGCCGGAAACTTCCTGTAATCCCTCCAAGTTCCTTCCGTGTGTTTTCATCTTCCACCACAGCGTCTTCCTCTGTTCAACGGGCGGGGCTGTGCGGTAACCTAAGTCCTGAAAACAATAAAATAACGGTAACAAAGTTCTCGACAAGCCAACCGGATGGGCCTGCTTTCACGTAAGGGCGGCTAGAGAGAGAACCTTCTCGCCTCTGGGTACGTGTGCGCTCCTCCTCCGCCTGCCGCAAGAGAGAGAACCCGGAGACAAGTACCAGTCTTTTGCAGTCGAGAGTACCTTCAACGTCTGGCCCTCACTCTCTCTCTCTCTCTCTCTCTCTCTCTCTCCGGGAAGAAGGAGAGAGAGAGAGAGAGAGCTCTGACCACCTGCTGTCTCGTCCCTCTTTACTGACCGAGCGTTACTGCGGAGAAGGATGGAGGGAGCTGAGGGAGGAGGGACTGGGGGCGAGGCCGAGCTTTAAGAGAGATGAGGTGGGTGGCCATTTATTGGCAATGGATAGAGAATAGACCCGTAAGATTCTACAACATTAACAGCACAAATCGGGGCTCCCAGAGGCCAAGACTGCAGCTTGAGGAAGAAGCTTCTCCCCATCTTTCCCGGTTTTCCGTGAACGGGAAAGGATATCCCCTCCCCCACCCCCCACCTGGTTCGTCCCAGTCTCCTCCTTCCTGCACTCCTTCCGTTCTCTGGTGGGGGGTGGGGAGGCCTTTGCATGCGGGCGTGTGCATGGGGGGATCCGCAGATCCTTCCGTAACGGGAAGGAGAGAGATTAGGTCGTGCGGTTCAACTAAGGGCGGCATTGTAGAGAGAGAGAGAGAGAGAGAGAGAGAGAGAGAGAGAGGGCCTGGGTTTCTCTGAGCAGAATTAGCTCAGAACTAAGGAGCCGATGCTTCGCCGCCTCCAGAGGGTGTCGGCCAGAGTCCGTCTTTACCGGTGGAGAAGCGTTAGGGTTTGAGGCCTCGACGCCTGGAGAAAGGCGCGGCCGGTTGGCGTGTGCGCCGCGCCCCGTGGGGATCAGGCGGCGCTGCCGTGAGCGGTGGCGCCGGCTGACTGGGAAGGTAGACCAGGAAAAGACGGGCGCCGGGTCGTAGTTTAATCGGACGAGTCATCGTCTGCGTCATCGCCGTCGCCATCAGGGGGAAATCCATGAAAGGGGGGAGAGGGGGGTGATGGGTAGGTGACGAAGGAGATCTCAAATCAATCGCCACGGCCCCCGCCTCCCTCTTATCACGTTGACTACCATTAAAGTCTACGCAGGCATCGTTGTCATGGTGAGGCGAGCAAACCGACTCTCACCCTCCTTCCTCTACGGGGATTTCCGTCTTCTGCTACCCATGTTGGAAAGGATTCACGGAGATCCTTAGAATTGATGGAGCGGGCTTCAATGCTCCTCACCGGAAGTTATTGAAATGCGATCACCTCCTCCATCACAAGTTCCGATCTTCAAAGCCTCATTTTTGTCTGCTCTCTACTCAGTAGAGAGAGAGAGAGAGAGAGAGAGAGAGAGAGAGAGAGGATAACAGATCGGGCAATAATACTTGGCACCCACCGATGGATTCAAACGAGAAAACGTGTCGCTTTGATGAGTCCAGAAATCTTGGTTAGCAAGGCCAGAAAACTCCAGCAAGATCCCTTCACCCGATGCGCCACCAAACCCGAGAACAGAAGCCGACTCCAAGCAGGGGAACAAGAACGCAGCGGAGATCTGCTCGGTCTCGTTGCCCGAAGCTCCTTCTGCGCGTAGACGATTTCGGAAATCGCTCAGGGGAAAAAAAAGGAATCATAAATCTCTCAAGAGCGACGCCCAAACGGCCCCTGATTCTCGAATGGAGTTCTTCAAACGGGTTTCTGGTAGTAAAAATGGGTTCGGGGATAAATTATATCGTGATGAATCAGAAATGATTTCCGTCACAGTTTCATAGATCAATTCTTGAGATGCAGCTGGCGGGATAGTGCGGCGGGTACCGACCGTTCCCCCCTTCCCCTCCTCCTAAGCACCGATCTCTTGCAGGTAATGCTCCGCGTCCAAAGCAGCCATGCATCCTGCATGTTTTTTACAAGGCGGATTCCCAGAAAAAATTAAAGCCCAGGTGGATCATTTCATCTAATCTTCATCAAGGAGATGATAAAAGGCTTATATCGTTCAAATTAATTAAAAAAAAATCTAGGAGAAAAGGGTGAAAGAACCTCAAACAGTCTCTTTGGCTTCCATCATCATCGATGTCAAACGAAATCATGCGAGATAAATTCATCCGAGCAGAACGATCGTATTACCCAGAATGGTAATAAGATTTTTTCCGCATGGGAAATGCAGCCTCATGAACTAAAATCCGACGGTAAACCATTCCAGACGCACCAGCTTCTCCCTAACCCCCCACATTCTCTCTCCCTCAAACATAATCTCCACATACAAGGTTCATGGCGGCAAAGAACCATCCTCGAGATCTGATCAAACCAACATGATCTAGTGTTCCTACCCATCCGCTGAAGAACACCCGAGGCCTTGAATCGATAATGCCCTATATCGACGGCGGGAATTCCAAAAATGTGTCGACACCTTCTTCAGGGGCCTTTGATGCCCTAAACACAGTAATCAGGGAAAAGCTTGCAGCGTCTGAAGAAAATGCTCACTGGGTTCCGCGGGGGAAACCTCTGAAATGCATGAACAACAGACGTTTTTCTAAGATTTTCTAAGGTTCCTGAACCCAACCGGGGCGACCAAGTTCTATGATTTCTATGGCAGTCGTTACCCACCATACGGTTCATCAATCCTGTAAATCGTTCAAATGGCTCAAAGAGGGGCAAGATTGAAGAAGATGGTGCCTACATAGAGATATCAGACGATTCGGGCACTCAAATCCCTCGAAGCCCAGATGATGCAAGCAAACTGCGGGGATTTCCAGCATTGTTTTCGATGCAAGAACCGCGCCAAAAGGAAAGGCGATTTTTTTTCAAACGAAAACCAAAAGCTGCCGCGAGATTTTGGGGGAGAAAAGGAGACCCAGAAGTTTACCGGTTCCGGCCGCTGTGATCGCTTGGCGATACTTCTTGTCCTGAACATCGCCGGCGGCGAACACGCCCTCCACGCTGGTCTTCGTGGTTCCGGGCTTCGTTACAACGTAGCCATCGGAGTCCAACTCCAACTGGCCGCCGAGAAATTTGGTGGCGGGCTCGTGGCCGATGGCAAAGAACAAGCCGGAGACCGGCAAATCCGTCAGATCGCCGGTGGCCAGATTCTTGACTTTCAAGCCGGCCAAGACGCCCTTCTCGTTGCCGAATGCCTCCTCCACGACGGAGTTCCACACGACCTCAATCTTCGGGTTTTCGATCGCCCGGGCCTGCATGATCTTCGACGCCCGGAAGGTGTCCCGGCGGTGAATGATGTAAACCTTGGAGCCGTATTTGGTGAGGAAGTTCGCCTCCTCCATGGCGGAGTCGCCGCCGCCGACGACAGCGATGGGGCGGTTCCGGAAGATGGGCGCGGCGCCGTCGCACACGGCGCAGGCGGATATGCCCCGGTTCCAGAACTCGTCGGAGCCGGTGAATTGAAGGCGGCGCGCGACGGCGCCCGTGGCGACGATGACGGCGTCGGAGTACACGGTGGTGGAATCAGAGACGATCTTGAAGGGCCGGGAGGAGAAATCGACGGAAGCGACTGTCTCGGTGAAGATCTGCGTCCCGAAACGCACCGACTGGGCGCGGAATCGATCGGTGAGATCGAGCCCCTGAATCCCCTCCGGAAAGCCAGGGAAGTTCTCCACCTCGGAGGTGGTGGTGAGCTGCCCGCCGGCGGCGATGTCGTTGGCCAACCATCCCTCGAAGAGGACCGGCTTCAGCTCCGCACGGGCGGCGTATATCGCCGCCGTGTGGGCGGCGGGCCCGCTGCCGATGATGCATAGCCGGGTCTGTAGGGTTTTCTGCGCCTCTTCCATAAGGAGCGGGCCGCCGGCGCCGGTGGAGGTGGAGATCGTTTTCGGAGGCGGAGAGGCGGCCGCGGCCGTCGCACGAGCTGCAGAAGGGTTCGTCGTAGAGGAGCCGATTCGGACTCCGACTTTGCGAATGAGCGATGCGAGTTTCAAACGAAGGCTGCCGCCGCCGCTCATCGCTCAACGGACGGCTGTCTCTGCTCGAGGGCTTTCCCTGCGCTCGATATCGATAATTTTCCGCGCACGCCGCCGTCAGAGTTGACTGCGAAAACGACGCCCTGGCCGAACAACTGCGTCCACGTGGCGCAGAATGTCGTCGCCCGAGGCCGCCTGACCACCGTGGGGGCATCGCCGCCTCTCCTTTTACAGGCCAAGTTCCTGCCGCGAGGAACCGCGAGGGGCCGCTACTCGCGTACGACGACGACGACGACGACGACGAAGAAGAAGAAGAAGAAGGAAGACCATTAACGGGCCCGGTTTGGGTCACAACTCGCTGCGGTCCCGACCAAAGAAGGCCGTTGACCATTCCCCAGAGGCATCTGCATCTTTCGTGCCAGGCTGCCAGAAAGAGAAAGATGTCATTGGCTGACCTTGTCCGAAGCACGAGAACCGGAGACAGTTCGGCTGTTCCGATGAACTCATCCCCACCTTTGTTTCTTCTTTTATTATCGCTCGCCGGCGACTCGTTCATCTTAACCCCCCTTCTTCTGATCGTTTCTTCACCGAACGCGGTCTTCTTCCGCGTTCTTGGTCTAGAACCACCCTAAGCGTGAAAAATTCTCCTCTCTCTCTCTTCGTGATAGACAGACTGGGCTGATGATACAGCTACCGATTACTGTTCCGCCGTGATTTCAAGCTCCGATGAGCAAAGCTTCTGGGTACGAAACGCAGACGAGCTCCCGGAGAAGAAGAAGAAGACGAAGAAGAGCTCGAAGAAACGAGGGAGAACGGACGAAGATCACTCAGCTGTAAATTTACATTCCCACGATGCAGATGGAGGGACGGAGGGAGGGAGGGAGGGAGGGAGGGAGAGAGAGAGAGAGAGAGAGAGAGAGAGAGAGAGAGAACCGACGGCCCAAGGCCGTCGATGGCATAAGAGCAGACCCCGTCCTTTGCTCGCCTCGTCACCGCCCGCCGTCGACGGAGACCGACGTCCTCTTGATGAACTCCAAGCAGTCGGCGATGGCTTCCGTGTGGAAGGAGTTGGAACGCCCCGATGCCCGGAGCTTCCCGTCCTGCTGATCCCGGTTCCTCAGCTCCTCCATGAGACCCCTCCTGCTGCCGCTCTTCCCCCAGCGCCGCCCGGATCTTCTACTCCTCCTGTCGCCGCCGGCGCCGGCGCCGCCGCAGCCGGTGCCCTTCTTCATGGACTGCAGACACCACCGCAGGAGCCCGATCAGCCCCAGCAGCCTCAGCCGCAGCCGGAGCACCGAAAACCTTGCGGAATTCAGCCGGAATCCCTTCCCCCGCCGGGATCTGCAGCTCACGTCGCCCATGGATCAGAGCTTCGGAAGGGACGGCGCTCCACCCTCAAGCTCAACCATTTCATCTACCTTGCTTCGGTTTCTTAATATAATCATTGGGGGGCGCACCGGAACATAACGACGCGTGGGCCAAGTCTGAAAACAACAACTGAGGGGGGGGCGGTCGGTGTGGGAGCTGACCTTCCTCGTTCCGACTTAGGGTTACGCATGCTCCACATATTGCCTTAATTATAGATTAGTCCCTCTTTTTTCACCATTTCGGACAGTTATCCCTCCCCCTGAACTTAACTGCCGACGAGTAACGTGATTTCCACGTAGCTGAAGCTGGTCATTCTAACGACGGCGGCACCGTACTTTGACCTACTTTCTAAGTCAAAGCTCTGGTGAAAATGAGTGGACTTGCTCCTAAGCTGAACCATCGCGTCGTGGTTACTACTCCGGCAGTGGGGAAGTGCGGGTCGCATTACTCGTCCAAAAGGTCAACGGCGTCTGAGTGGCAGCGCCGTCCCTTTCTGCCTGGCATGTGATCCACGGTGGGCTGCCCGGCGGCTGTCTGGGGGCCCTCAGCTCGCGAGCGGTCGTCCTGTCGGCTGCATTCAAGTCCGGCAGCTCAGGGGAGGCATCCGCGCCGGCAACGGCGGACAGGTGGGCTCGCGGTGGGGAGACGGCGGTCGAGCACAGGTGCTCGCCATTAAGAGTTGTCGAAGAGGGCAGGCCGCCACCCCCCCTCTCTCTCTCTCTCTCTCTCTAGAGCTCTCGTGGAAACCAGGGGCCTGGAGATGATCAGGAAGGAGCTCTCAAGATAGAAGCTGATCCTCACAACAGCACGTAAAAAGCATGGAGGAGATTCCTCTCAAGAAAGGGAAGGGCGGGCGTCATCTGGGTAGGCAGCTGCTGGGGGGGAAATTCCGCAGTGGGTTCTCCTTCAACAGCTCAGACTCCCTGCTCAACAAGGAAAGCGGATGTAAGAAGAGATCGGAGGCCATCCCAGAACGGGAAACAGAGAATAAACCATGGAGATGGAGAGGAGGGCTCACTTTCTGAGCTTGTGATCGTCTATGCGCCTCAGCTGCGCCGTTGAAGAGGCCGCCGCCGCGACTGCCGGCAACTCTCTGCACACGCACACACACACACACACACACACAAAAAAAAAAAAAAAAAACCAGGAATCAAATTGAGCACATTGATCCATGCCCAGGAAATCGCAGGCGACCATCCTCTGTGGGCTCGGCTTACTCTGCGCACTCCTCGTCAACAAAGATCTCGAGGCATGATCTCGGAGTCGGAACCGTGGATCGTAGGTTAGCAGCTCCGGGTTTCTGGGGAATCTGACGGAGAGGAGGCGATCGTCAAGGAGGAGGGCAATCTCGATGCATGGATGGAGGAGGATCTATGAACTGGGGTGAGGAGATGGAGGAAACCTTGAGGGATGTCCATTTTGAGGGAAGAGGGGTGTTCTCCTTGTTCCGATTGGATTGTGTTCCGAGGACGTGCCACGGCCTCAAATCGCCGCCCTTTGCAGCATCGAGCCGATGCTTCGGGTGAGACTCCGCATCGTCGTTGTAAACGGAGATGTGAGCGTTCGGGTCAACCCTGCAGGGTGAGGAACAGCCAAGAAAATCACATCTCGGAGGGTCATTTATTTCCTTTTCTGTACTTTCGGGAGAGAGAGAGAGAGAGAGAGAGAGAGAGAGATCTAGGGATCGAATGAGGAACATAAAGATTTTAGATTCACCAGCGATTAAAGAATAGAGAAATAATAACAATCATGGAGGTTGAAAGAGGGCATTTTTCATGGATCATTAGTAATTTTTTGTTCCCGCATATATTATAGAAACTCACCTTTGAAGGGCCTTCTTTCTGTAAAGATCTGTTTTCTGCGTGAGCTGCCTCCCTGTCAAAATGGAAGCTACCTAGTTATGAACGACGTGGCATGCTTTGCATTCAAGAACCGTGAGAAGAAATAGAAATAGCTTACGAGGGTCCCCAGAAGTCAAAATAGTTCCGAAGCTTCTATTTGGCCCAGCATTTTCCATTGACTCCTCCTAAAAAGTCCGAGGACGCAAAGACTTATAGCTGACTGTACAGACGAATGACAGCAAGCCAAGTACACGAGAAAACCTCACCTCAGCAACTTTGTTTCTTTGAGCTGATCGTGCCAGAAATTTTCTGTAAACAGATTCAATCTTTTCCACTGGTTGTGCGCTCCTGGGAATGAGAATCATGGAAAAATAATATATGCTTATAAATTGTTCATTGCCAGTGTAAATAACTCAACGCTGTTCTGATTTACAGACCTTAAGCAAGCACAGAATAATATCTGGATTATGGAGTGTTGAAAAAAAGGTCCCTAGACAAGATGCTTTCATTCCGTTTAAAATTGTTCATCGTCATTCCACATAACTGAATACTATTTCGAACCAGCACAGAATATTTTCATTTCCGTCAATGCCGTCACCTTTAACCCACTTGGGTCGAAGCACAGCCAACTATCTTACTGCCAACCTTTGAATCATATAGTTCAACAGTTGAAAATGTGACGATCAGTAGTATTCTGCCAGCTTTCAAGATTGTCTTCTTGTTCTCAGCAATAATCTATTTTCGCGAGCAAAAATATTCCTAAAACTTTCCTAACATGTACAAGCACAATTTAATTAGAAAAAATTGCATTGTGTTGTCCATCTGAAGTATCTTACCCGACATTTTATAAATACATATGATCAAATCGGAAGAACTAGAAGGGTAATCCAATCTCTGAAACATTTTAAAATATAGTGAGGTAGATATAATTGGGCAGGCCCACGGCTCGTTCTTACTTTTTTCCATTCTAGCCTGTTTTACTTTGAGTGATTACTACGGAGGATATAAAACTCGTGCCGTTTTAACAATTCCCCACAAATGAACCAAGGAGATCCAGTTGTGCTCACCTTGCGATGCCAAGATTGAAAATGTCGTCCGCAATTTTCATCTTGTTCTTAGATTCCAAGTGTAAAGCGTAGGATATATAGTAAATGGAGTGGTTGTGTCCGATCTGATTTGCCTCGAGGAAACTGTATATGACTTCTGCATCGGTACAGTTCTCGGCCTGCAAAGCATGCAATTAATAGCTCAGCATTTGAAGAAAATATATGTAATAATTTCTTTGTTCCTCACGCAATGCGTGAGGTTCTGAAACGTACATATTCCAGCCAAACTTTAAGATACCGCAAGTCATCCTTATAACGTTCGTCGTGCCAGAACATCCGCACGCATTGCTCATAAATGACAACCAATCCCGAGTACTCTCCTCCAGCGGGAAACGATTCTTGGACCCACTTGATACATCTTCAAACGTTAAGATTCAAAGTTACACGATAATCCAGCGGCAAATGCAAACGAAATGAGTTCAGATCACTGGGGAAATGAACTCTGAAGCTCTGGGAAATCTCAACATTGGTGAATAACGAGATGCCTTGAGTGGAGATGCAATCCACCGAAGGATATATACAGAAAATCCTTGGATAAAGGGGGGAGGGGGGGGAGGTCAGTAAGGAAGGGATTTAGAACACGCACTCCAGCCATGGCTGCAGAGGATCCTCTCCTTTGTACTCGTCAATCGCCTCGATTAAACGCCTGCAGACGAGGGATGAGACGAATCACACCCGTGACACTCCAAAGCGCCGCGAAAATGGAACTCGGTGGCTCATCTGAGAGGTCTGGAAGCTATACCAACCTGCGTTTCTCGATGAGAGATTTCCTGAGGGTATTGTCGCTCTGGGATTTGAGCGCTTCGTTCAGCAGCTCCACTTTCCGGCCTCTCTTCAGCGGTCTTACATTCTCCTTGAACAACTCCCATTCATTCCCCGTCTGCCTCTTCGAAGCCAAGAACTCGGTCTCCGGATCCAGCGAGGTCAACTGATCCTCCATGGAAATGGCCGGAGGAATGAGAGAGAGAGAAGAGAGAGAGAGAGAGAGAGAGGAGAGAGAGACGTTGGGCGCCCTTCTCCTCTAGGTTCAAAATTTCAAATAAGGCCTCTTGCTCCACAACAACGGATACATTTGCTAAACTGCGCCGTCGGACAAACTCGTATACCCAAAAGACTTAAATACCAGATATTTTCCGATAATTTGCCACGCACCCAATCAAGCGTAGAAGCATCGCAGATTCGGGAATCGTGCCCGTTAACGGGCTCTGCCAACAAGGCCCACCCTTGTGTGGCCCAATATCAGCCCTCCATGGCCCATCCCAGACCGGTGAGTTCCTGGCCTTCGGCCCAGTTACTTACAGGTAGGCCGATCCCGTTTAGCGGGAATATTAATTATATTAATTACAATTATATATATTATTTATAGAATGAGGGTTTCTGGACAATTCTCGAAGACATTCTCCACAAAAATTAAACGACCACCTTCCGTTCCCCCTCCCCTCAGCCGTCCCTCTCTCCATCTCTCTCGATCGATCGGTCGATGGCGTCTTCGGCTTGCTCTTCTTTCATGGCTTCAGACGCCCGTCTCTCCTGGTTCCTCCCGCGACGATCGCATCCGGCGGCAACGGCGGCGGCGGCGGCGGCGTTTCCTCGGCGGCCTCTGATCCCGTGTTCGTCTCCGGTTCTCTTCCGACGATCATCCGTGACTGGGGAGAGGGATCTGAGGGCCATGGCGGTGGTGAAGAAGTACAAGGGGACGCGGATGAGGGAGAAGCGGCTGGCGGAGATGATCGAGCAGAAGGTGCTGGAGGCGAAGGAGGCCTGCGCGGGAGGCCAGGGCTCCGACGAGTGCAAGGTGGCGTGGGACGAGGTGGAAGAGCTGAGCAAGGCCAAGGCGAATCTCCGCCGCAGGCTCGCCGAGAGCGGCCGGGACCCCCTCGAGTCCTTCTGCCAGGAGAATCCCGACAAGGACGAGTGCAGCGTCGTCTACGACGACGACTGAGGCCTCCTGCTCGGAGGGCGATGCTCTGCCGGCGGCGAGATCGTGGCATCATCATCTAGGTATAACGGATAGGGAGGGCAGCATGTGATTTCCTTTTCTTAACATGCGATTTCCTTTTCGCCTGTCTGCGCATTTAACATTGGAAAATATGTAAATCATCTCCTGGTAGAAAATACCAAATTGATTTTTTTTTTTTTACCCCGTATAGCGATTTAATCGTAGAACAAAGGAGCACGTCGTCCCCGTTCTTGATTCACCGCAGAACTCTTCCGTCTGCATTTTCTCTGCATAATTTACTAAATATAATGGTACAATCAGTGCGATGCAGCGAAAAGTCTCCCTGCTTGCGTTGACATTTGATTATCAGGCCCGAAACGGCATCTTTTCTCGAAAAAGTCAACATCTGAACTAGTTCCCGTTGAAGATGTATGATCCTGGGTTTGGTGGATAAAAAAGGTCAATGGAAACTGGGAATCGGGCCCGGTTCCAGGTAGGGGAAGCAAACCTGGTTCAGCCGTGATCTTCCCCTCGGAGAGAGCTCTACCAGATCCTCAGGGACCAGTCGTCGGAGACGCGCAGGTTGGGCCTGCGGACCACCAGCGCCGCCGGCCTCGCTCTGGGCCGGAGAGTGAGCGGCCCTGGCTCGACCTCCGCTTCGCCGCCGGCGGGCCAGATGGCGGCTCTCTTCGGCTTGACGGGGAGTCCCAGGAGGACGATCCTCTCGATGACGCAGTTCGAAGAGAAGCGCTTGCGCGGGTTGGCGGGGGCGATGCCGGAGGAGTGCAGCGTCTGGTTGGAGAAGACGAAGCGCCGGTGGATGAAGCCCCCCTCGGCATAGTCGAAGCTCTTGCCGTCGTCAATGTACAGCTCCCCTTCCGCCTCCAGGGTGCTGTTCAGGGCTATCACCTGCCCAAATACAGCCGTCAGTAGAGAGAGAGAGAGAGAGAGAGAGAGAGAGAGAGAGAGAGAGAGAGAGAGAGAGAAGGAGCACCAGAGTAAAAGGGTCGTCTTCCATCTGCGTGGAGCTCCGCCGGAACCTCTCCTTCCTGGGGAGGATGGTGCCCGCCTTCTGGAAGGCGGGGATGCCATCCTCTGAAGCTTCCAACGTGTGGAATCTCCCTCCGGCGTAGGCCCCTCCGCTTCTCACGTCAAACCACTGCTCCTTGCCGGGCAAATACACCTTCACAGACTTCTGCCTCTGCATTCAACAAGACGACGGTAAATAACCTGCTTTTACAGTAGAGAGAGATAGAGATAGATAGATAGATAGAGAGAGAGAGAGAGAGAGAGAGAGAGAGAGAGAGAGAGAGAGAGAGAGAGAGAGAGAGAGAGAGAGAGAGAGAGAGAGAGGCTTCACCTCCTCGTAGATGCCCTTAACGAGGAGACTGTTTCCGACCATGAAGGCGTCGCCGATGTTGAAGGTTTGTGGGTCACCTGGGAACTCCAGCCACAGCGGGCGCATCACGGGGGTGCCGCTCACAAAGGCCTCCCTAAACAGCGTGTAATAGTACTGCAGCAACGAATAGCGAACGTGAATCGCCTCCCTGATGCGAGCGGTGTTCTGCTCTCTGCACAGACCACGAGAAACAGAGGTAGAACCATGGTCCAGAAAGCCGAAGCTCACAGGCGCCATCTCCCCATCGAACAGGGACAGTCGAAGACGGTCTACCGATAGAAGACGATTGATTTTCCAAAAGAAGATACTGAGAAGCTATATATATATATAACTTGTGAATTTAATATGATCTGATCGCAAGAGTGAGTTTAATAAGTTCGACGCGCATGGCTTTCTGAGAGAAGATGGGGGGTCAAATCTACAGGAGAAACAAGTTCTGACAAAGACCAACCAGCATAACAGTTGACCACCACCAATTCGTCTGATGAACAGGGAAATTAGAGGTAAAAAGTCCGAAAGAGTTGGAAAGTATTTGGAAAAGGGGACTAAGATGAAGACGATTAATTTCCATATCTGGCTGACTTGGCTCATACACATCAGATCGGTTCTCTGTTGTTGATGTGATATGGTTCCAGGACCCTTCCCTCAACTAAACTTCATCAAAGCCCATTGCCAAGGGTTGCGAACGAACCAAATTACTGAGCAATATAGGAGATAAGTGACATTGCTTACGCCCAATTCAAGAAAGTTCATCTAGTATTTGGAACAGATGAAACAGGTCTCGAACTAGCAAAAAAATCGAGGTGTTTTTTCGTTATTGGGAAAAAATTCATCACACAAAAATGGTTAGAGAGTATTTCTTACAATCCATTTGTAGATATAAATATTACAAGAAGAATTTTCATACATTTTTAAAGTCTCTGGAAATTGGAAAACTCGATAGTGATAAAAAATATGAGAAATGCTGGATCTAAAATCTACATATCCAAATCAGAGGCTGATTAATTGTAGAGACTGGTTAACATAAAATACAGATAGGTTTTTAATAATGAGACGGCATCATGACTGTCAGTAAGAGGTGTTTCTCAAGGGGAATAACTGCAGTGCTTTGAAGAAGTACCTATTGAGTCCAGTCACATGCAATGGAATCTAAGGGTGTGTCAGGGTGATTGATTGCTTACAATGCAACAAAAAAATAGACAACGTTAACAAAAATCGCTGGCAGATTAAAGTGGCAGCCATAAAAATACAATAACTCTAACAATGGAGATGATTATGAGAAAAAAAACAGTAATTACGATTTAATAGGCATCTGTACGCCGATATCCACTAGCATCCAACGAGACATGCAAGAACATGAAGGTTTCGTGCGGAATGAGATGGTTTCCAATATATAAAAATCAAATATTTGATTCACAGGGCTGAGTCATGCTTCCTAAACTCACGTAACTGGCTATTATTTCATGGAGACATTTGCCAGCGTTGGCAAATGGATGTTGTACTTTTGTGAGTGGAGAATTCAATAAAAGCAGACAAAAAAATAAGCATTAGGATTGTTCCAATGACTGACAGATAAAGAATTTATCGCAGCAATTTCTCAATAACATCAAAGTATAATTTCAATTTCTAATTGACTGATCCTTGAAGCATCGTGTAGGTTGTACGACTGAAATCGCTAAAAACAAGGATCTGAGAAATATATTACCCAAACAACCAAGGTTCACGTCTCTTAGTGTCATGGTGAGCATGGCCTCTGAAGAAAGGATAGTAAGCACCCAACTGGTACCAACGGACTAACAACTCAGGTTCTGGATTCCCAAAAAAACCACCAATATCCGCGCCTGTATTAAACAAAGTGAAAGTTACCTCATAATGAAGCCATTTAATAACCAAATTATCTTAATCTCCTTTTTCTTTTTCTTTTCAATTTGTCATCAACCCTACTTACCAGAGAACGTTATCCCTGTCAGTCCTAGAGTTAAAACCATTGGAACTGATGCTTTAAAGTGATCCCAGTCCGCTGAGTTATCTCCAGTCCATATTGCTCCATATCTTTGAGTACCAGCAAAGAAGGCTCGAGACAGAACAAACGGTCTATCTTTACCATTACCTCGCTTTAGAAGTCCATCAGCTGAGGCCATATGAAAATAGTACCCGTAGGCATTATGTAGTTCTCGGTGCTCCACCCCTCCATAGTGAATAGCATCCCTAGGCATTGTAACCTAGTAGCCACATAAATGATTAAAACACGATTTTTTATTCTCAAAAGTGAATAAACTCGCAAGAAGAAATTCCAGACAAAATCATAGAAAATATAATCGATGTACCCTCAATTAAACAACGCTCATTTCATTAGATTGTTTCTCCTCCCCCAAAACGACACTCCTTATGGACACGATTCTTCTTTCTACAATTTGGGTGTTCAAAATTTGGAGAGAGAAGAACAATGGCAAAGTTCAAGAACACATATAGATAAGAAAGCACTAAGAGCTCACATCTTCTTGCCATAATTAGCAATAAACTAAGCTCCTCGTACATTATAACACATAGAAGATTCAGAAAACTTGGGAGAGGATGCCATTGACTTGATCCGCTTGGGCTCTCAATGAATCAAAACAGAGACTGAAAAAATTTGGCTATGGAGTTTCTTAGGTCCAATTCACGCAGCAACCTCTGAATCCCATCACACCTATGAAACTGTAAAAGGTGTTCCAGCCAATTCTATGAAAGGGTCCCAAAGTAAAATTCGAAAAGTACTCCAACCTTAATAAATGCTTCGATGCAGGCGCCTTCATGAATCATGAATACAAATATACGAATTGCTAGGACCCGCCACTTTAAGTACTGAGTCTTCAAAGTTCTAAAGCCATATCATTTTCTACCTAAAACTTCTGCAATCAACTGCTAAACAAATGAGTATTGTGTTTCACTTCATTCTTCATCCGATACTTATCTTAGAGAATATCACTAACAAATGTAGAACTTATAACACTCTCCCTTCATTTGGACTCTTTAAAGGAAAGCCTTTAGGGTCCGTCCATAGATAAATAAAATAAAAAATACAAATTAAATGAACCATCACAGAGCAGGAGAAACAGATCTGGGAGGAGGTTATCCATGTCACTCAAATAAAAACCTGCGCGCAACGGTTAGAGAACTGGGACTCGTATCACCCAAAAAAAAACTACACCACAATACGTTCATTAGTGTGCTGCATTTTTACCTATAAACTGTTGCTAGGAATATCTTTGCAAGTGGCTAAATGTAGTTAATGGAATTTGACACATAATGATCTGGTATAATTCATTTAAGAACAATTACGGGAGTATGACGTCGGAACAAGATGACAGAAATCTGAAAGTATCCAAGGTGATTCACGGTTGCTCTAAGAATAGTAGAGATTTATAACAAAAAAAACATGTATCTTTTTTACTGCAAGTCATCAGTAGATAAAGAGTACAAGAAAAAAAGGGATAAAAAGGATGACTGAACGAACTAAACAGAAACATTTTAATATACCTTTGTAAGTCGTACACGAGCATATGGTGTTCATTCTCAGTAATAAATATCATATATACTCTGATATTCGAAGATTTTGACATTGAAATCAACATTTATCATCAGTGACATCATGTGGATTTTTTACTCAAATATTCATTAACAAGACCATTGTTTTAAGCGAATATCGAGTGAAATTCGGAGACAATATTAGAGTTTCGTGACGGTGAATGTACGAACCACAAAGTTTGTACATGAAAAAAAGGATAAAAATATGATTCATTTAAAATGGAATCAACCTGGAGCTGTTTCCTGTGTTCCACACCTAAGTTGGAAGTGGCTACTTACCATCCACGTTATAAAATCCGCAAGCCATTTGTGGAAATTTATTCAGGCATTTAGGGCTTGGAAAAAAGAAAAAAGGGGTTGTTTCACCAGCCTGATTAGATATTATCTAAAAATTCGTAACCTTGTGTTTCGTACGTACATAAGATTTTAAGAGAATCATCAACTAAATACATTCCTCCAAAAAGAAAATAACACATTTCATTTACTATCGTTTATCGTTAACTTTATTCTTCCATAAAATTTTTACCAGTACATTCATTTCTATCACTAAAAATCTTGTAGTGTCTCCAAAAGATTCATCACGAGAAAATTTCCTGATTGATAGTTCCCCGTCGCATATCAGCTTGTTTTCTTGCACACAACTACAACTAATAATGAAAGATACATTGGATAGGTGGATGCAGCGTACCTCAGGGCCATTGAAGACAGAAGGCTCATTCATATCGTTCCATATGTACAGTGAGGCAGTTGAACCAACATATTCCTTCAGTGAGAATTTGTTTGCCCACCATTCTCGAATAGCTGGGTTCAACACATCGGGATAGGAAGATGACCCGGGCCAACACCAGCCATCAAAATCGTTACCAGAAGCATCCTTCACATAATATCCCTTCTGGGTCGCCTCATCATGCAGATGAAAGGACTCATCCCTCTTTATATGAGGATCAACTATAGTCACCATGTGCCTTCCCTTTGCAAGGAGCTTGTTCTGCATTTCCTCTGGATTTGGAAACAGCACCTTGTCCCATGTGAAATACCTCTTTCCATTCGTGTGCTCAATATCGAGCCACAGCACATCGTAGGGGATGTCATGCTCGTCGAACCCCGAATCCACATTCGCGACATCCTCCTCGTCGCGGTAGTTCCACCTGCACTGATGGTACGCCACCGCAAACTGCTGAGGCATAGCAGGGGTGCCAGTTACACTGGTGTACTGTCGTATTACGTCCTTCGGCCCAGGTCCTACAAAGAAGAAGGCATCCACAATCCCTGCCTCGCTCATCCACAATGTATCGATCCTCTTCCTCTGCTTCTCAGCACCAGAAGCCGCCGATCCATCCCAGCCGGTCGAGAGCACGTCAATCTGCATCTCTGCGGCATTGAGCCAGAAGAAACCAGACGAACCACGGGCGCCGTGGGAGAGCATGAAGGGAATAGAACCATAAAGACCAAAGGGCGACTCGTGGAGGTACTCAAATACATCAAGGTTGAAGAGGCGGTAGGGTTCTGAATGGTCCACGCCGGGGCCTCGCGTGTATTGGAGCGCCAGGGATGTTGAGGCGTGCTCGGGGATACCATAAACGAAGTCCGCATCGTAGAATGATACATCAAAGCTGATCGATTGAGGCCCGTGAGGTCGGGTGTCTGTGTGGCTGCGGAACCTCTCCTCCCAGTTCTGACCCTCCTTCTTGGTTCTCAGCTGCTCGAAGTCGAACAGACCATTAGAGTTGATGGAGAGCAACCGATCGTCGTCCGATCCTGTGCGGCGGACGTAAAGCACAAAAGGGTCGTGGAGGAGGACGGCCTCGACGTCCCCCGAGAGATAAATTATGGAGGAGGCGCCGTCCGGAGAGGTGGAGATCCGCGGCAGCCAGAGTTTGCGTCCCTCAAATTCCGGAATGATGACATCGGGCACCTGAAAGCGCTTCTTCCTGGGAGGATCGGCCACCGGATCGTCCAACTCGTCAATCTTCAGCCGCAGGATCCCGTCCTGGTAAACCGAGAGCTCCAGCCGAAGTGGCCTACTCTCCTGCCGTTCTTCTTCCCCTTCGGTGGCGCGATCTGCTCCGTCGGAAACCCCGGCATCGCCGTCCGCTTCACCGTCCTCCGACTCATGCAGTTCGATGACAGGCGCCGGTGGCGGCGGAGGCGCCGCATTGGCCGAGGGGCGGAGGAGCGCAGTCAGGCGTCCATCCTCTAGGGCGACATCGCAGACGGCGAGCGTGCAGGAGTGGGGCTTCCTCGCCCGAGCCCTCTTGCAGAATGGGGTCTGATCGCAGTTGCGGAACTCCTCCCTCTTCCACGCGAGGACCGCCGCAAACTGGAAGAGCAACAGGACGAAGAAGATCAGCGCAAGCGGAGCTCTCCCCCCCACGGCCGGCGGAGCCATGATCGGAGGGAACCGACGATCTCCCTTCTCCTCCGACCTCTCTCGGGCGCCCTCCTCTCTCCTACTGCATCTGATCGGCTCATACATTAACCGTGAATAAAGAAGAAATCGAGGACGGGCCATTTCCCCACTTTCGGCCCATACCCAGAAATCCGTCTCACGCAGATCGGCCCAAGAGATTATCCTTGTGATATGGGCCGGCCCAAATAAGCGCGTCTAGAGGCTCATTAAGAAATGGGCCCCCCTGGCGGCCCGTGGGGCTCGCGGCTGAATGTGGCGGTCACATCAGAGGCGTCTATTTGTGGTCAGCTTTGAGAATCCCACCGCTGGCTCCAAGATCTCCGCATATGCGAGCTCATGCCCGTCCCCTACCACGACGGTGCGGGCAGGGGGCGACACACGGCCGCCGCTCGCAGCCACCTGTCTTCTTCACCGAGAAGGAGACGGCGGCGTTAGTGGGCGTCTCTCTCCGCCACGAGGGGGGCTCCCCGCCAAAAAGGGTGCCGCCAGCTTTCCTCGCCGGCGTTACGGCGTCCGCCACCGCCGTCGCCGGAGAAGCTGGTGGCGCTGAGGCGGCGGCGCCCTTTTCCGCGCTCGCGTGTAGGAGCGGATATGGGCGTTGTGGGAGCTGGAGCGCGGTCCACTAAACCGGGCTCCGACCTGGCTCGTGTGGAGCGGGAGGGAGAACGAGGGCGGCGGCGGGGACGAGAGGCTGCAAGGGAGCTTCCCTTCGGAAGCAGTGGGGCCGAGCTTATCCGCACCAGCTTGCACGGTCAGCCGGACTCGCCGCCGGCCACTCGATCGGAAGGCTCCGATTAGAATACGATGTACTCCAAAAGAATTACACATCTGCGGATGTAACGTGGGTGCCCCCCATAGATCAGAAAATGGCCCCTCTTCCTCGTCCATTTCCCCGACAAATTTTGGACGGAACCGATGACGGATGAGGAGCTTGCGGAGATCTACGGGGCTCCCTCCCCTTTCCTCTCTGTCTGCCTGCGTCCGGCCGGAGCTTCTCTCCTCCCCCACTTCCCCGTCTTTTAAAATACCTGCGGCTGCGGAAGTCCACGTTAAGGAAGATGACGACGCCGCGTGTGGGGAGAATAATATATATCCCCATGGTTGGAGAAAAAATAATCCGAGAAACTTTAGTCTGTGGGTTCGCATAAGTTCCCCTCCCCGTGACGCGAGCGAAGCACGTAACGCGAGAGACCAGCCAGAACCGCAGCTGCTGCCGCCTGAGAATCTCCCCGGTCAAGATCGAAAGGAGCCCATCTCCGCTCTCGCTCGCTAAGTCGGATGCTTACCGCATAAGCACGCCGGAAAGGGAAGGAAATGGCCTCATGCATCGCGTTTCTTTATTTGGAAAGAGATGGAGTGAGAGAGGGGGCCGTAGTGCAGCTTCCATTAGCAACCGGAACCCAATCCCTTTACCCTTTCGGCTTTCATGGCTCGCCGTCGGCCGTCGGCCGTCGGCGGCTTTTTGTTGGGTTGCATCTTCTCTCTTCCTCCCCCCGGCTTTCCTCGGCGTCCCGAGTTTAATACTGGCGGCTGCTGGCCACGGCCGGGACCTGTCGGGGGACGGGTTAAGGGCTAATCGGCCCTTTGGAGGGGACATGGCGAGACAAGGAATAACGGGCTACGCGCCTACATGTCTAGGGCACGAATCTATTGTTAAACATCGAAAAGCCTCCGGCGAGCCGCGGCCCGGCCTACGTCGAGCCTCCGGCGCCTCAGTGCTCCGCAGGGCAGGGCCCTCCGGGTCCGGAGAGACCTGTCAAACAGCGAGAGAGAGAGAGAGAGAGAGAGAGAGAGAGAGAGAGAGAGAGAGAGAGAGAGAGAGAGAGAGAGAGAGAGAGAGAGAGAGAGAGAGAGAGAGAGAGAGAGAGAGAGAGAGAGAGGTGAATTGGCGCTTGGTCTACGTTTCTGGCTCAAATGGCGTGGCTTTCTTGGGTCAATTTGGGAGGGGATAAGTCGTGTGGTTCTTCGGGAAAATGAGGTAAAAATGGGGAGAGAGGGGGCCGGTGAAGACGGAGAGCTCACGGCCCGGAACGAGCGACGTCCATTTGAAAAGCTAGCACTGCTTCAGAATTAAGCGGACCCTTTTCCCCTTTTCGTCGATCAGGCTCTTGTCACGTAAAGCAAGCGGACGCAGAATAATTGGACGGAGTTTATCAGAGAGGGAGAATGTGCTGATGTAGTGGAGGGGGGAGCGGTAGGGACTAAGCTGGAAAGAAAAAGGTGACTTCTTTGTGGGAGAGACAGAGTAGTGGTGGGAGTACCTGTGGAGGGCTCTGCTTACGAAGTGAGAGGTATCTTGTCCAGGAGTAGAGGGGTTCCTCGATGAGAGAAGTCGGGGTGGGCCGAGTGGGGAAGGACGAAGTATAGAGAGAGAGAGAGAGAGAGAGAGAGAGAGAGAGAGAGAGAGAGAGAGAGAGGGAGGAAGGGAGAGGGCCGGCCCCTACAAATACCCCCCCACCCCTCCGATCCAGTTCTCCTCATCAGTGCTTACAGCCCTCCTCCGAACAGCTCCAGCCTTCGAAGGCCACCGCCAGAAGAGAGAATCTCTCTCCCTCAGACCAAGCCACCGAGCGTTGCATGCCCCTTCCGTCTTCATACGTACCCTTTTGCACCCGCGTCTGAGCACCCCCCCTCTCTGGTTCATCTCCCCGCTTCAACCTCACGGTCTACTGTGGTGGTCGCTAGCCGCCCTCTACCTCGCAGAACATGTCGTTCGTCGCCTTCGAGAAACGCTCTCCCTTCGCCCTAGACGGGCTAGGAGGTGGCCGCCACTGCGGCGGTGCAGCAGCCTTCTCCGGCGGCCCGGCGGCCGTGGAGGTCGCCGGCCCCGAGAGCTGGTTGGCTCCGCCCGAGAAGGCAGCAAAGAAGGACGATGGGGAATTGGACATCTGGGCATCCGTCCAGTCGCCGGCGAAGGCCACCGGAGGCGGCGCCGGTCTGCCGGCGCCCTATGTGCACCCCCTTGTGAGGCTCTCGGCCAACTCCCTCAGCCAGAAGAGCCTGGAGATGTGCACCGAGAGCCTCGGGTCGGAGACGGGCTCCGACGGGATGGTCTCCTCCGAAGACCTGGACGATTATTTTTCCACGTGGACCAACTCTGTGGACGACGACTTCGTGGAGAAGTCAAACGAAACGGATGACGTGGAGTCGGAACTCGACGATGAAGAAGAGACGGTGGAGCTGCCGCCGAGTAGCAGGAAGCCAACACCGGTGACTTACCACTGCTCGAGCGGAAGGTCGCCTGCTCGCTCCTTCCCTCCCCCTCTGCCCTCCATCTGCCGCCGCGACGGGCCATGTTTCAGCATGAGGCGGCACCGCCTCGACGGCCGCCTCGTGGTGGAGGCCGTCACCGTCCCGTCGCAGAACTACCTCCACGCGCAGCGACGCAATGGTCGGCTGCTTCTCACCTTCATTGACACAGCCACCGAGGACATCTACCCGGGCAGGCAGCAGCCCGCCGCCGCCCTGGAGCAGCTCCGCCGCCGAGAGGAAGAAGACGCCTACAACGAAGCCGAAGCGGAGGTGGACGCCAGAGCCCCGGAGGAGACCGACGAAGAGGAGATGGTAGAAGAAGAGGGCGAGGAAGTGGAGCTGGTGGACAGGGGAATAGTGGTGGAGGTGAAGGTGAGCAGGCCGCAGCTGCCCCAGAGCGGAGGGCTCAAGGTGCAGCTCTCCTCCGTCGTGATCAATAAGTTCGTCGGCGTGCCGCTGACCGACGAGAACCCGTGGATCGGAAAGCTCGGCAGGGCGGCGCAGGAAGCTGATAAGGAGGCGGCCTCGACCACCACCACCGCCACCGCCGTGGTGGCGGCTGCGGCGGCGGCGTCGTCTTCCTTGAGCGCCGACGAGCGCTACTGGCGGAACGGGAAGGGCCCGGTGTCGGCGCTGAGGCACCCTTCCCCGGAGAAGCTCCACTTCACGTCCAAGGGACAGATGAACAAGGGGGACCTGCTGCACCAGGTCAGGAGGTGCAGCGAGCATCACCGCCCCCTCTTCATCTGGGAGCCCTGCTGCGTCGCCTCATCCTAGGTCATATGCCTCCTCCTCCTCTGCCGGCGCCGGCGCCGCCGGCAGCCCTCTGCAGCCACCCGCCTTCCCCATTTACGACCACTATTGTCGCTCTCCGGCGAGCGTCTCCCGGGCTTCTCCTCCCCGATGGACAGTTTGAATACCCTGTAATTTTTACTGTCATTGTCTTTGCCACCGTCGCGGCGGTTGGAAGAGAAGATGAGAGACTTTGCTGACCTCCCTCGCTCTCTCTCTACCTTACCCCTTCCTTATCCATGTGCTAGTTCAGTAGCTTCTTCCTGATTATCGCCCTTCTGTACTTGCGTTCTCTCTCCTCTCTCGCTCTGTTTTTCCTTTCTCCGTCTGTCAATATATTGGTCGTTTCCCGTCATCTGCCCTTCGGGACTAGCCATCTCTCTCTCTCTCTCTCTCTCTCTCTCTCACTCTGTGGTTCCACCTCGGCATCGTGGCTCGACCACGGCTACGTCTCGCGAGGTCTGAGTCGCAGGTGACGAAAACATATTATTTCCCGTAAAATACCTTGCGAGGAAAACTAATATTTGTCTGCGAGAGGCGACGAGATGAAGCCGTAGCATTTTGTTGTGGTCATATTACTATGATCTATTGATCGAAAAATAATTATAGATTTCCCGCGGCAAACCCGCTACTCCGTCCTTGCAAAGGGGAGAAAAAAAATGGACACCCGTTATTTATTCCCACCATATTTAATTACTTTTTTCTATCTTAATTGGGAAAATATAATTTTTTATGGCCGTTAATTCCTCCTGGGTCGATGCACGTAGCGAGAGAGAGAGAGAGAGAGAGAGAGAGAGAGAGAGAGATGATTGGCCCACATACGGCCCGTGTCAGAAAAGATCTCAGCTTTCCTGCGTACTCTGCTCCTTTAATGACACAGCTTCTAGAGATGGGATGCGCGCCATTGCAGGCGCGCGACACCTCATAGCGAATAGCCATCGTCTATGGGGAAGCACCGGGGCCAGTTCACAGTAGAGAGAGAGAGAGAGAGAGAGAGAGAGAGAAAGCTGAAAGATCCCAAGATCTTCCTGCGTGAGCCATGCACGTTCTGAAGAACAGTGCTCGTACACAGACGGTAGATCTTCCTCATCAGTCGGTATCGGGCAGAACTCAGTTTGACAGAGAGAAAGATGCCGCAGAGAGAGAGAGAGAGAGAGAGAATGGTACCGTTTGAATATGAGGGAAGATCCCGATCGGTGGACCGCCGTACCAAAAAATCTTGGAGGAAACAGGGGAAGAAGAACTGGTGCGTGGACAAAAAGGGTAGCGCCGCGCCGCTGTTTCCAGTGTCCCTCCGGCCGCGGTTTAGCTCTCCTGGTGGCCTCACCCTCCGTCGTCCCCTGCTCCCCCCCCCGGCGGCGGCGGGCGGGGCACCTCCGCCGACGGGGAGATTCCGAGGGTGCACCGGAAGAGGACGAGACCGCAGATCGGGGAGAATATTCGTCGGATTCTTCATCATCATCCGCCACAGTCCCGCAGATCTTCATGATGGCGGCGGAAGAGAAGCCCGCCGTTGGGGGGGGTGACCATATCGCCCCCTCTTGTCCGCATATGAATGGATCTTGTCCGAACCCACGTGACTCCCGTACCCGTCACCCGATCCCCCGGGTCATGACCTGGTCTGAAACTCGCGAGATGAGCGCATCTCCGCGGAAACTCGTGAGATAATCAAGGGCCTGCAGTACTTTTTGGGCTAGGCCCAGGCCCAACGTAGCCTTTGATGGGCTTCGTGGGTTCCTGGACCCGCCCGATGACGTCATGTTATGGGTATACGTGCTTGGATGTGACGTCATTCGTGGAAGATCCTCGATCTCGGGGGAGAGAGAGAGTCGGGGGGCGGTCTGCTCAGTGCCGGGTTGCCAGCGAGCGAGGTGAGTCGTGCGAATCGGGTTCTCTCCGCCACCCGCGGAGAATTTTCAGTCGGCGGGGGAATCAAAAAGCCGAGGCTTTTCTTCCGGTGGGGGTCTCCGGCGAGGGAAGTAAGTAGTCGCCGGCCACCGGCACTCGCCGGCGGCGGAGAGGAGTGGAGATTGGGTGGGGGCAGATCTTGATCCCGACGCTCCCCGCAGGAAGGAGTCGCCGGCAAACGAGGACGAACCACCGGCCGACACGCGCCGTCGGCACTCCCTCGTTGACTCTAGAAGCGACGTGCCAGTGGGCGGGGGCCAATATCTCGTTGACTCCGGCGTCTCAGAAAGTCGTACTCGAGGCCCTCGTCCTCTCCCCACGCGTCTCTTCTGCCCCCCACTAGATCTTGCTTTCGTTTAACTCGTTGACTCCGGAAGCCCCCCCCTCTTTCTCCTGTCATGTCTGCTTTGATGGGCTCCGTTTTGTTATTATTCGAGAAGAGGAAGAGTGGCGAGTGCGGCGCGCAGTGGGAGGCACCGATGCGAATGACGTGCGGATTTGTTTCAGGACAGCCTGGGGACCTTGACTTCCGTCGGCCTTCCTCTTCACGCTATCAACGTGGAGAACCCAGAAATCCAGAAGTACCCGAATCCGACATAGCTATCCAGAGCGGGCTCTCTCTCTCTCTCTCTCTCTCTTATACTCAGACAGTCCGAAATAACCCTAAATCTGTTGTTCTTCCTCAAGTATAAAGGCGAGGGTACGTTGAGATTGCAAGGGGTTAATCAGCCCAAGGACTGGCAATGGAAACACACTCAGATTGTCTGTCTGTTGAGGGAGGAACCAGCTGGAAGCATAAAACATCTGCCTAGCAACGATGAACAGGAAGGAGAGAGGAGGAACTGGCCCCAAAGGAGCTGGCTCACTCCTCCTCCATGTCCCGGTCACCCTCCGCGGCGGCGTCCTTGACGTCCACCTGGAACTCGTACTCCTGGTCGCAGCCGAGGTAGGAGTCGCACATGAAGTAGATCATGTATGACTTCTTTCCGGGCTCCGAGGGGGCGTCGAAGTTGAGCTCCACCTTGGACCTCCTCTGCAAGGCGAGCCGCTTGATGGCGAGCAGCTGGTTGCTGGAGGCGTCGCCCACCACGAGCCACCACCCTTCCTCTTTGGCCTTGGGGAAGCGAGGCGCGTACACGGGCCCCACCTCGGCGCGGCCCTCGAGGTCCCTCTCCAGGGTCACCTGCAAGGTGACCACGCCGCCGGCAGCGACGTCGTCCTCCCTGAGGACCTCGTAGGTCATGTCGATGTTGGGGTAGCGGTTGCAGAAGCGGGCGATGTCGCGGAGCTCGGCTTCAGACATCTGCAGCAGCTCGCGGCGCTCGGCGTCCTCCATCTCCATCAGCTCGAACACCATCTCCACGCTCCTCCCGCTGGGGTTCTCCTTGCACCGCTTGGCCAGCTCCCTGGTGAAGTGGGGGAGCTGCAGGAGCAGGGGGTCGCGGTCCCACATGCCCTGCGTCACCATCTGGCTCAGCTCCATGGCCGTGATGGCGAGCCCGAGCCAGCCGTTGCTGGAGATGACGTCCACCAGGGCACGGAGCAGCCGGTGCGCCGAGACGAGCACCTCCTGCTGGTCGGCGGCGAGGTTCCCCACCACGGTGTGCCTTGAGAAGTGGGCCTGCAGCAGGGCGTTCGCCTTCACGTGCGGGTCGGTGCACTTGGGGTTCTCGAAGGGGAACCTCTGGTGGTTGATCAGCCTCCTTATGGACTCCTCCTCCCCGGGGCGGATCGGCAGGTGGGCGTACTCCGAGGCCGAGGCCAGGATCTCCAGGAGGCCCTTCATCTTCGTCTTCTGGGTCAGCGACGAGCTGAAGCGCTCGATGGTGGTGTAGCTGATGTAGTAGTAGGACGCGATCATGCCGAGGTTGCGCGCAGAGAGGTACATGTCTTCTTCAATGGCGACGCACTTGCTGGCCTCCAGGTCGCTCAGCGTGTTCTCTATGAGCTCGGAGAGGTGGTCCGAGAGGTGCCGGTGGCTGACCCCCTGGAGGTTGTAGTAATTAGGGTTCTTGGTCAGCCTCCGGTACATGAAGGTCCAGGTGACGTAGTCCACCGCGTCCTGCTTGGTGAGGACCTCCTCCACCACGATCTCGGCGTTGAGATGGTCGTGGAGGTAGTGGTGCAGGTGGCTCTCCACGGGGAAGGCCTCGTAGAGGAACTTCTTGTAGTACTCCTTGCGGGGGGCGTGGCAGAGGATGACGCACTTGCCGGAGGAGTCCACCAGCGGGCGGCTGGCCCGCCCCATCATCTGCAGCAGGTCGGTGATGGGGTAGTCCGTGTGGGCGTTCTCGTGGCCGTCGTAGTACTGCGTGCCCATGACGACGACCAGGTGGGCGGACAGCGGCGTCCCCCAGCAGAGCGAGCCGCTGGCCACGCACACCTGGATCCACCCGGCCTGGAACAGCTGCAGCACCACCTCCTGGTCCATCTGGGTGAGCCCCTCGTGCAGGTAGGCCACGCCGTGGCGGAGCGTGGCGCTCAGCGTCGGGTCCTTGACCCCGGACAGGAACGGCTCCAGCTCCTCCTCGGGCCGGTGGAGGAAGGAGGGCTTCGAGGGGCTCTCCACGGTCGAGTAGGTGACCAGGTCGATCGCCGTCAGCCTCGCGTGCTTCCTCGTGGGCACGAACACCAGCGCGGGCTTGCCGTTCTTGGCGTGCTGCACGACGGCGGTGTAGACGGGCTTGGTCATGGCCTGCATGCGGGCCTCGAAGTTGGCAATGTCCACCCCTTGGATGTGGATCTCCAGCGGCACAGGGCGCACCCCGGGGGGGAAATTGAAGAGCCCGTGGGAGGTGGCGCCGATCCAGTCGCCCAGATCCTTGGCGTTGGCGAGCGAGGCCGAGAGGGCCACGATGCGGATCTGCCCGGTCTGGCTCGCGATGCGCCTCATCCTCGAGACGATGATCTCCAGGATGGGGCCAACCTGCCCGCCGATCAGATGGAGCTCGTCCACGATGAAGAGGCTGACCTGCTGGATGAGCTTGAGCTTCTTCCACCGGCGGGACAGGGCGTCCCACTTCTCGGGGGTGCTGATAATGATCTGACTCTTGTCCAGCAGCTTCAGGTCCGTCGCCGTCTCCCCGGTCAACTCCGCCACGCGCAGACCGAGGCCCTGCCCGAACTTCCGCTGCCAGTCTTGGAACCTCTCCTTGGCGAGAGCTTCCATGGGAGCGACGTAGACCGCGCGCATGCCCTCGGGCCCTTTCTGATGGTTCCGCATCAGCGCGAACTCCGCGCAGATCGTCTTCCCGCTGCCGGTCGGCGCAGCAACCAGCACGTTGTCGTCTGAGTTGTACAGGACGGTGAAGACCTGCGTCTGTATCGGGTTAAAGTGCTTGAAGTCCTTCTCGTAGAGGGACTCATAGGAAGGATTTCTCAGCGCGGTCACTGGGAGCGGCTGCAAGTCCAGGAGCTCGGTGGGAGGAGGGTACTTCTCCGGCAGTATCAGATGCCTGAAGCATACGGGTAGGACGGTCTGCGATCCGAGCCACTTGTCAGAGATCACGCAGATGAAATACTGAGGCGGCAGCGGCTCATAAATCGGCACGGTGAAGTTCACGGTGTGATCTTCCTCGATGAACTGCTTCTTCAACAGAAAATACTCATGATGAAGGACGTACTCGCCATCGTTGTCCTCGACGATGATCCAGAAGGGCTCGACGTAGCCGTGAACCTTGTCATCCCACTGGAAATCTGGCGTGATTGTCAACTCGAAGCTCAAGATGGTGCGGGTGATTGGCTGGACGTGGGCGGCGAGGTTGAGCTTCGGTAGCTGGTGAATGCTCTTGTGGAGTTGCCGCCCCATCTTGGGATAGCGGATGAGCTCTCCGATCTCCTGGGAAGAAAGGTCATAGTATCTCTCCCAGGACAGATCCTTCTTCTCCAGCTTCATTAAGATCTCATTGGGTATTCCATGGAACTGGCGGAGCGGTGTCTGCACATTCCACATCCTCTTATTGACCATCTTGCATAGATTCAGAGCCTTCTCAGCTAGCTGAGCCCAACCCCTTTTCAGCACAATCTCAAAAAGTGCTCGCAAAAGGCGCCCCGCACTCTGCAGGCAAACAAGAAAATAAATGAGCCCACAACCCTAATTTAAGATGAAACCACCAGTTCTTTCTTTTTTTTTTTTTTTTTTCTTTTTTTGAAGGGGGGGAGAGGAAAGAAAAGGACCTGCGTGATGAAAACCATATCAGATGTCAACGACAGCCCTTCAAGTTTCAGCTTTGAAATGTATGCTTGCAGAAGAACATTGATCTTCGCACTGGGCTCTTCTAAACTTTCCTTCACGGGGATGGGCACGCGATCCAAGAGCTTTGCCATCTCCATCTTCTCATCTTGCCTTACTGTCACATACTTGAACTCTTCACTGAGTGAAAACAGTCGACAGAGCTCGATATCTCCCATTGTCGGTTTCAGATGCTCGTTGTATGTAGATATTGTTCCGTGAGTAATATAATAGAAACTTGCAATCCTACCAAGATCAGTCACCTGAAAGTAGCCGCTTTTGCGGTCATATTTGATCAAATTATTTTTGTCTAAGATAGACGCAGCAGAGTGAACCTATAAGAAAAAAAATATCGGTGTTAGATTCACATCGCACTATTACAGAAGCGTCAGCAATAAACCAGTATCGATCGATGTTGTGATCTTCTAAAATATTTTATGAGCATGAAGATAGAGGCAAGTAGACAAACAAGTAGAATCTCAAGTCTACAACAATTCCAGATCTATCTCGGCTGCACACATTAAAACTCCAGTGACAATGAGAGACCTGGAATAGGTGGACCTCGATCGCAGGCATGTTTAAAAGCTGATAATACATTGTTCAGATGACAAGTCCAAAAAGACTGTTTTCGGACAAAATCGTTCAAAGGAATAGTGGGATTACGAACTATAAAATAAAATAGAAAAAAGAGCAAAGTAATGATGACGTCTGAATCACAAGTTGAGACTGGGAATCTAATGTAGCTACCTTTCAAATTTTAAAATCAGAACTTGCTACCATTTCTAACTCGGGAAAAGTAAGAGAAAAGAAATACGTACGTTTATACATGTAAGGGACGAAACGCATAACAACAGCCACAGAGGGAAGACACGAGGTCCCATGAATAATACAATAATAGACATGAATATAGCACACTAGATGGTACGATCAAGCATCACGTTGGTATTGTTTATTACTCCAAAATGACTACAAACCACCAATGTCATAGGTGCGAAATTTTTCCAAGTTTAGGCTTCAGGAATTTCCACTTCCATGCGTCCGTTAGCAAGAAATATACAAAACTCATTTGCATGTCTAACTGATTCCAACATCTATAAGGAACTCAAGATGGATGTGTCTTCTGGATGACAGACAATAACTCGAAATTAGACAGATAATGCTCTTATTTGTCTCAAGAATAAGAAAAGAACCATAAAGCAAGCATTCACCAATTAGAGAAACAAGCACCTCCATGAAAGGACAGACATCCATTTTATCCAACTAGAGTTAAATCGAATCTCTGAAAGTGAATAAATACGGTAAAAACGTGGAAGCAACATTCTGAAAGGTTGTTTACTGAATTTAAGCCCAATAATTCGCATCTGACATCCATAGGAATTGCAGGAAACATTTTAAGAATAGGGTTATTTACTAGCTCGAGTAAGCGAGATAGAGAGAGATAGAGAGAGAGAGAGAGAGAGAGAGAGAGAGAGAGCTTGAATCCTGTTACAAGCCCACAAACACTACCCTTTTCCCCACTGTAGTCAAACGTTTCTTCAGATTAGTTTACAAAATGCAAAAAAGGCCAAATAGACAACTCAGGAAAAAAGATCTTCACAATAATAAAAAATGAGGATATTTCTCCTTCCCACTTAAGAATAATTAAAAAAAACTCAAATCTATTAGAAACTCTGAAAAGATATGAAGAACGTCATTATTAAAAAAAATGTGCTAGGTAAAATAAAAAACATGAATGGAAAAAATAAAAAAGCGACCACAAAACCAATTCGATCATTTGAAGCCAGATAAGAAGACTGTATATAAAATGCATGAGTTGTGAATAAGAGAACCCTCAGAAGGCATAAGGGACATACAGAATATGCGACAACACTAGATCACATTTTATTCTGTGACCGGTAGATTAGATGTTCTCATCACCAAAATGATGTCCAAACAATTTCAAGAACGAAAAATCAGATGTCCAGACAATGTGCACCAGAAATCTAGGACAAGTTTAGTAGCATACCAGATCAGCTCGTCTCTCCTCAAGGTATGGGTCTTTCTCAAGAACATCAGCTGCTACACCATAGAGTGTTGGATTTCTAAGCATACGAATGTACAAGTAAGTGTATCCGAGCCAATGACAGGCCTCTCTGGCATTCTGAACAGTTCCGAGAACAATCTCTGCATTTAACTGATCGGCTAACTTGGACACAAACTGACTTTCAATAGGAAGTTGCTGATTCATAAGAGAAAGATAATACTGTAATTCACTGTGACCAGTCAATATTATTCCCTCTCCATAAGAATCATACTGAGGTCTTCCTGCACGACCAAGCATCTGCATGACATCCAAGGGACTGAGCTCCGTCCAAGCTCCTTTCTCTGGATTATAAACTTGAGTGCCTTTGATGATCACAGTATGTGCCGGCAAATTAACCCCCCATGCAAGAGTGGCTGTGGATACCAACACCTGTGCATGGCCTTCAGCGAAAAGTGCTTCCACAAGGTCTCGGTCCACCCTAGCCATTCCTGCATGATGAATTGCAAATCCGTAGGGTAAGAGGTCCTTTAGCTCAGTGTTCTTAACAAGGTCTGTCTGACTCTGAAGAATCTCACGACTGGCGCTATCATCCTTTAGAAACCGACTTAAGGTGTCCTTAGCTATTGCTGTGTCACGTATTGCACGAGCAGTTTTAGCTGTTTCCTTCCTTGAGTGCACAAAAATAAGAACTTGATGCTTCCCTGCCACATCCATGACCTTCTCATAACATATCTCATTCATTAACTGGAATCGCTGTAAAGGCTTCTTAACTGTTATCCCAATATATTGTTGGGCCAGAGGAACTGGCCTATAGCTATTGTCAAAATAGAAGAGTCCCTGCACCTTCTTGTCTTTCTTATCATCATCACCTTTCTTGCCATGAACTCGGAGAAACAATGCCACATCTTCATAGTTTGGGAGAGTGGCTGACAAACCAACTAATCGGATATGCTCTTTTGTTGTCTCTATCTGCCTGACAGTCCTCGCAACAATACTTTCCAGGACAGGCCCTCTATTATCATGAAGAAGATGGATCTCGTCAATAATCAGAAGCTTCACCAACTGAGTATAAGTTCTGTCTCCTGATTTTCTAGTGACGATATCCCATTTCTCAGGTGTTGTTACAATTATTTGAGTTTCTTCAATCTGTTGACGGGTCAGAGTCTGGTCTCCACTAAGTTCTCTCACAACAACATTGTAAGACTTCAGTCGGTTTGACAAGTTCCCAACAACCTCAGCAACCAGTGCTTTCATTGGTGCTACATATACAATCTTGTATCCACTATGGTCAAATGATCCATCCGGATTCTCGACCCTATGAAGAGCAATAGTCTGAAGAATAGCCAGCATAGCAACATTTGTCTTTCCGGCACCAGTTGGTGCACAAAGAAGAATATTATCCGGCTTTTTCAGTGCAACTTCATAGACTCGACTTTGAACTCTGTTCAGCTGTTTCATCCCCTCAAATGCCGGCTGTGCCCAGTCAGGCATCTCTGATATCTTTATGGGCTTTTCATTATCTTCCAATGGTTTGGCCTTCAAAGCTGGCACGTGGACTTCCTCATAACCCTTATGAGGAGTACGGTAAGAACCCGGAGGCAGCTCACATTTCTTATTCGCCATTAAAAGACCACCCTGGTGGAAAGCAATGTTTTCAAGATCGAGCAATTGGCGCTGCCCCTTCAACCACCCACTTTCCACCTCTCTATCAACAGTCCTACGATCCCTCTCACTGTCATCACCCCCATGTTCATCTTTCAATCTTCTTGCCTCTTCCCTGATAACTTTCTCCAAGTTTTTCTGACGCTCCTTTGCAGATGCTCTCGTAGCATGCAACTGCTCCACAATTGCAGACAGGCTTGGACCCAGAGCAATCATTTCCTCCTCGATTTTTTTCCTTTGATCTTGGTCCTCAGCTCTTGCCAGACGGGTACACCACACTATCTTTAACCTATTCCTAAGTAGCAATTTAATCAGATCAAATTTGTCAAAATCCAGCAACATCACAAGCTTGTTTTCCACATCCTTATCCTCCCCTTCGGCGATAATTTTAAGTACCTCCTCGGCAAGTTTCTGGCTTTGCTCAGGATCAATCCCTTGAAATGCTTGGGAAATCCTTCTCTGAAGCCAATATGCATCAATATCTTGAACGTTTATGGCCAAGCCTTCATTAGCTTCTTCCATGTCTTCATCATCTATTCCACCCATCTGCATAGCCCCAGCACCATTGGATTCCTGGCCTTCATCCTCATCCTCAGACTCCTCCTGAACCTGATGAAAGAAAGCACTTTGAGTCAACGATTGAGGCTATGCGTAAAATATTCAATGTCTAGGCAATTAACATACCTGATCATAGTCGCTTTCCTCTTCTTCTTCCTCTTCCTCAAACTCAACCGCAACACCAACGTCATCCAAGTCCTCGTCCTTTCCATCTGCGCCTGCAGAAGCTGTTGTCTCTCCCCCGTCCTGATAGTCAGTGATGAGACGAGCAATGGAGACAAGTTGATCAAAGACCTGGTTTGTAATGGTGTTCAAGAGTTTTTCTATCTCCTTCCTTTTGTCAGGATTCTTGAGCTTCTCATTCTTCAAAACTGAAAGCACCTCATCTGCTGCACCACTAAGAATATCCTGGGGCTGCCCACCAAACTGCTGTTGGATCACACTCAGAAGGGCCTCATAGGCTGCACGTGTTTCCTTCGTCTTGGGCTGGTACATGCCTTCCTCTGCAAGGGAAAGAACACTCTCCTCCTGCAAGCGTCTACGTTTACTGTCCCTCCGCTTCTCCGAGGCGACACCTGGCTCTCTTTCCTTCTTCTTCTTTGATTTTTTAAGTTTTTCCTCGAGCTCAGGGGGCTTACCACGATAGGCCCGGTCACCAAAGTGCTTAGGGTCGATTTTCCCCCAGAGGGATTCAGGCTCGCCTGTTGGCTCATGAGTATCTCGTGGACGAGAGTCTGTGGTAAGGACAAGGCTGGAGTTTGCACGGTACTCGTACTGCTTAAATCTGGCATGAGCCTCAGCACCACCCCCTAGATGCGCCATGGTTTCAGGAGATCAACAGGAATCAGTGAGCTGAAGGTCACTTGGGTTAGGTCTCGTGTTGAAGGGCCTTTCCCAGTGCAACCGCAATCTGAGAGGGCAACACAAGAAAGAACGCAAAAACTCAACAACGCGTACTTAAAAAGGAAACAAAATCCCAAACGAGTTCAGTCTCGCGAGTCCACTACCCGCACGAAATTATCCACGCAATAACTAACAGGAACCCAGACGATTAAGAAAACGCAAGGAAGCTGTGGCAGCGGCTGTAACAGCAACGACGACCGCGGACGAGCTGCGTGGTAGATCCTTCTCCGTTCAAGACAACCCCAGGAACATACAGAGCGATATGAAAGACTCAACGGAACTACCACTGAGATTCCTTCCCTCCGAGAAAGGGCGTTAGCTAGGGGAAACGCTGAAAACCTAAATTGTCCCGGGCCTCCCTAAATCCAACAGGAGCAAGGCATGCGAAGAAATGAACAAGACAGCGAAACAGAAGAAAAACCTTGTGGCGCTCGAAGCAGATGGCGGCAATTCCTCCCTCGCGTCGACCAGCAGAGGCCGGAAACTGAGCTACCGACTGGTGTGAGGGGGAGATTTTTTGATCTCCGGCGAGGCGAAATCGCGGTAGCCTCGCTCCTCCAAAACCCTAGTAACCCATCGAAAAACGTCAGAACAAACCGCCTCGCAGAGGCAGACCTCTTAGTCTTTTTAACACCAGAGCCTTGACCCGCCGCCATATCCACTGACCAGAGGCCCATTGCCCCGTTAAGGCCCATTAACTACATACGGTTCTGGTTCTAATTATGGCCCAAATAGGAGCCCAATAGGCCCATCAGGGAAGCCCACCACGCGCGCGGTACAAGAAGAAAAATCTAGTTGGACAGGATCAGACCAGCTGCCACGCGTCCGCCGACCTCTCAGCCGCGGGCCCACTAATAAATGGGCCGTGGGCCCTGAGCCCGAACCAATCATGCCCGACTGATGGGAAGAAGGCTAGATTAATGAGATTGAATGGGTCTCTTAGTACCCGCTTTCAAGAGGATGACCGGGCTCGGGCCGGGCTTTTTTCTCGGCGGGCCCACCACATCGCCGTCTCCGCCGAAACGGTCCCGCGTCAGCTTACGTCCCGTTGATGGCTGGTCTCCGGGAGACGTAAGCAACGGGCCCGACCGATAAATGGGCCTTCGGGCCGGAGCCCGATCCAACCAGGGCGACTGTTGGGAAGAAGACTAGCTTAATGAGAGTGAGTTGGCCTCTTAGTCCTCTCTTCAAGGAGCGTGTCCGGGCTCGGGCCGGGCTTTTCGCGGCCAGCCCGCCACGGCGCCGCCTCCACCGCAACGGATCCGCGTCAGCTTACGTCCCGTCGATAGCGGGTCTCGGGGGGTGACGTAAGCAACGGGCCTGATCGTTAACCGCTCGGAAGTAGGCGAGCCGACCTCGGGATCTGTTCCGTCTACGTGGCATCCGAGTCAGTCGTCCCGACGAATCCGAATTACCACGAACGTGCGGGATAGTAACGTGGAACCGGATTCGACAAGATCCGTAAAACTCTCCACCCGACCGTTTTTTCCCGGGTCCTCGCTTGGACGAGAACAGGTCTGCAAAATCGCATTATCAGAGATATGCCAGCGATACGGTACTTTTTAGGGGGTTGTTTCTATAAATTCACCCCCCCCCCCCCGCGTAGGCCACGGATACTCGAGGTCTGGTCAGCTGAACCCCGCGCGATCGGCATGCTGTAAAGAAGAAAGGGTTAAGCCCCTCTCTCTCTCTCTCCCTCCCTCTCAGTCTGTGTCTCTCTTCACTCTGTCCTACATAGCAGAGAGAGAGAGAGAGAGAGAGAGAGGAGAGAGGAAATTCTCCTCCGTGATTGTCTAGAGAGAGAAATATTTGTTGGGGGGTTCGGCGATCCCTGGCAGATGCGATGCTTTTTTTTGCTGGGGACGAGGGCGGCGGGGAGGTGAGCAGAAGGGGGGCTGGTTTTGGTGGGTTTTACGGCGATGCCATCAGCCGTGAAGAAGCAGAGTGGAGCCCCAAAAGGCCACTTTTTTCTCGTCCTCTCGTCGCCTCAAGTGGGCTGGGTACATCGTCTCCTTCGAGCGTCCTCTCCCGGTTTCAGATCTGCGTGCTGAAATCTATGATCGCTGCCGGAGGAGGTCGGGATTTGATCGGGCTAGGACGCGGAGGCGGGCGATTCCCGGCGGCGGCTCCGGCGGCCTGTTGCTCGGCGGTGGTGCTCTGATTTTTTGGTGGTCCTGCCGTTTATCGATCTCTGTGTGGTCGGAGGCGCCTTGGTTCGGACCGAGCTGAAGAGAGGCGGAATGGAGAGAAGACGGCAAGCGAACGGCTAAGGTGAGAGAGAATGCTCCCTCGGGCTCGCGATCGGCGGGTGATTCGCCACCCGGGTTTTCACAGAAATCCGTGCTCCGCCGTTGACTTCTGAGCGTCGATTTCGCTCCGGCGGGGGGGCGGGGAGAGGGCGCCGATAGGCGGAATCGCCCTTCTCTTCACTGTGCTTCTCTGCCGATTCTTCATGGGTTTTCCATTCTCTGAGCAGGACTCGGCGGCGGATTAAAGGGCGGCGGAGTGGTTTTGGGGGGTTTCGATTGCCGTACCAGAAGGGGAAATGGACGGAGAGGTGAGCGCGCAGGTCGCTTCTCCCATTTTCCTCCACCAGGGGCTCCCGGGGCGCTTCCATGAGGTGCCCGCCCTGGCGAGGAAGAGGGATTTGCCATGGCAGGGCCCCAATGCCAACCTCAACCCGCAGTCGCCGCCGCAGAGCCAGCAGCGGTTGATGAGCTCTGGATACCCAAATGTTCAGAGCAACTGGAACCCGAAGAGCTGGGCTTGGGACAGCACCGCGTTTGTTGCCAGGCCTGCTGCTGATGCATCGGCTTCAAGGATTTCAGAGATGGAGCAGCAGAAGAAGAACGGAGAGGCGAACGTCAAGGACCTGGCTTCAGTTGCTCCCCCAGAAGAGGAGGAGAGCCTCACCTTGAAGCTCGGTGGGCGCTCTTACGCGACGGAAGAACCAGCGGTGAGGCCGAACAAACGGGTCCGGCCAGGATCACCGGGCATCGGGGTGAACTACCCCACCTGCCAGGTTGATGACTGTAAAACCGACCTGTCGAATGCCAAGGATTACCACAGGAGACACAAGGTCTGCGAGGTTCATAGCAAGACCACCAAGGCTATGGTGGGCAACCAGATGCAGAGGTTCTGCCAACAGTGTAGCAGGTGGGCGTAATTTTCCTTCGAATTTCTTTCCAGTTCTGCAACAGCGCGTTGCATGGAGCGGCGCAGTTCTTTCTTTTCCTCGTCCTGGATGGTTACTGGGTTCTTTTTTTTTCCTTCAGATTCCATCTTCTCTCCGAGTTCGACGAGGGGAAGAGAAGCTGCAGGCGGAGGCTGGCGGGGCATAATCGGCGGAGGAGGAAGACGCAGGCCGAGGACGCTTCCTCTCGGCTGCTGCTTCCTCCGAATCGGGCGAACACGGGCAATGGGAATTTGGATATTGTAAATCTGCTGGCCATCTTGGCCCGCTTGCAAGGTGAAATGGGGCTCCTTTTTCCTTCCCATCAGAGTTTGTGTTTGCGAGTTCTTCGATCGTTGGTCGTTGATCGGCTGGCTTTCCTGTCACAGGGCGCTGCGGAGAGCCGCAGGGCGACTCTTCTTTGCCTGATAAAGATGGGCTCGTCCAGATTCTCAACAAAATCAACGCACTTCCCGGCCTGAATTCCTCTGCCGCAATGCCCAGAACGGGGGGTTTTGATCTCAATGTTTCACAGGCCTCTGAAGACCTGGAACGCCTCCCGAACACGGATGCCTCAGCCATGGATCTGCTCGCAGTTCTTTCTGCAGCGCTGAAGGCTTCTGGGACGAACATGGCTGCTGCGCTATCCCAAGGGAGCAGCGACGGCAGTGCTGATGACAAAACGAAGATAAATTCCTTTGAGCCCCCCGCGGATGCCAACTCACAGATCAAGATACCGAGTTTTTCTCCGATCTCCGGCGACAGGAGGAGTGGCGCTCCTCGCCCGTCCACGGATGCCGCAGAGCATCCGGTTGAGGAAGCCCGCCCTAGCTTGCAGTTGCAGCTGTTTAGCTCCACGGAGGAGGACAGCCCGCCGAAGATGGGATCATGCCGGAGATATCTCTCATCTGAGAGCAGTAACCCCATGGAAGACGGATCCCACTCGTCGTCTCCTCCCATTGAAAGGAGGCTCTTTCCGTTGCAGTCGGGAACAGAGGCTCTGAGACCTGTTGGCACGGCCACCTGCCGGGCAAATAATGCAACTGTTGCGGCAGTCGCCAATAGAGACTGGGGGGCGCCTTTGGAACGCTTCAAGGATCCAGAGAGAAGGGTCGGAAGCCGCGCCACGTCGAGCCTCCCGCACCAAGCTGGCTATGCCTCCTCTTCGTCTGGCTCCGATCACTCCCCATCCAGTTCCCATTCCGATGTCCAGGTGAATCGCGTTCGCTGACGTCTGGCTCCCGGTGATCTATCGACTTCGATCCTCCTTTTTCCTGAGAAGCCGATGAATTTACCCCGCAGGATCGGACTGGACGAATCATTTTTAAACTGTTCGACAAGGATCCCAGTAACTTCCCACCGAGCCTCCGGACAGAGGTTGGTAGAACGGAAGCGATTGATTCCTCTGGGGCGGCGACTTCAAGCGGGTTGTCTGGATCGATTACGTTGATCGTCATGCTTTTTTGTTTTTTTTTTTACAGATTTTAGCTTGGCTCTCGCACAGCCCGTCAGAAATCGAGAGCTACATCCGGCCGGGCTGTGTGGTTTTATCCATCTATCTGGCCATGCCGGCGTTCGCGTGGGACGAAGTGGGTTCCTGTCTCCGTGCGTTAAAATTGCCGCATTAATGGGTGAAGGAATTTTCTCACGGATGCGCCTCCGTCTTGTAGCTTCACGAAGAATTTCTTCAGAGAGTCTCGGCGCTCGTCCACCGCAGCGACTCCGATTTATGGAAGAGCGGGAGGTTCCTGGTTCACACGGATCGGCAGCTTGCGTCACACAAAGACGGTATCTTTTTCCCTGTTGATGATTGCTTGTCGGTCTCCATGTTTTCATGGGCGCCCGTAGAACCAGAGATTGTGATCCGCGGGGAGACTGATGGCCGAGTTCTTGGGTGATTTGCAGGGAAGATCCACCTGTCCAAGTCATGGAGGAGTTGGGGCGCGCCGGAGCTGATCTGCGTCTCGCCGCTGGCGGTGGTGGGCGGAGAAGAGACCTCCCTCGTCCTGAGAGGCCGAAATCTGACGGCCCCGGGAGCCAGGTGAGGAGTCTGCTGACTCTCTGTGACCTCGAGTTCTTCGCGACTGACCAGCGTGTTGTGGCCGTCGCAGAGTCCACTGTACTTTCATGGGCGGCTACTCTTCCAAGGAGCTCGCCTCCTCGCCTTCCCCTGGTGCAGCAGTCTGTGACGACTCCAGCGTCGAGACCTTCAACTTCCCGGGGGGATCTCCCAATGCCTTCGGCCGCTGCTTCATAGAGGTGGGCGGCGTTTCAGCCGACGGGGACCCGTCGGAGCTTGAGGATGATTCTCGTTCTGAATGCTTGTTCTTGAAATTTTGCAGGTGGAGAATGGATTGAAGGGGAACAGCTTTCCTCTCATCATCGCAGACGGGACGATCTGCAGAGAGCTGAGACTCCTCGAACCAGACGTCGAAGTTGATCTCAGGGCCGACGGGGAGGCGCGACCCAGATCGAGGGAGGATTGCCTCCACTTTCTCAACGAGCTCGGGTGGCTCTTTCAGAGGCGGCAGTCCTGCCCCCCTCGCTTGGGCGATTTCTCGAGCTCGAGGTTCAAGTTCCTCCTCGTGTTCTCCGTCGATCGGGACTTCGCCGCCACAGTCGGAAAGCTGCTGGACATCCTCGCCGAGAAGTGCTGCGGCGACGGCGGAGCCGTGCAGCAGTCCCTGGAGATGCTCTCTGAGATCCAGCTGCTGCACCGGGCGGTGAAGAGGAAGTGTCGCAAGGTGGTCGACCTGCTCCTGCACTACTCCGTCGCCGACGGAACCGACGGCAGGAGGTTCTTCCCCTTCCCTCCCGATCTCAAGGGCCCCGGCGGCTTCAGCCCTCTCCATCTGGCGGCGTCCATGCAGGACTCGGCGGACATCGTCGACGCCCTCACCGACGATCCCCAGGAGGTGAACCCCCCTCCACTCCACTCCACTCCACTCCATCCCATCTGTCCGTGGTTTCTGTGTTTTAATGGCGGGTTTCGTTCTGTGGCAAACAGAAGGGGTTGACCTGCTGGGCTTCCGCGGTTGACGACAACGGGCAGTCCCCTCATGGGTACGCGGCGATGAGGAACAACCACGCGTACAATAGGCTGGTGGCCGGGAAGATCGCCGACAGACGGAATGCCCAGGTATCGATAACGATAGTCAACGGGGAAGGAGCTGCTCCGGCGAGGTCCTGGGCGGCGATGGAGGTGGGAAAGCCGCCGGCCGCCAGGTCCACGTCGTGCGCGCGGTGCGCGATGGGGGAGCGGGTGCGGATCAGGTCAACCCTTCGCCCGCAGGGGCTGCTGCAGCGCCCCTACGTCCACTCCATGCTGGCCATCGCTGCGGTCTGCGTCTGCGTCTGCCTCTTCCTCAGGGGCGCGCCGGAGCTGGGCTCCGTTGCGCCGTTCAAGTGGGAGACCCTCGGCGTCGGCACCATGTAGCCCCGCCGCGCCGCCGGTCACTCGCTTTCCTGGTTGTCTTCCCCAGTCGGAAGAACCGAAATCCCCCCAGCGGCCGCGACAGGAAAGCTGACATGGAGGCGGCGGAGCTGCTTGCTTCTCTGAAAAGGCCCGGTAGTCGTCGGGCCGCCGCCGCTGGGCAGTCCTTCCCCGGCTCATTGAATAAGTCCACGACGGCGACTGGCACCATAGCCGACAGGTACGTCGCCAATGGGGGAAGTTGTCTCCGGGGCCACTGCTCGTCTATCTATCTGCTTATTATCTCCAACCCCCCTCTCTCTCGCTCTCTCTCTCTCTCTCTCTCTCTCTCTACCTCCGTCGTTGTTTGGCCCTTGTTTGAGATCGGTTTCCTGGCATAGAATCGGAACCGTGGGCTTTTGCCGCCGCTGTATAATAAGAGCAGTGCATCCGGAAAATTTACTCCTTGAAGGAATCACTCAGAGGCGTTCCCTGATTCGTTGACTGTTTCTTGTTCTTCGGGGTGACGAATTCGGAAGGGGGCGGGGACAGCCCACGTTGGGGCGGCGGCGGTAGGTGGGCTGGGTCGCGTCGGCGGGTCTAATCCGCGACCGCCGAGCTGGACTCCACATGCCCGTCCAGTGATCCCTTGGCGCCCATTTCATCGCCGTCGAGGCTCCGTCGCCCAGGGCACGTGGACTGGGGGGGGACAGCATGGCCGTCGAGATTCCCCGAAGAGGCGGAGCCGCACGACGAGCAAGACGCCAGGAACTGAAATTAGGGCACCGCAGTTAAAGATGGCCAAGAACTCGTACGAACACGTGAACTCGTCCTCTCTCTCTCTCTCTGGGCCCTCTCGGTACGGGCGTTGGGTTATTGGGCTGAGCCCAATAAATAAGAGGGACGGAAAGTAACAGACCCGTCTTTTCCAGTTGGCCCACTAACAAACCCGGCATTAACTCTCTCTCTAACTTCCCGTCCACCTCTCTTTTTCTCTACGCACGGACATGTACGTACGTACGTACGTACGAGGAGAATATGCACAGTCGGGGAGGCTCTAAAGGTGGGCCCAAGTATAATGTGAACCGGGCCCGGCTCATCACATCTTCTTATATGAAGTCCACGAAAGTTCTCATGGGCCGAGCCTCACTTGGACAAGAAGTTGGGCTTTAAATGGGCCTTCATATGGCCCGGCCCATACACAGACCTTTCTGGGTAGTGCGGGCCTATGTCTCACCACCCTCCGTTTCTCTCCCCCCTTCTCCCCCAGCAAGAGGGAGGGAGAGGGAGAGACAGAGACAGAGACAGAGAGAGAGCGCCGGCGGCCTGTGAAACGTGTAGATCTGCAAACGGCACGTGCTGATGATGGGTCAATTACAGCCACACCCGTGCCAAATGTGGGCCCGGAAGCTTCAAATGCCCACTTCACATCCGACTGGCGTCTGCCTATCAACAGCCGGCCCCCGCTATGATAATCCACATGCGCCAAGATTCTGCTAAATGCGTCCTCATCAAGAGAGAGAGAGAGAGGATAGGAGAGAGAAAAAAGAGAGAGAAAGAGCTGTGTCCAAGTAGCCGCCGCCGTCAGGGCCGCCGCGCAATCCCTCGCCAACGGATTGATGGCGCCGCGACGAGTTGGGCCCACGGCAGGGATCCAGAATCTGAAGCTGGCACTGGGGGTGGGGGGGGGTTGCCGGGTTGCCGTCTCCAGAGCCCCTCACCGTCACGAGCGTCGTTCCGCCACGCCATGGATATTGTGGAGGATCGACGTTGCAGAAGCGCCGTAGAAGGACGGAGGTTGAAGACGACGGCCTGGGTTGTTGCAGACGGCGACCCTCCCACCACCCCACCGCCGACGGCGAAGCTGGTGAAAGTTTCCCTCGCACGAGCTTCCTTTGCTGGGCTTTTCCTTCTTCGGTGGTTGACGGGTCCCCTCCTGATCGACGGAATGCCTCGCTGATGGCCGCGGGCGAGGACAATGAGGTCGTCCTCCTCGTCTCTTGCCTGTCGCCATACATAGCCCGAGTCCGCCGGATGGCGCACGCAATAAAGGGACTGACAGGAGAGATCCAGCTACCGTCATTCGAAAGGGGGGGGGAGGGTGGTAAACGGGCTTCTCCGAAACTGGCAGACGCCATAAATTAACGCTGGACCACGCCGGCGGGCTAATCCGTGGGACGGCGCGCGCTGGCGCCGGCCGCACAGATGGACAGATTAGCTATAGAAGGGAGAGGCATGGCGACCGAATCAGCGAAGCTCTTAGCTTGTCCGGCAATCGTCACGAAGTTGACAGCATCGAGAGAGCATCTCAGATGCCTGCGGGGACTGTGGAGACGACACCGAAGGGGCCGCGGTGGTCCAGAAGAACGGTGGCGAGCCGCCGTCATGCGACCCAGGTGCATGGCCTTAAAGAATACGCGTCCGACGGTGTCCGGGGCCTGGAAGAAAAAAGGCATTAAACAAAGAAAAGGCGTCAAAAGCGGTCTTCCCCTGCTTACCACAGACCGGAATGTGGGAAGCCCTACTGAAAGTGCCCCGTTTCTGCCCTCTGCCGACCCTCTCTCTCTCTCTCTCTCTCTCTCTCTCTCTCTCCGTCGGTGCAGATAGTGAGAGAAAGCGAACGGGTGGTGCGGGTCTATCGGGAGGCGTTCGATGGAATGCCGTGGACAAGGACCGTGCCGGCCTGCGGCCTCCCGTGGCGTGGGCTCGAATTTATGGGATCCCCTGGCTAAGCAGGGGACTTGATGAGTGTTTCACGTGATAAAAATTCTTTGGAGATTTTCCACAAACATAAAGCCGACGTGGCCCAGTAAAATAAACGCCCCTTTCACCCCCCCCCCCGCGCTTTTAACTCAGAAAAATGAGGGCCCACATGTGCCCACTTGAGGCACGTGCGGAGCCCAAAAAAAAGCAGGGAACTTGACTAAAATAAGTAACCAGACGGCGCGGAGAATTCCGCTTCGGACATTCTCCCCGCGCGGCGCCGGGGATTGCACGCCACGTCTCGCACGTGGGAGATGTATATTATCCGGGGGTTATATTTTCCCGCTTTAAATAAATAACCCCTGCTTTATATGGAAATAGAGGAGGGCGCGTGTGGAGTGCCACTTGGCAGAGAAGAGAGGCCCCTCGGATAGGGTGTGGCGTATGAGGGAGGTTCTCGAGGAGAAATATGGAACCAATTTTTATTAAAAATACATATTTTTATTTTGAGGGCCAATCAGAAAAGAGGAATATTGAGCATCTTTGTTTTAAAAGTGTGATTTTTATTTGTTTTTTGACCGCGGGGGAGACGGAGGACAAGAGGGTAATTCGTCTGCCCCAACACGGCGGCGCTCGGGTAAGAGGCTCCGCCGTGATTCTTGAAAAACGCAGTGGCATCTGTGTAGGGGAGCTCCATCTCGCAGCGGCCGTCACCAGAACGGCCACCGCCAGACAGCAGAGGGAGCTCAAAAGACCCCCCCGCGTCTCCGCTCTCCCAGCTGGCTCTGCCTCGCCCAAGAGGGAAAGCATCGGAGCGCAGCAGGAAGCAGGCGGAGGAGGAGGAGGAGGAGGAGAAGGAGGAGGTGGTGGTGGTGGGGAAGGGGAAAGGGCTTGCTCCGCAGAGGGCAGGAAGGGGCACCCACAATGAGGAAGGATGGCAGCGTGGGCGGCGCTGCGGGCGGCGGCGGAGGGGCCGTCGGGGTTGCTCCCTTCTCGTTCTCGTGCCTCGACATGAAGCCCTTCATCGCCACCCTGGTGGCCCTGACGCTGGTCATGGCGTTCTGGCAGCTCCAACCCTACGAATCTCTCCTCTCCGCCCGCTCCTGCCCCATCGCCAGCCCTTCCACGACAAATCCCGTCTCGCAGAAGAAGCTTTCGGCCTCTCTTACGGCCTCCATCGCCGACATTCCCCCTTCCCCCTCCCAAGGCCTGCCGCCGCCCCCTCCGTCGGACCCCAACAAGAGGGTCTTCCGCTCCTACGGCAGTGCCGCCGCGCTCTTCGTCCAGATGGGCGCCTACCGCGGGGGTTCCAACACATTCGCCATCGTCGGCCTCGCCTCCAAGCCCACCCACGTCTTCGGCAGGCCCTGGTTCAAGTGCGAGTGGATCTCCAACAACCCTAATGCCACCACCATCCGGGCCAAGGCCTACAAGATGCTGCCCGACTGGGGCTATGGCCGCGTCTACACCGTCGTCGTCGTCAACTGCACCTTCCCGCAGGTCCCCAACGCCGACAACCTCGGCGGCAAGCTCCTCCTCTACGCCTACTACTCCCCCTCCCCCCGCCGGTACGAGAAGTTTCTAGCCATGGAGGAAGCCCCCGGTTCCTACGACGAGTCCAGATTCCATCCGCCATTCAAGTACGACTACCTCTACTGCGGATCCTCGCTCTACGGGAACCTCAGCGCCAGCCGCATTAGGGAGTGGATGGCTTACCACGCCTACTTCTTCGGGCCGAGCTCCCATTTCGTCTTCCACGACGCCGGCGGCGTCAGCCCGGAGGTGAGGAAGGTGCTCGAGCCGTGGGTGCGGGCGGGCCGCGCCACTGTGCAGGACATCCGAGCTCAGGAGGAGTACGATGGCTACTACTATAATCAGTTCCTCGTGGTGAACGACTGCCTCCACAGATACCGGCACGCCGCCAATTGGACCTTCTACTTCGACGTCGACGAGTATATCTACCTGCCCGATGGGAACACTCTGGAATCGGTGCTGGCGGAGTTCTCGAACTATACCCAGTTCACGATCGAGCAGAACCCCATGTCCAGCAAGCTCTGCGTGCAGGATCCGGCCAATAATCATTCCAGGTGAGCTCCAGCATCCAGATCGATTGCATTTTCCTTTGGATTCTCTTCCTCCTCCTTCGATTGGTCTCGATGTTAATCGTCCGATTAGGGCTGCTTCCATGGACCCTCTGATGGGATGGTTCAAGGTGGTCGTCATTTTCTGAAAAGATTCGATCGAAAGCTCAGGATGCCGGGTAGCATAGATCTCCCCCGAGCTCGAAATGCCGGCGGGGAATTTAATTCGCATTGATTTCCTCAGGCTTTCTTTTTCCTTTTTTTAAATTTTTCTTTCGCTGTCCGAATGAATCATCCCCATTCTTAATGCCGTCGACATCATAATCTTCCTACGACAATCTGATCTTCGTATTCTATGGAGCCAGGCTCTCGTTTTTTTTTTTTTCTTGCGATGGAGACGTCACTCGCGTGAGGCTCTACCCGCCGGCAATCAGCTTGAGAGCAGGAGAAAACCAGGCATTCTTCGAGGAAATATATTGATTTTCCCCGCGTCATCAACCATTTATTTTCTGCATCCTCGTGATTTCTTCGCCAGCTTCGGGTGTTCCGTGATCTGCTGCTTCTGGGTCTCCTCATCAGCCGTCTTCTTCCTCTGCGAAATCTGCAGTGAGTGGGGGTTCGAGAAGCTGGTTTTCCGGAACTCGATCACCAGAGTGAGGAGAGATCGGAAGTACGCCATCCAGGCCCGGAACGCCTTCGCCACCGGCGTCCACATGTCGGAGAACGTCGTCGGGAAGGCGCTTCACCAGACGGAGACGAAGATCAGATACTACCACTACCACGACTCCATTAATGTGCTGGGCGAGCCCTGCCGGGAGCTCGTGCCGATGCCGGCCGGCGGCAACCTGACCTGGTTTGAGAAGATCCCCTACGTCTACGACGACAGCATGAAGCGAATTGCCGGCGCCGTGAAGCGCTTCGAGGAGGAGACCATCGGAGCCTTTCGAGTCTGACAATCTCGCCCCCCTTCCCCCGCTTCCCGGGGGGGTCCGATCGGAGACGATCTATTCTTTCGCCGCCGGCAGGGTGGTAACGAAAAACTTGGGGCTTCAGGGCATGCCGGAGACTTCTGCCCGGAGCTCGAGGATGAGGACGGAGAGAAGGATTGGCGCATCAGGGCAAAGCCAGAACGATATAAACCGGTGGGTCCGTTCCCGTTCCTCCGATTTGTGTGAGTTTTACTGTCCTGCTCCTGCTCCTCCCTGAGCTCGCACCCCCTCCTCCTCCTCCTTCCTCGTCCCGTCGTATAATTGTTATATATAATTCAATCTTGGCTCTAAGCGTTCCTTCTGTAGTCTTCCTCGACATGGCTCGCTCCAATAATGGCTACACAGACGTTCTGATCGCCCCTCCACCTTGCTGTCATTACTCTCAATAATGGAGCACCCGCCGTGGCCACCGTGGCCGGCCGATGGCCCACGGCTCTCCCTGCAAGCGCCGCCGCGCTTGTCTTCTTCCTCCTCCAGCCGGATTCAGGGCCCAGACATCTCTCTCTCTCTCTCACACAGAGCTGTGGGTTACTATTTGCCCGTCATATCTGATCCCCTCGTGACCTGGGACTGGGTGGGGAGTTCGTCCGAATAGTCTCCTCCCGGTTGGTTCCCCGTCTGGCGCCGGCCGTGTCGGCGGGTCTCGCTCCGCCGTGTGTGGGGCATTTCGCAGTACAGTCGTCTGGCACGCCGTCGGCATGCACGGCGCCGAGAGCCAGCAGAGCCCATTGGCCCCGGTCCCTCCTCCACCCCCTCCTCCCAGTTGTCGTACTTGTGCGAGAGAAAGAGACGAGAGAGAGGAGAGAGAGAGAGTAATGTGGGTAATCTCGGGGGGGAGACCACGTAGCAAGCAAATTAGGATAGCGTTCCAGGCACTGTTGGGCCGACCATACTATACTGGGCTAGGCCCAGTATATGACAAGCCGATAGAGAGATATGGGCTGATTTCCGGGTCAGGCCCATTATGTCCTAGGCGAGGCCCACTGAATCCCGATTCCCCAGAAGCATACCAACCTTAGGTGCGACGTCAAAGTCCACACCATCCAAAAATTACGTAATTAAATAAATACTTAAAATTATCAAAATCTGCCCAATCGGGGTCGGAGTCTACGTGTCAGACGACCAAGGGATTGACTTTTCAAGCGGTTGTTGGACCAATAGAGGAGAGAGAGAGAGAGCGAGAGGGGGGAGAGGTAGTTGGGCTTATGATTTCCAGGCTCGGCCCATTATGTCCTGGGCAAGGCCCACTAAAAATATATATCCCGATTCCCCAGAAACCTACCGACTAAAGTTTTTGACAACTTGATCGAAATCACGTCATTAACTCAATAATTACAAATTATAAAAAGCCCCCTCCAATCGCGCCTGCATGGGACAAGACGGCGGCCCTCTCTCGCTGAGGTGGCCGAGTTCCGCAGGCTGCATGGGGCGATCGCCTCGCCCGACGGACAGCTGGCGATCGCCGTCGACGTGGCAGAATCTTCGGCAGTTCGCTGGCTCGTGCCCCAGTTCCCACCAGGAAACTTCCCTCGTCTTCGTTGACACGTGGCGGGATGGGACCTCACAGAGGGACGTCCGCCGCCAGAACCTCGTCGTAGATGCTCCCTCCTGTCTTAGGAAGGACGTCAGGACTCGGACTGAGTCAGGAACGAGTGGTGAAGCGTTACCGACCGTATGGAGAACAGTATTTACCGTAAGTAGTGCATATTATATTTCGTTTTCGGGTGACGAGAGCGAGAGCGAGAGAGAGAGAGAGAGAGAGAGAGAGAGAGAGGAGGGGGAGAACAATGAGGCGGTGGGATCGACCCGAGGGTCTTACGTGCCCATTGAAGGTGGGAGTGATCCGTCGCCGACGACCATCCGATTTCAAGTGGCGGCGGTGGAAACTGGGAGGCCAATTATCGATTGATATCGAGGATCTGCGGCGGATACCAGCTTGTTCTCGATGAACGGCGATCCGGCGCCCTGTCATCGTCCATCTTGGCATCATCGGCGTGCCCATAAATTCGCCGGCGAAAAGCTCTGCACGTTTCCTTAGTTTTATCCGGCAAACCGCCTCGAGGATCTCTAGAAGCTCCAACTTTCTCTCCCCGCTTCCTTTCCTCCGGCCTCCCCCCCTCGCTGGCGATTCCCCGGGCTTCCAGTGGCGCTTCCAGTTGCCGCCTCAGATTCCATCTGGGCCGCTTTTGCCCCGGCTTTGGGTTCGGCGATCGAGCCGTGATAAGCTCTGGCGACTTCAGAACCCACCGAGCTGGCGATCGAGAGCCACCTGAGGATCGATTTCTTGAGGACGAAGCAGAAGAAAGTGATGGTGAGTGGATACCCCGTCCTTCCCTTCCATCGTCTCCCTCTCTCACTCGCGCACCTGTTGATATGGATTGCCTGTGGCTCGCGCAGGGGGGGCCGGTTGTTCGAGTGGGTAACGACGACCACGGGCCTCCATGGCTGAAGCCCTTGCTGAAGACGAGCTTCTTCGTCCCCTGCCGCGTCCACGGCGTCGCCAACAAGAGTGAGTGCAATATGTACTGTTTGGACTGCATGGGCGACGCCTTGTGCTCCTCTTGTCTCGCCCACCATAAGGATCACCACATTGTTCAGGTCCGTTCTCTGGCCCTTTCCCCTATTCCCGTTCATCCGATTCGATCATAACTCTCTCTCCTCTCTCTCTCCAGATTCGGAGATCATCGTACCACAATGTGGTGAGAGTGTCTGAGGTCTCCAAGTTCATCGATATCTCCTGCGTGCAGACGTACATTATAAACAGCGCAAAGATCGTCTTCCTGAATGGGAGGCCGCAGCCGAGGCACGGCAAGGGGGTGACGAATACCTGCGAGATATGCGGCCGCAGCCTCCTGGACGTCTTCCGTTTCTGCTCTCTAGGCTGCAAGGTGCGTCTCTGATCACTGCCCGGCTCAGTTCGTCCCCTTTGATTTCCAATTATGAAACCTATGCGCACAGCGAATCTCATTTCTATTTCTGTTCATATTCCTGATCACGGATTGACGCCCAACATTAGTTTGAATGATCTGGTAGCTTCGCTTCTGCTTTGGGAACCTTCCATGTTCCTTACTATATCGGCCTGATCTTCCTTCGTAACCCTAATTCAGCTCGGGGGCATGGAGGACGATCCGGGGCTGACCTTCGCGTTGCGACCCAAAGCCGGCCGGGAGTATCTCACCGGCTCGGAATCGGAGGACTCGCCTACTCCGAGTAAGCTCCGGAAGACGTCGCTCTTCACCCGTTCGATCAACCTCCCGTCCACCTCGTCGGACGGCGGCGGAGGCAACTACAAGCGCTCGGCCGCGGCGGGCGACGACGAGGGGGCCAACTCAGGCAGCATTTCCCCGACGACACCTCCGATCATCAGCTACCGGACTTGCAGGCGAAAGGGTATACCTCACCGAGCACCCTTTTAGAAAATAACGGGAAAAAATCAAAATGGTAAATACGTGGACCGGCCAAAAAAAAAAAGGTATGGGATTATTCAGAACTCTCGTACTCCTTTAGAAAGCGGCAGAAATGAACGAAGATGTAGAAGAAGATCAGTGTACACATTGGATATATAAGACAAAGATAGATAGGAGGCAGCACAGGAAGAGAGATAAACAACCAGAGTTGCAAACCCTAGTTTCGCTCTCTTCATAGTTTTGGTGGGATTTTCTCGTAGATACGATGACGGTGTGGATATTCTTGTTTCGCACGAAGAAGAAAAGGTCTGTGGGGATAAACCCTTGTTGTGTTTTCTGTATATAAATATGGGTATTCACAGTGTACATAATTTTCAAGTGCATACGTATCCATCACCATGGCGCTTGCTTCCAAACTGTTGTTGAAGACGAGTGCAGTTGGCCAATCGGTGAACCACTGAGGCTGTCCTTTATCTCTCATGATCCTCACCCTTTCTCTCACTTCGCTCTCACGAAGAAGTGAGGAGGGAGCCACAGCGGTGCAACGCGAAAGGAACGTTTATGAAGAACTCTAAATCGGCGATAACGACCGGATGAGAACGGATAGATGATAGGGGATGGGAAGCAGGGCCTCCGTGACGATCCAAAAGCAGCGGCGCCCGGGGGAGTGGACGTCCGTTTCCGGCGCTCGGCCGCCGCCTGCGTCCCCCTCGGGGCATACTAGTCGTCGGCACGCGGTGGCCACTTGCGCCAAGCCCGGCTCTATCGCGGTGATGGCTGACGCCCGCAGACGGTGCATTCATCCGGCCCGATAGATTTCCCTCATCGTTTTCATCCTATTTAAGCCGTCTCGTTCGTTCTGACGCATCATCTCTTTCCGTGGATAAAAATATTCCACCGGGGATGGGGTGAGCACGTCGAGGAGAGGCGTGGCGAACCAGGCTTCTCCGAGCGCTTGGCATCACCCACGTCGTCACCGGCCACCGACTGATGCCCGCCTGATCAATTCGCCTGACGGCCCCGCCTCGCTTCCAAACCCACGTCAGCTGCTCTATTTTGGCTGAGACCCCTCGGGGCAGCCTGCGCAAGCGAGTAACATGGGGCACATCTGAATTAAATTGTGATCATCATAGCTATTCATTCAACTAGTTTTAAACATAAAATAAGCAGGGTAAAAATACAGGGTTGGAGACACTCGTCATCTAGTGCGATCACGTCGTGTCTGAAGAGGATTAGCACTGATCGGATCTTAGAGGGTAAACGTGTATTTATATTGGGTCGAGAAGTGGACCATCAAACCTGGGCGGTATCATTCGTATCTATAATGACGTAGGAGATATATTTTCGCTTTTCTTATGCGCTGTAGATCATCTCGTACATGAAACTAATGCCGGCTAAGGGTTCACGTTGTTAAGCGATATCTCGTCAGAAAGGCTGAGGAAGACCAAGACGAAAAAGAGACGTCCGCTGGGGGGCCGCGGGAAGGGGGTGAAGAGAGCGGCAGGTACCCGTCCACTTCTTCGGAAAAAAATCGTAACGTCGAGCGTCAAAAGGCGTCGCACTCGCTGCATTTCTCAAGGAAGACCAACAAGAATGCTGGGTCTTGAAGGCACTAAATAGGAACAAAAAATGATGCGGTAGAAGGTATAATATTCTATGAGCGCGTGTCTCGTCTGTTCTACTTCCAACGGTAATATATTCCCAGATGCGCGTAATGGGAGCATTTGCTGGGGACAAAACTGTATTCTTTCAGATAGTTTATGACTTTGCGCATCACCGGCAGGCAAGCTGCGCCGGGATTTCTTTAATATCCAGTCTTTGTCGTCCTCGTCGTGGAGCTGCTGCGTGCCTCCAAAGCAAATAGTCTTTATGAATTTCAGTTCTAATACAATAGAACACGGCGGCCCTCGACCCACTTTATGAACTTCAGAACCTTAGGAGGTAGGAAGAAAGAGCGGACATTTTATGATAGATGTATATCGGGTTAAGTTTGAATAAAGATGAATACATGATATGTTTTTTTCTCATAAAAAAATTGGAGATTGTTCAATCTAAACTTCTGCTGAAATCACATGATTTCTGATTTTGATGAAGAAGAGTTACTCGACCCGATTGTTACCTGAAATCTTGACAGAGCGTGCTCACTGATGAGAATAAATATGACTATGATTAGTTAAACTACCACATATCTCAGGTTGTACAAGTTAATAATCCAACGCCTATAAGGAAGGTATGGACATATGTGCACCGGGAAAACCATACCCTAGAAATCTCAACATATGGTTATTAAAGGTTGATAGTTAACAACAGTAGTCTTGAGGATCATCGCGACAAAAGGGTATTTACCAAAGTCTATTTGCCAACCGCACAAGGGTACAAAATGTAGAAGAGTTTGAATAACAGTTGATACTTGAGACAAGTGTTGAACCTCTCAACAACTTAGATACGGGTCAATACCTTTAAATGAACTGTCAACGGCAATAGGAAATTTTTAAAAGAAAAAACAATGGCTGATATGAGAAGAGAAATTGCCATCATTTAGTGTCAAAGTAAGGATAAAAAGGGAAAGTTTAGTGTCATTACTGAATAGAATAAGTGTTGGCATCTGAAATAGTTGGAAGACCATACTTATAACATTTGGCTCAAAGATAGGTATTGCAATAAACTTACATTGACTGCTTTGTCTATAGTGCAAACAAAACAAAATAAATGAATAAAATACATTCATTTTCCGGTCATTGGAGAGGATGCCATGTGTATTGTCTATATAATACAATTGTTATGGTGGATTTGTAGAAGCTAGAATTCATACCATGACATATGAACAGCAGATGGATACACATGAGCAGAAGGACTAGAATACCTATGAACAGAAAATAGATTCATGGATGAACTCTTTATATAAGGTTGCTAGGGAAGGAAAAAACTCTTGATTTATCCTGAAAACTTGAAATATATAATACAAGAAAAAGTCCCTTCATTTTCATTAGAGAAAATTTTGCTTTTTGAAAAAGAATTAGAGCTGAAATCAAGGCATCAATTTTTTTTTCGCAATTGGTTAACGTCTATGAGTCAAAAGATGCATGTACAGTCTCCTGAAAGATACTTTTTTGTCTTGATCAACCAACTCAATATATCCTTTTTCATTTGTTCGTATATTAAGGTCATTTTTTTTTTTCGTTGATCTTATTTTGAATAAAATGTCTTTCCTGAATATTTAAAAGAAGAAACTGGATTGATATAAGCTGTCCCGTAATAAAATACATTGTTGCTGATATCTCCTTTTTGGTTCTTTCTTCCATAACCCAAACTAAAAGGATGAAATCAGAGGCCCCTATGGAGAACGTGGTGGTAAATCCATGACATGAATCGGATTCGCAATCCACATGGTTGTGAACTAATGGTTGGTACGGTCATCAACGATTTTGGATTGCCAAATATAGATCAAATTATGTCGTCTAGTTTCCGTTTTTTCCGGTCATTCTAGATACAATTGTCAAATATTAGATTTTCCATTATTGAAATCGTGTAAATCATTTCATGCACTAATAGGCATATTAGTGATTATACAGGAGACGGATAGAGTCTATTTGGAGAAAAAACCTTGGATAGAAAATATTTTGATTAAAGGTTTCCGTGCTCAAAAGAGGGGGCTTGAAATTGAGAAGAGATTTATCAGCTATAATTCGCTCGGAAATAGTTAGATCGATGGCATAAGAAGAATGGGATGATCCGTATCATCTTGACTTGGGTTCTGCTTCCGCTCTTCTCTATTTTTTTTAACAATATCGAGTCAAGTTCTTCTCCTACGAGCATTAAATAGGATATGCTCAACAAAATCTTCTTCATGTAAAACCTGCCCGATTTAGAACCGAAAATTATAGGCATCGTATGAAAGCATGGGACGTGGCTCGAATCCTTCCATAATTTTGGTGGGCTAGTTATCCTTCGTTACTGGTTTAACTTATGTTTTATTTGGTATCCCTCGACCAAACGAATATTTGACAAAGAACTGACAAGGTATTCCACAAGCAACTAGCAATTTTGATTCTTTGCAACAACATGAATTTATAAACATATTATACACCTTATAAACTTCGTTCTTAAGCTGCATCATTTAAGATTTGCCTATATTCATCTGAGGTGCATCCACAAGTTCCAAAGCTGATGCTCCATTTTAATTATATTTATTTGTTTATCCATTGTTGTTTTAAGAAGCTTGCTATTAAATTAAGACCGAAGATTTGATCGATATCTTGGGAAACCCAAATTTCCTCGAGAATTTGGTTGGCATACAACCTAGTAGCGTAACGAGTCTATGGGCCTCAAAATAACCTCTTTTCGTCCTATGAACTTTAAGGTGTAAGAAGTTTTATGTTTGACTCTTCGAGCAAAACGATGTTCAAATTCGGTAATTTTCATCCGGAAAACAAAGAGTCGTTGTAGTATAGTGGTGAGTATTCCCGCCTGTCACGCGGGTGACCCGGGTTCGATCCCCGGCAACGGCGAATTCTTTTTATCTCTCACGCCAAAGTTTTTCCTCCGGCATGGGGCAATCCCTCGACTAATTACACGTCGGGGCTCATTCCGCCAACCCCTTGGCCTTCGTTCAACGCATTTATTTCCATATTCACTACTGCAACCTGCTCGAACACCCCCCCGCCTCTCTCTCTCTCTCTCTCGGCGCACGCGTGGGCAGAATGGAATGATCGCACCCCGGCCGTCATGATTCCGCTCCTCGTGCGGCGGGGATCTTCTCACGGGGTTGCGACAGCGACGACGCCGGGCCCCATCCATGGATTCTTCCCCACCCGTGCGCTCAGGCAAATGAACAGCCTTCCCCGTTCCCTCTCCGCCATTAAATCACCTCCTTCATCGCCCCTCTTCCTCCCCTTTCATCGGCCTTCCTCCTCCTCCCCCTCCCCAGCGCCGTCGGCAAGATGAGGATGGTCGACCTGGGCAGCCACCGCGGTCCTCTGCGCATCATCGACGCGCCGACGGACGTAGACTGCAGTAAGGACGTAGGGCTCCGGCGGACCTTCCGCTCCCTGGTGGAGTGCATGGTTCCCTGCTGCGGCTTCCAGGCCTCCCACGACTCGCGGGAATCGGACGCTGAGTGGCCCCTCGGTTCCACGGTCACCGGTACCTTCTTCGGCTTTCGCAGGGGGCGAGTCAGCTTCTGCCTCCAGGAAGACGGCCGCAGCCCCCCGCTCTTCCTGCTCGAGCTCTCCTTGCCCACCGCGTACCTCGCCAGGGAGATGCAGTGCGGCCTCCTCCGCATCGCGCTGGAGAGCGACAAGTCTTCCCTCCGCCGGCCCCTCGTCGGCGCCGGCGCCGGCTCTCTCTTCAGCGTCCCCGTATGGTCGATGTACTGCAACGGGAGGAAGATGGGCTTCGCCGTCCGAAGGCAGATGAGCGAGAGGGATGCTTCCATCTTCAAGCTCATGCAGTCTGTCTCCGTCGGCGCCGGCGTGCTGCCGGGGGAGTCGAAGGCCGGCGAGGGAGACCTCATGTACCTCCGGGCGAGCTTCGAGAGGGTCATCGGTTCTGCCGACTCGGAGTCCTTCCACCTGATCAACCCCGTCGGAAGCTCAGGGCAGCAGCTGAGCATCTTCTTGCTGAGATCTTGATCCGGGAGGGAAGATCTGGGGAGTCCGTCGATGGAGCGTGTACTGTGTGTCTGTGAATATATGATCTTCGTACAGTCGTTTCGATCTCGAGCGAGGACGTCCACAAGTCAATGATCTGTTCCTGGCCCCAGCAGTTTGACTGCTGACCAGCGGCCTTTTAAAATCATTCGGCCGGGCGCTGGTGGCGTCCAACTGGGCTGGTCCCGTCGATGCCCCCCAAATGGGTGTCTTCTCCTCGGCATGACCGGAGATCGTTCGCCTCGAGGGCGCACCGTGGGGTCTCCATTGCTCCTGTGCATGCGCACGAGCGTAGACTCAGAGAGAGAGAGAGAGAGAGAGAGAGAGAGAGAGTAGAGAGGGGGTGGCTTCGCCTCCGACCGACGCCGCTTCTTTTTCCTGAACAGCCGAGACTTGTCGCAACTACTGTAAGCGAAGGAATCTCCTCATTCCTCGTCTTCTTCCGAGGTGTAGGGTTTCCCCTCGCCGTTGATCGAAACGGGTCGTCAGCAAGCTCATTGGACGTCTTTTTAAATGGCCCGTCAATCGACTTGGAGTACGTTCCGCCCTCCGCGGCGTGGAAACTTTCCAGTCCCCGTTCTTGAGCGAGAGAGAGAGAGAGAGCATTATTACGATGCGTCCGTCGACCAGAGGGACGTGACGAGGGAGTACTCCAAAGCCTCCCGGACCACCTTTGGGACACCACCACGCCCCTTCCCCCGCTGTATTGTCCCTCCAGAAGCGATGCCATCCACGAGTACCCCCAACTCTCTCTCTCTCTCTCTCTCTCTGAGCTTTGGGGGGCCACCTGAGCATGCTAGCTCCCCCACGTACGTGGCTGTTCGTGTCGCGCTACGAGCACGCCGGCGTCAGCGTTCTGATCCAGCCTCATCCGCCGACGGCACCCTTCTTCTCCCCACATCTTCCCCTCTCGATCCCCAGAACTGGCCTGAGGAGGATTAGAAGAAGAAGAAGAAGAAGACTCCACGCAGAGGACACGCCGGGCATGGCCCACCTGTTGGGCCTTCTTCTCCTCCCCTTTTTCCTCCTCTTCTGCGTAGCGCCAAGGGCGGCGGCGCTCGTCGCTGATGCCGCCTCCTTGTTGCCGTTGAACGAGGGAACGTCGACGGCGACTGCTCGTTTGGCGGCGCTGACGCCCAGTTGGCACTCGTAATCAATGCAAAGAGAGTGGGCCCCACCTGGGAAGAATAATGTCGGTAGTGAGTTGACGGTGACGATTGAACCGAACCTTCGTGAAGGAATCGGGGCCGCTCGCCAGCTGATCTTCCCTCAGATTTGGGCCTGAGTTCGTTCCCAATCACCCGGCCCATTATCAAATTACCCCTTAATGGGCCATAAAGCCCATTTATATATAAACAAATGTTTTTTAATATGGGAATTATTCCCCCTACTTTTTGTGACAGTTATGTCGATTCAATGACTATATTACCACTATGAGACAAAGTGGATAGGTTTATGTGGACTGAAGAACTATTCACTAGTCATCAAGGTTTTAGTTTAATTACAAATATTTGGAAGGGTGAGTTCCCTATATTTTAATCGTTGAAATTCCTTCCAAGTGGGAATAAAATAAGAACAAATAAAGGGCACGTCGTTCCGCGATAACTACTCCACGTGTTCGCTTTGACCTCCCACCTCAATTTTTTAGTAGTACTCTCTGCACGAGATGAGTCAACGGCATGCAGTCACCGGCCGTGTCCGTCGGTCTCGCGCCGCCTGCTTCGCCGCCGCCGTGGGAACGCGGAGAGCCGTCCCGCGAGCCCCCGGCGAGCTGCCGTCGCCCCGCGGTGGCTGGCCTGGCGACGGCGAGGGCATCGCCGCCACCCACGGCGGCGGCGGCGCCCGCCGGTGGACGTGCTCGCGGTCGCCCACCGGGGTCCCCCGCCTGCGTCTGCTGGCCAGACCCCTTAGCTGTCGATGGGCACGCCCTAGTTTCTTATTCTCCACCAACTGCGCGAAGAATTGATTGTCCGGGTGAGATCTTGGATCGCTGAAATTATTGCGGGCACTGTCGAAGAGGAACCTCATTCAATCCCCCCTTTCCACGTTCCTCCTCGTTTTCTTGGCCCATCTGTTCTTCCCCAGACCCACACAGCGGCAGAGCGCCACCGCCGCCTGCATGGCCTGGAAAGGAGGTACAGGGAGTCCTTCGGGGCCCTGTTCTTCTCCCCCCACCTGTAAAGCATTGTTCCTCATCTTGGGTCGGGATTGGTTCCCTGAAGGATCATGGTGCTTGCTTGATTCGCTCAAAATCGTTGGGTCTCCGCAATTGAATATTAGATGAGCCGTTCCTTTTGGTAATCAGTGCACGCTCTCTGTCATCATCACTGAGCACCGCCGTCCCCCCCGCCCTTCGTGCAGTAGAAGAGACTTAATGGAGACGCCTCTGCCTTCTCTTTCCGCCTCCATCTTCCCCCTCCCGATGCAGTACAGAGAGACCCGGAGAGATAGTTAATGCCGTCTAATTGATCACGGTGGGGTGGCACGCCCTCCCCCTGTTGACATTTCTTTATGCTCCCCCATTGTTCCCGGTCAATTTCTTCTGCAGGGCGCTCTGGAGCATCTGGGATCTGTACCTTGGTCGAGTGGGGTTCTCCCGCAAGGTCGAAGACGATGCTGATCAGGGTTTCTTCCCGGGAAGAGCTCCAGTGAAGTGAACTGGTTTCGATGAGGTGATGGCGGCTTCCCTCCCTCCCTCACCGGAGATCCGTCTCCTTCATCTGCCAGTCTCTTCCTCTCGGTTTGGTGATGTCGTCTGAAGTGCTGTCCCTGGTTCATCATCGTCATCCCAGGCTGGAGATGTCCACGGAGGAGCTGGGAAGATCTGGCGGGGACGCCAGGGATTCTCCGAGACCCACCTGTTCCTCGAAGCCCACCTCTTCTCCTTCTCCTTCTCCTTCTCCTTCTCCTCCTCCTCCTCTCCGCAGGTTTTCCACGAGGTAAGAACGTATTATTCATTGTGATCATTTTCATTCGGCTGCTCGATCCTCGCGCTTCTGCCCTCGTGATTTCAGAGGCTGCGGGTCGCAGGAAGAGACGCTAGATTCATCTCCCTGGTCCTCCCATGGCTCCAGCTCTGTAAGTGCTCTGATTCGCCGTTGAGCTGAGCTCTCTGGTAGAGTCAACTGCCATTACTGTCTCGATTATGGTCAATATTGGTTCTCCATGGAAGAAGCCGTTTTCCCAGCTCGCGGATCGGCAAAGTAAAGATGCCCCAGTTCGTCGTCCGCTTGCAAGAACTACGAACTGTTTGTTCTTCAAATTGAATGGACTAATCGAATATTTGTGGAGATTTTCCATGATTTGATTCATCTGCGGCGGGGCATTCATTCACGAACTGTTCTTTTTCTTTTTCTTTTTCCCCTCTTCGCGAGTGGTTAGAGATCATCGCTTAGATTCTCCATTGTAGGTGAGATATTCTGGGATCTCATGCTCTGGGTCGCTGCCGTCTTCTTCTTCCTTCTTCTGGCAGCCTGAGACGAACCTGGTGAAGGAGATCGCTGCCGTCGAGCTTGAGATATTTCACCTGGAGCAGCACCTCCTCTCCCTCTACAGGGCCGTCTTCAACAGCTACCTTGCCAACAGCAGAACTCAGGCCGGAGAACGATCCAGCGAGGTCCCTTCAGCGTTGGACGGAATCCCCACGCTTCCAGGGCCAAGAAATCAGGGGGCATTCGGGTCACGGCTGCTGACTTCTCATCATCCGTCTCCCTGGATTAGCTCCGGCGTCGAAGATCGCAAGGCCCGTCTGGAGAAGATTGATGCTGCTGGTTCGGAGGATCCAAGCTCCCTCCTGGCAAGTGCCTTCACCGCCATGTCCGTATTCCCCATTTTCGCGGAGACCCAGAAGGAAAAATGACGCATTTCTCTGCGATATCTAGGGTTCTTCCAAACCCATCTCGCTCCATTGCAGAGTCGCAGGTCCGCAGATCTTCTGGGTCTCTGAGGCCCCCTGCAAGCTCTCTGAAGAGATAATCAGATGCATATCGGCCGTCTATGCGAGCTTAGCGGGCCCGCCGCCTCCCCGAACGGATTCCTCCCTCTCCCCGGCCTCATCTTCTTCAACCTCCAGCCCGCTCTCTCTCCAGGACGCCGCTGAAGCTTGGAGCGCAGAGCATCCGGCGCTGAAGAGCACACACCAAGGGCCCTACGGCGGCATGCTGGAGATCTGCAAGATCTCTGCGGACAGCTCGAGATTCGCCTCCGCAGCTTCGATGCTCCAAAATTACAGGTCAACGGAACTCCCGTTTCTTCCGGACGATGAATGATCGAACGGGGGCTCCTCTGAAACCATCATAATATGCCGCTGCAGGGCCCTGATTAGTCAACTGGAGACGACCAAGCCCGGAGAGATGAGTCGCGAGGAGCAGCTCGCATTCTGGGTCAACGTCCACAACGCCCTGCTCATGCACGTAGGTCTCCGACTCTCCCCATTTCTCAGAGAATAAAATTTAGTCTCCGGGTGGGTGTTCACTGCTGCGCCATGCATGCGGGGCTGCTGAGCTTCAGGCGATCCTGGCTTACGGGCTTCGTCACAGTTCCTCGAGGACGTCATCCTCGTTGACCAAGGTACTGCTTACTACTTACTAACCATGGGCGACTTCTGGTGCTGTGCCTGGGATTGATCTTTATTCTTCTTCTTCTGCTTCTTCTTCAGGCGGCGTACAACGTGGGTGGGATGAACGTAAACGCCCATGAAATCCGGAGTTCCATTCTCGGATGTCAGCCCCACCCTCCAGAACCGGTGCGCAGATTTTTATTTTTTTTTAATTTTGGTGTTTTCTTTCGTCCGGACTGACGGGTTGACTTTTGTTGGCGGCGCATTCAGAAGCTGCGGGCCCTGTTCTCCCGCCGGTCGCAGAAGTCGACAAGGGTCAGAGGGGAGCACGCCTACGCCGTTGACCAGCGGGAGCCGCTCGTCCACTTCGCGCTGTGCACCGGCGCTTACTCGGACCCCGCCGTATGATTCTCCCAGCCCCTTCCCCCCCGCCTCCACGCCGGCTTCCTCAGCGGCGGCGCCGCCGCCTTGGCCCGGTTTTTTTTCTCGCAGGTCCGCGTCTACACCGCCAAGAACGTCCTCAGGGAGCTCGAAGCCGCAAGGGACGACTTCCTTCAGTCAACCGTCTCTGTCCTGCGGGAGACCAAGGTGGTCCTGCCGAAAATCCTGCTCCGCTACGCCGCAGACGCCGCCCTTGACCTGCCGGCCGTGCTGGAGATGGTGCAGGCGGCCATGGCGGCGGAAAGCCCGCAGAGGGTGGCGATACGGCGGTGCTGCTCCACGGGGAGCCCAGAGAGCTGCGTGGAATACGCCCCCTACAGGTCGAACTTTAGATACATTATACACGGAGATCTGGCCAACCAGTGGATGAGGGATGACTCGGGAGCTTCGCCGTGATCTTCTTCCTGCTCTGCAGAGAACTCTCCAGGAAAGTGGGAGGACGATCGGCTCTGAACCACTATATGAACAGTATCGTATATTCCGTCTATGGTAGATAGGATGAACATGTACAAGCGCCGCGAAGAACGGCGTTTAATCTTCCAATAAAGGGGGAAAGAAAACAAGAAAGAAAGAAGAAAGCTACGAAGAAAACCTCGTCTCCCCTCGATCTCTCGGCGGCCGTTCCTCGGAGATCTCTTCCAGTTCTTCCTCGTCGGCCCTCTTCCCCGCTTGCTCTTTCCAGTACGCGACCAGCCTCTTGAGGCGAGCAACCTCCTTCGAGGACACGTTCTTGCTGGGGTCGTTGACGATGGAGCGCACCCTCGAGGCGTACCTGGGATCCATTGACCGAGTGGGTGAGATCACACCGAAGAGGGGGACTGATTATTCAGGACCTGCGAGCCCGAAACTGGTTCGAGATTGCTCCCAGCAATGCAGCAAAAAATAGTAAAAAACGAGGATTCAGAACCCCCATGATGGTAAATTTGTTTAGCCTGATGTGCTTCAGCTAAGCATGGCACAGAGAGAGAGAGAGAGAGCTTACATCAGAGAATTATGAGTCTCCTCCAAGTTGTATTCAGCGGGGGAGACGTTGACAAACATGAGGGTCTTCGCGTTGCCACCGAGAGAATCGCTCATGAGCATGGTCAGCTTGTGGTTCCTGTAAGGAATGTGCTGCCCGTCGGAGGAGAGAGCGCCGATGACGTCCCCAAGAGCTGAAAGCGACTTGTTGATGCTCTGGGCCTCCTTCAATTGGTGCCCAGATGAACCCGATTTCTTCACCCTCTCCGACCCAGCGAGGTCCACAAAACTCAGCTGCAACGATTCACAGAGCGTCACAGCAGCTTCTACAAACATCAGCGCAACGCAGCAAGAATCCCGCAATCAAGCAAAAAAAATCAAGTCCAGGGTGGGTGCTAAATATTGTTAGACATTCATGACAATTAATTTTAAATTTTCTTTTTTATGCAGCCAATTAATCCCATAATCAGTGAAAAAAATAAAAAATTTGGATGAGCTTTAAGAGGGATATATAATCATATAAATGAGGAACTAACGTCTGAAGTGATATTTGACTCTTCGAGCAAAACGATGGAACGCAAAAGAAACCTGCTCTATTCACTAATTTGTGGGAAGATATTGAACTTTTGGATCTAAAAAATTGAGTAGAAGTAGCTGTCGCTGACAAAAAAATTATCAAGAAACTTGATAATTTAGAATGAGGAAGCCTTATAAAGTATCAAGCACAAGGTCATCATGAATAAGAAAGAGCATCTGCATAAAAAAATGCATAAATCGCTCCCCTCTGGATCAGATTGCGCCCTCACCTTTCCTCTTGCAAGTGACTGGGTTTGAAGATTCGTGCTCTCAATGACAATCGAGAGTATTAAGTGTGATCTTGAACTTTCATCATTCATTTGAGTCCCGGCAGTGTGACGTTGCTCCGACCCTCTCAAGATGATAGCCTTCAGTTCCTCGTATTTTGAAATTGTGATGACTGTCACATTTTCTACGGAAACCATTCCCTGATGCAGAAAATAACGCATCAATTATCCATTTAATTAAGATAAAGCATAAATAATCCATCAATTATTCATCTGATTAACAACAAAAATACAGATTATAGATGCTTGAGCCGTGGTTGACATTCCGTGTCTAGTAGCTGAATGCGTTCAACACAAATAAATTCATTAAATGGAACCTAACAGTAGAGCAGAATGGTTCTTCTTTTCTATACGTTAGAAGGTATAAATAAAAAGAAAATAAGAACTGTTTATGCCATGATTCTGCTGTCAATATTAATGATCGCAATCGCCTAATATAAATCAAATATCGAGTGGGTAAATTAATTACGGATCGACATCTTCGGATGTAAAACGTAGATTACCTTTGAATCTTTTTTTATCTCTAATTTTAATCGCTTCGCATTCCTCGGTAATAGAAGATCAACAAGTGTATCTTGATAAAGCTCAACCATGTAGACCTGCAGTATATCAATAGAGAGGGTCAGAGGCTACCGTCAAAACTGTGTATGGATTAAACACAGTCGTAGATAAATGGCTGGATAAATGCCATTCAACAACGTTAAATGTAGATAAAATGATGAACTCCAAAGAACTTGCCTCAATTACTTGCATAAACTAAATATTGAACTCAATCATGAAATTGCCACTTTTAACAAGTTACGAATATGTTGCAGCAATTCATGATGTAACTACAATGATGAACTCCAATGGCCTCCAATGAACTTGCCTCAAAAACTTGCATAAACTAAATGTAACTACAGTGATGAACTCCAATGAACTTGCCTCAATTACTTGCATAAACTAAATAGGCAACTCAAACATGAAATTACTACTATTAACAAGTTATGAATATGGTGTGGCAATTGAACAGTTGAACACTTCAGGTCGCATGCTCTTTAGAGTCTGTTGTTGTTCATGACTGCCGGACTAGCTGATAATGTAGCTACAACAAAGGAAGGATAAGGCCATCGAATTACAGCTACCGAACTAGCCATTTTTTACAGTGTAGAAGACTAAGGAACAACATTTGACCAAGGAAAACAAACCCAAACGGTATTGTACATAGAAATCATTCTACCAGCCTGCCCAGAAAGAAAGCTCACTATTCACCTCATGCTCTACGACAAAAGGCCAGCTTTACTGATCCAAACACTACCGTGGTGTACTTAGATACATGAATACAAGCTATAAGTGCCATTAAATGATATTTTTCCCAGATTGCCATTGTCAACTAATGAAGTAGCGAGCATCTAAGAGGCCCATATGACATTCAACAGTGTAATAGATATTAAAAGACAAAAATGAAAACTTGGATGATATTTTCAGCAAGAAAAAAATAATGAACCATGTTACCTTCAGGGAAAAAGATAACTTCTTGCTATCACGCTTCACTATTTTAAAAAGTTCAGCAGTTGCCCTTGGGGTAAGCCCTGGATTATTCTCCGAACCGTAAATTGTAAATGTTTTACCAGAACCCGTTTGCCCATAAGCAAAAATACAGACATTATATCCATCGACTGCAGACTGCACTAGATACTGCATTAAAATCGCAAAAAATCAAAAATAAGATATCATACTTGCTTCATCTGAATACGATCGTTCTACAAGTTTCATGAAAAATCTCAAGAAGCTCACCTTAGTATCTTCAAAGACTTCATCTTGTGTTGCAGCACCATCAAAGACACGATCGTACAGATGTTGTTTGGGTTTGTCATCTTTCCATATGTGCTCTACTGTGAACTCATCAAGACCTCTGACAGCCTCATTCTCACTTTCTGCAATCTCTTTTTCATTAAGTGGACGTAAGCGACAGAAAACCCTGATCTTTCCTTTCATATCTGAAAAAGTAATAAAACAAAATTTAAATCATTAAAATACAGGAAGAGGGGAGGGGTACAAAAATCAAAAATATTATTTAGTTTGACAAGAACTCGTTGAATAACCTTCTATAGTATTGAAATATCGTTTCCTTAGAATTTGCTCTTCCTTATAAAGAGAGTCAAGCTCAACTATTTGTTCTCCTTGCCTTTTCAATATGGCTGCTGTTTGTTCATTTTTCCGATCAATATCCTGTCGTCACATAAATAATCGTTGGGATTTGTCAACCTGCAATATTTAATAATAAAAGACAAAAAAAATGGCGCAACTGACAAAAGATTAACATCTGTATACGACACCTCTTTCAGTTCTCGTAGTTCCTCCAACTCTTTTAAGTTGTTTTGCAACGCATCGAACTGTTCGTTCCTCAAGGTAAGGGTAGATTCCACAACAGTCAAGTCACACATAACATTTTTAAGTTTCTCTTCAAGTTCACAAATCTGTGTTTTCAGCTTTGCACGCTCTTGTTCAAAACTTCTCTCCAGAGCTTCCATCTGCGACGTAATACAAGCAGAAGAAATATCAGCAACAATACAATCGCCAAAAAAAAACAATCTGAAAAAAGGATTGATCGTAAGAAAGTGAAGAAACCTCTTCCTTTTTCTTCTTCTCCAGCCTTAAAATCTTCTGCTCCAGAAACAACTTTTCACTAGCTAATGCTTTAGAAATCTCTTTTGACGCATGCAATTCTTCTGCACATGACTTCAACTCATTCTGAATGTTCTCCAAAGCCTGAGTCCGGACAATCCATGTAATTTGAAACTTATCAGATTTGTGGCATGATCTGAGCAGGTTTTTTTTTCCTTTTTTATCTAAACTAGTTGCTAAATTGTCGGATAAAAAAAAGAAATCAATTATAACAGTTTAACGATGGTGAGTGAGAATGCACCTGGAGAGTGGTTGGATTTTGTGATGTGCCCTGTCCTGAAGCAGATTCTCTACCTTGGTCACCCGATCCAGCATGAAAATCTCTTCTATGATTGCCCATAGAACTATACTTTACCTTATCGTTTATCAATGTTAACTTAGCTTCCATTTTAGCTTTATCCATCATTGCTGCCTGATAAAAAGGCAATGCGTCATAAGGAAAAAATTAGCTCACTGATAAGCGAGTTGATTAATCAAGTCTCATAGACAAACATGTGAAAACGTTTACCTGTAAAGCAGCATGTTTTTCATCATATAATTTTTGCAGCCGATTACGGTCACCAAGCGCTTCTCTTGAATTTTTCTTCTCCAACTGTAACGAATCTTTCAGCCCTTCCAGTTCCTCTTGTAATTCTGTTTCCTTCTTCTGCTTGGCACGCAATTCTTCTAATAACTATATAACACAACAGATGGTCAGAAGAGAGATCCAAAAAACATAAGAGAACAAAGGTCAATCGAAATTCTAAAAGGAGAAGACAAGACAAAAAAAAAAAAACACTGTGAAATGTTAAAAATGATACACTAAGCATAATAATTCCTGTTATGCATATAATTGGAGGGTGGGGAGGGGCGGCGCGCACAAGTTTGCAGAACCACAATGCACATGCATTAGATCTACCTTTCAAAATTATCTTAAATGAGAGGAGTCTTTGAGAATAAGGTTCGTGACGTGGCATGATTCAGCAAGTGCTTACTGCTCTGATCCGGCCTGGACTGGCACCATACAGTTGACATACTTGGGAACCATAGGTGAATCGATGGTTGAGTGAATATTTAGGAAACATTATGAATGGACCCTGGGAGTATCTATATACTCAAGAAAGACCCAAATAATTTGTACACACCGGCGTGGCACTGCTACTTGCAAATAATCCCACCATGAATTGAACAATGAGAGAAGACCGGCTCCTCTGAAGATTTATGAGACACAGCTTCTAATACAAAAAATCCACGAAGCTAGAAAAGCCATATTATAGTAAAGAAGACTTAGGGCGCTAGCACACTCCTAAGGATATTTAATAGAGACGATTAACATGTTTTAATCTTCATTCTTATGAGAATCCAAAAATATGGAAAAACTAGAATAAGCGAAGGAAGGAGCATGGGTACACATAAAATATTTTTAAGATAATCAATTCACTTACTCGATCTGCATTCTTCTGAGATTCCTCCACTGTCTTAGATAATTCGTGCAAACGTTTTTCATATACATCAACGCTGGGAGGCTTCACAGATTGCATGAAGTCGCCCTGAACCAATCCATTAACTGTAGAGCGTGCTTTTGAGTATCTGCGAAGCATTACATCGTTTATATGTGTCTGAAGAGCGACACAAATTTCCTCCCCCTGCAAAAACGTCAGGAAAAAAGTTAAATTACTTTGAAGCTCATGAAAATAACAAGAAATAAATTCTTCTGTGGAAGCAATCACACAAGACCTGCTTGGTTTCAAATTGAAATATGTGAAGGACGCCAGCGACCCTCATCTTAAAAAAAACAGCAGTGTTACTGCTACCGAACTGCATGATATCTCGTAACTCTGCAGAATGCAGATATTCTTTGGGAACGGGCCGGAAGAAATGAACCTGGAAGATGACAGAAACAGTTGACTAGTTAGCACATATTTTCAATGTTCACTACAAAAGGAGAATATGTTCGAGAACAGTAAAACACACCCCTCGCTTGTTGATTCCTAAAATAATACGACCAGGTAAAAGCCCAATAGGGTCATCTATCTTTCGAACACTGAAGAAAACTGAGTTTCCATAAGGAAGAGTTCTCAAGATTCGGAGGAATTGTTGCCTAGCGTCATCCTTTGAAAGATGTTCCTGCAAAACGATAACCAAGCTTTTAAAATATCATTTAAACCGGACGAAGATAATCCCACCAAAATGAGCGCACGAGACAATGCTGTCTTCTAAGGTATCTAGAGCATCACCCTGTTCTCTGAATTCACAAACAAAAATAAAAAAATATCTAAGAGTTGTAGTGACATGGAACGAAGTTTTAAATATACATTTAAATATATAAGGAATAATTTCATAAAAATGAACTTTCAAAGGTTATCACGCGTTGTTTTATCCTATGATGCAATAGGATAAAACAAAAATTAAGGTAGACTTATACATTATATTCAACCAATCAGTTTAAAAGTCAAAAGAGACCAGCACCATAATGAAACATGATAATACTAACTTTTATGAACAACTTTTATATCCATCTACTTGAGCAGCATGACTCAAATCTTACCATCAAACGGTATCGAGAAATGATATCGATCTCCCATTCACATCTCGCACGTGTCATTGCTATCTGCTTAGGTAAGAATCTTTCAAGAAGTGATGTCCATTCACTGCAAATAATTCAGGATTTAGATTACGCACGTTACAAAAATAAAAATACGGATAAAAGGAAAATATTAAAATTAAATAGAGAAATTTAGACTTGGTCATATTTAAGACACTGACATGCATGCGTCGGGATTCCCAATGTATCCAATATCAACTAAAATTTGCAAAGCAGAGAGTTGTGCAGCATCGTCTCTTCCAACAGGATAATTTCCCAAAATATAGTCATGCTGCAACTGCAAGTCAAACAAAGGGCATAGAAATTAGATCCATTTGAAAAAATTGAAGATAAGTTAAAAGAATCAGTTATTACATTTTGTGTCAAACGGTGATCAGTTTCGTTAACAAGGCAATTGATAGAAGTTGAGCAAAGAAGGCTCTACCTGCACATAAGATAACTGAATAAACATTGGATCTGTTATGGCTTCATCAGACTCCCTAAACAGCCTCTTTTTAAATGATAGTTTGCAGTGCAAAATCTCTCCTTTGCTGCGATCTTTTGATGCCTTGAACTCTGATAACAAATCCCCTATATATTTGTTTTCATCCAGACCAATGTATTCCTCTGATAAGAAAAGAAAAGTGGTTAATGTTGCATTCAAGTAAAATGAATGAATTGACAAGCAGAAAAGGGGCGGACACAAAGTTCAAGAAAAGTTTAAAATCAACCATTGCCAATATCTGGAGACTTTGACCCACTGACGACCTTCCGACATTCAAACAAACTGAAACTTGAGTAAACTGAAAGCTTGATGATCCCTGCAAGTTCCTGAGGAATGAACAGTATGCAAAGACATTATGATTTTCTGTAAAGAACATAAAAGCAAATAAAGGCACTATATTTTCAGTTAATAAAATGAATAATGTTAAGAAATAAAAATAGACATGGTCATGGGTTTTGGATCAGAAAACGAGCAAAATCAAACTCATACACCACAAAGAGATCGAGATACGAGGGACACTAAATCAAGCTGGCATCAAACAAGCACCCCTGACACAAGACAAGCCAATTTAACAAGGCTTTTGGGAGATTTCCTAGCTAAGGTCCTCAAAAGGATTGTCACAGTAATGATCGGGAAATGTTCAGAGCATCACTTCCAATTTCAGTATATGAAAAACAGCGTTATATTTTTTGTTTAATGACACCACATAATTTTCTTGCATAAAATTCTGCTTAGCGCAAAGGATGATGTTTATATCTGTACGAACACCAAGAATGGTCAAATTTCTTACATGAAGCATGTGGGAACAAAATGAACATTCAAGAACATTCAATATAACTTAAGAAATTATTAGTGATAAATGTTTTGAACTTGAAAACAGGCACGATTAGAGAGTGCTTACACAGGTAAAAGGAAAAGATGGATACCTCAACAGCATCTGCGACTGTAGTTGTCATATCATATTTGATTTCCTCAAAGGTCTCGTCCAAGAAAAAAACAATGGTTGTAAGCTTTCTTCCCGTCAGAAGAGCTTCAATCTCCTCACGCCCAGGAACCGTATGCCTGGGACCAGCCTTGATCGAACGTTTTAATGCATTTAATGTGTTCAGTGCAAGAACACGAATATCAGGATCAGTGTTCACCCCATTAGCTACATTATGAACATATTCAGACAGATACACCCCAATGTCCTTGTTGGGAGGCATTGAAGATGCACAGAGGTACATGAGTTCCCACGCCTTGACTAAGCAGATTCTGTAGTAAGAACAACACAGAGGAATGTCACAAAAGAGTGCGCCAAAAAGTAAATACACCAAAATAAAAAAAATAAAAAACGATAATGGAGACATGCCTGTCAGGGTTATTCCTTGTTTGTTTTGAAACCTGCACAAATAGCTCATCTCGAAGCTCTGAACGTTTCAAAGTATGCTTATAAATTTTTCCAACAAGATCAACTCGATCTTCTATGCTCAACAGAGTTATTTTGTCAGAAGGATCAATCCCCATGTACTTCAAAATAATTTGAAATAGCTTAATTGCACGACTAACAAGATCACTGCTAATTTTAAGTAAAGATGTTGGAATAGGATCCTGCATGAAGAATATAAAAATCAGTTTCAGATCAATGTTATTTTTCGGGAAAAGTAATGTACAGAGATAACAAAGGCTCTTCAGGAAGACACGAAAATTCTGAAGAGGCCTTTCTTGACGCTAAAAGAGCCTTTTCAAACTTGATGATGAAGATCATGTTAAGACTATCTGGCAGAGGAACTACCTTCTGGAAACACAGCATATCCTCCAAAGTAAACTTCTCCTTAACGTGCAGGCCTGAAGATCTCTTTGAAAAAAACCCCGTTTCCCAGCTGACTGGATTTGCTTTTGCATTGACCTCAGAAAAACTTCAACCTACGAAGAGGGAAACATCAAGATGAAGAACCTTTCATAAAATAAAAAGTCATTTCTACAAATTTAATAATTCATTGTCAACAGCCGTGCAGCACGAAAAGACGACCCATTGTCGTACCATATACCACCTAACAATCGAACCACGTGCGCAAATAACGGCATATCCGAAAAATTAGAACCATTTAATATTCAATATCACGAAATTAGAAGCCCCATAACTGCTTCAACGGCAAGTTATTTTGATGCAAAGGTATAACAGAAAAATATGTTATTAAACGAATAAAAATGAACGCACTGAAAGAAACTGGCTCATATTTTGAGAGGAAAAAGAAAGAACTCAAATAAAGGTAACTACGGAATAGTTTCCAAATAAACTTTCGGAAGCCATTAAAATACATCTCCTAAGCGATGCATATGGGAATCATGAGATAATTTTGGTGGTGGTGAAAATGAGCTCGCTTGTTTTCATTTGTAAAGACCCAATTAGTTAAAAAAAATCCCTCGAAATGGAAATATTTACATCATACTATGATCCCTTTCATCGCCTTTCAAACATTGACAACGTTCTAGATGATAACCGAGTGGAGAGAAAGCAATACCACATTCTAGCGTACACCAGAAATGGGAAAAGATGACTTGCACGCACCCCATTCAAAGAAAGATTATTAAGCTGACTTCTATGAACCAAACCCGTCAAATTTTAGAGCAAAACATGACATCTGAGCACAATATGCTGTCAGACTTGGATAGGAAAAAATAACATACTTTTAAAAATGATTAGACAACAGATTTTTTCTGTTTAATTGACTACAGAAAAAATGAATCTGTTTCAGAGAATGATATGATGTACTGGGCATTATTAGCAGGAAAAAATTATGGCCACACAAGGATGACAGAAGAATCCAGAATGGCTCAAGCTGCCCCTTACATAGGACAATATTGATACAATGCATACCAAATTCAACTAAAAAAATTCCGTCTTGTACCTGGAATCGATCAATCAATGGTATAGCGCCAGCCAGATCTGGTGGAATAGACATCGACAGGGACATTGGAGTCCTGGAAAAAGGCCAGAAAAAATAATAAGCGCAAAAATTGTTCGTCAGACTGTGATTAGTTCACTAGCATGTGCATAAAGGTCGCCAGATTCAAACTAGCAACAAGAGTGTGCATTATAAGATAGATGTGTAGGTCCAGGATATTGTTCGAATGGTGAATCAAAGCTTGACGACATTTCGAACGGTAAACATTCTACTCGTTATCTTAGCAGGAAGGAGAAAAAAACTCACATAGGAGCAAAGTTGGAACCATCGCTGTCATATTCATCCCCGTTTGAAATAGCAGTCGATGTCTGCAAAGGGGTGCCATTGCCATTACTGGAACCAAAAGAAAACCGATTCATCTTGATGCCCTGTGCTGCCAAAAGCGTTGTGTCTGTTGTCATTGCAGTCACATCAAATCGTGCATTTTTTCTGACAGCCCTACATTTTTAGACTCTCTCCTCATAATTCTGAAAAAGGGCAAAACATGGCGTTGACATAAGTGACCTAGTGAGTGATTAGCAGACGGAATCATATTCATCAGAGTAACGTACCCACCAACCAATAATGAGTACATAATGAACCTAAGTAATTTAAATATAACAATAGAAAAAGATTTACGGAGTCACAGCCTTGACCCGCAAAACACGTCACTGTAACAGGCAAGAACACGCATTTGCGGAGAGAGGGAAGGAGAGTGATTAGAACTATCTACCCGATTAACGAACTTGGCAGAACCCACATTGATGAACAGACGAAAGAAGAACTTCAGAGTACGATGGGTAACTCAACTTCAAAGAACTCCACGAACTAAAATGAACCCATGAATCTAACTTACGACACTGTGAAAGAATCGAGGTCAACGATAATGTGAGTAGGCTAACACATTTCTCACAGATAAACTCGAAACAACAAATGGCCAAAAAAGTTCAGAAAAAGGTTCCAAAAGCGAAACTAAATCAGGGCGAAGAACTCTCAGAGTATGGAGTAATACTCGAGAGCAACGAGAAGAACGAGCAATGTACCATCCACAGAGCGCAAAAGCGACGCGAGAAGAAAAATGCACGGCGATTAAGAAGAATGTGAGAATGCGTTCTTCATCCCACGCGATGCACAAATCAAACAAGTGAAACTTTCGATTGCTCCCGAGAACAGCACGCCAGACGCCATTCCACCCAAAGAACTCAACGGATCTAAGGAGCATGAGAGGACCACCTCATCGACGAGAACAACAGTGTCGATGCCAAGGCAAACTGGACCAGCCGCAGCAGCCGCCGCCAGAGTCACAGTAACCCTCTTTGTGGACCCCCGCCGCCCCCAGCCCTCGCCCCGTCGACCCTCAAGATCTGCTTTTTGAGTTGAGGAACAGGCAAAGAGGGAATGCGAGAGAGCAGGGAGCGAGGACCCGGGGAGGGACCGAACGGAGCAAGGAGAGAGCTTACCCCGGTGATACTCTCTCTCGCTCAACGGCGCGGTCTCGAAAAAAACGGACGATTTTCTAAAAATCCTCACTTTGACTTTGAACCTCAAAACCACATTAATTACTTTTATAATCTATTAAATTGTGTAAATGTCCCCAATATGCCAAAAACACGACGAGGAGGAGGGGTGTATAAACATGTTACCACAAAATAAGGGTATTCAGGCAACGGGTAGTTTTTTGCGTGGAAAAATACAAAATAAGATTAAGGGTGTAAAAGTCATTTAACTGACATGGCTTGGGGGGGGGCCCACGGATGGGGTGACGGACACTGAAAGCCTCCGAACACGGACGACGGTTCGCGTTTGGACGTATTCGCGCCGGAAAGCTCCCAGCAGCAGAACTCGCACGTGCCTTAGTCAACCCACTATGGGATTAGTAGGTCTAGCTCCAATTATATAGCACTAACTAATCATTTTTCCCTTTATTAATAAAATTTGCTATTATACCCCTCGCGTAGTCCACCAATGGGGGGTACTATTAAAACGTGCACCACCGTTCGCCTGCCGCTTTCCGGCGACACGTGCGTGAGGGTCACCCACGTGAGGGAACGGTCTCCTGATCGGCTCCGACCGTCGGCCGGCAAGCCACCGGCGCCGTCGGCCCGCCGGTAGCCCCACCGCGCGGAGCTCGTGATCCATCATTTAGTGAGCCTCGCCATTAATGAACTCGCTGCTCTTCCCTGCTCCGCCCGCCGGCTCGGGAACCTCCGTCACGGGGACCATCTCCTGGCGGCGCCGCCGCGGGCCGCCGGGGGGGGAGAGAATCGCCCCCGGTGGCGCCGCCGTCGCTCTCCGCCCATGAATGCGCGTCACGAGCCACGGGTGGTCTCCCGCCGAAGAAGTAAACGCTCCGAGCGGCCACCTAACCCCCCGGTTGGGTGGACGAGCCGGCGGCGACTCGGATTGCGACGACTCGGAGCTCGACTCGGGCTGGTCGGATCAGGCCCCGAGGAAATAATATCCTGTATACAGTTATTTTTTACATTTATTGGCTGAATTTATGAAATCCTGGTAAATATTTAAGGTCAAGCCACACTTGTTGCGGGGGCATTAATGTCAACGGGAACTTCTCATTTAAATGTCCCTACAAATTTTTTAACTTTAGATAAAACCCTGTAGTCTCAAAAAAATAGCTATTGACTCGTATTAGTTACCCCCAAGTTCATTTTCTCAAGAATAAACCAAGTATTATGTTTCCGAGAGTTATCTATTATTTTAATTCAAACAAGTATTTCCCCGGCCTTTATCTCTATTAACCCTGCTTGTTTTTAAAGTGGCATATTGTCCGAATACAGTAAGGTTTGTCTGACCTATCAAGAGTATAACTGTATTTTTATAAAATAAAAGGTTAAATTTAATATATTACAATATATTCCTATAAACACAATGAATTTTTTTCGAGGGACTTAGATATAAATAAATGATGTTGCTACAAGCGGGGAACGAAGTGGGCCGGATATTATAATAATGGGCTGGTATATGGGCCCATCTGGCCCAGCTAACGGTAACAGATGGTGGTGCCCTCGTGATCGCCCTCGAAGAGAACAGAAGTTCGAAAGGCGTTGCTTCCCGTTTTCTGCTCCGAGCTTCCTCCGCCGGGTCCCTCCCCTCCCTGGATTTCTGCTCTTCTCCGCTCCGTCGCTCTCTCCGGGACAATTCATCGTTGACATCATGGCGGAGGTCGTTCACTTTCAAATCCTTGTCCCTCTCCCCGTTGCTCTCTTCCGGGGGCTCCGTCTTCTGCATTCTCTTCGTCATCCTCACTCCATAAAAAAGCATCTCTGTCTCGCAGGAGGAAGGAGACGACGAGCTGCGGCGACTGCAAGAATCTCTGGACGCCGAACCACAGAACGCATCTCATCACTTCGAAATAGTATGCTCCGATTGCACCCTCGTCATCACGCTCCGTCCTCTTTCGTTCACTTGTTATCAGAGGAATACGAGAATTCATTTTCATGCTGTTTTAAATGTTTTTCAGGGTCTTTTTTTATGGAAAAGAGGCGAAGAAGAGAATTCGAAGGAGATGAAGGAAAAAGCTGTGGAATCTTTCGTAATCTCGGCGAGGTTGAATCCGCACAACGGTGCTGCGTTCCGGTATTTGGGGCATTATTACAGTCAGGTTTCGTTGGACGAACAGAGGGCATCTAAGTGTTACTTGAGGGCCGTTAATCTCAATCCTGAAGACTTTGAATCAGGAGTGAGTGCGTTGGGCATGGAGTTTGGTTTAAGATACTCGACTCCGAAGGTCTTTTAATCTCGTTATGTCGTTTGCTATGTTTGATGCAGGAAAGTCTTTGCGATTTGCTCGACGGAGCAGGGAAAGAAAGCTTAGAGATTTCTATTTGTAGAGAAGCTTCGGACAGATCACCAAAAGCCTTTTGGGCCTTTAGAAGATTAGGATATTTGCTGGTCTGTCCTGTCATCTATCTCTCTTGGTACATACGCCATTTGCATATTGTTATTCTCTTATATGTACTGAGCCTTGCCTTCTTTACGGCGCGCTTCATTGCTCAGAAAAATGCATCATACGTCTTATTTTGCTCTCACGTGAAAGATAAAGAATCAATTGAATAGAAATTTTTTAAGGAGTGCAATTAATGTCTTTTGTTTAACCATAAAACTCTGTTGACCATTAAAGGTCCACCAAAAGAAATGGTCAGAGGCTGTGCAGCGCCTCCAGCAAGCAATCAGAGGCTACCCCACTTGTGCAGATCTTTGGGAGGTATACTAGAGTTCCTTAGCTGACTGTTCGTTCAGAGATTTTTGTCATTTGTTATGATTGTGACGATATGATGAGGTCTGTTGGGTCGTGTGCTTTCAGGGTCTCGGCGTGGCATACCAGCGGCTGGGTATGTTTACCGCAGCCATAAAGGTAATGCTTCGAGTTATGGTTCTAAGGTTGTATCATTGTTATTATCAAACGTTGCTATCTAGGAAGATATATTTTGTCCATGGGGTTGTTAAGACCCTAAAAATGAATTGTGGAAAAGTTGCTTTATCATTCTAACAACCCTTGTGATTATTCTTGTGGTTTGTATTTTCAATGTTTTGAGAAATTCTTTCAGAAAGAAAAAAAAATCCTTTTAACCATGTAGGAAACAAAGTTCAGCCTTAAACATTTGTGGAAAAATATTTTCCTTGCACGGTGCTAAAAGCTCCTTTGGAATGGTTAAAATATTACTCTGTTTTACGAGTGCTCGAAGTAGTTGCAACTCTCTTATTTCAATTATTGGCCCACGCATCTTTTTCTTATTAACTCTCTACTTTATATTCTTTGTATTTCTTTTGGTGATCTTTTTTTTGGTGCAGTCCTACGGGAGAGCTATTGATCTGGAGGACACAAAAATACTTGCACTGATTGAGAGTGGAAATATTCATATGATGCTTGGCTCTTTTAGACAGGAAAGTTGCTGTCCCCCGTGTTTCAATCATCTCATTTAATTTTGCGATATTGGGTGGGTGAAGCCCAGACTATAATTTCATGAGTTTGGAGACAATCAGTTGCTCAAGAGCAGCCTGTTTCTTAAGTCGTTTTTTGGACTTATGCATTGTTACTTTTATGGGTTCGTTGTGTTACACCAAATTTTCTATGTATTACCCCATGAGATATATTGTGAGCATGAACGCAAACAATATTCTCATGGCCCTGTGTTTCTCTGTCCCTTATTTATCTAGTTATCTCTATCTCCATTCTTTTTCCTCCATTTGGAATCCGCTCACAGTATTCGAGCAACTCTCCCTCTTTTCACAAAAAAGGAAAGGAATGATCTACTTGTCCTGAGAAATCATTACTCTCCCATACCTACCTAAGGAATTTCATGGATGTGCTCGTTCTGGCATAGGATACATCTCTTGTACTACATAGTAGATTCTTTACGATTGTACGACAATTACTTTTGTATTCCCGATGATCCCGTACTTATTTCATTCCTTTCCTACTTTCTCACGGGTCAGAGGTGCATGCAGTGACTAAAGCCTCTTTTCATAATGGCTCGTTTTTCTGAGGAAGTCTTGTTTTGGTTCATCCAGAGTTTTTTATGATGTAGAATGCTGGCACAATTCTTCATCCAGAGTTTTTTTATGATTTACAATGGTGCTACATCTTAGTGCAGGGAGTTGAGCAGTTTCGTCGAGCTTTAGAAATAAGCCCTGCGAATATTTCTGTACATTTTGGTCTTTCTTCTGCATTGCTTGGGCTATCGAAGGAGTGTATCAATCTAGGGGCATTTAGCTGGGCAGCTTCGCTGCTAGAGGTTAGTTCAATGGCGTTAGATGTTATCCCTGTTCCTCTCCACCCTTTTATTTTCAAACCATTCTTGATAAAAATGATAATCCTACTGAGATTGTAGGAAGCGTCTGATGTTACTGAAGCTAGCACCCATTTAGCAGGCAATTATTCATCTTTATGGAAGTTGCTTGGAGATATTAAGGTTTGTGGATAATACTTGTCAATGTTTTTGTTTCATACTTGTGCTCTGTTTTCTGTTCTTTCCTTCACATCGTTGACCTTTCTAGTAGCAATTAGTATCCCTTCTTCACACTATGAACCGTATTTTTTTTCTACTTGTTATAAAGTGTTCCATCAGTTACTGTTGATGTATGATCTTTTCAGCGGAACTGACTTGCCAGACTATTAGCTGCTGTTAAGAATTTTGTATGGTAGAATTTGCTAAAGGTTTCTAAACCATCACGGAAGAACTCTAAGATTTCAGGCATGGGTGAAACTTTGTAAAGGGCAATAAAACATACATTAAAGGAAAACTTTGAACGTAACAAATTTTTCCCCAATGTGGTACTGGTTTCTTCTGTTCTCAGAAACTAATAAAAAAATTGCAAGTATCTGGACAAACTTGTTTAGTTCCTCACCCCTTGGTTGAAACTGTTCTTCTGTCATGTGAGTCCTGCAAGGGACACTGAGAACGAAAGCCTGATTCAATTATATACATGACTTATTGTTTTCAAGGAAAAATTGTCGTGGAGTGTATTTATTTTGCCATTTTTGCGACTCTTAAATTGTGAATGTTTTTCTGTCCGCGAACTTGTTTAAGCCACCAATGTTTGAATACAGTTTAATTCATTTATGCAGTCCACTTCTTCTTATGAAGAATGTACTTAAACGATGAGATAAACGAAGTGGTCAATGCCTTGCCACAACTCCTAGTGTCCGAACAAACAAAAATTTCTGGAAGGAAATTCGTGGGAACTATTACAAATGTCACTTAGACTAGAAACATCATCTTCTGATGACAGACAGATGCGCTTAAATTCTTATCTCCCACTGTAGAAACTAGTAGAATTGACGATTTGATTATGTTCAGCTTTGCTTGAGTTTTCTGGAATCAAAATCACAACCCTGAGTCCACAAGGAACGTGATTTTATTGAAAGCTCTTTGTCCTGTATCCACAGAACAAAGAGATTTCGTCCTTTGAGTTCACTAGGGATTGATCCTGAGGTCACAGGATCAAAAAAAGCGCCATGAATCCCCAAGGTCATTGAACTCTATGAACAGAGAAACAGGAACCTCAAGAGAGAAAAAATTTGTGGAACAGATAGGATAGAATTGAAATTCTTCTGGGGATACAAGAGGGGTCTGTAAATAAGTCGAAATCTATTTATAACAAACCTAGAAAAATGGGGGTTCTGTTAGAACGTCCATAAAGAATAGGGAGGTTCTACTAGAACGCACCTAAGGAACAAGGGGATATTAAGTGAGACACATTTAAGACACGTCTAAGTCTCTTATTGACATATCTCAAGTTGAATTTGGGCCAAAATATGTCTTCACGTGTACTGGGCATCTAATTCACTCGAACTGAGCTGAAACTAGACTGCATCAAGAAGCAAGTAAAGCTTGTAGATACGATATAAAAGGGTAGGATTGTATATGCAATAAACCTCGATACAAATGGTATATTGATGTCTGGCTCCAATGATCTAAAGAAACAAAGAAACTTAATTCCAACAATTCATTGTACTGTGATGTTTGGACATCATACATTACACGAGATCTTGGAGGATATTGGGTATAGATGAAAGTTAACTTGTCGGCTATGTATGTTTGTGTACCTAAGAGACAATCCGTGCTGGAATGCGTTAGAAGGTGACGGAGATGGAACAGTCCACCATCTTCTTCCTGTATTACTGGTGAGCAGATGACGATCATGTCACCCTTTTCTCTTACGTGATAGCTTATACCTACGAGACTAAAAAAGAATTGCTACTAATATGAGGAGCTGTTATGTGAGCGAAGTCTCACACCCTTGTCATATTTTGATGCTAATAGCTCACCTGGATTCACCACCAGAAGTCACTGATCAATAGAAGCCTTTAGTTAGCCGTTTTTTACTCGTATGTTTCTTTACTAACATTTTATGTCCTTTCTATTGATAACAAGAAAGATACTTATCTTGCCATACGATTGCAACCCATTCTTGGTTCTTGTCATGTAGATTAAATCATACTGGAATGATTAGTATGTCATTGAATGGTTCTCTAATTGTTAGATTGAAGGGAAGTTGGGGGAATACCGCTTGGGAAGCTTTTGTGACGTGGTCAACTTCGAATCTGTTTGATTGGGTCAGATTGATCCAAGGATCTATGTTATGTCATGGAAGCTTAAATGTAGTCATATGCTATAAATAACAGTTGGATAAATTTTATGAATCTAAGGTATTTTGTAAATCATTCAAGATCGGTTTGAATGATTATGGGTTGATCTTCTAGTAGATAAAGTTGTATATGTCTGAAATATCCATAAATTCTATGGAAAAACATGATAATCAATAATGTATTTCATCTAAAGCATGTTGTAAGTGATCACATAAGCGAGAAACAAAGAGAAGAGTTGATGGCTGTTCTCCCTTCCCTGTTGCACAGTACTGCCCTTCCCTTTTTTTTATTTTCGACAGCTGTCATTCGAGTTCATATTTGTTAGATCGACATTTTTTTCTATGATTAGTTGAGTTGATGGTTGCATTGCTTTTCTTCTAACCCCTTCTCCGTAATCTTCTCTCTTTATTAATCTTATATTATTTTTTACCTTTCTTTCTTCTGGTCTCGTCCTCTCTCCACCTCTCTTTTTTCCCCTAGTGGAGACGCATGAAGAACCTTACAACATCGAAACACATCAGTCTCTGTGCAAGCATTTTTTATAAACAAATTACTTAAATTACTAAAAAATCAAAACTGTATTAAATTTCTAGAACAGGTATTTTAGATAAAAGAGGAGATTCATGGCACGAGTGACTAGCCAAATATCATGCATTTGCTCGTCAACTTCAGTTGTCTAGCGTCAATATCATAAATTGTATTCAAAGATGATCTAATGCAAGTAGGGTCTGGTTTCATGATGAAAAACGACAGGTCTCCCTCCTAACGGTAAAATTGTGAATACATAAAACTCTCCAAATCACATTGAACAGTTAATATTGGCATTATGTATGGCTATAATCATAAACTTTATTGTGCTAAAGTCTGAATGCCCTTTACACAGCTACACTGCTCTCCCCTCAGTTAAGCCTCACCAGAATGGTATACAGATAAAATTCGTTAAAGATAGGTGTTTAAAAGATATGAATGGTATTTTGTGAATATATATTCATATTTTTTATGGTCTCAATATTCTCATTTCAACTATTTCGATGACATTGATGGTTGTATTGCTCTGAAACAATGAGCTCTGTTCTAGATTACGTTCGCAAAATGCTTGCCCTGGATAGAAGGCGGAAAAAGTGGAGAAAATGACCAGGTGTTGTTTGAAAACTCCGTCCAACGTTGGAGACAGGCTCGTGTTTCCGCTGTACGAAGTGCTACTCATGCCTATCAACGTGCATTGCACTTGTCACCATGGCAGGCAAATATCTACAGTGATATTGCAAATTCCATTGATCTAATGGATTCATTTGATGAGAAAATGGGAGCTCCTATTGATATTTGGTAATCTCTCTTAGTGATTACATTCTTATCTTATTTTTCTACTGTCTGATATACTGATTATTTTATTTATCAGGCAGTTACCAGAGAAAATGGCTTTAGGTAGCTTGATGCTTGAAGGAGGAAACAGTGAATTCTGGGTGGCATTAGGGTGCTTATCCCCTGATTATCCATTGAAACAGCATGCTCTTATCAGGGGATTGCAGTTGGACGTATCTCGTTCTGTAGCTTGGGCATACCTTGGAAAGGTAAACACTGTAGATTCTATCTTGTTTCCCCTGTGGTGTATCTGAAATGCTATTTCACTCAGCTTTACAGAAAATCAGGTAACGAGCAACTGTCCAAGAAATCATTTGATCAAGCTAGAAGTATAGATCCTACTCTCGCATTACCATGGGCAGGAATGTCAGTTGGTTCTCCTGCCAGGTAGATATATTGTGTCATGATTGTCTTTTTATAGACGATATATTTGCTATATTTTAGTTCTTTAAGGGCTTAAATTCTGCAGTAACATGACTTTCATTAATTAGTGGGGAGTCATTACCAAAAGAGGCATATGAAAGCTGCCTACGGGCTGTACAGTTGCTTCCTGTAAGTACTTATTTTTTCTTCAAATCCACCTAAAGTTCCTTTGACGTTTCTCACTTGATCTGATGAGTCATATTTTCTGATTAGTAGCTAGAAGATCAAAAGTTGTCAGATGCTCGATAATAGAGATCAATGGTTTTGGTCTCCAGATTTATTAAAAGGTTATCAAACATAAATAAGAGATAGTACAGATACAACCATGATGTTATATGGAGCTAGATTCTGTAAAGAAAAAATTATTGGTGTATGGTCGTTTGGTATACAAATAATGGAAAATTAACTTCTACCTGCCATTTTCTTATCTGTAGTTTTAATATTCGTAACACAAATCATTGGAAGTTATCCTAAATGATTGATTCCTTTCTTGCATTACATTTGTTGAAAGAAACAGTTTTTTTTGCTTATTCTAACCTCCATACATGGGGCTCGGCTCGTTTTGCAGCTTCCAGAATTTCAAATCGGGCTTGGGAAGCTTGCGTATCTTTCTGGTCACCTGGTATCCCCACAGGTTGTAGCTTTGCTCTTACTAAGTTCACAAAGGTCATGAAATATTCTGAAAACTAACGCATTTGTTATTTCATGTTAATCTTCGATTGCTAAATTAACTGCTTCAACTATCAACACTCTCTTCCCTATTGCGAGTATTTGTCCTTATCATAATCGAAATATCATTTTGATCTGTTCTCTGCCATGATTTGTAGTTTTTTCTTTTCTCGTGTCAGGAGAAATGAATAGACTGATCTGTTACATGAAGGCTATGTTCTTTGTGAATAAGTCCTCTTAGTGATTAATTGTTTTGAATCTGATTCGGTGTGTTTTGAACCCTCTGAGCCAAAGAAAATGGAGAAAATTGAATGTTTTATCCGAAACCCTCTCCCACTTTTGGCAAATGTGAAGAAAAAGGAAATAGAAAAGAGGGAACAGAGAAATCAAAGAGTGGGTCATGACACAATAATGAGGGTTGGGGTCGCGGGCTAAGGAGGGTTTTAGAAGATGAAAAACGGGTAGAGGATAGAAAAAATTGTCGGTCTGCTGATCCTTTACCATATTTTATAAAGCAAATGTGTCAACTGGCGTTTCTTTTTATTGGTATCTTTTGACGACCTAGATGAGAGGGTTGACTATGGCTATCCCATGAGGCCTAGCGGTGTTTGCTGTCCTTCACCCTAGCTGCTAAAAGTTCATGTGCTCAAGAGCTATCCATTTATTCTCTTCCATTGTCTTCATCTGGTTGTTTAGGTCCAGAGCTTACATAATTCAGTTCTTCTCTTTCTAGTGAGATGGGCGTCTTATTCATCTTTAGCGATGCTTCTACTTGTACCCACCCCTCTCTTGGAATGGGAAACATGTGGGCTAATCATGGGTCCTTGTTAGTATGTCCTTCGTTGCTTGGATTGCTGATATAAATCTACCGGAGTTGTTTATTTATACAGCGTTGTGCTTTATGATTAAGAAATCTTGGGTCATTATTGCTTTGGATACTGTGGATTACGTTTAAGGAATTATGAGGATGAGTCAGCTTGCTTCTTCCATGCTGACTGGAAACAGTTGTCATTCAATGATGCTTTCAACAGGATAGCATGTCTTTACGGAAAATTTTTTAGACAAGCGGAAGAGAAAATAAACCTTGGAGTTTATTGTTCTTCAGGTGCTTGGAGCCGTAAATCAAGCAGTTCAACGTGCTCCATACTTCCCCGAGTCTCACAATCTGAAGGGTCTGGCATGTGAGGCGCGTTTAGATAATCAGTCGGCAATTCACTCTTACTTGAACGCACTATACGCATTAGATGCTTTCTGCAGGCCAGCTGCGGATAGCCAGATTGCTGATGTATCCATAAATCTCGCAAGATCACTCTGCAAGGTAAAGTTCTGGGAGAAAAATGTACTCAGAACTAGGTCACGATCACATGAGTTGAACTACTCATATGTGCACATAATTCTAGCACTCAGGTGCCAATACATGCATAACTATTTCTTTGAATGCAGGCAGGTCGGGCCTCTGATGCTGAACAAGTGTGTGATAATCTGAAAGCCGAAGGTAACAACCCAGGAACAACTGTGTTCATCTTGCGCAAGAACCATATTTCCATAAATGGATGTTATGCACCCATTTAAAAAATAAGAAAAAATACCGTACAAGGATAAATTTGGCAGTTTTATCGGCAGAAAATGATTGAACCACAACGTGAGATCACTCCAATTCTGCTTCATGCTAACAACATGTACCCACAAATCTTGCAGGGCTACTGGACAATACTGGTCGTCAGATATATATTATTACGTTGTGGCAACAGGGAAAGAAGGACCTTTCTCTCACCGAGGCAGCACATCTAGCGAAGAATATCCCAGGCATGGACCCATCATCCGGCGCTGTTGCCCTAGGCTTGATCTGCAAGCTGGTTTACTGCAGTCTAGGACAGGATCATGCGGTTAGAACCATCTTGAAGAGCCCTAGGGAGCTCCTGCAAAGTTCAAAACCAGTTTTCTTGTTGCCACACTCTGTGCTTTTGACACCAGCAGCCCACTTCGCCCGCTTCTCGCTAAGGACCTTCCAAAACTTTCTACCGCGGAGGTCATCGAAATGCACTGTCTAACTGCTGTCAGCAAGATGGTGCAGATACCTACCTACCCAGCTTCCTTTATTATGTCGATCTACTTGATCAGAGATTTTTCTAATGACGGGTTCAATCTGCCTTGCAGCTGGTGGAGGAGTCTCATGTAAATTCGCGGATCTTATCTGCGCAGCACCACCTGAGGAGGGCCCTTCATATGTATCCTGACAGTGGTTTAATAAGGTGAACTCCCCCCCCACTTTAACTTCTACCTGCCACTCTCATTCCCTGAGAGGCCTCCGCTTGATTTGGGAGGAACCCAGATCCTTGGAGCTCCATAATCTCATGCCCAATGCTTGAATGATCTATTGTGGCCCTGTGGCTGTTTGGAGATGCTAGTGACCCAAGAGAATATCTTTTTACTGATGAAATCCCGCCATGGCAGGAAGAAACTGGGTTCACTTATATTGTCTAGTAAGGATTGGACGGCTTCTCATGCTGCGGCCAGGTGCATTCCCTCGCGTGGCCCACACTCCACCAACGAGGTGCTCGGTTCTGCTAGTGTCGCCTGCTGTGGCTACTCCACTGGGAAGCCCAAGCTGTCCTTCCCCACGTGTGGAGAGCTCTCCGTGCCCCTCTCAAAGACCATACACCTGCTGCAAAAGTATCCTCTCTGACTGTTGAAATCGATGAGAAATCCGGGTTCTTTAAGGTCCGTTGGTATATAACGACGTTCGAATTTCCTGCGATCTCTTCGCAGGTGGCTGCATGAGGAACCTTGGAACCACACGGCGCAGTATCTGCTCATCCTCGGCATCATGCAGAGGGCCCGCATGGAGAAATATCCCAGGCATCTTTGTTTGGCTGTCGGGCGGCTGCTTGCTTCCGCCCTGTCCCGTGAAATCTACTCCTCCGGGGGGGAGAACCAGCAGCGCCAGCTGCATCAGAGATCCCAGCTTCTGCTCTGTTCTTCGGAGATCTGCTTGCAGACCGGGGACCGCCGTGGCTGCATTGGCCGGGCCACTGAGGCGTCGAGGCTTCCGATCTCGCGCGACGGCCGCTTCTTTGCCCACCTGCAACTGTGCCGCGCATATGTCATCCTCGGCGATCTGCAGAACGCCAGGGGAGAGTACGTGAAATGCTTGCAGCAGGAGACCCGCCACGAGATCGGCTGGATATTGCTCAAGCATCTTGAATCCAGGCACAGGTTGCGGAGCGGTGAGGAAGATGGCGGGATTGATTTGAATTTCGCAGCGTGCTTGAAGGGGAACGAGCAGTCTCAGCAGATGTGGGCAGCCGTCTTCGATCTGGTCCGCGCTCAGAGTTTCGTCTGGGATGAGGACTTCCTCCTCGCCGAGCAAACCTTGGCTCGTGCTTGTTCGTTGATGGGCGCGGAGAGCTGCCTTCTTCTTTGTCACGGTGAGCGGCGCCCTCGCAGTGGCCATACCAGCATAGCACCTTCTTCTGCGATCTCCACCTGTTTTAATGGACGTAAGCCTTGATCTTCATTGTAGGCGCCGTCTGTATGGAGCTCGCGAGGCGGCAAGCGGGCCCCCGATTTCTGTCGCTGGCCGTAAGGAGTCTTACCAGAGCTCAGGAGGCCTCCGCTGTTCCTCTGCCTGTTGTTTCTGCTTTGCTGGCTCAAGCCGTGGCGAGCTCCGGCGCGAAGGAGAAGTGGGCGAAGAATCTTCAGTCCGAGTGGTTTTCCTGGCCGGCAGGTTTCTTTCTGGAATCTCTCTCGCTGTTCTTGGCTTGCCTTCCATGGATCGCTCCTCTCAGGGTTGTTTCTGGTTGAGTCTTCGCAGAGAGGAGACCTCCGGAGGTGTACTTCCAGATGCACCTCCTCCCGGCGGTTCCTGATGCAGTGCCGTCCCGAAGCCCTGGGAGCTGGGTCCTCCGATCGATCCACATGAACCCCTCTTCTCAGAGATACTGGAAAGCACTGCGGAACCTGATGGAGGGGTGATGGCCGCCGCCGTCGTCCCTCCGGCTCCGGCGGATCTGCTCTCCGCCGCCGTGCGGCTCCCGGCGCCGAGGCGACGCCTCCGACGGCATTAAATGCAGTCAGCCGGGCGAGGGCGAGGGAGCTCCACATTAAAGAGGTTGACGACGGGGGAGCTCCTCCGCCTTTGAAAAAGGAACCCTAGCTCGGCAGTTCACGTACGCCAGGTAGCTGTAGGAAATCTTCGATCCCGCCAAAATATATTTGGAATTTTCCCGGGATAGCTCGATTATTTCAGATTTCTTCGTCCGTTCTCTCTCTTTGGAAACTTCCTGCGCCGGCCAGTCGGAGATTCCCTGCGTCTCCAACTTGCCCTCGGAGGAACCGACGGGGCCAAGGGAGGAGGAGGACAGCATGGCTTTCGATGCTTTGGCTCGGAGCGAGCGAGGGGATGCGGCTGAGTGGCGGTGGAGGCTGCTGGACGCCTCGCCATTAGTCTGCCTCCTTGGGATGAGAACAGGAACTGTCGGATCATCGTCGGATAGAATAATCGGCGTCCGTGGAATATCACTGAGGATGTTCGAGAGAGCTTCTGCTGCTGGCACTGGTGGTGTTGGGGGAGGCAGGGCTTCAGGCGGTACCTGATATGGAAAGATCGAACGGAGACGATGATCTCAAACTTTCAACATGCCGCCGTCCACCATGAACGCTCTTACGATCGTCATCTACGTACAGAGCTGGACGTTCTCGCAGACCATGGAGCCCCCTCCCCCAAGACAAAAACAAAGGGAAAAGAAACAGGCGGCGGAGGAGATTTCAGTCACACGACCGCCAGACTGCGCTCGCCGGCGACGGTCGCGCTGAATCTCGTCGGCTTCGGCTGGAAGTTCCTCCTACGGCAGAGATCCTGCCTCGACGGCTTGACGACGATCTGCATCAGGAGCTCCCTCATCGACGCGGCGCCCTTCGCCGCCATGCTCTTCGCCTCCTCCTGGCCTGGAACCGCCGCCGGCCCGCGGCTCGGCGCCCTCCGCCAGCCGCGGTGGAGGGCGCACCGGAATGAGCCGGGGTGCGTCGTCGGAGCGCACAGGCACGCTCTCCCGCGAGGCGACGGCGACTGCGGCGGAGAACCAGAACCAGAGTCGCCGGAGAACGCCATGCTTCCTTCCGCTTCTGTCGTTTCCGGAGGCTTCCTTCCACCCGAAGGCGAAGGCGTTGTGTGTATATACTGCGGCCCCGAGGGGGCCCGACACGTGGGCCATGACTGACCAGAACGGCTCTCCTTGGCCCGCCACGTTCCCGCAAAAGTCAGGCTCACGCTCGCAGCGGTTGGCGCACCGACCCGGCAGGGGAGGCGCGGCTGACTCACACCCTTCCACTCTCGGAGATGGCAACAGAAGAAAAAGACGACCCCTCGCCGGAGTATCGCATGGCAGTCGCCCACTAACCGACGGTGGATGATGACAACCAGGCCACCGGCGCCCGTCACCGGCCGCCGCCGGAGATCCCTCTCTCTCTCTCTCTCTCTCTCTCTCTCCGGGGCGGCGCCGCCGTATCCTCGCCGCTGCCGTCGTCATCGGAGGCCTTGGTGTCTTCTTTAACGGCGGCGACGACGGAAGCGGCGCGCAGGACGGGACGTCCACCTCGTCGGCGCCGGAGCCGGAGAAGACGATCGCCTGCCTCCACACGGGTCCACTTGTTATTGGGCCCCAACTAGCTAGGTTTCCTCTGCGTATGGTCTGGGCCTTTTGAGGCCCATTATAATCGGCCGATATAATCTCTTTGTCCGACGTGGAGCCCAGTCGCACATGACCCTGGAGGGACTGCCCCACATTCCCGGCACCTCGCACGTGCGATGATGCTAGCAGCCGGTGACCGTATTAAAACGTAACACGTGCTCTTTCTTGACTCTTCTTCCGCGGGTGGCCCCGGCCTTCCGACCCCGCACCAGACTCGGCCACAGATTGTCCCCGCACGTGCCAACATCCGTCCAGCTCGGCCCGGCCCACCTTCAGAGCCGCGGCCCGCGCCCAATTTCCGCATTGACCTAAGTCAAACCAACCCGTGGACAAAACTGACCCTGGTCAGAGTATTCTTAACGTCCACTCTGTAGCGGTCAAAGATAACGAACGCGGTCCTCCCTTGCGTTGCCACGTAACTTCCCCGTGGAGGGCCACCATGTCGGGTCAAAGACCTTCTGGTGGGCCCAGTCTAGAGTCTCCTGCAAGTTGCCACGTTGCCCCGCCGTGGGGAGTATGTTCCGGCCATTACCAGACTCTTACGTTATTACCCCCGTGGCCCCCACAAGGAGGGTTGACGAGCCACGTCGAGTCAGTTGACTGCCTAGGAGGGGCCATATTTAATAATTTTAATTTAATTATACATCGGAAATAATCGAAAACTAAATGCCCGAAGGCCCTAAATCTGAGCTATTTATTAATATATATATATATTAATTTGTCGAATTAGTTTACTTGAGGGATGGAGGAGGGCGGTCACTGAAATGGCTCACGAAGAGGGGTCGAATACTTCGCGCAATTCGGGGGAAAAATAAATACGAGAGAGAGAGAGAGAGAGAGAGAGAGAGAGAGAGAGAGAGAGAGAGAGAACAGTGCCTACGGGGTAGCCATGGCGAAGTCCAACGCCGGGCTAAGTGAACAGGGAGAAGAGCCCATCCTCCGCCACATGTGGCTTGAAGGGAGAATCAAAACCGGCCTCGGGCACCCCCTCCTCAGTCGCAATACTTTAGGACCGAGCACTCTGGCCAAGAAGAAGAGAGAGAGAGAGAGAGAGAGAGAGAGAGAGAGAGATCAGACAGTGGCTGCCGGAGCAGGGGGAGAGGAGACACGGAGACAGTGCCCACGTTCCCCTCACCTCCGACCTTTCTTTAATGGCCGCCCGATCTATTCAAATCCTCCGCCCGTCTCCGGTCCCTTCCCCTCCTGAGAACCACCATAAATACCTTCCTTCTCCCAGAGGGATGAGTCCTTCTGCATCTGCTCTTCTCGGTTCGTCTCCCCCGCGTCGCTCTCCTCCTCATGGTGCGCCCTTCTCCTCCGGAAGAGCGAATTGTCTCCAGCTCCGACGTGATCGTCGCTCTTTTGCTTCTGCGCAGGAAATCTGGAAGCCCGCGTGGTTGGAGGCGCTGGGCACGCAGAGATTCTTCGCCGGCTGCTCGACCCACGAGGCGGCGAAGAAGAACGAGAAGAACATCTGCTGCCTGGACTGCTGCACCAGCATCTGCCCCCACTGCGTCCCCGCCCACCGCTTCCACAGGCTCCTCCAGGTGCGCCGCTACGTCTACCACGACGTCGTTCGGCTTGAGGACCTGGAGAGGCTCATAGACTGCTCCTACGTCCAGGTGCCCCTCTCTCTCTCTCTCTCTCTCTCTCTCTCTCCATTTGCTCCAACAGTTGGGGTGTAATGTCGCGGGTGCAACTGCGCAGTCGTACACCATCAACAGCTCCAAGGTGGTGTTCATCAAGAAGCGGCCGCAGAACCGGCAGTTCAAGGGCTCGGGGAACAGCTGCAGCTCCTGCGACAGGACCCTCCAGGAACCCTACATCCATTGCTCTCTGGGCTGCAAGGTGAGGACACCCACAGCGCCAGAATATCCCCATCTCACGATTTACGCACGCGTTGAAACCCGCCGTGGCTCCTCCAGGTCGACTTTCTCCTGAGCCAGAAGAAGGACCTCTCTCTGCACTTGAGGGCCTGCGACTCTCTGAATCTCGGCGCTGACTTGGCCCTCCCCCACCTCGCCGGAGACGACGAAGAGACGACGACGACTCAGTCGACGGTGGTCGACAACCCGTCGGACTCGGAGAACCGATCCAGCCCACCGCCCATCACTGCCGAGTTCGTCCGGAGAAAGAGGAGCGGCCTCCACGCCTGCTGCGCCTCCACTGCGGGCGCCGCCGCGAGTATGAACAGGAGGAAAGGCATCCCTCACAGATCTCCTTCCTGTTGACCGATCTCCTCCATCTGAACGCCCTCACGTGATCCCAGCCGCCATTTTGCTATTGACAGACGGTTCTGAAAGATTCACGAAGACAACTGCATGGATTTCCACTCCCCATACGGCCGCATCCTTTGACTTCTGACCTCTTCTATCATCTTCCCCAAAGCCGGTCGCTCAGTTTTTTTTTCTTCTTTCTTTCTGCTCGCCGTCTGTTGTTCAGTGGGTGGGAGTCAGTAGAGGCAAGTGGATGTCTCCGGCGAAGTCCTCGGTTCCGGCGAGAGAATCGGCTGAAGAGGCTCCGGGGAGGGGGAGCACTCGTGTGCTGTCTGCGGTATTTTTAAACTCTGGGCCATGGAGGAGACCGAGGAGGAAGGAGGTGGCGGAGAGAGGGCTCCTCGACTGCCTCGGCTCTGCTTCTTTATTTCTCTGCGTGCTCCCACGGCCGGTCGACATTTTGATCCGAACAAGGTTGTGCCCGTGAATGTTCTCCTCCCTCCTTCCCCCTCCATTCTCCCGAGCGCCGTCGCGGCTTGCAGGAAGGCGGCCCTCCTCTCTCTCTCTCTCTCTCTCTCTCTCTATCTCTCTTGCTGATGAGTAGAGCGAGCTTCCGACGGCTGCACTTGTCGGAAGGGGGGGAGAGAGAGAGAGAGAGAGAGAGAGAGAGAGAGAGAGAGAGATTTGAGGTAGAACTTCGGATATTTCCGATATTTCTTGCGGGAGAGAGTAATATTTACGCAAATTCTTAGAAAATTGGGGTTTTTTGAAAATTATCTCTTTCATATGGATCTATTCGATATTTTTTCAGTGTTCCTTTGGAACCAGTTAGCTTATCAAGAGTAGGGGTATTTTAGAAAATATGGGCTCATAGCAGATAGCACTGACTGAGCTCGACCTGCATGGACGTCCCTGACCAGAAGAAGCTGATAACGAGGAGGAAGCTGAAGGTTCCCTCCTTCGTCTCCTCCTCCTCCTCCTCCTCCTTCTCTCCTGATTCTTCATGGCCGTCGCCGCCGCCGCCGCCACGCGAGCCGCGCTCAACCTCGTCTTCCCGCCTAATAGAGGCGGCATTGAGGCTCCCTGTTCATGCCTGTCCAACAAGCAGCTCTCGATCTGCCGCGCTCCCCACGGCCGGATCTCCAGGCAGAGGGGCGACTTCTCGGTCGCCGTCGCCTTCAATCCGTCGGGAAATTTCGACCTCTCCTTCACCGATGCGGAGGATGGTAGATAGTTATCGCTTTTTCCGTGTCGCATTTCCCCCGCTCATCCATCGTCCCCTTCCAATAGAAGGAAGGAACCCTAGAACTCATCTACTTGGAACTACCGCATGTTCATTTTTTATTGGATGATATGGAATTCATAATTTTTGGTAATGATTTACTAATTTTCGGCTGGGTGTCATCAACCGCCGATGGAACTGAAGCGACTGGATCAGTAGGAAATAGCTCGAATTATCAGTCTCCTTGATCATATATTTTGCGTCTTTCCTGGAATATGATACACGCAGGGATTTACTTGAATAGATCCGGAAACTTGGCATGGTGATCCAATTTTTATGAAATTAGCCCTGGAACACTGGCAGATTGACTGGATTTTGAGGGATCAACAGAATCCAGCATTTATTTCCCGAGAATGCGAGTAATTATTTATTGTTTTTCATTCCCTCCCCGCTCAGATTATCCTTGAAACGCCGGATAATCGCTGAGACGTGTTGATTTATCATCCATTATGAAAGGCGTAGATAGCATTTTGATGTGGCCTCTTTTTCTGCAAGATCTCAGGATCGACGACATGCGGGCTGCTTCATCTTAGATTTGATTCGATGCTTTGATTGATAGATGCTCCGAAGGTTGTTCCTCCCCCTCCTCCGACCGAAGGGCGCCTCGAGATAGTGATCGACAAAGCCGCAATCCGGGATCTCGACCTGTCTCCAGTCCGTTCCATCATTGAACAAGGTAGAACCGATCTCCTCGCAGTGATTGATCCTGAAACGAGCTCTGGCTCTGGCCATCATCGTGATCTCCTCGCAGATGGCTCCCTAGTTGAACCCAAGAGACTCCTCGAGAGGACCGTGGGTTTCACCATCAAGTACGAGAGAGAAGATCCTGCCGACATGAGAGAGCTCTCAGAGTTTCCTGACGTGAGGCTCTGGTTCGTCCGTCTCGATGCTTCATATCCTTGGCTTCCTGTTGTTCTCGACTGGAGATCTGGAGAGCTCGCTCGCTACGCAGCAATGCTGGTTCCTCACCAGGTGAGGATTTTGGCCCCCAGAAACCAGGATCTCCATTGCACGCAGACCATATTTGATGATCACCGCTGCAGATGAGCATGCGGCTGGGCATCGTCTTCAATCCGGAGGCGCTGGAGTTGTTCGTCATGAGCAAGGTCTTCATCGTGCATTCATGGCTGACCCAGCAGAGCATCCCGAAGCCGAGGTTGAAGACGAGCGACATGGCCAGGATGCTGGGTTTTGGCGTCGGAGACGAGCTATTCGGTTTGATCGAGGAGCAGGATCTCCCTCCGCCATAGCCTGGAGGTTCTTCACCGGCAAGCTCGAGAAAGCCGCAGAAAGATGCCGTCTTTGGTGCAGATCGGAAGCATCGCCCCTCTTATACTCCAAGGATTTCGCTCATTCTCCCTCTTGAGTCTTGACCTGAGCTCATAGCAGGGATTCAGCTCTTCTAATCTTCTTCCTCCAGATAAATGGGCTTTTGTTTGGCCCAAATAGGCCCATTAATGGATGCTCGTGTCAATATTATACGGTGTCCCGTCCGCTCTCTCTCTCTCTCTCTCTCTCTCTCATAGAGGACTTATTATTGGGCCAGTTGGCCCATTAGGTGGGCCCATTTCTGCGCACTCTGTTCAACGCTTTTCTTTTTTTTTCAATGAGTCTGTGAGTCGCCGTCCAGGGCGCGCTACGCACATCAAATCTTCGGCGTCGATCTCATGCCACCTGGTGTGGGACCCACAAATGGACGGTGTGGATGAGGAGTGAGAAACAGTACGCGGAAGACGGGACGACTCGCCGTCGACATCCTATCACAGGAGCATTCCCCGCCTCGAAGTACTACAACACGAGCTTCTCCCTCTCTCTCTCCTCTCTCTCTCTCTCTCTCTAACTCGCTGTATATCTAGACTGTCCTGTCTGAGCGACCAGAAGCAGGGTAGCAGCGGCAGCAGAGCGGGCAGGGGGACTGCCGGCTATGGCCGCCCCACCGCCGCTCCACCCGTCGGTGTTGTAAGGCGAGCATCTTTTCTTCTCGGTTCGTGACGTAGTGCTTCTCATCTTCGGCTACCTTGCCATCCGGCTCGCAGCAGGGGGTGTTCCCTGCTTCCTCCCGGAAATTGGGACGAGATGAGTGTGGCGCGAACGATCTGAAATGGACGACCTCTGGCAGACGAAATGCCGCCCCGCATGGACTCCCCGGGGTCCATGTCGCCTGCCCGGCCGCCAGTGGCGCCGCTGCTGGCGCCCCCGCCGCCGATGGTGGCTACCACGCAGGCTCTCCCTCCGTCATCAGGGGATCAGGTTTTTGCGACCGGCGATCTGAACTTATGCTTCGACTTTGTTTTCTTATTTCGAGCTCCGGTTCTAGGATTATTTTGTTGCCAGTCTATTGGCAGGGCGCAGCCATCCAGGTTTTTTTTGGATTGCATGTTGGAATCGGTTGCAATGTTGATGCACCAGTTTTCTGCGACCAATGTGCTCGATCATCTTACCGGGACATTATTTACCATCCCCGCCCAAACCCATTGTAGTATTGTCCTCCCATTTTACGGACACCTAATCGACGGCGTTGATGGTTGAGTGTTATCTTGTTCAGTGTTCGTATTCGTCACCGTTAACTGCAATCAGTTTCTCTATTGCCTCGTGATGGGGGGGGGAGATACTATAATCTTCTCCATCCATCTCATGACCCGCGTATGCACTTTGGCGGCCGTGGTTTTAGGATAGCGCTATCATGCTTCTTATTCTCAGTGAGTAGATGGGACTTCATGCATCTGTATCGCCATCAGTTGTTTCTTGTAGACACGTAATGCCACTTCATGAAACGACAGGTGGACCCTACGCCAACGGTATGCCATGACCATAAATGAATGGTTTTTCTTTGTGGTCGGTTGGGTGAAAGTTGTCATTAAGTATGCTGTTGTTTATTTTGAGTCGTGCGCGATTTGAAATATCGTATTTCTATATGCTAGGCATCATAAATGCATTTATTGGCTGTAATGTAAGCGAAATCGTTTTTGGACACCAGGGAAAACTAAATGGCAACACGTGACTACTTTTGATTGAATCGTACAAGTAAAAGGTTTCTTTCATTGAAGCTTTGCTTAGATTGTTTAGAGTGGTTATGCAACAATTGTAAACTGCCGGGATATCGATTTTCTCCGGAATTCACAGTCAAGCAGTCTTGTTGGATAGCACTCATTCCTTAATATCTGTCACATTTCACTCTATTGACTTTTTTGATGAATGCAGATATGAGTGTCATTGTGTTAATTGGTCTTGTTTAGCATTATAGCCTGGGAGAATAGTTTATATTATGATAACCGGTCTTGTTTAGCATTATAGCGAAAATCATGATAAAATTTTTATATCATTTTCGCTGTATGTTTAACCTCTTATTTAAAAAATTTAAATTCCAGTGTTAACTGTACATGTGTAAGGAAAGTCTTATCTGTGGAATCCTTGGCAGAATACATTCTAACGTTGTTCAAGTTTTGGCATCCGATGGACTTTCCATCATGATATCGGAAATTTACTGCTTTGAACGAGGAACAACCCTTTTTCTGTTTGGTTGTGTTCCCTCTGTTATCGTATTTTTATCTTTTATCTTTCATTGCTCAGTTGGTTTGGACTGACATATTCTCCAATGCTTCAGATGGACTTAAATAGGCATCACAAATTTTATCCTTTCATTTCACGGGAAGGTAACGTGGAGGATAGTTTCTTCATTCAAGAGCCTATGGAATTTAGCAGTTTGAATTCTGTCTCCGGTGCATCAAGCAAGACAGACATGGGGAATTCATTTCGAGCTCTTCTATCTGGGCCTCCCCCTCCCATTCCATATGTGTATCCGCATTGGCCCAAGTCAGAGGCAAGCTTATCTATCAGTAAACTTCCTGCTTACAATGTTGGGAGTGTAGCTGGTGACATGGATTGCAGTATTTTAGCACCATATTTGACGGTTCCTTCAGAGTATCATGGCTATGACACAACGGCAAATGATGTTGAAAGTTCCTCTCATAGGCCATCGTCGCTTACTGCTTGCAGTTATCCCCTTTCTATGTGTAATGATTTGCAAGGATTTGGTTCTCAATTTCCGAGCTTCAGTGGTGGTAAACCAGTTAGATTACAAGCACATCAAGACAGTCAAAAGGGGTTCGCCTTATCATCACCCAACAGTAGGAATGGTATCCAACTCCAAACGTTGAACGTTTTTTCTCGTCAAACAAAAGAATTGGATCCTAAAACTAGCATATCTTGTCAGGCATCTTCATTTATAAGAGGATGTCCTCGAGTCTTTTGCCACGGTAAAGGTATGTGCATTTTATGAACTAGATTTCAATGCAAAGTCATGCTGCATTCAGAAACAGAATATTTTCCGTTTTGGGTGGATATGTTTGTCGTAGGGTGTCGTGGAATCTTCTCCTGACTTTCTGTTTGATGAATTTGCGACAGTTGGAGAGCTGTTTGTGAGTGACAATGGCCTTCTGGGAGTATTTTGCTTGTGCCATAGCCTACGGATGTCTGTTGCTAAATTTTGTGAGGTAATTATTGATGTGTAAAATTTTTAAAGGGATTTGCATTCATTTGGTTGCTAAGACCAAAGACCCACATGCTTTGAACAGATATTTATACCATTGCGTTTTTGCAGCATTCAGGATCGTATGCTGTTAACCCTGGTGATGCAGTCATTTTGGAAAATGGCGAGACTGTTGCTCAGTGGCGGAGGCTATTTTTCTTAAACCTTGGTGTAAGCTGTAGTTGTTTTTTTAATGCTCTTTTGCTGCGTCTTACCACATTTTATTCGTAAAAGTCTGATTGGTGTAAACGTTGCAATGGTCTCCAATTAACTAAGCTTTTCCAGTATGCTTCTGGGTTGAAGGTTTGCCAACTCATCTTCAATGGCAGCTATGCATTCCAGGTCGCCATCGCATAGTTCCCATCTTATGCTTCCCAACCAGCAACCGTGGTCTGGGGATAGGCTGAGATTACAACCCGCACTTAAAAAAATGTTCATGTGTTAATCTAATTTGGACATTGATACGGTCTCATGAAATTCAATGAAATCGAACATTAGGTCTCATGCAAATTTGTGTTCTCTTGTGTTTAAGTATAATGCCAACCTCTACAATTTCTCCTGGGGTTGCGGTGCCCATCATGTCATTTGAGTAGAGCTAGTGGGCGTTACTCATTATGCGTGTTCTTGAAAGAAACTCCTCTTTGTTAGCACATACTTTTTAAAAAGTTTAGCGAGCTCTTTTGTTGTAAAAAGAAAAATCGTTTCTAGTCTGAAATCTGATTTATCATAACATAGCCTTGGCTTATGGCCTTTGTAAGCCTTTTTTTCATCTTGCTGCCTCATTTCGCCTCAGTTTCAATTTTTTAAATGCCCTTTGTACTCTTATTGCATTTATAACTTGTGGTAGTAACTGAGTAACTTCAAAGTTTTTTTTACCGAGTATGTTTTTTCGATCTACTAGTTTTTCAGGTTAAGATTATTGCAATAACTGGCATGTTGCTACATCTTCAAAATTTCACGAATAGGTGTATATAATCGTTTAAATGTTAATCTTTGAATTATGAAAGTTATCATGGTGGCAGAAGTTTTGTATTCCTTTCGGTATTTGTTTTCATAGTTTTAAGATGTAATTGCTGCAGTACCCTTGTGCTTCAGGTTAGGGTTCCAGATGATGCCAGTGGATGGGACTGGGCTAATGGCGTTAATACATCTGGTTGTTTGGTCAGGTCAAAGGCTAATAATTTTCCAAATTCTAAGAACACTACGACTTTTCAGCTGCAAGAGCCATTTGACGAAGTGAGGAGACCTGATGGACATTCTAATAGTAATAGGTCTTACTGCCCTCATGAGGAAAGTTCTGTATGGGAGAAACTTCCGGGCAGTTTTGAGAACACCAGACACAGGGATTCTCATGAAGATGCCCGTAAGAATTTTACTGGCTCTACACATGGTGTAGCTTCTGGTCTTGTTAATGAGCGTAAGCCCAGGGAAGCGAGGGAGGATAGTCAATTTTTATCTCAATCAATTTTGAACTCTACTTACACCACTGGAAAACCAAATCGCAGGAACAAGCTGATTTCCAATACTGACAGTATTATTGCTGGAAACTCGTCCGCTTTATATCCTAATGGGGGCTCGGTGAAATCTTATGGTGGTGATTTCAATGATAATGGAACCAGCAATTCAAGAAACTATCACTTTGTGGACAGGGATTCTACTCCTTCAGGTATCGAACTGAGGCTTGGACAGCCATCACAGCAAAATCACTGCTTCACTGTGTCAACTACTTTATGCCCTCAGGAGTCCTTGGCGGAGACTGGACCGCAGAAACAGCCAATTCATTCAATAACCCATGGATGTAAGTTGAACATCACACTTTTTTATCTCATCTAGTCTGTCTCCTTTATTGTCGCAAATCAGTGACCCGTGTTCATTACAGATTTAAAGTCCACGGTGCTGCAGAAATCTATTCAAAAAGTGTCTTGCATGCCATCGGAATTTTCAACTTCAAGTGGAGCTATATTGCATCATACACGTGGTTATGCAGATACTACACATGTTCCTGAACAAGAAATACTTAAGTCTGGCGTGGATTGTAATCCAGCGATCCCGTTTCTTCTTTCTCATTTCAATACTTCTGAAGGAAAACTGAAGTCCCAAACTGTGGATAGTACTAGTTGCAAAAACGAGAATATTATGCCAAACCTAGTTGATTTCAGTCCACTCTCTGCTAAATGCAGCATCATCAATTTTTCAAGAAATGTGAGCAGTGACCATGAGATAAAATCAAAAATGAAGATTCCTGAAATTTCAAATCAAATGGAAAGAGGGAAGGAACTGAGAATCTCACCCGAGGATAAGTTCTACATGGTGAAGCCTTGCACTACAGTTCAGAGCAAACTGATGAAAGATCATAGAGTGTCTGATGAGTCCAGTGATGTGACTTCTTATGACAGTACTTCTTTTTATAATACGCTAAATAACGATTGCTTTCGTCAGTCAGTCAGCAGAGTACCGGGGAACCCTGAGCCTGGGCACCCCACTGAATTTGGACAAGCTTCTTTTGTTGCAAACACAGATAACCAGGATGATATTGTTCTTTGGTACAGGGGTGCAAGAGCTGCTTCGCATTCAACATCTCCGAAAAGAAGTGTGTTTTCCCCAGACAGGGCGTATGCATCTACTCCATCGTCATCTTTATCAAACAAAATGAACATTGATACAGTCCAACAGACGTCAGGCGATAAGACAAGGCTTTCTATGATGAAACATGCAGTGGACTTGCCGAAGCAGACAAGTTTACCTGCTTCGCGTGAAATGAACGCTCAAGCACTGCTCTGTACTTCAACTATGGGAATAATGAGAAATAACCCTAAAGAAGAGCTGGCAGCGTCAGAAGATTTTAGGCACGGACCAAGTATGGGCAGTAAGCAGGAAACATCGAGGGTTGCTTTTAGATCTCTCCATTCTTGCTGTAAGTGCAGCTCTCGTGATGCTGCTGAATGTCTATGTGGCCGAACTTGTACTGCAGGTAATCTTCGTGGACATTCAGATATTGTACTTGCAAATCGTCCTGTTTGGGGGGGGTGTGGGGGGGTTGTTGGGCACAGTGGTGGGAGGGAGAAGGGGAACATGCACTATTGGATCTGTCCATGATCCCCCTAATTTGGAAAAGAAAATATAAGGTGGTTGTCCATGTGCAGGAAATAACAGAATCTGCCACCAGTCAGGCTGCATACAAGATGTCTCACGATATTCCAATGAAACACATGCCAAATCTCCAATTTGTCATGCTTACACCAATGAACAGCAGTCTATTTCGAGGTAACTTTATTGAAATGTTCGGGCTGCGTTTATTGTTCTTATTTTAATGTCACAGATACAATGACTTTATGCTTTCTTGAACAGATTAGGTTTTTCCTTGTGCATACTTTAGGCCTTCATTCGTGAGGTGAAAGCTACGAATATTCATGGTGTATGAGAAAATTAATGTTGTTCGAGATCCGGTATTAGTATAGTTCGCAAGTTCTATCATCTACATCTGGTGTAGTTTATATTATGAAAGTAATTTTTATGTGCTAGCAAATGAAAATTAAAGACTTTGAATCATGAAAATTCGTCAACCTTGGATATATGGTTGAGTATTCATGCTTTTGTTACACTTTTCATGGTGAAACAATATCTCATAACATGAATTTTCTAGCTTGTCTGTGTAACCCGAAGTCCCATATGCATTTTCTTTGCTGGCTAACTTTTGATCATTTTCCTCATTCCAGACTTTACAAAACTGAGAGCAAAATTACTGACTGGGCTGAAGGTAGAACGCCTGGCCAGAAAGAGGGTAGCAGTATTCATTTCAAATGTTTGAAAGGACGTCACATTTTTAAGCGAGGGAGTCTTCCAAATTCCTTAAAGGAATTTAGTGTTTGCAGTAAAGGTCATAGACTTCTTGCTCCAGCGTATGATATTAACCATCTGACTCAAGATGGCAAGAGGATTGCATTAGATCAATGTGATGGTTCAAGGCCTGTGGTGGACGATGATTGTCAATCTCCACATGGTCGAGACGGTCCTAGCAATGGATTTGTAAATTTAGATGTAATTATCACTCCGCGCCCTGCACAAGTCTTTCCTACTGCTGGAAGCATCAACAATCAACACACACGCTCTGTGGAAAAAGATTTTGATGGAAATGGTTACGAAGCTGTTTCATCAAAGAAGCAAAAGCTGTCCAATGCCTATTCTCGATGCTCAGCTCATGTGGTGACTGATGTATTTGTTGAAGATAATAATCTGGATTCCTCCACCAATGGCACTGGAGATGCTAGATCACTGCTGGGACTTGTGCTTGATGAAGGGTCTGTAGTTGAGAAGTGTGGTTCATCTGATGATATAATTGAAAATACCAAGTGGAATTTCTCTGTAACGGTGAAAAGTAAAGTGGATGACCTGAGAGGGTCCGAGTATGGATCCTACAATTCATTAAGAAACCCAACTTATGGAAGTGCTCATCACTCAGCTGACTTTAGGGATAAAGTTAATATCAAGAAAAAACCTATGCCAAGGAAAAACAGATATCAGAGCCATCCTGAATGCACTAGGGAGAATAGTAAATGGCCTATGAAAGAAAGTAATACACGCGTAGAACCTGACAAGAAGAACTTTAAAGCAGATAGGAAGAAGAAGGCCACCAAATGGAAGAGACTTGATGATTCCTTTCCAGCTTCAGGTCCAGTCAATCACGTCTCCGCCAGCTCTGACAACTATTTGGAACTGAAAAGTCCATCTGAAGGAAAGGAATTACCTGCTCATCTTCGAAATGTGAGTCCAAGAATGCACATTAATGACAAGACTTCAGGTTTCAAGCATAATAGCAGTGCCTTACCTGCTGATTTTTCTACGAAAGCATTTCATAGAAATCATAGCACATGCAATGATGTTCAAATGCAACCACAGGACAGTGGTTCTTCAAATGGAACATCAAAAAGTCTTGCTGGAATAAAGCGAAAGAGGAACTTTGCCCAAGATGATAAAAAAGAAATAAAAGCACAAGATAGCATCCCTGAGCAAACTGCACTTTCCGAGTATAAGCCCTTCGGTAGAAAGCTTTCCTCAATTGATGGAACATGCCGTGAAGACAGGTTCCCGAGACCTGTGGTACGTGGTAACTCTGGTATCATTTATAATGGAAATGTGCTTGGTAAATCTAAGCCGGTGAAATTTGCGTCCCTCACTTCAGTACTAAAGATCGCCAAAAGATGTACCATCAATCAGAATGCAAAGGAGAATGCATCCAGCATTGGGGCGGAGAACGCAGGATGCTTCAGTTTAAAAGTAGAATCTCATGAAGTTTCATTAATGAGAAGGGGTAGAGATACTGGAGGTGTTAAAATTTTCGGATCGAAATTTAAGGTTAAGGCAAAGCCAAGGAGCAAGGAGACCCGCAAACGGAAACTAAGTGAAATAACAGGATATTCCAACGATGAAAAGTATACATCATGTTTACCAATTTTGGGTGACACTCATTTTTCTAATTCTAAACAAGCTGGGCGCCATACGAAACTGTCCCTGTTAAGGAGAGCACGTGACGATTGTGTCGGTAAGTCATCTCATGATTTTATAATGCGTCTAGTAACCATAACCTGTAGAGGCTTTCCAGATTTTTCTCTTGAGCTACATGGCTTTGAATTTTTTTTGTCGGTGTCTGAGATATTTCCGTTTGTTATAATTTTTTTGTGTTGTTTAATTTTAATGATGACTCTGGGGGATGGCCTCGTTACTTCCTTGCTAACTACTAAAGGTTGATTTATATGTAGGTCAATGCCACCAACGGAAAAAAAAGAAGAAGAGGCCCATTTCTGGATGTTCACATCTGGATGGTCCCAGTGCGGGGACGAATTATCAGGATAGACAAGATCCGATGGATTTCTGTCCAGCTAATTCTAGGAAGTAAGCAACCGTATTGGTGTAATTTTTTAAGCATACCTAGGCTTGGATTTCGTATATGGATATCTTAAACACATCCAGAGAATTGTGATTGTTCGTCAGTGACCCAAATTTTTCATCTTACGGTCATGTTCTGACACAAGGAGTTACTCATGGTTCAGACTTGCTGACAAAGGGCACAGAGGCCAGCAATCTCTTAATGATTTAGATGCATTCTGCTGCGTCTGTGGAAGTTCCAAAAAAGATGATGCTAACTCTCTGTTGGAGTGCAGCAGTTGCTTGATCATAGTATGTGGAGCACAAAGCCTCATTTAGAACTAATCACCGTCTCCAACAGTGGTTTCTGGACTGATTTTTGTTTGTGTTTCACTTCAGGTGCACCAGGCATGTTATGGTATCAAAACGGTTCCTAAGGGGCGTTGGTCTTGCAGACCATGCAGAAGGAACTCGAAAAACATTGTTAGTCACTAATTGTGAACATTACTTATTTCATACTGTCTTAATATTGTTCTGGTTCAAGTCGTTTCAAATCTCTGTAACCCAGATCAGCGTACTCATGTTTAGTTCCCTTTTATTTCAAGTTGTGTGACTGTTTTGAAGTGTCCACAAAATAATGACGCTTTCTAATCGTACAGGCATGTGTGCTCTGTGGTTACGAAGGTGGGGCCATGACTCGTGCAGTAAGGAGCCGAAGTATTGTCAAAAGTCTACTGAAGACGTGGAAAGACGAAACGGGATGCAAACATTTGAAACGACCTCGATTGCTTGCTGATAGCGATGTGCCATCAAAACCCTTTTCTCAGGTAAATCTTTATGAATTTAACGCGTTTGTTAGGTCACTGTGTTGAGAAATTGTACCCGGATTATTTGAAGGTGGAATAGGAGGGGCCATGAGAATATTGTAAAAATGTTTTCCTAAAAATTTCCAGGTGCACAATAGCATAACTGCTGGAGCACATGACCCGACTATTACACAGTGGGTTCACGTGGTTTGTGGGCTTTGGACGCCCGGTACACGGTGTCCAAACGTTGCCACGATGAGTGCCTTCGACGTGTCCGGCGTATTAGTGTCAACAAGGAGAATGGTGAGTTATTTTTAATTTTACCAGCCGTGAAATGATTTGTTTAAACCTAACCTATGAAATAACCAAACAAGATCACCCTGTAATCTGAATAAATTATCGAATCTTCTTCATATAAACTAATCTCACTGTGAATGCAATGCCCATTGGTTTTTAGTGGAATCTTTTCCTTTATGTAGTTGGCGAGTTTGTTTTCTTCACCGCGTAGAAAAAAATAAGCATATCATTACTACTTTCACAATAACTGATTGGGGGAAAACGCATGATCACATTTGACAGGTATGCTCGATCTGTAACCGACCTGGTGGTTCGTCTATTAAATGCAGAGTACTGGATTGCTCTGTTCACTTTCACCCGTGGTGTGCTCATCAGAAGGTTAATTTTTATCATGTTTTCCTGGATTTATTTTTATGACACTCATCCCATCATAGCTATTTGATACACAAGAAAGAAGCGTAGCTAGAATTTAAAATTTAAAATTGCAATATAGAAATCTGTTCATTGGATTCTCCAATGATAAAAAACTCGAATCGAGGTATATTTACAGGTATATAATTGTTGTCGCATGACCCGCTACAGTGGGAAGTTTGGGAGAGAGATGACATCCTTGCGAGGTTGACATATGATACTGTTGGATCCTTCGGTCGAGATAAATCTCTTGGATCAAGGCCATAGCGCTCTGTTAATGAAATCTTTCAATCCTCTTAAGTTATGCTGAAATCGTATGTTCTTTCTCTTCTCCCATCTGGCCCGCAATACGATTCTCTGTGGAACTTTGCACTAATCAAATTTTACGGGCAATGGGGGCATAATATTTCCTCCGCAAGTCATGAGGAATCTCTAATAACGTGAATCTGAACTGTGTCAACCATGATCTTGCTCAGCATAAAACAATCTTTTGTCTCAAATATGCAATGTGTAGAAAACACTTGTTCTTGATGTCATACTTATATATCTAGAAGGAAGTCGTGTGTTGCTAAACTTTCAGTTTTTTAAGGATGCTTTTTGATTGGAAAATAATGCCACTGCAAGCCCATTCTCAAATCTTCAGTTATTTTCCAGATATTCTGTCATCTGAACTCAGAGGAAACTCAATGCATTTTCAATAACAATTTCGCTTCCACTTATGTGCTTAAAATGTGTTATCATATAGGTATATCTATCCCTTCTATCCTCATGATTAGTTATGTGAACAGTCGTTGCATAGTTCGTGTTACTTAAATTGTGTTTTTTCTTCTCATACTAATTTTCAGGAAGACTATCTTGCTTTTCTCACAATTGTTCGCCAATAAAAACTTTCCTGTGGATCTCTCATTAAAAACTTTCCTGTGACCCGAGAAATCTCTGTTCCTTTTCGGTTCTAGTTACTTCATGGCAGTAAGGAAGCAAAATATATTGGATCGTCCCGTGTTTTCGGTACCATTTTTCGACCAAATGTTTGTCATATGCGGCGAAATAACAATACTGCAGCCGCCTATATCTCATCATTTCCTTACTATTGAAGCTCCTCATTTTCTAGGGTTTGCTACAAAGTGAAACTGAAGGTTTAGATAATGAGAGTGTTGGGTTTTATGGAAGATGTCTTCTTCATGCCACGCATCATAATTATCATCCTGATGATATTCTGATGGATGCTGGAGTAGAGAGCCCAAGCGTCAAGGAATTTTCTTGTGCACGCACGGAGGTAATAACTCTGCGATCTATGAACTTAAAAAGCCTTCTCCTTTCGATTTCAATGGCTTGATATGATCCCCAACCCCCCCTTTTTTTGAATTACTGTAGAGTTACAAAGGTCGGGAAAGGGAGCGCAGCTTTATTGGCACTCTTCGGAAGCCTCCAAGTGACAGCAGTAGATGCAACGTTCCTCAAGAGCAACTAAACGCGTGGCTCCAGATTAACGGGCAAAAGTCTTGCCAAAGAAAGCCACATAAACCAGTGTCTACAGAGACCGAGTATGATTGCCGGGTACATTTTGAAATTTAAATTTCTATCTATCAACCATCGGAGAGTTTTTGATACTTATTATATAATGGCTGCTAGCACTGCTTGTAGGATCAATTGCTATTGCGTCATCATAAATGCATTTATTAAGCTGCATGCAAAAGAGCAACAGCTTGTACAAAAAAATCTGTGTAATTCTAAAGAAAAAAATATCATTCTCATTTTTCAGGACTGTGGACCAATAATTTTAGTGTACGATCCGTACAGGACGAATAAGGAAACGCTGATACATGTATGGCATTATAAATCATTGGCGTGAGAAATCTTGCCCGTGCAGTAATTATATTCGTCCGATTGGTCTTTATGTTTTTGTCATTTACTTCCAATTACTATGCATTTTCGTATGAACGGATATTTTCAATATAGATACCGATCAGAATATTCAGCCCAACGGCATTATATCATCGTAAAATATTCTGGACGCCATCAGGAATCCTGGCGACTGGGTTTATTTATCTCACTTTCTTAATGGGTTTATAATCGTGGAGATTTTGATGACATGTTTTTGTTGTGTTTGTTAGCAGCAGACTGTGTTTATTTCTATTTTCTGTCATTTTTGTGTCCATTTCCTTCGATTTATCTGCCCAAAACCTTCCATTCGGTCCGAAAGATCAATGATTTCATTGAAACATACTGCATTTTATGGCATCTCCTCTTTATCCTCATAAATAATTTTTTTTTTACATAATTTGTGCTCACCAAGTTCTTTCCCAAAGCAGAAAGAATACGCCCGCTACAGAAAAGTGAAGGGCTGGAAGCATCTGGTAGTCTACAAGTCTCGCATCCATGCGCTTGGCCTCTACACATCTCAGTTCATCCCTCGCGGAGCCATGGTGATTCAACCCATCAGACTCACCATTTCCTAGCAAAAAAAAAAAAAAAAAAATCCTTGATTCCATATGAACATATCGGAAATCGCTTGCAGTTTTCTGGGCATCATCGGCATTTGATGCAAATTTATTATGGATCTTCAGGTTGTTGAGTACGTCGGTGAAATCGTGGGGCTCCGGGTTGCTGATAAACGAGAGATCGAGTACCAGTCCGGGAAGAAACTGCAGTACAAGAGCGCCTGCTACTTCTTCAGGATCGACAAGGAGAGCATCATTGATGCCACCCGGAAAGGTGGGATCGCACGCTTCGTCAACCATTCCTGCCTGGTAATTCTCCGCCGCCGTCAATCTTGACTGGTGTTGACGAACTACCCTTTGACTTTTTTCTTCCTATGTCCTCGCTGTTGTTCATTTTTCCTCCTCTCAGCCCAACTGCGTCGCCAAAGTAATCACCGTGGGGGATGAGAAGAAGGTGAGGAACGGGCGTTGACCATCATGTTCTTGATATTTTCCAAGCCGTTCACGAGCTTCTTAATGGCCCCCCCACTGTTCCCGGCCTTGCGCAGGTCGTCTTCTTCGCCGAGAGGGATATCAAGCCCGGGGAGGAGATCACCTACGACTACCATTTCAATCACGAAGAAGAAGGCAAGAAGATCCCCTGCTTCTGCAGCTCAAAAAATTGCAGGCGCTACCTCAACTAGGCCCCGAGGCCGATCCAGATTCTTCCATGGTGTAAAAATTTTTGCCCTTCTTGCATGGACCCATCATCAGCTTCTGTATACATCTACTAACTGCACTCTTTTCCCCTTCCTTCTAGAGAGAGAGAGAGAGAGAGAGAGAGAGACTGGTATGGTTCTGACTTATCTAGTTCATCTGCGTGTCTCTGCCCAGCGCATTAATTGATTCCACATTCCATTCCCTGTTCTCGCTTTCTCCTGTTCAATCATGGTCAACGCCGAAGAGCCCATCTGAAAGCGAGTTGCGTACGTGAAACCCGAGCTCCTGTCAACGTCCCCAAACACTTAACGCAAGATGCTGTGCACCGGATTACGACGGACTGGCCCCCACAATCAATGCCGACTAAGCCTGCTGAGACAATTAGGGTTTTTGAGCGGACGCCCCCGTCGCATACTGCCCGATTAGGGTTTTGGAACCCCACAGCTTCCCAGGGAAGGCTCTTATGAACGCTGAGTAAGAACACTTAAACTGGTACAGATATCGTGCTCTCATTTATATGCCCAGTGTGATTAAAAAAGGGTACTTGGAAAGCAAATTATTTGGTCTTTCTGTGGAGAAGGGGGGGTCCAGCCGGGGATGGCTTCTCAGGTTCCCCAGTTGGGGATGTTAGCCGTTGCTTCGTTCACCATCTTCACCAGGGTCACCTGTCAACAGCAGGAAGAAGCAATTAGCTTGAAAAATCTGGGATTTTAGAACGATGTCAACTACATACAGTGCGTGTTGAAGGATCACGATAAGCTTATTATATTGCTGCCGATGGAAAATCCGGAGGGATAAGCGATATAGAACTGGGCCAATAGCTTAGAGATGATTTGAATCCAGAGTTAGGAATGATAGTGAGCTGGGTCAGACCCAAAATCTTAGAGAGAGAGAGAGAGAGAGAGAGAGAGAGAGAGAGATTGCTGCATAGGTGACTTCAATCCAAGGCACAAGCCCAGGAAAGGAGAAAGTCAAGGGGGGTTTCAGGCTTACTTCGTTGGTGGACTGTCCTAATCGAAGTGATGAAAGACTATTTATTGTAACTGGTCAGCTATCTCCAACTTGATCAGGAAGAATTCAACATCTTTATCATCAACATAACTTACACCTGAGTGAGAGGGAAGAGGCACACAGCTGGATTTGCAGCCAACCAGCCATGGGTTGTAAACAGGACGGTGAGGCTTTTTGATCTAATATTTCTGTTGAACAAGATATGGCTCATGTTTCTGAGCTACTTATGCAAGTCAAAGAAATCCCAGAGAGGGTAAAGAACATTGGACATCATCAAAAATCAGCTGGGGGTGGGATAATTTTCCAAAAAATAAAATTAATCAAACAAGCCGGAGAAATGAACGCTCTCCCTGTCATCAGATGCAGGCAATGGTATGATAAATTATCGCATTTGCAGTGAGTTCATAGCGTACCACACTTTCTGGTACGCCCTTTGGAGGCAGTGGAAGATTCCTTGGGGGTGGTGTATCTACGAAGGATCTTTTATCAAATCTCCATTCCCCAATTCTCCCGGCAGTTAACTTGCCCTGGCATTCAGACACAGATGAGCAGAGGCATGTTTACCATTTTGAGTAAGTCTAAGAACTATGCCAGGGTAAATATATCCAAATAGATTAAAAAAATTGACATAAGAGGTACCTTCATATCATAGTCACAGCCGTAAGTGTAATGAATAATAAACGACTTCCCAATTTCTAGATCCCAAGGCGGCTTAAGCAACCGAAAGGAAAGGATGGTAAGTTGAATGATAAAATATGAAGGATGATAGCCAAAAGAGAGGAAAGTGAAGCACCTGGATCATAAAATCCTTGCGCAAAATGTTTTCAACGCCGTGGAGAGCAGAGGCAACAGCATAAGCATACCTTTTGGATTAAGTGAATGAATATATAACCAGAGCTGTCAGAGGCATCTCATTGTAAAAGTATATTAACAAGATACTGAGGGCAGATGGGCAGTTCCTCACATCTCAAGCACCCAGCCAAAAGCTTTATCTGCTTCCGGGTCCTTCTTCATGGCCAAGGAGACATTCATCCAGGTAGGAGCAATCTTCTCCAGAGACGCCTAGATTTATTTGAAGAGGCAACTATCAATACATATGACAACCAAGTGCCAAAAATATATATATTTTTCTTTTAATCGTCTGCATAAGAAAGAACACCTTCTCGATAATGACAGGGGAGTTCCCAATGGGATCAATGCTGGTGATTGGACCTTTGTCAGGAGGGAAGAATTTCCTCAGCGTTGATTCGTACTTTGTGGGCTCAATGTAGAAAAACGGAAATGCAGCTCCAAGACCATCTTTTGACAGGTTTGGTATCGGTCTAACAATAAGATGGTCAGGCTCCGCCATTAAGATGTAGCTGCACAGTACAATAGGAGCTACTTCCATCAAACAAAAGGCACAGGAAGATTAGAAAATGGCGCATCTTCTCTGAATAATCAGTGATAAAGTTTTCCTTACTCTTCTCGAATATCTGCCTTCTCAAGCCACTGGACAAATGCCCAAGGTCTGTTGAGAACGATGTAACCCTGAAATTGCAAGAATACATCTTTTGTAAGTGATCTAAAGAATGGAGAGAGAGGAGGAAGGGGGGAGGTTGTCTCCAAACAAAAGTAGGCTAAAAACTATGCACACAGAATCTCGATATTAAGGAGTCATTTACGCATCTGACTTAATTCCTTCACTACGAGAATCATTCGTGTACCAGTTCATATGAAGGGAAAGCATATAAATTTTAGTCTTTCAAGGGCTCACAAAGAAGCCTAAATTATTAGAATCTTGGAGCTGCACCTTCGTTTGTTATACCCTCAATTCTGCACGTTAGCCAAACGAGCTCTAAAAAACTTCACGACGTGCTATATGGGAAAATTCTTTGACTAGATAAATGTAAGAACAAATCGCAAGGATTGACCAATGATCAGAAAACAATGCAGAAGGTAAAGAGCCGAAACAGTTGCAGAAGGCATGCTTTTTCTCTTAGATGAGAGCAAGAACGTTCCTGATATCGATGGTCAACGTTTAGAAATAATTGTGAAATAAAAGTACCAAGAAACACAGTACCTGATCCATTCCCGAGGGAAGAGGCTCGGCGATGAAGGTGGGGATCTCGCTCATGTACTTGTCGGGCTTCCCTGTGTGCAGGATCCTAGTGAATCCGCCCATGTCAGAACCGGGCTGGTTCTGGAACTTCTTGAACCAGTAGTACATAATCCGGGACTGCCATGTGTTGTACACAGAGTCGGACGCCGTGACCGCCGTGTGGAACAGCCGCTTCCGCCGATCCCCCTCGCTGGGCTTCGACCGATCGGACGGCATCTCGAGGACGGGGTCAACGTAAGAGACTCCCGCGATGGTGGAGGGTTCCATCAACGACCCCGGACCTGGGAACCCGGGCTTGAGCGGCGCGGTGGAGGATACCAGGATATTGTAGGTGATGAGCGCGGCAGATATGGTGATCAGCAGCGAATAGAAGAACCCTTCGCACCCCATCTCTCCCCCCGCCCCCTTGTCTCCCTCCTCCTACTGCATCCGGGGAATATCGCAGAATTGGCAGCGGCGAGTCTCCTCACGAGGTTTTTAAATCTCCGGCCGAGGTTTGAGGACGACTTCTTCCAGCTCTGGGGAGGCGCAGTAATTTCTCTTACCCCGTAAATCTCCCTCTCCCCTGCTTACCTCAGAGATCTTGGTACATCAGCCAAGGGTTGACTATTATTCATCACGCCAACCACCCCGCACGCAACTGGATCCCACTGTATCAACAGCAGATGTCAGAAAAATAAAGCGGATCAAAGCCTAATCCTTCAATCCTCAGCCCCACCCTTCCCCCCGAGCTGAACTCATGCTCGTCCTCCCATCCCTAACCTGAGAAAAAGGCAAATCAATCGCGGAGGAGGCAGAATGGGCGCGCTCTGCATTCCGCCATTAAACCTGATTTCCCATCTTCCGGCCGTCCGGCGTCGAGGTCCGAAGAAGAGGATCTGTGCGGGGTCCTCTCCGGCGATGTCTCCGCCGGCGATGCCTTCCTCCGGCGCCGGTAGCCCAGGCCGCGGTGCTCTGTCCTCTTCTGAGAGCGCTCCAGCTTCTGTGAGATGAACAGAGCAGCGTGGAGACCATTCAGACTCGAGCGTTACCGATTCCACCCCAGCGGCTCGCCCTGAACTCGGCTCCCCCCATCGCGAGTCGACTCAGTCCTCCCCACTCGCCCAAATGGAACCCCTGTGGGCATCCCGAAGGCCCAATAGCCCATGTTGATAAGTGGGCCGGTATCCGAATGGCATTTGGTTTTAATCCCTGAAAACATATTTATTATGTATAATATCCAGTATTTATCAATATTACCTACAGGGTACCACAAGGTATCTAATTCCAGTGTTTTGTCGGGACTAGATAATAAAATCCCCATTAAAAAAAAAATCTATTACCGTTCTTAGATATTTTTTGTCCACGTGGTTATCGGACTATCCGCTTCTTCCTTCTCGCCAACTGTTCTTGCAGGAGGAGAGCGTGGCGGGGGAAGAACAGCCAGCCTGCCGTCCGTCGAGATCCCCAAGCTCGGGAGAGAAGAAGTTGCAGAGTCGCAACAGCGCAGTTGCTTTTTCTTCTGCTGCTGCTCCTCCTCGATGTGAGTATCATCTCTTCGGCGGTTGATCTCCTCGTTTTTGTCCATGATTTAGGGCTCTTTTTCTCGATTAGAAGTACAGAGCTCTTCTTCGGAAAGCGGAAATTATCATGATCTTTCCTGCAAAATGCAGGAAAGAAGCGTCCGATTGGGGAGCCGAGGACATTTATTTTCTGATCTGAATGGCGACTTTTCTTACGAGTAGTAGTCTTCGCGGATTACGACGTTTTCGGCTCCATGTGTTTTTTCTCTTCTGCGGATTTTGATCGAGGACCTTGGGAGAGCGGTTCCTGCGGATGATTCTATCCTGGACCGATTTGCGTAATCGCGTGGATCGAGCCACGCTGAGGACGATTGCCTCTGGTTATCATCTGATTTTGATTTTTCCTGTTCGTGTTTCGTACCTCACTTTCTCTGCGGTTGATCAGGTAGTGATTGGGCGGGTGGATTCTAAGTTTAGGTGCCGGAGAAATTCGCCTGTGCTCGATGGATGATCTTCCCTCATCGATTCTCGCCGAGATTCTGAAGAGGATCGGCGACACTGCGGACAGGAACTCCGCGTCCCTCGTCTGCAAACGATTCCACTCGGCCGAGGGGGATCAAAGAGGATCCCTGCGCGTCGGCTGCGGGCTCCACCCAGCGACCCAAGCCTTGAATCTGCTCTGCATCCGCTTCCCACATCTGCGGAGTCTGGAGATCAGCTACTCCGGCTGGATATCCAATCTGGGGAAGCAATTGGACGACAATGGCCTGCTCGTGCTCCCCTCTCGCTGCCCCTGTCTAGAGGACCTAACCCTAAGCTTCTGCTCCTTCATCACAGACTCAGGGCTCGGTCACCTGTCCTCTTGCCGGAATCTCAGGTCCCTGAAGCTGAATTTCGCCCCCTCCATCAGCTCCAACGGGTTGCTGTCTGTCGTCGTCGGCTGCAAGAACCTCTCCAAGCTCCACCTCTCGCGGTGCATGAAGGTGAGGAGCTCAGAGTGGCTGGAGTACCTCGGCAAGTTTGGGGTTCTGGAGGACCTCACAGTGAAGAACTGCAAGGCCATCGGCGAGGCCGAGGTGATGAGATTAGGGTTTGGTTGGCGCAGACTCCGGCGGCTGGAGCTCGAGGTTGACTCGAGTTACAGAGACTTGAAGATCCACCATCGATTCTCGGCCTCTGGAGATCTCCCTCGTCTGCATCCCCCTTGCGACGTCCTGGAGGAGCTCCGCTTGGTGAACTGCATATTTGCGCAGGGAGTGCTCTCCTCCGTGCTGGGGAGCTGCCGGAGGTTGAAGAAGCTCTCCATGGACAGGTGCTACGGCCTGAGGGACTCCCACATGATCTCCATGGCCCTCAACTCCAGCAACCTGAGAAGCATCTCACTCCGCCTTCCGTCTCACTTCGTCTACCCATCTCAGATGACTGACGAGAGCTTGAAAGCCTTGGGCCGCCATTGCCCATTGCTCGAAGAGGTCGAGGTATGTTTCTCGGACGTTGACTCCCCCTCCGCCCCCTGCTCCTTCTCCCTGAGTGGCCTTCTCGCCGTCCTCCATGGCTGCCCGGTCCGCTCTCTGGCGCTCGAACGGGCACATCTCTTCGGCGACGTGGGGATGGAGGCTCTCTGTTCTTCCTCTTCCACCTCCCTGGAGAAGCTGGAGCTCATCAGATGCCAGGAGGTCAGCGACGAGGGCCTGCGGCTGCTGGTGGGCTTCCCTCGCCTGAGCTGTGTGACTCTCCGCAAGTGCTTGGGCATCACGGACTACGGGCTTCAGCCGCTCCAGGGTCTGAAGAAACTGGGGACTTTAATGGTGGAGGACTGCCCTCAGATCTCCGAGAAGGCTGTTCGAGCAGCTGCCAGGTCTGCGTCTTACGCCCAAGACTTGTCATGGCTATAGTGAATTCAGATGTAAACTATATGCAGCCCTACTGGAAGAGAGAGAAATCTCGATTAAGTCAAATGCAAGTGTAGATAGTGATGATGCACACAGAGTGAGAGAGGGGGAGAGAGAGAGAGAGAGAGAGAGAGATTAAGTCAAATGCAAGTATAGAAAGTGAAACAGGGAGGGAGAGAAAGAGAGAGAGATGGAGAGAGATTAAGTCAAATGCAAGTATAGAAAGTGAGATAAAGAGGGAGAGAAAAAGATTGGGAGAGGGAGAGGGAGGAGAGAGAGAGGAGATATCTGAGTTTACACCAATTGCAGTTGTTATTTATTAGAACGCATTATTCTGAATTTTAACAACTGGCTTTCATCAGTTTTCATAGCTCGAATTTGAAATTAACCCATGACTATTCAATAGTGATGTTTACGTGGGCTACCAAACATCCTCAATAACTCTCTCTCTCTCTCTCTCTCTCTCTCTCTCTCATTGGACATTTGTCACTATGTTGACATGTGAGGGAGGGCGTGGGGACCTTTGAGAGATCCAAAACAGTTGGTGGAAGGTCCGTCTATCGTCACAGATCCGAACGCACTGCTCCAGCCTGATCTCATTCAAGTGGCATGATCTCCCCAAGAGTAGTAAATCATGATGCTTAATCACGTTTTATGTCATCATAATCGTAATTAAAATTTTTATTTTGGGCAAAAAAACTTCAAAGAGTGTTAGCTTCTTGTGTACAGAGTGAGTGCGTCTAGACTGAGTATTGGTGCCAACCGGTCAAATGGGTGCGCCAAATTAAAATGTTAAAAAAATAATTAATTTTTTTACTGTTCACTCTTTATGGCCTCAATTACAATGGGAAAAGACACAAACGCCTTATTAGTAATCTAGAAAGGGAAATTGATGGGGGTATTATGGGAATACTCGTATTCTTAGGCCGGATAATTAAAGTAAAGGATCGTTTGACTACTTCTTGGAAGTCAGTTCTAATAGTCAACGGAGTGTATGGTTACTAAAATAAAAGGTTTTTTTATTTGCGTTAATTAATTAATTAATTTTTAAGTCGAAACCTTTGGGCGGCGCTGCTCATGGAAACGAAAAAGAAGAGGCTGCCACGCCACCCCTCCTCTCCCTCTCTCTCTCTCTCTCTCTCTATCCTCTCTCTGCGTTCTTAGGTCGGAGGGGACGGAGTCCTGGCTTTACCATCTCCGGCTCCAGGATTTTCCGAGCAGGTGGGATCGGCGTAGGGAAGAGAGTCCACTGAGATAGTGAGAGGGGAAGCCCCAGAAATTCGAAGAAATATGGGGTCGGGTGTCAGCCGAATAGAGCCGCGGCCGCCGAACTCAGCGGCGCAGGCCATGCCCCCGCCCAGGTTTAATCTCTTGAGTCTCCTCTGCGGCACCTCCTTCTCCGACGACGACTCTCCGCAGGTCCTTCTCTTTCTGTTCTAGCGGCTCCCAAAAACCTTGGCCATGCTCCGTTTTTCTTTTCGCGCCCCCCCCCCAAATCCTTGTGTGGAATGGTTGATCTCGATCCTGTCCGCGGACATTGTGCTTGAAATTTCTGTAATTTTCCTCTTTTTCTTTTATTTCAACTTTCGCCGCAGGCTTTTTTTGACCTTTTAGATGGTGGATTTCGTTGGACAGGTTTCCGTGGCGTTGAAAGTATTTTTTGGGATCCGCACGTCTACAGAGAGTAGTTCTCTGTGGTGCTTTAGGCGTCCAATCATCTATGAAGAGAAGATCCATCTGCAGAGGATCACTTGAACTTTAGGTGTTTCTTCTGGAGTTTTTTCTTCTTCTTCAAAACGCGCGCCTCACTGGCTTTCTCTAGAGGGGTAGGCTCGCTCTCAATCAAAAGATTGGCATCAATCTGTGAGAAACTTATTTTCATGGGATTGGAGAATCGGCGATTCTTCTCCCCTGTTTCATTCGTCGGCGCCTATGATGCAATAGTGCACGCTATTGTGACAGAGGGGATGAATTCAGCTTGACTAATGGTGTGGCAAAGGTCTGATGTCCTGAAGAGATCGTCTCCCTGATTTTTAAGGCCACTTGAAAAGGCTTTATTGACACCTAGCAACTGTTGGCGAAAATATTGCAAACAGAGTTAGGCATGAACATTACTTTATCTTAGCCCTGTGTTGAAATCTGTAGAGATTGCAGTGCCCTTTAAGTATTGGATGGTCTTTCTTATGTGGTACTCTCCACAGGAGAATTATGGTGGAGCATATGCGTCCATAAAGTCTGCATGCTTGTTTGTGTGGTTGACTTAGGATTGGCCAGTGGGATTGTAATTCGTAATGAATATGAATTATGGTCCAGATAGTTGTACTTGTTCTTCCTTCATGGTATCATGCTCGTTGTTGGCTGATCGTCTATGGGCAGTTTACTGTGCTCTCTTTCCCTTCTCTTATTTTTTATCCACCTTAATTTAATGACACTGCTCATAGTAATTTGGAGGGAAAGTTGTAAAATTGTTTTTTTTTTTCTGACATTTGGCAGACAGTATCAACCACTTTCTATGATCTGTCGATATATCTTTGTCTCTCTATCATATATCTATATATATATATATATATATATATCAGCATATCTATCTCTACTGGCTGCTATGTTTTTGTATCTGTGTGTGTATCACCTGGTACTGCATTGACTGCATAGCGATCTATCATGATTATGATTAAAAGGTAATGGTTGAATATCGATGGTACTATCTTAGTAACTTATTTATATTTTTTATGTCGTGTCAAACATTTGAGATGGAGGATCAAGCATCCATCTCTTCATGTTTTCTATCTCCCAACTTTTCTAACATATGCCACATATACAGCAATCGGTCCATGAGGTTCAATTGAAACGAAATCTGCTGGTCTAATCTTTGTGCTTCTGGTTGGTCCTTTTCTCACAAATTAATATCCACTGATGAATTTAGCCCCACAGATGCGCTTCTGAATGAACATTAGAATAAACACATGGATGAAGAATAAATGGTGCGACCAGTGCACCATATATTGCTTGAACATTTGCTTCCCTTTGATATATTAATGCCTTGTGAAAAATTTGTTAGGTCTGGGGTAAGATCTCATGTTCTGAAATCATGGATCATCTAGTTGATGGACATGATAGCAAATCATGTTTTATCCGTGTGCCCTGATTTCTTTTTATAGTCTTTCACATGCTTTTGCGTTCTTGAAGTACGATTCTTTTGAGGATCTGCTTATGCATTTTGTGTAACCACTATTCTTGCCCTATTGTTCTTTTATGGATGGTTTGACTTGTCATGGTCTTGCACTTAATCTTCAAGCAGATACAAATTGCGAAAAAAATATAAGTATTGAACCTCCTACGCATGCAGATGGACGAACAAGGCGACGATTCCAGCTCAACCGCGTTAGAAGATCCAGCAACAAACGGTGATTCTGTTCTTCTTGATAATCTCCAGAGATCAACAGAAGAGTTCCCCTCAGTAATGTCTTCTGAGGGCAGCAGCTCCAGGACATCTTCCGAAGGTGCTAGTGAACCCCATGATCGTATCTCAGATTTTCCTTTAAGGAATGTGGAGTCTGATGCGCCTGGGAAACGTTTTTCAGGGGGCAAGGATTTGCTGCCATCTGAGAGGAGCGCCCTCCATCAGGAGATGACGCCCGTTCAGGGCTCTCTCGGTCAAGCCAGCAGTTCCTCAGGGCCGCTGTCCTCTAGAGCATCATTGATAAGAAGAGATGCCAACCTCGTTGCAGCTGCAGGGGATTCCACAAATGATTATGCATACCGTGATAATGCCAATAGGTTATCCTCCGTCAACATGTCGCAAGTAGATATTAGAAGCCAGGAAAATGTAGCTCATTGGGTCCGTAGCTCTTGGTTAGGTGTTAACTCCACCGCCTCCAATCAGCCTGCTGGTCGGCGTTCTTCAAATCAAGAACCTCATGAAGGTGCAGCTCCTACTGATTCAGGTTCTTTCATGCCCCTCAGGACAAGACAACGAAGAAGTGGGAGCATACTTCACCTGGACATAGTAACTCTATCTTCTAGTGCCTTTTCTGGAAGTTCTGGATATAGCAGAAATCGAGATGCGAGAAGGAACGGTAGAAGGTTGTTCTGGGAGGCCTTTTCCCGACGTGGTTCATATAGGGATGATGGTCCTCCGCTGATATTTTTTTCAACAGAGGACACTGATGACTTTGCATCTCATGACCAATGGCTCCTTGATTTGAGTAGTGACGTCTTTGGGAGTGAGGTTGGAGAAGGCTCACAAAATCAGACTGGTGGACGTAATACAGTTGAACAGGGAACTTTAAGATCCGAGGTAATATTCCTTACCCATTTTTTTCGTCCTGATATACGCTGGTAGCCAATTAAATTCAATCATGATGGGCATGCCTGTATGTATCGTTGCATGGCACCTGACTCCCAGACTAACCTTGTAGTATTGGATTTTTATATCAGACCTTTGTTTTTCTATTTGTCCTCTTACTTAGTGTACTATTTTCCATGGGGATGTCCTGTGTACCACCCTGGTAATTCTGCTTGTTCTCATTTTTCGACTTCCCTCAGGTAGCCCAAGCACCTCGTGGTGATGCTGATGAGGACAGTGGACGGTCTATACTTTGCCCCTCTGGACTTCACCCCTCTGGCACATGTTCATGTGAGACATTCGTGATGACTGAAGGATCAGACACTCGTGCAAGTATCTCACGGATAGTCATGTTAGCCGAGGCTTTGTTTGAGGTAGTTCCTTCAAGTGACTGCATTGATGTTTTCAGCATGTGTGTTATATGAGGAAACCAGCCAACCGCTCGCCCCCATTTCTGTATGGTCTCAATTTATTGATCCGAAGAGTAGGGATAGGAGAAGCTGTTTAATTCTTGAAATCATCTAGAAAAGAACTGTTGGCCTCACGTGTGTGGGTTGAAAAAGAGTTGAGTTTTTAGGAACCAGCGTAAAAAATTGCTGTAAAAGAAGTTATGTCTGGATTCATTATTTTGTTTGGTCGATTTAATTCTTGGGTCATAAATAAACAGATAGATGTTAGAGGAGAATAGAGAAGAGGAAAACGATTATAAATGTTTAGCTGCTTAATTATCATTAGCTATTGAAATACAGCACCGAGTAGATTGAGTTTGGGATCTCATTTCCCTGTTGAAGTGGATTGCATGTGTTAGATAGGGACTGCACAGGATCCATTTTAGTAATTCTTATTACAATGTTAATGAATGCTTACTTTGTACTGTTGTACATTAATCCTTTTGTAGTCCTTAGAGATCATCTATCGGAAGGGTGTGAATTTACCCCGTACGATCTTGCATCTTTTTTTTTATCTAATTAAAGATGATACTGCAGGTGTTGGATGAAATCCATCGACAGCCCTCCCCCTTTTCTCTTTCAATGTTGTCTCATCCAGCGCCAGAATCTGTTGTGAACTCTTTTCCTCTTAAAAGTCATACAAAGTCAAGCGTGGCAGAAAATGGAGATGCTCCACAGTAAGGCTCTTTAATGTTGTTTACCGTCGCTGAATTACATGATGTTCTTCTCTGTTAATGGTATCCTTTCTGTGCTTAGCTTTGAAATTTTTATTTTTTATGTTGAAATTTTTGTAAAAATGGATCGTGTCTAGTATTAGAACTAAGCAAAATGTTGGAATCTTAATATTGAAACAACTTGCGTCAGTAAGATGGAGAACTCACTCCAATGAGTAAGTTTAGGACCGCATAAGTGTGCCACAGAGACCGAAAAATCCCAAGATAAACCCACCTCGTCAGAACCATAATTTTTGCAAAATATTATTTTTCCAAGTGGGAACTTATAACCGCTAGAATGTTTCGGTTGAAAAGAATCCCTATTTCTGTTTCAGCCTCTCACGCATCCTGGCCTGCCTGATCTTCATAGTAGTCAGAATTGGATCAGCAGGGCAGATTGGTAGCTGCTAATCCCAGTTCTGATTGGTATTTAGGGTCTGTTTCTTCCACAATAGAATGAAGGACTATTGAAGGTTATTCTTTCAGATTTTTGTACTATAATTGGACACATTGAAGCACCAGTATGGCAGGCTCTGGGAGTCTCTCCTCACAGTCTTGGGATTATTCGGAGGATAAATTCCTTTCATGCTATTATACCGCGTGCACAGGTTGGATCGTGTCATTTTCATGATACTGTGGTGTTCTAGGATCATTAGCTTAGATGAATTTAAATCCTGTAAACCACATGAACTTGATTAATATACCATCATAATTGAAGCATGTACGTCCTGTTGACCTGCGCGCATTTCAAGTAAGAGGGGTCTTTGAATCACTAAAACCCGTTGACCTCGGTGAGAATAAACACACATCGAGGATTTTTTTACTTTTCAGAACACTTTTTTCCCATGATTTAAATCCGTGCGCCATTGTGAGTAGGACATTTTAAAACACGTTTTGGTCCTGAATTAAAACCTTAAAAACCCAGATAGGATCAATGATTCATCATCGAGCTCAATGACATTCCATGAAAGTATATAATCGGCCTCTTGAGCATGACAATCAACTATGACCTCACTTCACCGGTTGATCTGCTGCTCTGTGGATGAACAGGTGCTACATCTGCCTGGACGAGTACGAAGAAGGCGACGGAATCAGAGTTCTTCCCTGCCTACACGAGTACCACAAGTCGTGCGTCGACAAATGGCTTACCGAGATCCATGGGTACCCATCCCATCCCCACTTGTCCCACGCCCTCTTCCCATTTCATCCTCGTTCTTGTTGAAGCCACTGGGATTGATTAATCACCTCCCGCTGGGCGGGCGCTTGCAGGGTCTGCCCTCTTTGCCGTGGAGACGTCTGCAACAGCGTCGCACCGAGCTCTTGACGAAATTTCCTTTTCATTACAGTGTATATAGGGTCGCCCTTGGGTGACTGACCCAGGGGCTCACTAATCACTCGAAACTCTGTCACTTAATGATCCCCTACTGATTAATGTAAATCTGGGTTAAACCAGACGCAGAGGAATGGTCTCCTGCCGGTTCCCTGATGATGGTTTTATTCTAATAATCGAGTAATTTCCATGGAGATCATGAAAAAATCTGCGATATTTCTTGATGATATTTCGTGTGTATCTCGGATTCAGATCAGCCTGGCGCTGTCAGGTGGTTTGGATGGGAAAATGAGACTCGCGCTCGTGATCTTCGTGAGTCGTTCGTCGAGGATTATCGCTTTATTTTCGATCGCTTTCGTATTTAAGAGGTCCTCTGCAACATGGCGAGCCTCTGGACTGTCCTCCCTCGGCCACCTCACCGCCGCCCGCAACCTGTGGCCACCGCCGTTGGCCGGATATCTGGCCGCCACACCCGGCGGCAGCGAACCAGTGGAAGCCCTCCTCACCCCCGTGACTGTCCTCACCAACCCGGGGAGAAGATCTCCGATATCTCCGCGCTATAAAGAGCCCCCCCGGCGGCGCCGCCGGCGAGGAACAACGGGGGGCGATGGCGGCGCGAGCGGGTGGAAGTAGGCTCTCCCTGGACCTCCTCCAGAGGGTTGTCGTCTCCGATGTCTCGTCGGCGAGCGAGGTGAAGCGGGTGGAGTGCGAGTGCTGCGGGCTGGCGGAGGACTGCACCGGAGGATACGTGCGGCGGGTGAGGGAGCGCTTCTGCGGGCGGTGGGTGTGCGGGCTCTGCGCGGAGGCCGTGAAGGAGGAGCTGCAGCGGCGCGTGCCGAGGGAGGAGGCCCTGCAAGCCCACATGGAGGTCTGCCGGAGCTTCAACCGGACGGTGCGGCCCAACCCCGCCATGTCTCTCGCCGCCGCCATGACTGAGATCCTCAAGAAGGGCTCCCGCCGCGGCAGCCGCGGCGGCTCCAAGAAGAAGTCCTGCAGTTTCAAAGGCTGCACCGCCGTTTAGGACGACGGATCACCAGCGGCCGTTGTTCTTAGCCTCCTCCTTCCTTCAATGCAACTGAGAGAGAGAGAGAGAGAGAGAGAGAGAGAGAGAGAGAGAGAGAGAGAGAGAGAGAGAGGTGGGTCCGTAACCTTGCATGCCTTGCATGGAACAGTAGCTTCCCCCCGTTTTCTTTAAGCTGATGATCTGGCACGGTAGATTCAAGGTTTGAGACGTTGATAATTTTCTTAACTTGGGAAATACGATAATTGTATGCTTCTGTTTTTTTTTTGTTATATATATGCAGATGCAAAAACAGAACCGCTTATAATTAGATATCGCTTGTGGTTTTAAAATGACGGGAACCCGAAAAGAACAATATATTCCCGGGATGAACAGATTTAGGAAAAATAGATTCGGGGCGAACCTTATTTTTTATATTTTTTTCTCAAGTCTTCACCCAAATCAAACGTGTGAACTGTATTAAAACCTTTTAACCTCAATCATAATAAAATGAACCAATTATTTCGATACTTCTTATTATTGCACGAAGTTTTGCCACCATGAAACCAAAAAATATTTAACGTTCAGTAAAAACTCATTAAATTCGAGATAATTTCACTACGGCAATGACATATAACCTCTCTCTCTCTCTCTCTCTCTCTCTCTCTCTCTCTACACATAAATATATATATATATTATTTATTTATTTATTCTACACGGAAAGCGGCAACATTTTTCTTCGAGATCCTAAGAACAGGAAGATCCCACCGATCTTCACCCACAGGGCACAGTCACAACAGATAACAGCCATCTCCAGGACAGAGAAGGCAACGACAGGAGGAAGAAGAAGAGGAGAAGGCTCATCAACGACGAGCCCAGGAGGCTCAGGGTCAAGGTGATATCATCGTAGAGGGGATTGTTGGCGAAGGATCTTCTGCTGGGCGCGCCTGATTCTGAAAGCTCTCAACGAGGAGCCCAGGAAGAGCCATGGCGATCGTCATCGTAGAAGGGATTGTTAGCGAAGCAGCTTCTACTGGGCTCCTCGTTCAGGAAGGTCTGATCCCGGAGGAACAGATTGGTGGTGAAGTTCTCGTCGTTCTCGTCGAAAGCCACCCACTTCTCCGAGCTCTGCCGCCGCTCTTTCGCCGTGTTCCTCAGGGTCTCCATCTCGCCGACGTGGTCCTTGAACTCTTTCTTGACGACCTCGAGCACGACGTCCCCGTACCTGTCGCACCATGACCTGGGAAGGAAGGAGAGGAGCTCAGGCATGGATCGCACCGCCAATGGCGAACTTAGATGGAGCTCCCTCGTCTCCTCAAGCTTACTTCGGGAAGAACCTCTTCAGATCGGCCTTGTCGACCGGCAACCTGGTGGATATGGCATCGATCTGATCATCCCTGGAAGAGAAGAAGAAGAAGAAGAAGAAGAAGATGGAATTCAGGCATCTGCATATTGAAGAGCTATGGCTTCTCCGGGAGCCGGCCGTGGGTGGAGATGCTTACGAGAAGGTGAGATTTGGATTGGTGGTGTGGAGCTCGGACTGGATTCGAGACAGCTCCTTCTTGATGTTCTCGCCAAGAACCTTCTCCAGCGGGAAAGACGAAAAAAAGTCAGCCATTGAAGCATCCATCATCTACAGGATCTACAAGATTCATCTATAAACCTTGTCAATGAAGAAGTCCGAGGCAGCGCCGTCCGAATGTATCTTCTTCTTGATCCGCTTCGTGTCGGGGCCTTCTCCGACGGAGGCGGCGTCGTCAGATCTCTCACCGGGCGGGAGATATGGGGCCGTGGATTCGTCGTCACAGGCGCTCCGCTTCCATTTTCTGAGCCCGTCAAGCCCCCAATGCATCCTCGGAGCTCTGGGGGGCGTCGTCTTCTCGCCATCGCCGGCGGCGAGATCCTTCGTCCCGTTTCCTTCCCTCTGTTCCTTGTGAAACATAGCTCGGAACGATTTCTTCTTCACCTTCTCTTCCTTGGCCGGCGGCGGGTTCTGCAAGCTCACCGGCATCATGATCGAGCTGTTCTCGATGCCCTTCTGGCCCTCCCGGAGGGGGGTCTTCTCTCTGAGAGAAGGAGCCTCCCCGTTGGGTCGCCGGTTGAGATCGACAGGGCGCAGCGGCTCTGAGGCGGCGGAGCTCGTGGTCTCCTTCCCCTTTCCGGTAGAAATTCCGACGAAGGACATGGCCCCCTTGAATGGTTTGATCGAGGGCAGATGCTTCGTCTTGCTCTGCTTCGTATCCGCTGCCGGTCTCTCCTTGTCTCCCAGCTCAATCTCCGACCACTCCTCCTCCGGTTGGACGTCGTGCCCGCCGGCGATCACGTCTCTGCAGTCGATTTCCACCCCGTGTACTGCGAGCCTCTGCAGCAGCGGCCGCTTCGACGAATGGTATTCATCGGAGGAGATGCATTTGGCGTAGAGAAGCTCCTGAACCATCAAAGAAAAACCCTCGATTAATTCCCGAAGAAGAACGGAGGACGCTACGACCTCGATCTCGCACCTGCAAGAAGAGAAGCTTGTCCCTGACGACGCCCGGCGTCTCCTGGTCGGCCGGCGAGGAAACTAGGGTTTCGAGCAGGTAAGATCGGAAGGAGGCGACCGCCTGATCAGACGCGATCCCTTCCTTCTGGAGGCCGATCAGGTTGAGGATCCGGTGGAAGGACTCCTGCTGCCACTTGAGGTTGTCGGACTGGCGCTTCGCGAGCTTCTGCTCCGACTGGCTGATCAGGCGCCGGCCCTTGAAGGAGAAGGGGAGGATGTTCTTGCAGAGGGTGGTGATGGTCTCGTGGACGGACGAGTAGTACGCAGGAGTGTACGTGTACACCATTGTTTCCTCCCCCCTCTTCTTCTTCTTCTTCTTCTTCTTCCTCGTTAATCCTGCGACGGCCGGAGAAATCGATCGACTGCAAGGAACTGGGGGGAGAAGGCGGAGGAGGATGATCAAAGTTCCCAGGGAAGAAGAAGACTCGAGGGTGATAAAAGTCGGGCGCTCTCGCAGCCGCTCTGGATTTGAAAAGCTCCGCTCCAACGGTACACTCTACCTAGCCGTTGGGGATGCGAAGCGCGGTTTTAAATCGGCTCGTGTGTGCTGCTCCGCGGAGTACTGCAACAACATTAGGATGCACCCTATTATACGTCGATTGACTTCGTCAAATGGGGGACTCTATTTAGCATGAATTATTTTATTTCCCAGCGAAAACTGCTCTGTAAAAGAGTCCAGCAACCAGTGGATTCAAGACACGTGGGATGATGTGATCCCTTAATCCGCCCACCGACCGATCTATCCGTTGCGGCCGTACGATGGCAGCGAGAGGACATGAGCTGAGAGAGGGGAGAGAGAGAGAGAGAGAGAGAGAGAGAGAGAGAGAGACATGTTCTTAAGTGATGTCCATCCTGCAGCAGGGGCAGTGAGAGCTGTTCTCGAGCCAGGGGGAGACGCAGCTGCAGTGGAACCGGTGAGCGCAGGGCAGCTGCAGGAGATCGTCGCCGTCCTGCAACTCCTCCAAGCACACCGCGCAGTCGTCCTGCTCAGCCGCCGGGCTCCGGCGGAAGCATTTAGCTCTCTTCTTCGAGGAGATCACAGCCCTCTTCAGACCGGCCAGTACGCCGGAGCCCATCGTCCCCGGTCCACTGCTTTCACTGCAGCTGATCCCCAGAATTTCATCAGGAAGAGGCCTCCGGAGATGATGGGCATGGCAGTTTTTGCAGGCTCACCTCCTGATCTCCGAGCTCCTTCTCTGGGTCGTCCTCAACCTCTCGTCCAGCCTCTCCCTGGCCTCCCTTGCGGCGTCCCCCAGGCCCTCGCCCTGGAACCCCCCTCCATGGAAGGCGATCCTCTGAATTCATACAGAAACCCATCTGAGCTATACCGGAAGAGGAAGAAGAAGAAGGCAAACAGGTCGTAGATCGCTGAAACCAGGGAGAGAAGCATAGGCCGGCACCGGTGAGCTGCCGGCGAGATGGGCCTCGCGACCGCCTGCGTACAGGCAGAAGGAAGGCCGCCGTCTGGTCCAGCCAGACATTTCCGCCGCCCCTCCCTGATGGAGTCGGCGTCTCCTGGCGCACTCCACCCCGGGAAGCATGCCGGCCATTGTTAGACCTTCACTTCACTAGTTGTGGAGTTCCTCCCAGGGGTTCCCAACTGGCGGCCATCATCTCCTTGAATCCAAGAGACCGCAGAACCAGGGAACGAAGAGAAGAGGAGGACGGATGGAGAAAGTGGAAGAAGAAGAAGAAGAAGGATCCAGGAGGGGAGGGCCCGACAGGGCTTCAATGGAGGCAGCTGAGAAATAACTTCGCCGCCGCCGCCGCCGGTGGCGGTGGGCCTTCAGATAATGGCGGCCGATCCGCTCATCTCCGCCGTGGAATGAGACGGTGGTGGGGTGGGCCTTGGGACAAGAAGCTTCCTTCGAAGCCTCTCAAGCCGACAACCTTTCTCTTCCCTCCGTCGCCTTGCACGTCAGCAAGCGGCCGCGCCGCCGCCGCCGCCGCCGCCGCCGCCGCCGCCGCCGACGACGACGACGACGACGAGGGCCGGCAATGGGGATGGCAACCGGAGCGGCCCAGGCTCATCCGTCTCCCGTTCGATCAAAATTTGACGGCGATCGAAGCTCATCCGCCTAACCCCGTGAGGTATCATATGATGACAGGGTTTATATCCAATTCGGAAGAATTAGAGGGTAACTATAAACCAAGAAACCGCTACATTTTGTCTATTCGGATTGACTTTTCTAACCGGTATTGCCTGTTTATAAGGGCGGATTCGTTGACAACGTCGGTCGTCCCCTTCTCTATCTGCCCACTGTTTCTACCTCCAGTCAACGAAGATTGGCCAGATATACTGCATTTCAAGTCAAAGCTTTGACAAAGCAGACGCCCAGTTCTTGGGTCAACACCCAATTCATGGACAAGACATGTCCTCGACGGGGAAACAAATAACCATCCCGCATAATTAATTTAGGCCTGAAAATAAACATATTTATTAATTTACTGTATATTTTTAAACGACGGCGCTACTGGGCCAGGCTATTTCTGGCCCACGGGTCGTCGTTAAAGTACTATTAATTATTTATGTGCATATTTATAATTAAATTAAATTATTCGAGATTTTAAAATGACAGAATCCGACATCAGCGGCAACAGCCAACTCTGGTCTTCTGGAACCGCCGTCTGTTGTCGGCTTATCCGCTGGCGGCTCGCGCCACGTGTGCAGGTGGAGGGGGAGCCCAGACGACCACGTGTCCCCCCCGCCATTTTCTCCGGAATCGTTTCAAAGACCCGGGCGTACCAAATCGATTTTAGAAACGGTCTACGGCTCAAATGACTCAACAGTGGAGCTAAGCTAACGGCCACTCTGTTTCCCTCCACCGCTCTCCTCCCTTGCTGCCTCAACTGCCGCTGTCTCCTCCTCCTCCTCCTCCACCGCCCCCTGCTTCTCCGCCACCCACCTTCTTCCTCCGCGCGTCTCCTCCCCCTCTGGTCAGGAGGTGTCGTTCTAGGAGGTGCTCGGCATTCTGTGATCTTGTGGATCGGCGATTCCGGCAGGTCGTGATCGTCTCTCTCCGTTCCTTCTCGGGTTTCGTCGCCGTCTTCAGATCCCCTTCTCCCCTATCCGTCCGCTAGGGTTTCCTCTTCGTTCCCCTCCCGGACAAACCTCCAATTCCGTTTCTGTTCTGGATTGTGTATGGCTGGGGGGCAACTCCGCCTCGTGAATCTCGGTCGAAAGGTTTTTCCAGATTCTCCGAGCGGGGTCTTCCCTTCTACCGACGCCCTACTGGCCCATCACCTCCATTGCTGTCCCGGCGTCGCTTCCGACGTAGCCACTGCGGTTTCCCCCGTCGGTTGCAGCACGGGAGGCCTCCCACCGATGGGTTTCCCGAGCCCTCACGGCGCCTGGCCCGCCGCCACTCACTCCTGCCACCAGCTCCCCCCCATTGGGTCTGGAGAACAGGCAGGTGCCTCCAGCGTAGCCTCTGGCCTCGTGTCTGCCCATCACATTCCCCAGGAGAAGTTGCAGTCCCCCTCGTCGAAGAAGTTGAAGTTTCTCTGCAGCTTCGGCGGCAAGATCCTCCCGCGCCCCAGCGATGGAGCTCTTCGCTACGTCGGTGGCCACACCCGCATCGTCGCCCTCCGGAGAGATGCTTCATTTCAGGAGGTCATGCTGAAGATGACCGAGGGGTCTGTGGGCCTGCAGTTATAAAATACCAGCTCCCAGACGAGGACCTGGATGCCCTGGTGTCCGTCTCCTGCCCCGAGGACTTCGAGAACATGATCGAGGAATATGACAAGCTCGTGGAGGCGTCGACAGAGGGGTCAGCGAAGCTCCGGGTGTTCCTTTTTTCTGCCACTGAACTAGACATTTCGGGTATCAATTTGGCTTCTGATTTCGAAGACTCCGGGAAGAGCTATGTGAACTTGGTGAACAATGGCACCGTAAGAGAGCTGCCAGGAATCAAGAGGAAGGAGAGTGCTGGGAGCCTCTCATCTACTCAGGTGTCTGACGGCGGGCCCGCTGAGCTTTCCGAAACAACCAATGAAGGCACGGCAGTTTCGATTTCTGCCCCACCAATCTCTTCGCCAGTGGCGCATCCAGATACTCCAACGAGTCCCATGTTTTCAATATCACCAGCGACCACCGTAGCATTGGATGCACAACGTGCTTCAGGTATCATCCCTCCGAGCCAGTCTTCAGCTTGGGCAGTCCAGCCACTGCCTCCACCAGCTGGGACAAGTTATTTGCCAGCTGCATTCATTGAGCCTCTTCAGGGTGGACTTAACCATGTTGATCTCGTCCACGATCCCAGTCAATTTCAATATATAAACCCTCAGCGATCAGGGGCAGCTGGTAACCCTGTTTCTCCTTCAAGGTATCCGTATCTCCCTGTGATGCATATCACTGCAGCCGTGCCAGTTGCCCCAGTGGGTCGTGGGAATCCAGCCATGGCTGCGGTGGAAACTTACTCGGACAGTGCTTGGGGAGGTGGGGCCACACATACCTCGGGTAATCCAGCCTATGCACCCCTCCAAGCACAGTCACAGCTCCCACCTTTCCCATCCTCTTTGCTGCATCAGGTGCCACCACCAAGGATACTGCCAGTACAGACACTGGGGTTCGAGGATTCTGCTCTGGGAGTGAGAGTTTTGCCGCATGTTCAGTCAGATATCATGGTGTATCATCAGCACGAGGGTAATATCCCCGAAAGAGGGGCACCATTCCAGAGTCTCCATCCTGAGTACATGGCAAGCTCACATGTCCCTGTTAGAGTTGGAGCTGGAGCCGTTCCAGGTGATGCAACAGTGAATCAACAGGAGTGCAGCATCGCTTCATCTCATTTGGGAGCGTTTGGATATTCCCAAGCTGTTGAACCACTGCATGATATTAAAGTTTTTCCCCGTGAAGCAGAGAATCTTGAAAAAAATATGGTTCGCCGTCCACTGTTGCTTGGGATTGCCGGTCCTGTGCCGGCCCCTTATAGAGGGGCGCATTTAAGTAATCAGACTCAAGCCTGGAATGAGGACTTGTCGCAGCTGCTGCAGCAACCTACAAGTACACAGCCACATTACCTGCTTAAAGAACACCCTGTTTCCATCAACACAGATGCAAACAGCATCACTCCGGAAAATAATGGAGTTATTCAGGATTCAGGGCCCCCTGTCAGAGTCCCTGGAGTTGAGTTTTCTCATGATGATGATAAGTCTCCCAAAGGAATTACTGGAGCACGTGACATTAGCCAACCTGAGGCTCCTGCGCCGAATCACCTTCGAATATCGGGATTTGACTCCCAGATTGGCAATTTCTTTCCTATTGATGGAACAATGCAAGGTTTCTGCATGAGTCAATGTGAGAGATCTGGAATTATCGATCCATGGAAATCAGTGGATGTCACTTATCCTACTGCAGATGGTGAAATAAAGGCAGCTAACCTGTCATCAGTCATAAAACTTCCGGAAAACATTAGTCCAGGCATCAGAGGGGCAGATGCGTTTTTGGGTAAAGCTGTTGTTAGTCCTCAAATTCCAAGCGACGCAAATTCTTTCAAACTGGTTGATCTGGACACGTGCTTGGACTATCCTCGAACCGAGGATCCCAACAAGGTTTGCTCGGTACTTGGGAAACTTGAATCACACAACTCCAATCCTGAATTGTACGCTGAGCCACCAATTCCTCATGAACCATTACATCAAGGATCTAGTGTCATCTTAGTTAGTGATTGGTCTGATGAAGCTTCACCGTCATACAGTGGGGTTGCTGTGGACATTGCTGTTGCCCCTTCAACCGAGACAGCAAAATTTTCCTTATGCACAGATAAACATGATGTAGATGTTCAAGAGACAGATTCTTCAGAAACTCTTTTTAACAGCATTGAACCATGGAAAATTATGGACAGATCTGCGTTTCTACCTAGCAGAGATATAATTGCTCCTCCTAGCGACTCATTTATTGAAAATTGCCCTGGGAAGAGTGGCGAGTCCAGCACAGGCACAGGGTCAGAGGAAGAGACCTATCACTATGATGTAGACTCACTGAGTAAGAACACATGGAAAAATGTAATTCGTCCCGTGGAAGGTCAGGACCTTTCTTCTAAGTTGATTATATATTAAACCTTATCCTTCCTCTTATGTAATAATTTCTATATCTCATCTTTTTTTGCTTTACTCCTTATAGGCATCCCCGAGGAGCTCATTAAGCAAGAGTTGCAGGTTATGGCTGAGGGTGTGTCATCATCAGTGCTCGAGAAATCTATTCCACAGCTTGAACTCCTAGGCTGTGAAAATGATTCTCTTTCTGAATCTAACAACGATAGAACAGTTCAGGAAACGCATCCAGACCCACAGACTTCAGCGTGTCTTGGTTATTATAAAGAAGAGGTGACTCAGATTCTATTTATCCTTTTAATCACTAAAATTTATTTTTAGTCTCTGAACGTGAAGTATATGCCCGTGCAGGACATTGGAATGTCAGATAAGCCGAACATTGATTTTCCTGTTCTGGAAGACATAGGGCGCCTTCAGGTTTGTAGGCTTTGTGATATCACTCAATGAATCACTTTTATACCTCCAGTCAATCGGGGATTATTTACTCATCGATCTTTATTTCGGTATAGACAATAAGAAACAGTGATCTTGAAGAGTTGCAAGAATTAGGTTCGGGGACCTTCGGAACGGTTTATCATGGAAAGTGGAGGGGTTCCGATGTGGCAATCAAGAGAATCAATGATAGGTGTTTTTCTGGAAAGCAGTCTGAGCAAGAACGCTTGGCAAGTATCAAGAATCATTTGTCCTTAATTTTCAGTCAGAATTAGTCCATTCTTTTTACAGTTTCTTCTTTGAGTGCCTGTGCTCAAAATGGTTACTTCCTTTTTACAGAGGGCTGACTTTTGGAATGAAGCATGCAAACTTGCTGACTTGCACCACCCGAACGTTGTTGCATTTTATGGTGTTGTTCTAGATGGCCCTGGGGGATCTGTTGCAACGGTAACCGAATTTATGGTCAATGGATCTCTTCGACAAGCTCTGCAAAGGAGTCACAAGTAGGCCTTTCATTCCCTGCCATTTTATTAGATGGAGGGTGTCTTATTACGGGATTCAACAAAAGGAGTGACATTATCCTAAATGTATACGGTCTCATTTCGTTAGGACCCTTGACCGGCGAAAACGTCTTCTTATTGCTATGGACGTGGCATTTGGTATGGAATACTTGCATGGAAAAAAAATTGTTCATTTTGACTTAAAGAGTGACAACTTGCTCGTCAATTTGAGGGATCCTCAACGCCCCATATGCAAGGTATTGTTATTTTACAAAGTTTTCATCCACGTACTCCAAAGCTTGAAATAAGTATCGATTGACACGAGGATTTATTGTTTTTAATCCTATCACATGTAGGGAATACATCTTGAGTAGATGTTTTTTTAACCTGAAATTTACTTGTTTCTCGATGAAATTTTGTTCTGTCATCTACTGCTAGTGTATTTCTTTCGTGATGATTTATCAAGAAAAAAGAGAAATCTTCTGCTGGCTTGTCTTGAACGACTGTTTATGATGTTCTATTGGATAAATTTAATGATATTAATATGCTCAATTAGAGATCTGTGAGATCAAAATAGGATGGTTCATTATCCTATTTGGCTTCCAGATAGTATCTAATGTGATGGACCTTGTCGCTTTACGAATGTAGGGGTTTCTGGGGGGAAGATGCCTGAATTATGTAGAGAATTCCACGAATATGTAACGAGTTTCCCCTCTTTCTGGAACGCATCCATCTAGTGGGCATCACCAGCTGGCTCCCGTAAAAATTGGACGCAGTTGTAGAGGGAGTGTTCAATCACCCTTGAAGATCTTTGCCAAATGCGATAAGCCTACTTCACGTAGGCGAGGCCTCTGTTCCTTAGTCCCTATTTCTCTCTTGTCTCTGTTGTCAGCGCCAATAGAAGATGGAGAGGTGGTGAGCCTAGTCTAGTCTTCAATTGAAGAGGGACTGAGGAACAGAGGCCTCGTGTCATAGTACGACTTATGGCATTAATGTGTTTTTATCTTATTTTATTTTATTTTTAGAGAAAATTTGTAATATTTTTTCATTTCAGAGACTCTATATAACATGCATATTTTACCAAACGGAATACAAAGAAGAGAGTTGACCTGCAAGATCGCGTTGTGCAACAGAGGGACCCAATGACCTTAGAGCCCTGTAGAATAGTAGGGGTGGAGGTCTTACTTTACGGTCCAAGTCCCCCATATAACTCAAATTTTCCGGGTGGTTCATGTCATAAATACACTGGAACACAGGCTTCCACAGGGGAGGCACAGTGAACGGTAGACCCAAATCTTTTAACCCCTCAATTCTGCTCATGCTTTCCCATGCTATCCATCAAGATAGACCCTACCCTACCCTACCCTACCCTACCCATTGAAGAGGGACATTCGAGGTACAGTTAGGACATTTACTTCGTTTCAAATGTCCGTAAGTCAGAGAAAAGAGTTTCGCGCGCTAGTTCTGGATCTGATAGTGGAAAATGAACTGGGTCAACGCAAGCTTGTGTTTTTGATTTAGGTCCTATTTAATGGTGATTCTGGGTATGCGGCAGGAAATGATCTGTGCTCTGTAAAATGGTCTACACGCTCCCGGAGTAGTTGCTGACTTGGCTGTGGCATCTCTAGGTTTGACTGCAACATATAGTAGTTTTGGACAATTTTAGGGAGAGGAGTAATAGAACGTTATCAGAAGGCTTTTGAACTCTTACTGGACGAGGAGATCTAGCAGATAGGGAATGACCAAGTTGAATGTTTTCGGCGGTGAAGATGCATCGTTTTTAGTAGATCCACGTACAATATTGACTGATTAACATGTCTAGTGAACGTTCAGGACCGTTTATCTCTTCTCCTCGTCTGGAGCCCAGCATAATCTTTACAAAGAAGAGAGTTTTAGAGAGAGAATGTTCAGAGCTCTCTTTTGGTCCAAATCCAGGTGGATTTCTAGCCATTGCAGGTAAGTTATTCCATGAAAGTCTCTGCTATGATTCAAGAACATTGGATTGTTAGCATATCGATTGGCTGTTTATGGGCTTTTGATCCGACTGCGAACCAATCAGAGTTGTGATCCAACTGCGAAATCTAGAAAAACCTACTTATGAGGAATAAGAGGGTTATGAGGATCAGTCCGAGTTTGCCCAAGCCCGAAGGATGAAGAAAATGAACCAATTTCAATATAGATTTCATGTTTTATATTTTATAATTCCTGGTATCTTGCCTGATTTCAAGGGAAGAATCTCATTAAAATTAAAAGGAATATTTTGGATTTCTCAGAGGATTGCATGCTGATACTGTTTGCTTTATTAGCTTTCATGCTTTTTTTTTTCCTAGATTAGGGAAAGAGCCAAGGGATTGATTGTGGGTAATCAAGTCTGAAGGTGCATTATTAATACCTGAAGCCGAAAATATATTTACCAATATAATATGAAATATTGCGAAGCCTGTTTCTTCCCTGAAATCTATTGACTTCGATATCCAGTCCTGATTCCACCGTCTATGCTCAATTCTGGCGCCGCAGATTACCACTCCATGGAATAAGCCGTTGACTCCACGGAAAATGACTCTTTAATCCAGTTTATTTCATGTTTTTCTACTTTTATCCTGCCATCAAGAACCAAAAAGTAAAAAACATGCATCAATTGGCTCAAAATAAGGTTTTTTTTTCTCTTGTATCATATTTCATTCATGTGCAGGTCGGGGACCTTGGCTTGTCAAAGGTAAAACGCCGGACGTTAATCTCCGGCGGCGTTCGAGGAACTCTGCCATGGATGGCCCCCGAGCTTCTCAATGGCAGCAGCAGTCTCGTCTCCGAGAAGGTGGACGTGTTCTCTTTTGCCATCGTGATGTGGGAGCTCCTCACCGGGGAAGAACCCTACGCCGATATGCACTATGGCGCCATCATAGGTGCTCCGATCATCATTTACCCAGAGTAATTACCCTAATTTCTCTTCTCCTTGTTGCTAATTTCGTCCCCCCCACGCTCCCGTTGACCTCAGGTGGGATTGTGAGCAACACTCTGCGGCCGAAGATACCCGAATCGTGTGACCCAGAATGGAAATCTCTGATGGAGCAGTGTTGGTCTCCGGAGCCGTCAGAAAGGCCGGCCTTTGCCGAGATCTCCAACCAGCTACGAGCCATGGCGGCGTCCATCCCTCAGAAGGGGCAGCTCCAAGCACAGGCACCTGCCCAGCCCCGTAAATAATCAAAAGCCGTAGATTTATCCGCAACTTTAGTGTGACAATCTTGGCGCATTAATTTTTGACGCCTCTGAGATTCATCCGCCCGTCAGCTGTGAAGTCAACTCTTGAATCGGGTCATACGCCCAGGCCCCGCTCCAAGGTTATCCGTTCATATGTATGTGACAATAATTCTAGCTATTTCATCCTTTTTACTGAAGCTGCCGGCCCACATTCGGTCGAGCGATCCGGAAAGTCAACCCCACATGCCATTATTGTCCGTGGTTTAATATGAGTTGTCTTTCCGACAGTCGACTTCTGTATGGATGTCTTTCATGGGGTCCTCGTAGGCGACTTTTCTACTTCAGGAAACCTCTCGAACCGTCATTGGGTCCATACATGGCGTGTGGAAAGGAGCCCGTGAAGTCAACTACATCCTGGAGTTGACTCCTGCCTTACCCTGTTTATCATCGGTTTGGTCAGGAATGGTGAGAGGAGAATTTAAGCAAGCCCCTTCCTGTCTAACAAAACAACGGTCAACCATCACGCTAGTATTAGTTGACTTCTCACGACGGGCTTGGTACGGTGCCGAAAGTCAATCTCTTCTCTTGTTTCATTCTGTGGGAGCTCGGGTAATCGCCGCCAAAGGAGCAGCTCACTAGCTTCAGATTTCGGTCGGTCAATTATGCACCACGGCGCACGTGCGAAGCAAATTTCCGGCAGGAAGGGTCGGGGTTGCTGCTATCGAAGAGGATTCAAACTTCGAGCAAGAGAGAGAGAGAGAGAGAGAGAGAGAGATTAAAAACAGCTCTTTTGCTAGAACTCTGTCGTACTGATTTGTTTTCTGTGTTAATCCATGCACTCTAGATGTTGGGTCAACCCTGCCCGCCATGGGCCGAGCTCCACCCACCACCGGACCACCAGTCCCGAGGGCGGCAGGCGCCGGCCCGAGACCTTGTTCTTCGGACATGGCCGCTGCACGGGGGAAGCCTCTTAGGGAACGCGTCGGATTAAACCCTAGCCGGGGTTTAATCTATAGATTAACCCCCCCGATGAAGGCGCTCACCATCAACAGTCAAGAGGGTCCCGTCCATCGACGACAGGTGACGCGAAGCTCAAGTCAGGCGGCCGGCATGAGGAACTGACTGGCCCCGGACGGTCGCTTCTCGAGTCGGAGTCCGACGCGACCGGCCGGCAGAGAGACGAACGCCCACCAACTCGGCGACGTGAATGAAGAAGACGTCGTCCTCCTCCGGCGACTGACGTGGGAAGCTACTGCTCATTTGAAGCGTAGGGGAATAAGAAGGGGGGAGAGATTGGATATCCCTCCCATTTCCCCCCCTCTCGTCTCAGTTCTGCATGCCGGAATCTACCAACAGTGCATCGCTGCCGGTGGCGCAGAGAGGGGTGGACCATGGAAGCGTCGATGCTTCCGCTCTCCATCGTGAGGCCGGAGAACTACGAAGCGGTGGGCGCCGCCGGGTCGCCACCGGTTCTCGAAGGGATTGCAGCAGTCGTCGGCTACTACGTCCTCTTCGGCGACAAGGAGAAGACAGACGAGCCCCCGCCGGCGAGTCCCTCGACGGATGAGCAGAAGCTCGAGGGTGAGTTTGGTGGCGGCGTGAGGAGGTACAGAGGGGTGAGGAAGCGGCCGTGGGGGAGATGGTCCGCGGAGATTAGGGACAAGATCGGCAGGTGCCGGCACTGGCTGGGCACCTTCGACAGCGCCGAGGAGGCTGCGAGGGCGTACGACGCGGCGGCGAGGACGCTGCGTGGTTCCAAGGCGAGGACCAACTTCGGGGTGCCTTCCAGCTTCTCCATCCCCGTGCCGATGTCGTCCTCGTCTTCTCCGAGCAGCAGCTCCGGGGACAAGAACTCCGCCACGGCGGCTGCGGCGGCCACTGCCTGCTCCGAAGCGGGGAGGAGGCGGAAGGGATGCGACGAAGCGGAGAACGGGCGCAGATGCAAGGTTGTGTCTTCTGTCACCCAGTTGTTCGGCTCCCCCATGGACGGCAGCGTCGTCCAGAGTGTGAAGAGAATTCCCTTTGAGCTGCAGGAGGTGGTTTTTGATTAGGTCTTTGATGCAGCTCATCATGGCGACTCCTCTCTCTCTCTCTCTCTCTCTCTCTCTTCTGTATCTCGGCTTGATTTCCCCCATTCCCCTGGAAGCTTGGTTTGTGTAATGTACATGGCTTGCGGTGGGAATATACGAGAAAAACGGTACTTCCAGTTCGAAAGCACGTACAGCGTTTAATAGGAAATCTCCGGGAGCGACGGGAAAGACCAAGAACTGTTCGCATGAATATAGATAGTTGGACATCCGCCTACTAATAAAGCGGGTGATCTCATTCTTCCAATCGATGTGGAGGTCCCCCCTCTCAAGTTCATCTCTAAATTCACCTGATTTTCAGCCTTTGACTAGGTGAAGAATCCAATCTGGGGCGTTTATCATCGTCTACCGTGGAGAATGGGGAGAGCTGGTCTCCCAGTAGCCAGGAGGGGGCGTTCCGCGAGTTCATCATCGTCCAAACTCCAAACTCCCACTCCGTCGCAGTCGCCGGGCACGGCCGCCGGGCGGGGCAGGAGCTCGCCGGAGCGGCGTCGGAGTTGGCGGATTGAGCCCCCGGGGGACCCATCTGCGGTGAAAAGATGGGCGGGGGAAGGGAGGGAGGGAGGCCTCTGGTTCCGCCATCGCTGCCGCCTGCAGCGGGATACTTGGAGATCTAGAACAAATGATTCTCGCCATTAACTTCCTATTTGGGAGAGATGGACGAAGGCCTCGCCGGGGAGGAGGTGACGAGATCGGCGACAGACGAGACTGGTTTGATTTGATGGGCTCTGGGCTTCTCTTCCTGGCTGGCCGGCTGGCCCACCTCTGAATCGACCAGTTCCGATGCTCCATCCTGGAGAGATGCCATATTAATAGCAGCTATTTAGCACCAATACATATGACAGCGAGCATGTGAGACTTACGTATAGAAAAATGAGACCTTTCGACTTACGTGTAGAAAAATAAACGTACGGGGATCTAATTCGCTTGAAGATCTCAAATCAGCCACCTGCCATCGATTTATAAAACGTTGGGGTATTTTATTTTAGTCTTCTCGAGCAGGAGCAGGGTTTTGCTGCTATTCATGGGGAATAATCTTCAGATGGCAGAGAGTGTATGGGAAGAACAGTAGCGGTAGGGTCACTGTTTCAGGTTCCCAACGTAGCCACTGTTATCTCTCTCTCTCTCTCTATCTCATGTTCAGGCTCCTACTGCTCCTGCAAACTTGTCCCGGAGAGGCGATCCAAGAGGATCTGTCAGCGTCGGGCAGACAGAATCTGTTGCCTCGACGTAGAAGCCAGCGGGGTAAGGGCCGCGGCTGATCTTCATGAACTCGTTCTTTCCGCGTAGTCTCTAAAACTTCGATTACAATTATCCAACGATCCGAGAGAGATCTTAATGTGATGCGATCTGTTGCAGATCGGAGTTCTCTCGAGTTGAAAGGAGCGGCGGAGGCCTCGCCGCGAGGCAGCGTGGCCTGTCGGGAACCCGTCGGAGCCCGAGGAAGATGCAGCGGACTCTCCCGGTGCTCGGCCACCCGGTTCTCCGGGGAGGTACAGAAGAGCTGAGCGATAAAAAAAATCCTCTCTGTCGGGCGGAGCAGGGGGATTTGAACCAGACCGAGGTGACTGCGGACAATAATTCCCCGTCGCAGAGGGCGGGGATGACGTGAAGGAGGGCTCATGCGGAGGCCCTCTCTCTCTCTCTCTCTCCTCGGAACTCACCACCGGGCCTTCCTTCTTCCGTATCGCCGGAGCAGGCGCTGGGGTTGGGGAGGGGGACTTGACAGGTAGGCGTGTGGGAGTGGGCGATGGGAAACTGATAGAAAGCCCCCCCCCCTTCCCCTACACCTCTCTCTCTCTCTCTCCCCAATAGCGCTCTGGACTGACGCGTTGCTCGCAGGACGACTATTTTTGGCATGGTGATGTTGTTTTGTACGTGGGAACATGCGGAGGGGTCCTTCAAGAAGCAGAGGAAGAAGAAGAAGAGGAGCTAAGCACAGAGAATTCTAGCTGCTCTGGACGATACCATCGTTGGCCGTCGCCATCTCCAAGGTCCGCGCTTTCGCTCCCCACTCTGATAATAACGTGAAATAACAGCGTCGTCTGCGTACATCTGACTCTCTCTCTCTCTCTCTCTCTCTCTCTCTCATGCTTACCAGCTTTAGAATTTTTGCGAGACTTTGTTGGCAGACGGGTTCATAAAAAATTTCGTTCTTCGTCGCGCATTTATGACGAGTGACTGTATCTTTCAATAAAAATCCACGTACAACGATCTCCGAATCGAGACCGGGGCTCCTGATCACCAAGACTCTCTCATCTCGTTTGAAGCCAGTCGGATCCCCCCGCCGGCCCCCGCATCCATAAGAGAGCACCGATCGGGAGAGTCAGAGAAAGGCGCAGGAGGCGCCGCCGCCGCAGTCAGGCAGCTGCCCCGCCATGATCGGCAAATGGGATACTCGACCTTCGAGCAGCTTGGAACGCAGCTGGAGCAGCCGCCGGATTTGTGGAGGGCGCAGCCGCAGTTCCTGTGGTAGGGCCTCCGCCGGACCTCCACGCCTGCGGAGAGCCCCCCTACGTAGAGCCCTTGCACCCATGGTTCCGCTGTGGACGCCATCCTTGCACCAAACCCTAAGCCCCCGCATCCTCCGTTTTATAGTCATGAAACTGAGTAGCTTACGTCTTCCACTGCACGTTCCTGGTTCACAATTCTGGCGGGCGGCCTCCCCGGAGAGAGAGAGAGAGAGAGAGAGAGAGAGAGAGAGAGAGAGGTTGTCTACTCCCTTTTGATTTTAATCGAAATGATGAGTTGACGAAGCAACAGCGACGACCAGGTTTTGCTGCGAATCGTGGACTTTTGACGATGAGGATGAAGACGACAGATGAACGGGACCTTAGGGAGGCGTATGGGCCGCCAAAAATTACCGGAAGAAAACCGAGCCGGCCATCGTAGAATAGCTGCCCACAGTCTCAGCCGACGGCCGGCGGCAGTCGGCAGCTCATATTTGAACGGCCCCCGCCATGAAATCTTTCTGCCGCTACGACGTTGATTGTTCTCCGCCAAAAGCCCACGGGCAGCAGCCGCCCATCATAAAAACAATAATAAATGAGGCATATTTATGGGTTTTTCGATCTCCCCGAAGCCTCCTGTCTTTGACACTTAACTGCGACATTGACGGATGGTGCCGATCCATCCGTTGAAGGCCGGGACGACGACGATCCATGATCTTTACGAAGGTGAACGACGGGAAGCAGTTCCCTACGATTAGTTTCCCTCTCTCTCTCTCTCTCTCTCTCTCTCTCTCTCATCCCGACCCACTGAATCGGCAGATTCAGATCGGGATTGGACGGGAGTATGGAGACTGCTCACAGGAGTGAGGAAAAATTCTTGTTGATCTCGTTTCGTATGTGGAACCAGTTTACAATTGGGCAAAACCCACGACGAATGAAGAATTATCATCGGGCAGAGTCGGAGAGAGAGGAAGAATAAATCAATTCCGGCGACCCGGCGCGTACTCCTGCGGATTTCGAGCTTCTGTTTGACAGAGCGCTCTACCGCGATCGCCATGGCACCTACTGAGGAGTTTTCTTGGAAGGTCTTCCCCCCGACTCCGACGACGGCCTGTGAAGATCACCTCCGCCGGCGCTCGCCGGCGCCACCGCGACCAGGCTTCCCCGACGGCAAGCTCGCGGGCAGACGGGATAAGAGAGCTTGGCCCTGCACGGGGAGTCCTTGGGGCACGGGCGTGACTTATCGTGCAGCGCGCAGCCACAGTTCCGGTGGTACGGGCGGCGCTGCTTCTCGGCGTTCACGGCGGCGATGCACTCGCCGAAGAGGCCCTGCGGAAAACCCAGCATCGCCGTCGCCATGAAACCCCTCTCCTGCTTCTGCTGCTTCTCCTGCTTCCACCGCTCTCTCTTTCTCTCCCCCAACTGCTACGACAGCTTGATTCTGCTTCACGCCCCGCTGTTCTCCGATTTCTTTATGGGCACAGATCAGAGACCCCAATTTAAAGGGGAGGAGACGCGGTTGGGTCAAAGGGCGGAGGGGGTGAGTGCACAGCCGCCAGTGCAGTGTCCTCTGCCGTTGACCACAGTTCGCCTGACCCACTTGCGCAGCCTGCCCCATTGATGGCCAGCGCTTCTCTCTCTGTATACTGCCGCTGGGGCGGGTCGCCTCTGCTCGAAGGGCATCGCCAGGTGGTCTGAACCGGCTGTTTCCCGGCGGCACAGCTGGCGCTTTCCCTCGCCGACGGCGGTTGCCTGTTGGCTCCGTGTGAACATCGCGGGGGTTGGCAGGAAAGCAGGTGGGGGACGAGGAGGACGAGAGGACAGAAGTAAAACTGTCGGATTCTCTTGGGTTAATTTTATATTTTTCACTTTCTCGGGGAGTAAAAGAAATAAATCCCCTCTCAGAAATAACGGGCGCGGCTGTCCAATTCGACAAAATAGGAGCCTTTTTTACGAGGTTGAGTGGATTACTAGGAGCAAAATGCAAAAAATCCTTCATTTTTCGGATTCCGTGAGAAAACAAAATCCCGGGTAATTAATTATGTGATATTACTATTTATGATGGTGAAAAATATTTTTTTTCATATTTTATATTGCTAACAACACGTGCAGTTCAACAGAGGTCAGAGCGATCCAAGTGGGCTAGTGGTTGGAAGATTCGGAATATGAGGCGGCAGTTCTGTCAAACGGGCCGGGCATGGTAACTACGAGCCGGCCCGGGGGAGGCCCGTGAACCAAGATAGGGCCCGGCCCGAACGAAGGTGGTCCAGGCCAGCCTTTAACTGGGGCCAGATGTAGGAGCCCGGAAGAGCGTGCCAACCCCCGCCCGCGTGGGCCAACACGGCATCCGGCTGGCCAAGCTGGGCCCCAGCCTCCAGAATCTTCCACCCGGAGCAACGCACCCTCGCTCCCCCTCACGGGCCCACAACATAAAATGGGCCGAACTCGGCCTTTAAAAATCCCGGCCCATATCTGATGGGCCTCCATTCCTGTCCACTTCCGTGGATAGCGATCGAGGGTTTTCACGCTAATTAGAGAAAGAGAACAAGAGAGAGAGAGAGAGAGAGAGAGAGAGAGAGAGAGCCGGGTCGTCATGAAATTTCCGCGATACTCCCAACATATTCCCCTGGTCTTTCTGACAGGCTCTCTCTCTCTCTCTCTCTCTCTCTCTCTCTCTGGCACAGGAAGAGAAACAGGTGGAAACCCTGGAACATGATGAAAGTTAGCAAGGCATGAACAGTGTGAAAGGCGCGGGCGTTATAATATCAGAACAGGGAGTCGATTACAGCTGGAGAAGAGAGGAGGAAGGGGGGGGCGGGGGGGCACTCACAGCTCCGATCTACCGAGAATTAACAGGGGAGGAGGAGAAGGGGGGTTGTGGTTAATGGGGTCGCCCCCAAAGAATGGCAGTCGCAGTGGAGGGCAGCTCTAGAAGAAGGGGCTTAAAGAGGGAGGAGCGGGGAGCTCCATTAAGGGTGGGCAATCAAGGATCATCACCGAACCAGTCAGTCAGCCTACTGCTACAGTCATCCGCCTCTCGCCAGCTCTGCTTCTTCTTCCCCCGCCGTCGCTCTATCTACAGTTCAGGTTGGGGGGAGGGAGGATGGCGAGGTCAACGCCGCCATCTCTTCTACTGATCTTCCTCCTCGGGCATGCAATTGAGGTCGATCAGAAGCCCCTGCCGCGCTTCTCCGGCCGGCCCACTCACATCTTCCTCCACTGCTTGCCGAGCCCCCGGGCTCCACAGCGGGCTCTTGGACTTCTCGGCCTCCGCCAAGTCCGACTGCATGACAAGAACGGCAAAGATTATCGTCTGACTGAATGGAAAACACCCACATTTTTACCGAAAACGTGCGCCTTTTTGGGTGATGTAAATGGAAAAAAAAAAGAGGCTCCTGAGGAGATCTGGGGCAAGATACCTTCAGCTTGGTCATTTTCAGGTTCTCCTCGCGCAGGATGACCAAAATCTTCTTCTGTTCCTCTAGCGCCTGTTTGACCGGTAACCCACCGTCAGTCTTCCTCAGGAATCGGAGCACGAAGGATTTCTAAAGAATTACAAAGAGAAGGAGATGGAGACCCGTTAGCCCACCTTCCGGAGCTCCACCCGGTCTCGCAGCAGAGACTCCTCCATCACCTTGAGCTCGGGAAGCGTCTGGATTCAACAAGGTTTCGAAGAGTATGATCAGCGCAGGGCTATTTAAATCGCGTCATGTACGGGGTATTTAAACATTTTTAATATTCCCTCAATAATAAAACACGCAAGGATCTGAGAGACCTGCCCCTGGAGGTCCGCCGACGCGGGAAATAACGGTGGGAAGGGGGGGGGGAAAGGGGGCAAAAGAGGTACCTTTTTCTTCCCCGTTCGTCTGCTGGCAGCCGGACCCGCGGCGTCCGCCGCCAATCTCAATCTCATCGGCTCTGGACGCGCCGCCGGGATCGACGATACGGGAACTGCCGCCGTCGGCGCCACGACGACTTCCTGAGAGAGAGAGAGAGAGAGAGAGAAGGAGAGAGAGTCAAAGGCGCGTCAGACCAGAGAACACTAGAAAAGAGAGAAAAGAAATTAAACGGAGACGAGAACCGGTTTTAATGAACGATCATCAAGAAAGGAAGTAGCAAAATCAATCCTACGGATGAACTAAACGCCGACAACGAAAGGGGATAAACATGGTCACTGTTTGCGTTTCACCCCCCGCCCCCGCAAGCCCAGGAATTGCAGATACACCGCTCTAACGTGGAGCGGTCTTTTCCGACGCGCCCCCGCAGGGGGGGGAAACAAATTACAAGGGGGCCCCCGTCGACCGAACCCAGACCAGATGCCAACCGCCATCCACCTCTTCTCCTCAGCCCTACGCCGCCCGTCGACGACTCTGCTCATCCCTCTTCTCCAACCCCATCTTCTGCTCCCTCTTATTTAATATTCCCTTCAATTCTAGGCGACGGGAGGGGAGGTGGGCCCGGCGACATCCCACCGCGACTGCCACGCGCCAGACGACACCCCACTGAACGTGGGGATGGAGGGCGGATTCCAGGGGGTCGCTCTGAGAAGGATAGATAGAGAGAGAGAGAGAGGGGGGAGGCGGAAGGAGCGGAGGGGGGGGTAGAAAGGAGACCTTGTCGGGGTACTTTGTGGGCAAACTCCTGGGCCATCCTCAGCATCCTGAGGGAGGGAGAAAGGGGGGGGGGGGCGGGAGGGCTTCATCCTATCCCATCCACTCCTGCTCATGTTCTGCGGTCAACTCGGAGGAGTATTTTGTGCCCTGGTTTCAAATCCGCGGTTCCATTGAAGGAGACGAGGGCCTCAGGAAGACGAGATGGGGTGGAGGAGATCCCGAAAAATCGGGGGCAGGAACCAGCGGAGGAAGGGAAAAAATAATGTAAAGAAGAGAAAAGAGGGGGTATCTTCGAGAGGAAAATTGAGGGGGAAACAGGAGTCGAGGGATTCTGACCTTGTTCGATCCGGCGACGGGGGAGGATCTGACGGCCGAGGGCTCCAAGGGGATGAAGACCCTAAGAGCCGCATCCACATTCGCCGCCTCCGTCTTCATCCACGTCGATGCCGGGGCACGGTCCTCGCCCCCGTTCTCGCTCCCCTCCGACTTTGGTCTCTTCGACGGCGAGGGCTGCACCGTCTCCGCGCCGTTCTGGAGTTCCGCCTTCGGCCGTCCCGGGGCTGAATCCGGCGGCTTGCTCGACTCCCCTTGCTCGTGTAGACTCCGCTCCATCTGCCGCTTCTGCGGCCGCGGTTGGACCCCCCACCCGTCCTCGCACACGCTCCCTGACGTTCCAGAGCCGCCGCCGCTCCACGACAGGGGCGTCGTCGGACTGGCGCGCCTGGCGTCCTCCATCTTCGCCGTCGAGATCCCTTCCCTGGCGATTCCCCTGCTCCTCCACCGGCGGCAGCCCCAATTGCAGAGCGTCCTGTGGAAGTCCACGACGCCTCCCCCTGTGACCGTCGACGGAGATGCAACCGACGGCGGGGGCTCCTGCGGTCGCCACCAGGGAACGTACGTCTCCCGGCGGGAGAGGCACATGAGCAGGTTCGCCGCCAGGGCGACGTCTTCCTGCGCGGCCTCCAGGAACTCTCTGTCGTCGTCGTCGACATCCTCGCCCGGAGGACCGTGGCAGCTCATCCCCGAAAAACTAGGGAAGACGTGGGAAGAAAAAGGCCGACTGGCGAGGCAAGCAAGGACGGAGGGTGGAGGATGCAGAAGAAGGACCGCGAGAAGAGGAAGAAGACGAAGGAGGAGGCGGCGGAGGGATTGTAGGCGTGAGCGCAGAAAAGCCTGCTCGGAACCGCGGAGCCGTGTTCTGGGTGTTAGGCGAGGGACGAGAGGGGACAGGGATTAATAAATAGGCCGAGTAAAATAACGAGATATCTGATGCATAACGCTTTGTATCCCTCCACCCCTTTCACCCAATAGAAGCATCCCACGTCGACAAAGACTGAGGGGTCTCTGACACCCTGGCCGCCGTTTTCACCGATGTGCACTCGAGCTGGACACGGATGGATGTCCAAGCGTGGGTAGGGACAGGCAAGGGTAGAGAGGCAGCGGAAGGGGGAGAGAGAGAGAGAGGAGAGAGGGAGGGGAAGAGATGATGCGGCGAGACCCGCGGCTTCCTCTTTATTTCCTTTTCGGAGTGGAACTTTCATGTGGGATGGGCTCTCCTGCCAAGTATCTAAATTACTATATTGTCTCCACGACTGTGGGCGGTGCCCCGCCGAATTGAGGGCATTTTAGTCATATCATACTTGGCCTTGACGTCGCCTCGGGCGAGGTGGACCGCGGCGGCGGTAACGGCGGAATCGCATCAGCGGGCGCCTTCGGTGATAGGCGCCCACGTGATCACCGTCGCTTCGGTGGCCCCGATGAGCCCGTCAGACCCCCCCCCCCCCCTCCGTCCGATGTCTATACCCCGATCCGACACACAGCCGTCGGATTTCCTTAAAGTAAATGGGGTTTTTATTTTATTTTATTAGAGCGTTGAATGATTTTTTTAGGCATTACGAAGTGTTAAATTCAACTTATTGAATAGCCAATCATCACACGTGGCCGATGTCTCACCGCAGAGATCCGCTGACCCCATCGCATCATGTCCGTAGACTCCGTGCGTACGGATGATGCCGATGATGACAGATCTGAGCCATCCGTTCGTCTCCCGAGTCGCCGAGCGGCGGATCTCCGTCGGTGCCGACTTGGCATCACCGACGGAGCCCGCGCGGTGCCGTTTCGCGAAGGTGCGGGGTCCACCACATCGCCCGAGGAGGACCTTTTTTTGTTCATTTATATATATATCATTATATTTTCCCGATCGGCTCTGCTCGGCTGCCGCTCCTCTCTTCCTTCTTCCTTCAGATCCGCCAGCCGAGGGGCGTCGGTGCTCCGCCGTCTCCGCCATCTCTTCTCCTTCTCCGAGAACTCGATTTGGTGAGTTGATATCAGTCGTCTCGTGGAATTTTTCTTGTGTTCCTTGGTCTCATTTCTTTCTCCCGTGCAGGAATCTCATCTCTGCTGTGGGAATCGGTCGCGGTCGAATTCGCCGTCCGATTTGCCTCCAGATCTGAAGCAGGAGGACACGCGAGGTTGGTAGCCGTTCTTCCGGCTGGGGAGAGAAGATGAGGACGTCGTTGTGTCGGGGGGGCGGGATCTGGATCTTGCTGGCCGTGTTGGTGGTTGTTCAGCCTGGGGCGCATGGATTCTACCTGCCGGGGAGCTATCCGCACAAGTATTCGGTCGGGGATAAGCTCTCTGTCAAGGTGAACTCGCTCACCTCCGTGGAAACGGAGATGCCATTCAGCTATTACAGTCTCCCCTTCTGCCGGCCTGATGAGATCCGCGACAGCGCCGAGAACCTTGGTGAGATCCTCATGGGCGATCGTATCGAGAATTCCCCTTACACCTTTCGGATGTACACCAACGAATCCGAGATCTTCGTCTGCCAGACAAAGCCCCTCTCCTCCGACGATTTCGCCCTCCTTAGTAAGCGGATTGATGAGATGTACCAGGTCAACTTCATACTCGACAACCTTCCAGCTATCCGCTACACCCGCAAGGATGACTATACCCTTCACTGGACTGGTTTCCCTGTCGGCGTACGCTTTAAGGATGCCCTGTACATTTTCAACCACCTCAAGTTCAGGGTGTTGGTGAACAAGTACGAGGATCCCAACGTCGGCCGCGTTATGGGAACAGGAGACGCCGCTGAGTTGATCCCGGCTGTGGCTGCATCCGGCGATTCGCCGGGTTACATGGTCGTGGGCTTCGAAGTAGTACCCTGCAGCTTTCAGCACGATCCTGAGGTCGTCAAGGGCCTGAAGAAACACAGCAAGTACCCATCGAAGATCCAGTGCGAGCCGAACATGGTGTCCAAGGTTGTCAAGGAGAACGAACCTCTCGTCTTCTCATATGAAGTGGAGTTCGTGGAGAGAGACATCAAGTGGCCTTCGAGATGGGACGCATACCTTAAGATGGAGGGCGCAAAGGTTCACTGGTTCTCCATCCTCAATTCCCTCATGGTGATCGCCTTCCTCGCAGGGATCGTACTTGTGATCTTCTTGCGCACGGTTAGGCGAGACCTGACCAGATACGAGGAACTCGATAAAGAGGCCCAGGCACAGATGAACGAAGAACTCTCGGGGTGGAAGCTGGTAGTCGGGGATGTCTTCAGGGCCCCGAGCAACCCAACGCTGCTCTGCATCATGGTTGGAGACGGCATCCAGATTCTGGGGATGGCTGTTGTGACCATCTTATTTGCAGCACTCGGATTCATGTCCCCTGCCTCCAGAGGGACGCTCGTCACTGGCATGCTCTTCTTCTACCTGGTACTGGGGATCGCGGCCGGTTATGTTGCCATTAGGCTGTGGAAGACACTTAGGGTCGGCGATCCTTCTGGATGGATCTCTGTCTCCTGGCGGGTGGCTTGCTTCTTCCCTGGTATCTCGTTCCTCATCCTAACCACTCTAAATTTCCTCTTGTGGGGCAGCGACAGCACCGGGGCCATCCCCATTTCTCTCTTCATCGTTCTGCTCTTGCTCTGGTTCTGCATCTCTGTGCCTCTCACCCTCGTCGGTGGATACTTCGGTGCGAAGGCTGCCCACATCGAATACCCCGTGCGAACTAATCAGATCCCCCGGGAGGTCCCCCCCCAGAAGTATCCCTCATGGCTGTTGGTCGTCGGAGCCGGGACTCTGCCCTTCGGTACCCTCTTCATTGAGCTCTTCTTCATCATGTCCAGCATATGGATGGGCCGCGTCTACTACGTCTTTGGGTTTTTATTCATCGTCTTGATCCTCCTCGTCGTGGTCTGCGCCGAGGTGTCCCTCGTCCTCACCTACATGCACCTCTGCGTGGAGGACTGGAGGTGGTGGTGGAAATCCTTCTTCTCGTCCGGGTCCGCGGCCATCTACATCTTCCTCTACTCCATCAACTACCTCGTGTTCGACCTCAAGAACCTCAGCGGGCCCGTCTCCGCGACTCTGTACCTCGGCTACTCGCTGCTCATGGTGATCGCGATCATGCTCGTCACCGGCACCGTCGGCTTCCTGTCCTCCTTCTGGTTCGTCCACTTCCTCTTCTCGTCGGTGAAGCTTGACTGAAGCCCCACCAGGAGGCCCAGCGGATCTGCACTGGATGAAATCCTGATCTGAAGCTGAAGGAGGCGCTCTTCCACACCCCCGGCGGGTTCCCTCAGATCGACACGGAATAATGGCTTGCTGGGATTCTTACTTTCCTTGTAAGAGATGCCTCTCTACTCTCGTCTAAATTCATCGCGAAAAGCTAGAATTTGTTCCTTCTTTTACGGTCTGCTCTCAGATGAAGGTCTCAGTTTTCTTCTCCCATCCCGGGCTCCACCATGTATCGATCATCTTTCAGAGCAATCTTCTTTCGTTGTTCCTGTAATCTGCTGCTCTCTTCCCCTCCGCAGAACTCGGGAATCGGCTCTTCATGCTCTTCCCGAGAGATTTGATCGACGAGTGAGGAAGGGAAGGGTTCGGGGAGGGCGGGGGGGCGATTCGCGCGTCTCAGTCGCCGCCACACCGTGCCGTTGGACTGCAGGCCGGTGATGACGTTATCGGGGTGGGGACCAGCGGAGGGGGGAGGGGGTCTGGAGGGCCGTTGCGTGTGGGTGGCGGAGGTTTCTGCGGGCCAGGTGATCTGGAGGAGACGACCCCACCTTCTCCGATTCCAAATACCACACGAATTTGATAGCTCGATCCACATTCTCGGGAGGGCGGCCGATCGGAATTCGGCGGCGGCGGCCGGCGGGGGCGGATCGTTGATGTTTCAGAGAGTGAAAAATGGCGCACAGTGCGACACTCGCCGGCGGATTGTGCTGCCGTAGCAGCCCGGCCAAGTCGTCGTCCCCCCGCGCTCGCCGCCCTTCTTCCTCTCCCTCTTCTACTTCTCGCTCTTCCCCCTTCTCCGCTGCTCACTCTTCCCTCTCCTGCTCGCACTCCCGCTGCTTCGGCGACGCCGTTCAAGTCCGGCCGAGTCGTCGCGGGGGAGGCCCCGCCGTGAAGGTTCGTGCTACCGAGCTTGCGGCGGAGACTTTTCCGGCGATCTTCCAGCGGCTGTCGTTGAGGCTGACTCAGTGATCTGCCTGTTTTCTGTGCTCGGCGCAGAAGTCGAGGGTGAGATGCTCGGCTGGAAGGCCTCTGAAGGTCATGATCTCCGGCGCCCCCGCCTCAGGGAAGGGCACCCAGTGCGAACTGATCGTCAAGAAGGTGATCCTCCATCTTCGTTTCATCTCGCTGAAACTCGATTTTCATGATTCTCCTGGCCTTCTGTTCATCATTTCCTGCGTGATTTCTCGATCCATTTGGTTTCGAACTTTCAGTATGGGCTGGTACATATATCGACGGGGGATCTCCTGAGGGCTGAGGTCTCGTCTGGCACCGAAATCGGGAAGAAAGCGAGGGATTACATGGAGAACGGGCTTCTAGTTCCTGATGAAATTGTCACAGAGGTAACGAATGGCACGCACTTCCCGGCGCGGCTTACCTTCGAACTTGATGGTTCTATGATTCCTATTTTGACTTTAGATGGTGGTGTCACGTCTATCACGAGAGGATGTCAGGGAGAAGGGATGGCTTCTGGACGGCTACCCTAGGAGTCCGGCACAGGCAGCAAGCCTCGAGAGACTCAAAATTCGTCCCGACATTTATATTGTTCTAGATGTATGTTCCTGTTATTTCTTCTTCTCTCTCTCTTTTTTTTTTTCTCTTAACCACAGTGTCCATCAGATTTTTAACTTCAACACCAATTTCTGAGAATATCATTGGCTCGTGATCATGTTCTTCTCCATGGCAAAATGTCATGGGGAGAATTTTCGATCAATCCGAAGTCACAACAGCACAAATTAATGCAATTTGATGGCACACAGATAGCTGGTAATGGTTCACTCATCTTTTGTATCAACAGGGGTCAAGTCATTTCACTGGCGTTCCCAGGGGAATCTCTTTCCATTTTTGGGTTGCACTGTTTGTTTGTGTTTCCAGTTTAATGTCTTATTCCCGAAGGATCTCTATGGGTATCATCTGGTATATGGGTCTCCCAAGTAGCTCATTCTTTTCTCATCAATCGTGATGCTCTTCTTGTCTTTACCGCTTCATGTCATGCTAGAAGAAAATATCTGTCATGGAACATAATACGTGTCCTGTAAGCTGGTATCCAAACCTGCGTCGTAACTAGAAAATTTTCATACATCCTGTACTTCTCGATAGTAATGAGAATAAGTATAATAATATATCCATCTTGGGTGAATTAGATAACTTATGCCCTAGAATCTGCAATGTTTTCCGGCCAGCTGCCTAAACTAGTGACTTCTGTACTTCATGAAGTATTGCAAAGGATTATGAGCGAGTCATTCGAAAGATCCCTTAGAACTGGTTGGTAATGCGGCTAGCTTCCCTTAGTGTGATTCAGCATGCCCCATAGGGGCAGGGCATCAACATAATGTTTCTGTGGACTTTTGAAATAGATGAGCATGATATAGAGATCTGTGATATTTTCTTGGCAATTAGCATGGAGTCTGAAATTCGATCCAACACGGGGGGAACACTGCTTTCTTGTTTATCTCGTACTTTACTTTGTTCTATCATTTAATTTTCCTGTATTGTGTTTTGGATTTTGATAGTATGCCTTTTACAGAAATTCCTTTCTCAATATTCAGGTTCCTGATGAAATTCTAATCAACAGATGTGTTGGAAGAAGGATGGATCCAGTAACCGGGAAGATTTATCATCTCAAAAACTTCCCTCCTGAGACGGAAGAAATTGAAGCTCGTCTTATAACCCGGGCAGATGATACTACAGAAAAGGTAGAAACCGATGTCCTACATTTTATTTTTAAAGAATTTCAAACGTAGATCTTTATGGCATATTCATAATTCTGTACTTCGTCTTCTAGTTGCAATAATTTGAGATTGTAATTACATGCAACAAAAAGTCGATACGTTAGTATGATAAATATTACCCTTACGTCTGTATTTTGTATCTATGTTAATAATGGTCGTTCGGATTTAGTCAGGATCTTGATTAGAACATTCAAGTGATAGATCACCTAGTTGTACTGACACTAATCTCAGCCATATATTTTTGTAATAAATTTAAATAAGGGCATCAAATAGCATTAGGGTCCTGCAATATTATAAAAAGACGTGCCGGTGGGACATTTCTCTCATCCAATGATGACGTGAAACAATTAAATAATGTGCCTTGAGATTCTGCTGTCCAAAATAGTTTCATCAGTAGAGAATTCACAATTCTTACAGTAGTTCCCACCAGTTCATGTCATTATCTTAGATGATTATTTCTCCACTTTTATTTTTATTTTTGTTTAATAGAATGTTTTCAGTGCCCCCCAGATTCTTCTGATTTATGTAGTAATGTGGACGTTTTAAAGATTTTTCCAAAAATGTACTTACTACCATAGCACAATTTTTCTTGTTATGAGAGTTTGACCTAAAACAGCTTTTCTTTTTTTAAAGAGAAAAAGCTGATAATACAATGTCAACTCTTTGATGACATAATAGATATCACACGAGTAAGTGTCTCAGCATCCGTTTTCTGAGAAGAAAGAAGAATTTCGCATCCGAAAATTTTACATTTCACTGCACTATTTCACGTGGTTGTATGTCGGGATACAGTATCAAGTTATGTTTGTTTTCTTCATCGGTCATCTGATTTTGTAATGTTTCCATGGATATTCAATTGAATCTAACCTGTGCTCTCTGTGCATAGGTTAAATCACGTCTAGAAACATATAAGAGAAATTCTGAATCCATCGTATCAACATATTTGGACGTGTTGAATAAGGTATGCTTGGGATTTGATTGTTCGTAGATTGCCGTCATTTTTATTGAAAAATTACGTGATGAGTTTAATGAAAAACTGATGCTTTTTTATTATAACAGATTGATGGAAATCTTGGAAGAGAAATAGTATTCAAGGAAATAGACACATTGCTTCAGCAGATTCAACAAGATTCTGGAGAGGACCCCACACAAGGTTTGAAAAAAAGTACTTGCACAGATCGTGTCCAGAAATTTTCATCAGCTTGTATTGTTACAAGGGTTGAATAGTCCTATCAGTATCTTGATAATTAAATATATTTGGAAGTTTATGAAGCTTTTACTCTAAAACAAATTTTGCAAAAGTTTAAAGAAGCATAACCATCCTACGCTCTTAAAAAATCTATGTTAGTTGTATCATTTCCATTTAAATTGTTTTATTAGTCCTCTCCAGTGGTCATACCTCGTAGGTTTTATCACTTAGGACACTTATTAGAAAGAAATTTCTCAAAAGCAGGCGCCCTTCTGTTGTTTGGGCATGGAGAGGTCACTGACGCACTTCTAATAGAATTGTTAAACAGAGCTTAGTTTCACTCTACTTGCAAGACAATCTCAATCTCTCATTACGCAGCGCTTTGAATTTATCAGACGTGGATTCAATTGGCCTCCATTATTAATTGCCATTATGGCCAATTACTGCATACTCACTCTTGTTTTATCCATATCCTATTAATTTTAAGTTCAGACTAACATCAATAGATTAATGACCAACTTGTGATTCATATGCTTCCGATCACATTATTTATTGAACTATTAGAGCGGACCTTTAATTTTTCGGAAAATTTTGAAATTTTAACTTCTTCACTGCCATCTTCATGTCTTTATTTTTTCATCTGTATAAATATTAAGGCAAAACCTTTCTGAATAGCTTTATTTATTGTGTTCCAGATATTTCACATTCAATTCCTTTCTTCTGTTTGAGCTAAAAGAATTAATTTTATGGTTCCCTATTTATTTTCAGGAAAAATAAATCCCCGGAACAAAATAAAACTAAGTGTCGCATTTCCCAAGCAGGTGAATAGTTAAAATTCTCGTCGTATTCTTAAATCAAAATTACGTTGACGATCATGATGATGATATTATCTACTGGGGATTCCCTCTCTATGCTCCGACTGTCATCTTGCTCAGAGTGACTCACATGGTTCTCTTCTTTTTTCGGTTTCCAGGAACAGTGGAGAGGAATTCCTTCAAGGTTGAATAATATACCCCACTCTAGAGAAATAAGGGAATATTTCTACTATGATGTGATACAGGCTACACAAAGGGCTTTAGAAGATAAAATGCTCCGACTCAAGGTTTCATACTTATTCATAATCTTTATCCATACTCATCTATTCAGGACTCTATCACTCTCGAAACCTTTAATCTGCAATTTTGTTATATCGTTGAATGTCATTTGAAAGAAACTTTACTAACCTAGGCCACTGTCGTTGTGGAATATTTTCAGGTTGAGATCAACATTCCCGAGCTGAACCCAGAGATGGTAAGAGCTGCCTCATAACCAAGTAGAAAAAGTGAGAGGCTAACATGATTTTAACCTTTGCAGGATGTTTATCGAATAGGCACTCTCCTGGAGCTTGTCCGGGGCCTTGCTCTTTCATTTGCTGATGATGGTAAACGTGTCAAGGTAAAATACTGATTTCTTCACAGCAGGCAGCGCCGAGGCTTTTGAATTGGTAGAAATGTAATGACAATCAGCGCGTGAATGTTGAAGTGACATTAGTTTTCTGTCCCATTAGGTCTGTGTGCAAGGGTCTATGGGAGAAGGTGCACTTGCAGGAATGCCTTTGCAGCTTGCTGGAACTCGCAAAATAATGGAATTTATGGACTGGGGAGAGTACGACGCCATGGGAACCTTTATAAAGATTGGTTCTATCGGTTCGTGAACGAGAAATAACCATTTTTTTCCCAATTATCTCTCCCATTTTTGTTATCAATTTTGTCGTTTCTCTTTCCGTTAGTAACAAGGGTGCATTGTGCATGCAAGTTAGTAAAAAAAAAATTGAACTATTAATAAGGCATGCCTGACCATCATTGTTTTGTAATGTCGCAGCATCTATTTACATCTAGAGACAAACTAAACCAGAAAAATTAGCCATCTTTCATCTAAGAAGCTAAACGAAAACAAAAAAGCAAAATGGTGTCTTGTGTCCTCATCTCATTGTAAGGATGACAATTTCAACATGCCTGTTAGCTCTCCAAGATGGTGTTCATCTGGAAGGAATAACTTGAAGAACTTGTTAATCCAGCCTGCCAATTGGTCTTTTCAGAAAACCAGGATACATAAAAATGTATGTCCATCATATTTCCTGGCATCATCATAAAAAGTGAACCCATTCAATTGCCAGCGCTGAAAAAAAATAAAATTTAGCATTTGATATTCCTTTTGAGCTGTCCTTTTTTGGAATTTTTATATTTAAATGGAAACCAAAAAGTGAAATTTACTTTTCAGATTTGACATTTGAACTTGCATTGAGAAAATGAGAGGAGAACTAAGCAGTCGCGAAAATTTTCAGGACGAATTCATCTTATTACTTGGGTTGTTTAGAATCTTCCCATGTTTCCTGTGTGCTGGTGCCAGTGCAAGCGTGTGTAGTTGTTTATCATTGGCCGTGCTAGTAACATACCTCTGCCTCTACGCCTTCGGTGATAGTAACGTAGCCATTTTATCCTGGTGCTCCCTTTTTTATTTTCATGTTTTCTTTATATTCACGACCATTTAAGAACATTATAGACTTACGCATTTATGTTTGTAATCTGTTTAATCCTCCTCTCATTTTCATTCATAATAGGCGCAAAAGAAGTTGAAGATCAGGACGACATGTTTATTCTAGTGGCTCCTCAGAATGCTTTTGGGAACTGTATAATTGATGTGAGGAACTCATGAGGATCAATCGCTTTATAGTAGCCATGGATTGATTTTGACAGGACTATAATTTTTAACGCAGGATCTGCGAGCTATGACAGAGGCAGCCGGTGAACGCCCCGTTATTCTCATTAATCCTCGCCTCAAGGTCATCTCTGCTCTTGATTTGCTTTTCTGTGTCATTGCTATTTATGTATGGCTTTTGAAATGCGTCTCCTTAGATCAGTTCTATTTCTTTTCCTCTACTAAACTCTGCAGCATTCAACTATTTACCTTTTGGTTTTTCATTTTTTAACGTGCGGAAAGACCGCCTATGGATCGTTTTTATCTTTAATTAACTCCTATTCGGGTCATGTTCATTTCTAGGATTTACCAGCTTCAAGTGGCATAATGCAAGTAAGTCCTGCGGCATTTCATCTATCTTTCTGGTTGAATGAAAAAATATTCAAACGGAAGCTTTTGAGATTTTATCCTGATCGATTGACTTGTGAGAAAGACCATGGGCAGGGACAAGCGATTGGAATACGCGGCATCGTTCGAGAACTGCTATTTATTCAGACTTCTCTACTATGCCGGCACTCTGTATCCAATCATGGGAGCTATAAGGTAAGCTCACTGGCTATATATATATATAGATGGCTAGCAAACAGTATTAGACTAGTAGGAATTATTTTATTGTTAGAATTTTCCAGTTTCTGGCCATCTTTTACTCGCTAAACGACTAAAGCTGCTCAAGTTCTGGACTTGCATGGAACTCAAAAATGCCCCACAAATCGTTGACTTTCTTGGGCAAACCGCCGATTCCATCCCAGTAGCGAATCATCTGTTGATTACAATGACCCAGATGGGTATAGAGTTTAACCTCCCAGTCCATCCTAATCGAAGTCAACGCAGTGCCCCTTTCTGCTCAAGGTTTGCACCAATATGTTCACTTGAGGAAAGTGCATTCGGGGGAGGTTAGAGTTAGAACAATGACGTAGAAAAATTATGCGCAGAAAGTCGGCAGCCGCATCTGGAGTCGAATTTGGATTCAAAGTCCTTGTGTTCTCTATGAACGGTTCTTGGTTTGATCCTGTGACTGCCGTAATTTTCTGGATTGAAGTTCTTGATGCCTTCTCAGGATGGCGTATCCATCACACTACGAGCTCTACAGGAGGGTTGACGAGCCATCCGGTGGGGAGAAGTACGTGAGCCTCAGAACATTCCCTAAGAGGCCAACGATTGACGAAATCAACGACGCATTTGAAGGAAAGTCAAAGTAAGTCAACCCAGATTTAAGCAAAACGGATCTTTATCATTGATTGGCCCACAAATGGTTGCGTTTGACTTTTGCTCCCAAACCCTGCAGAGAAAAGGAGAAGGCAGGAGCCGGAATCTGGTAATGTCACCATGAATCTCTGCTTTTCCCGGCGGTCATTGCTGAAAAAATCTCCTTGCCGACGGCGCGTTTCCTTCTCTGTCTTTGCCATTTCAGGGGCTTCTTGAGCGGGATATTCTAAGGATCGAGCTGCTCTGCAACTCACGCCGCAATCAGGTATTTCTCTGGCTATCCCCTGAACCCCTCCATCAAATAGCCATGGCTTTCTTCTCCTTACCTCCAGTTCCGCAGTTGACTCGAGAATGGCGGCTCATCCGGGTAAGCATGGAGCACTCGTGATCAAGCGGCAGGCAAGCCCAAGAACCCAACTCGAAGGTACGCGTGATGAGTAAAATGGATTATTCAACACGATTTCATCTTGTTTCTTCGTTTTGATCGTCTCACAAAAAAGGGAAGAACAGACTGGAATATCGGTTCATTTGGTTTTCTCTCTCTTATCTTGCCGGTGTATAAAAGGAAGAACAGGCAGGAAGACCGGCCCGTTTTGTTGACTTCTCTTACCTTTTTCGGTATGTGAGTGATTAAAACGCAGTAGAAGGAGAGAGGAAGGCTCCTTCTTCTTCTTCTGAGGAAAGATCTACTGGAAAAAGGGTCGATGAAGTCATGCCGGCTGAGGCCTAAGGCGGCGGCGGCGGCGGCGGAAGAGCCTGAAATGGGGTGTCTACTATTAATGGAGGCGGCGGCGGGGACGGAGGGAAGAACAGTGGATGGAAGGGGACGGCGGGAGCCGAGTAGCATTGAAGCGGTGGCGGTGGAGACGGAACGAGAGGCGGGGGGAACGACGGAGCGACAGGAGGAAAGAAGGGCATTGTGGGTGGGGTAGAGATCTCCGGCGGCGGCGGCGGCGGCGGCGGCGGTGGCGGTGGCTGTTTCAGTGGTGGCACTAGTGGTGGCAGAGGAGACGGCACGAGAGGTGGCGATGGTGGTAGGAGAGGCATAGATGGGGGTGGTGGCGACAGAACGAGATACGGCGGAGACGAAGGGAGAGGAGTTGGTGGCCCGGCTGGCGGTATGGGTCTGAAGTGGACGACCGTTGGAGGTGGAGCTGGGAGCAACGGAGTAGAAGGGCAATGCCGCCGCCGCCGCCGGCGGCAGGGAGACGGGGAGCGAAGGAAAGGGTCGGCGCCGGGGGAGGGAAAGGGAGGAAGGGTCCCCGGAGGGCATCTGCCGAAGAGGTATCTGAAGAGCGGATCACAGCTCGCCGCCGCCGCTCCCCTTTGCCCGACCCTCATCACGGCCGGACCATGATCGCGGCCATGGCGGGAGAGGATGCTCACCGGAGCCCCCGCCATTCCCCTCTCACTCGCCGACAGGCAGACGGAGCAGAAGAGCAGAACCCACCGGACCATCCCCGAAGAAGAAGAGGTCCACGTCTCCATGGAGAAGAACGAACGGGACGCTTCTCTTCTCAGAGCTCTCCCCCCTCTCTCTCTCTCTCTCTCTCTCTCTCTCTCTCCCTTCACTGCCCCTCCCCCCCGGCACCCCCTCCGCGCATACTTATGGAAGAAGATGAGCGGGCCAACGGCTTCTCAGCGCAGGGGATTGGCCGCCGCGTGCCGGCTACCATCTCAGCCTGGACTCTGCATGCAAAAGAGCTGCGGAGGAAGGGGAGATGGGCGGCGCTTGGCTTCGCGTGCCGGGCAGACGCGGCGCGATGGGCATTTATGAGCGGCAGACGCGGGTGAAGCAGAGGGGCGTCCAAAAAAGATGGCTGCTTGAATAACATACCTCTCAAGAAGAAATTAAAAAAAAAAAAGCCCTCGACGCCACCATGAAGAAAAATGGCGCAAAGGGTCAACGCTCTCCCACACACAGTCGAACCAGAGAATCATTCACAGGACGGGAGGTGACGGGCGAGAAAGTGGGGGGTTGTATTTGCAGATTGTGGGAGCTCGCGGGCGCCGCCCATCAAGCGGCGACGCAGTTCTCCCAGGTGCCGTATCTGGAGCTGAAGCTGCCCCCGCCATGCTGCCGGGCGTACTCCTCCATGACCTTGCGGGCGCAGACGTCCCACGTCCTGGCCATCTCTCTAAGCGACATGGGCTGCGACAGGCTGCGGAGAGAGACGCCGAACCTCGACTTGGCCTTGGCGGAGAGATCCTGCGACTCCTTGCTGCGCGTTCGGCCATCGCAGAGGAGCAACGTCAGAGAGAGAAGAACAGAGCCGGCCGGTCTCTGGGAACGGAGGAGATGAGAGCCACTCCCCCTGCGTCCTACCTCACTTCGACGGGAATCTTGTCCAGAAGCACGGGGGAGCAGAACGGGTAGCTGGAGGGAACCAGCAGCCGCAGCGGGGAGATTGGCGACTGCAGGAGCAAACAGTTTTAATGGCCTTTGATAAGTAACCATCTGGGTCGGCGAGGAAGAAGGGATTTCATGTCTAATCTCACCACTTGAGCTGAAGCTAAGAGTGATTTCAGGCTCGGGCTGAGAGCAACCGCGCTGTAAGAGCATTTGACCACCGTTCCTTCGCTGCCTTCTGCCGTGGCCGCGATCGAATCAGCGTCTTCATCGGCGATATCCAACACAGTATCGATTAGTTGCCGGTTTATCTCCCTGATCTCTTCTAGTAGTGCGTGGTTTGCCTGCAGGAAGTTCCGTCAGTTCGATCACTCACGAAGGGGGGGGGGGGCGTATTTTGACTGGTGGGCTCGGGTTATAAGAAAGAAGATATGGAGCAAGATGGCGCGTTCAGGATTTCACAGCTTGAACAGCCGCAAACGGAATAGTCAAAATCCGATCCGAACTTGGACTGAACCTGCATGATGGCCCTTTTTGCCTGCTAGATTGGACAATTGGAAAAAGAACAAAAAAAAAAAAAATTGGCACAAAAAGAACCGAATTGAGCCTCGTTTGAGGCAGAACTGCGAGGATCATCTTTTCTAGAACTCGTACGTATTCAAAGAAAGAATGGCTCTTTTTCCACTTTTGGATCTATTTTGATGGAGTTCCAGGGGATAGGATGTACGGCGGTGAAGGGTTTCTGATGGCTAGAGATTGAAAATAGTAAGCATTGGGTCAGTTCGCTACTTAATCAATAGCCAATTAACCAAGTACTTACTTCATCAACTTACTGTTACATTAGTCACTGGATCTTAATCGTGTGTATGAAACTAAATTAATATATACATATATATATATATTAATCCCTCAAACATTCTTTTAACTGACTGACGTCCGTAAGATTTGGACAATATGCACTGCTGATAACTATCCAACAGGAGATGGAAAGATAAAAGGAAGATAAACAACTGACAGCCTCCAATGTTTGAAAAAAATAACCCCTCTATCAAACAACAAAGATTTCTGGACCAATCATTGCTTCCTCCATCGACAATTAGTCTTGTTTCGCAGTTTACTCAATCACAACGCTCCACTTCATCCAAAGCACATCTGAGAGGTATTTGTCCACAAAACCAAGCCCGCGTCCTTACCATCGTCAGAAAATTCCAGACACTCTCCAGCAAGCAAACCCTGGATGCCGTAGAGTATCCACGGCTTTACTCTAACATTGAAATTCTTGAATAAACTGTTCCTGCTACTCGAGACCTTCTCTGGTGTCCTCTCAGTATCCGTATCCTTGACACCCAAGGTCATGTTCTCTTTTATCCTATTCCCCCAAGCATAAAAAGATTTAACTGCATTTCTAAAGCCCACGTAAAATCTCATGCTTATGAATCTCCAATATGATAACAACCTTGCTATTTCAGGTTTCAACGTTACACTTTGCTTAGGACATTTGTCTGAAATGGAGCCACGCGGGCAGGCTAAAATATCAGGCGTCCCTTAAGTCATAATTGGGTGAAAAAAAGAAAACAATCCACGGGGTTGGCTATAATGCTATACATTCATATCTATTGTATTCATCTGATGCCAATATGAGGCCAATTTAAGATAACCAGGATCTATCTTCATCTTAAATGTATCTACATTTAAGATAGACAAAGTTCATCATGTTCGTAATGAATAGCACCGACATAACAATTTAGCAATTGAAAGATCTCTGTAGCAAGATGTTGGAATAGGAATATTTCTTTTCCCAGCTTAGAATTCAAGTTAAGATCTGAAAATAGATATGCCCGTGAACATATAATTTGCGCTGAAAATAATAACAGGGAAAAAAAAAAAGCATACCTCGGCCTTCGGTCTCTTGATTCGAGATGTAGCAGTCGACTCTAATTCAGCCACGTCATTACTTGATCGCCTGAAACTGTCATTTACACTTCCAGCCGAGGACACAGCAATCAGAGGCATAGCATTAGTGTGGCGTTTCATCTTTTTGGTGCCACCAGATCCATCTTGTGACATGAAGCTCCGAGCTTGCAAACGACACTTGGTCATAGCAACTAAATCTTCACCAATAGCAGCACGAGAACCATTTCCAGGTGCTGATCCAGCTATCCTGTCAATCATACTCACAACAGAGCCAATATCACTTACAGAGGAACTAAGCACGGTTGGTGATAAGGACTGTACCTGCAAATATAAAAAAGTTGTCCGGAGTTCGGTGAGTCCCACTGATTGAACTGTACTCTTTCCGAAGTAAAGAGAACAGAACTGAAGAAATTTTGGAATTTTATTGCATATCTACGTAAAATGCAATAAAGAATCGCCGTTTCACAACAGATAAAATGCAACAAAGCAATATAGAAAATGCAATACATACACGATATAAGAACTTACATTTTCTAAGAAAAATACTCAGTCACACTAATGCATCACATTGAAGAACCTCAAGAGGGTGTTCAATCATTAAATGAAATTCCCTCCGAATCATCAATTATATGACTTTTATCTTCCACGATAGAAATATCAACAACATCATGAATTACCATCATTATCACTGTACATTGAAGGTTTATTATATGATCACCATATGCCCGAGACCATCATTTGGAAAACCCTTCAATCAATTTGAAGAAAAATGCTCTAAATTCATAACCCCACCCCCCCACCTGGATTCAATATTTTCATCTTCCTTACAGAGCATTGCTCAGTCTAATTCATCATCTATTTTAACGGCATTATCAAAGATTGGAAGAAAGCAAAACATTTGACTCATTCAAGGACTTCTTTAAGCTATTTTCATCAAAAGATAACATATCTCTATCCTCCACTAAGTCCTAGATTTCTGTTCCCAGTAAAATAAAGTAGATCAGCCATTCCTCATAGAACTTTTTTGAGATTAATGCCTTTCTTTTTCATCTACACGATCCCACAACCTCCGTTCCCTTATCACACATACTTAGGATCCGCACCTTTACCCCTGACTTCTTGGTTTCTTAAATAAGTACGGTATTAGTCCACTAATTTTTCACTACACCCCAAACGGTTGTTTCAGTTTAAAAGATCTCGCCAAACAAAGAGAGATGAAGGAATGATTCAATTAATGAAAAGCAGGCCGCAAATGGATTGAATCAGACAGATATTCCATCAGGTACTGCGAATAAATCACGAATCCAATGAAGATATTCAAATTTACTAATTCCATCATTCTTTCTTCCTCTATGTTTCAGTTTCAGAAACTTTGATAACCATTAAAGAAAACTTATGAGCATTATTGGGATTCTGTGCTTTTTCTTGCAGTAGCACAGAGAGAACCATGAACAAAGTCAAGGAATAAATACAGGAGTAATGGATGCATAATCAGTATCCACGGTATGCAGTGTGACTTAGAGAAGTAAATCCCTCAGAAACTGTGAGTTCTGGTTGATAAACCAGTCGATCCCTACTCAGAAACCTACATCATTGAGCTCGTCATACTATCTTCTACAGAAAAATAAAAACCGGAGCATACAAATGCTAAGTAAAAAAATCTGGCAAAAGCATAAAAGATCTTTCAGCTTCAAAAGCTTCTATGACAAACTAAAGATTCCAGGTGATGCATTGTAACTCCCTCTGATTCTTATAAACACTAGGAAACCCGTTAAACCCGTTGGCTAAACAAAGGATTCCCAAGGTTAACTAATATTGCTTGCATCACATTTGAAGGAAAGAAGGCTAGGAGAATGAGGCAACTTGTTCATCCCTTCTTTCTTTCCTTTTCCAAGGAAAAAATGCTAACCAGAGAAGGTCCGAGAGATTGAGACTTTATAATGAATCAAGAATTCCTTTTTTCTCTCTGAGAAAACGGATGATTTATGAAAACGCAGAGATTTAATCCTGACAGATCTACATCGAAAACCAGGCATCTGTCCGAATATTTCTGGAGGAGCTATCAATTCTAATAAAAGCTACCTTAATAGGGATGAAAAATATCTTCGTCCTGTATTCGGCCCACAATGCCCTATTTTAAGGACCACTCTAGTTTGTGATTATTATGGACCCAAGTTTATAGGTATTCTGACAACGATTGAAGAAAAAGGCAAGTTCTGAAGTAGATGTTTGGAAAGGAGTTGCTTATTCTCGGAAAGCCATGACCAGATGACATAGGCACACCTATCAATTGTAAAAATAAAAATATAACTGGCTAGAAAGACTCTAAGGTTTAAAAGAGGATAATAGAATCTCACCGCTTTAACCAAACGTTCAATAGGTTTTTCTGTAGCACTTGGCTTGCCAGAAACAGCAGCATGGGCATTAGCATGGCTGCCATCTGAGCCAATATATTCAGCAAGCAATGGTGAAGCTGAAATACCAGGCGTACCAACAGCCAAGGATTGAACATGAGTTGGAGCAACAGACGCCTGCTGGTGTCCGATGTTTGATGCATTTGACAGAGATGAGAAACCACCCATTTGTTTTTCGTGGTCTCCTGGTAAAGGTGATGGAGCTAGGGGTGTCGACGGAGAAGGGACAATAAAAGGTGAGTTTGTGGATTGCAAAGGGGTGCCAGCTTTCGGTAGGGATGATAAGAGAGCTTGTTCAACTTGAGGAGATGAGTGCTGAGAAATTTGAGGTGATGGAACCTGTAGATTCTGAGGAGAAGAAATAGGAAATGAAGCCCCTGGTTTTAATTGTTGATGATATGCCTGACGCTGAGCTCCTGCGAAATGCTGTTGAAAAAGCCCTGGTTTGATGGCAGAAGCCTGTCTAGACTTCAAATCATTCATTTCGTTGATGTGATGTAGCTGTGGCATTTGATGTGCCTGCAGCTGAGAAGATTGCGGCTGCTTCTGCTGTTGTTGATATTGCTGCTGCATTTGTGGCTGCTGCTGTAGAATTTGTTGTTTCTGATGCTGCATCTGGCGTTGTTGCATTTGTTGTTTCATTTGCTGTGACTGCATCAGTTGTTGGTACGGGTGCTCCTGCTTCACCTGTTGCTGCAGCACGGTTGTGTTTTGTTGAAGAGCACCCATGTTTTGCTGCGTAGCACTATTTGTCTGAGATAGCGTGTGCATGTTTGACTGAGTTGATGGACCGAAAGTAGTCTGCTGGAATGATCCCACACTAGCTTGTTGCATTGAACCCAATCCTCCCTCTTGTAATGAAGTCAAGGCAACTCCTTGTGATGAGTCTATTGTCGATCCAGACTGCAGTGCATTCATGATATTCTGCGGCGCAGAAGGAACACCCACATGGGTTGGCATAGGCATGGATCCATTTTGCATGCTTGACACAGCTGTTGATTGCATTGACGTTACAGAACCTTGAACAACCAGTGGTGATATCTGGCTTCCATGACCATCATGTTGCTGCGTAGAAGCCTGAGATGATGGTTGTGGCATGGATTGGCTGTTTCCACCAGAATGTGGAAACTGCTGCTGCCCTTGCACCTGCTGGTTGACACCTCTTCTTCTGTTTGAATTAATAAAATTGAACATTTGTTTATCATAGAAAGGTAACTTTTCCTTGAGATTAGGCTGAATATTGTTCTTTGGAATCTGGAACAATGATAATAAACGGTCCAGCAAACCCTTAATCTTTCTCATATTCTCCAGTTGCTCAAACTGCTTCCCAGGTGGAACTAAAGATTCATGCTGGCCAAGTAAAAGAATTATTGGAAGACTGCTTAAAGTCAAAATAACATTTTATATGAAAGAGAAACAAATCAGCGAGCGAGAAGAATCGGCAAAAGTTTGACAATGATCAACACTTTAAATTAAATTCAAAACCTGCTGGCATTTTTGGACGAGCTTCTGATGTATCTCATTAAGATCTGCATAGTACAGCTCCCTCATGCTCTGTATCTGAAAGCCACAAATAATCATTAAAAGAATACATATGACAACCGCACGCAGGTTCAACTTGACACATGTAACTGTTATAGTGAACCACAATAAAAACAGTTTATAAAATGAAAATGTTTCGAGAAATAATGTTAATTGACCAAATTGGAAACATACTAATCAGAATAAATTATGTGAAATTAAAATTTTAAAAATAATAAATATAAAATTTATCAAATATTTTCATGAAAACCAACGCACAGAAAGTGATCAAATAAAAGTTTTCAGAATTTTTTTACGGTCAAATATTGATCAGAATGAGAATTGAGAATGAATTTTCAGCTGAACTACATAACAGCGCCAGAATCATAGTATAAAATTAGTAAATTTCATATTGAAATAAAATTAATAAAATTATGAAAATTCCATTTTCGTTATAGTCTAATGTTTATTTCTTCACAGGCTTTTATTAGTGGAATCTACTTGTGCCAATAAGAAAAGACACAACTAGAGAAGTTACCTTTTGGTATATCTCCTCCTGCCAATCTGGACCTGGTTGGTTTGTTTGACCAGTAGAGTCCATTGAATCTGCAAAAAAAGGAGCCAGAAAAACCGTAAGTTAATTTGTCATGGTAACCCTGCCTTTTCAGAGAGACCATACTGATGGGCAATAATAGTACGACAGGCTGACCAGCATCTACCACAAACGCCATATTCAATCTTGCTAGAATATGGATCAGTAAGTGCAGAGCCCCAAAGATTGGGAGTTTTCACGATCCCATTGATGACTACCCCTCTATCCGTAGCCTAGGAGTTTCCAAGGGCGTCTTTACATCTAAATAAGCGCCTAACCCAGAGTTGTTTACTGTTGTTTATACGATCCAAACCATCATTCAAATCATAGTTGGCACTTAACACCATTCAAAACATATGAGTTTACGTCCAATACTTCTCTGCAACCACATGACCGGAGTACATAAAGTACAGTTAATTTATCCCCGGGGTACGTCAAGCAATGCACAAAAAAGTAAATGGACAAACCAAACAGGAGAGCTGATCTGTCTTTTTTAGTGGACTAAGGAGAGGACCTGCTGGAATAACAAAACGAAAAGGCAGATGAGATAAAAGGAGTCCTCTAGGTAGACAGCTGCAGACGAACATGAAGATGCACACAACAAGAAGAGAAAGGAGCAGACAAAATAACTCACTCTGCTAGATAGCCAACGGCATGTTTGCATAATTTTCAAAGCATAAAGAAAAAATCCATTATTTATTGATAACCAGAAAAATAGCACCCTCTAGTCATATTCTACAAGTACTGCGACTTGAATTTATTCTTCATATTCATTCCTAACTGACACCCATTCATCAACACCATGTTCAATGAACATAAAAACAACCATTGTAATGTCTACTTAGATGTACGGCAAACTAGACGAATTTCACAAAATAGCGGCACTCATTATGTGAGGATTAAACTCATTATCAACAGAACTGAATGAAGAGGTGCAAATCAATTCTGGAGAAGAACCATCTTTTCTGAAAAATCATGTTCAGCAATAAAACTCAACGAAGGCAAGACCATTTAATGAAACGCTAAATTAACGAAAAATGGAAAAGAGAGACGGTGTACCTTGAAGAGGACATCTAGATCCCATGAAAACAGAGGGAAAAGGCTAGCATCTTCAACCAGAAAATTTTAAAGAAACGAAAAATGTTTATGGAAAGTTGATTTCCACAGCTTTTTTCCATTATACTGGTTGGTTTAGGCACGGCATATTGATGATCCAACCAAGGATGATAAACGACAAAAAGCATTGTCCCCCTAAGAAAACATTGTGGTGTTCGGAAGCACTGTGGTAGCTAAAGGACTAAGACAGCAGAAAAAGGACAAAGGACTGTAATGAATGTGCTTCCACCTATTTCCAGTAGACACTAATTACTTATGCATAAAATTATAAACAAGCTAATGCAATCATAACATCTTACTTGCGGAGGCTTCTGGTAGGCCTCTTTGAGACTGATACATTGATTTCTGTTGTTCAAATGTATTTTGCGGCTGAAGCAAGACATTAGGCGCTTGTATTTTTTGTTGTATCTGCTGCATTTCTCTTTGTAAGGGATTTCCCTGCTGCTGCACCGGCATCTGCTGCTGAAGCTGCACAGGCTGGTTCTGAATCTGAGGCATATGTTGTTGCTGAGCTGGATGTGCTTGGGGCTGTTGTCCCTGTGATTGCATCAATGATGTACCTGTCTGCTGAGGTTGTTGCTGAGGCTGCTGCTGCGCAGCAGCTTTCTGTGACTGCATAACGTGCATTGTATGATGTTGCTGATGCATGTTTGGTATGTTAGATTGTGATCCCAGCAGCTGTGACTGTTGCTGCAGTTGTTGTTGTGACTGCAGCTGCTGCAACCCTGACATGCTGCTTTGTGGAACCACCTGCTGGTGCAAGGACATGTTCTGCTGATTGAGCATCTGTTGCGGTTGCTGCATGCTCATGAGATTGTTTGGCTGGACAGACAGCCTTCGCTGTTGCTGCATATCAGAGATACTGTTCTGCTGACCAAGGAGTTGATTCTGTTGCAAATTAGACATATTTGATTGGTTCCCCAGCAGTTGTTGCTGTTGTTGTTGTTGGTGATGCTGCTGCTGCTGCTGCTGCTGCTGCTGCTGTTGTTGCTGCTGCTGCTGCAGTGGCATTACTGATTGCTGGGATATTGAAGCAGATTGTTGCTGGAGAGAGGATGCCTGAGAAAGACCACCAGATGGTTGTGCTTGTTGTTGTCTGAGAACCGCATGTGGATGCTGCTGAATCAAACTAGACGAAGACTGCTGTAATAGATTTGGTTGATTCTGATGATGCCCAGAGTGAGTGATGGACTGCATTACTGGAGGCTGACCTTGCTGAAGACTAGATTGACTTGATTGCAGACTAGACATTTGCATGACAGGTTGCTGAGGGGTCTGCATTTGAGATGCCGACAGTAAGGATTGCTGCTGCTGCTGCTGTTGCTGCTGTTGTTGCTGTTGCTGTTGCTGTTGCTGCTGCTGCTGCTGCTGCTGCTGCTGTTGCTGCTGCATCTGTGATTGCAAAAGGGAGTTGTGCTGAAGCTTTGCCTTCAACATTTGTTGCTGCTGCAATTGTTGTGGATATAAATGTGGATTCTGTGACTGCTGCTGATGTTGCTGAGAAACATGAGGTTGCTGCTGTTGTTTTCCCTGAATTTGTCTCTGTGAATTACCATAAATACTGGGTGGTATGCCTTGTCCAACATTATTGACCAAGTTCTGCGAGATTCCAGACATTGTTTGCAAGTTCGATGCCTGGCCAATGCTTGACATTGGTTGGCCAAGTCCATTAACAGATGGCACCATAGGTGCCAAGCTAGCTGAACCTTGTACCACAGTAGATGACAAGTTATTTTGAATGCCTGGTGCTAGTGATTGCTGCCGCGTTTGAGACTGATTTGCCAAAGGAATTTGTAGCGACTGTCCTGTGTTTTGCAACTGTGGCTGCAAAACATGTGATCCTATTGACAAGAAAAGAATAATTTTGTTTAACATGCCTTGTCGACATCTGAAAACAATCTCAGCAATAACTGTACAACAAAGAGAAACAGCATTTCGACGGGAAGAGAGAGACGATGACGATATAAAATTCCTGAAAATGTAAAATTACGGAGCACGTGGCTTTTTTGTCACTCAGAGAAAAAGCCAAACAAATCACCTGAAGTGTGGCTCCGAGACACATGCAATTTAAACACCTATTTATACCCATCTCATACAGTGGCAGTAGAGCATTATGTCAAAACAGTATTAGAACCACAACTGAGTAGATAATGTATAAAAAAGAAAATCACGTACTCAGCATACAGACTGCATCAAATATGAAGTATTTTTTCACAGGTACATCATGTAGCATCTTAAATTTCGAAATCATAGAATGATAATATGTAGCTAATATACGAATCACTTACCTTCCAAATTATCTCATATAACTTTACCCATCTGGTTGTCCCTTTGGTAAAATAAATGACAGTGTTTTTTTACTTGTTGAACTTGTAATAAAAATCCTACATATCAGTAACGTTTCCATGCATTTCAACCAAGAGAATTTTCTCAAGAATTTGAAAGGATTCATTCATCTGCTTCAGGATTTTCACATTTTAGAAGAAGTCAGCACAGACTGGTGGAGCGGGGAAGGAGCGGAAATAAAGCTAGAGAGATTAGTTCATTTTCACACCTTCTGCAGTACTCTGGTTTGAGGGATTTGATGCCATTTGATTGTTACCGCCTGTGTTCTGGGTCTTTGATTCCATTGTAAGCATTTTCAATGATATCTTCCTGAGATAATCCGTCTGACCAGAAAGCAAATAGGAAAAGCCGATTCAAGGAATAAATGTCAGATTAGGTTAAACAAAAGGTTCTCATCACAAACTAATTATCACATATTGAATAGAAAGACCAGAAGCTTTGTAAGGTTCAAGTCCTTCGAACCCTTCAAAAACGACTGGTGCATACATGGGCCAAGGCCACTAACAAAAAGATTCTCTTATCAATGAATGAAACTGGTAGGTCAACTGAATCCCTATGCTCCATGCAATATTAGGCATGAAACAGTCCACAACATTCTCCTGAAAATATTATAATGATTATTAAAAGAAAGATGATCACGCAACAATCACACTAATTGAGCCACCCACGTAAGGTTAAAATGTCACAAATATTGGGTAGAGTTATCTGATGTAAATGGGAGTTTGCTGTTCTATTATAAAGGAAAATTGGAGATGAAATAATCCACCTGGTGATCAAGTATCATTATGCCTGAAAGCAGGAAAAATATACAAACAAGATGCCACGTGGTAATATCACCATGGTAACCACATTCGTTTTAGTTCCTAGGTCTGACTTTTCCAACAACAGATAATGATGTCGTGGAACGGACGCCAAGATACCTTTCTTAATGAATAAAAGAGATTCCACACCATGAATTCAGCAAAATATCGTAAAACGCTCAAGAAGAAACCTGGTTTGAGGCTGCAGTAAAAATTTTCTCCTCAAATCGCATTGCAATTTTCCTCAGTTCTCCTATATTTTCTGGCCCATAGACTGGTATGTGTCTTTGTAGAGTATCCATTCTGCATGAGTGAAAGAAAGAAGACCAGATAATTTCACCAATGAGAATGCTTTTCACGGAAAAAACAGGAAACAAAGGACCAAGATGTAAGATCAACTAAATTACTAAATGGCAAAGAAAAATCATGCAAGATCCCGCACCATATGTGAAAGGTGGACAGAGAATGAACGAAAGCATGACGCCATAAACTGTCAGAATCATGTGAACCTCCAATCAGCAAGAAAATAAGAACGACAGAGCTGGATCAACATTCCAAATTTGGAGCCATTGACTCAAGGTTCAAGCTGCCACCGTTTACTACCTTGAAAATAGATATCTGTACAGACCTCTCTCAAATGTGGGATGATCATAAAATGATGAAGTGGACTATACTTGAATGGCAATTCCATCATTGTTTCCCCGTTAATGCATGGTTCAGACTATACTTGTTTTATACGTTTCTAAATAGACTAATGCCTGACTAAGGTTAGATAATCCAAGTTGTTTTTAAAATGGAATCTAAGGCAAGACGTATGTGGACTACAACGGCCAACCTTAAGTTGATGCGCTTAATTATGGATATCTAGTCTCTGATCGATCATGATGTTCAAATTTCGATCAAGTGACATCAGTATCGAACACCGGATCTTATGGTCACAAGATCAGAGAGTAAGAACAAGACAGCGAAAGAAGGAAAGCAGCTAGAAAAGCATAACCAAGACAAGATTGATACTGAAAAATCCGGGGAAAAGGAAGAGTACTGATTTTTACCCTAGAAAAAATATATATATCAAAATCGATGTGTGAAAATATTTCCTAATCCAATGGCACATTATTTGTACATCACTTTTGAGGCAGAATAGGAAGCCATTCTTCGAGATTTGGCGGAAGACCCAACCAAAACTAAAACAGTCATCACATTTCCAAGGAACTCCTCAACAGAACTTAAGATCCTTTGACTGAGAAATAAAATTACCCTTCCAATACACAGATTCACCGTTACTTAGCACTGCAATTTTCGATTGACGAGGAACCCAAGCTCATAGTGACAATGAAATGTGATAAGGCACAAAAATAATACACGCCCCCCCGTCCCCCCCACAACATTTGCCCAGTCGAAATTCACTTACCCTTGGATGAAGAGGTCTATTGACGTTCTGGAATCACGAATAGAGTTCAAAATCCGAAAATCTTACGAAGTTGCCATTTCGGTGATTACAAAACGCAACCCTATATTTTAGATATTGCTATGAATACAGCAAGAATCAAGAAAGTACCCATAATTAGCAGCCAAGGCAACCCCAGTGTGCCCCTTCAAGAAAGTTCCAAACCTTAAAAATAAGGCAGCTCGAAAGGAAACCACGATGAATTGTACACAACCCGAAAACCAAATAAAAAACTCTACAGTCGGCCCTCTATGCGATGTCGGGCGGACCGGATTGCCCCCCCGATCGTCCCGGAGAAAAAAGCTCATTCGGCATTAACAGATCGACCCGTTTGCCATCCGAGATAAGCGGAAACGTGAAAAAACCGAGTATGCCCATCGGCCGAGGGCACGGGAGCGAGAAGACGGAAGGAGAAGGCGAAAAGAAAGATGCCTAACATCTTGTTGACGATCCGTGACCGGGCGTCCGGCTGGAGCTGCGACCTCCAGTCCCCGGAGGCCGCGGCGTCCATGCTCATGCCGGAGCCGTCCCCTTGCGCCGGCCTCCAGTTCCCGCCGCTACCCTCCATGGGAAGCCACGCGAAGATGCCAGACAGACAGAATTGATGGAGACGGAAATTGCTTCAGAGGAGCTCCCCGGGGGAAAGGGGAAGGCGTTGAAACTCGCAGGCCGCGACCCTCAGACTAACGGGGGCCGTCCTTGTCCGAATACTTTTCTATATAACCCTTAAAAAATAAATATTTGTATGAAAGCCCCATCGAAACTACCGCCCGACTGAGTCGTCATCCGCCACCTGCCTCTCCGCCACTACGTTTGTTAAGGGTTGTGAATTACCCGGGGCCCGGGCCACACCTGAAGGGCCCCGCCCGTAATTGTAAAAAGCCCGGGAATAAGCCCCTGCCCACGTGGCGCATCGTCGCATTCTCTCTCTACCCATCTTTCCCAAAAGGGGCCGTCCCTTCTCCTCCAGGTGGCGCCCAAGTGGGCCCATCATGGCGGAGTTTGCCATGTTTGGGCCCGGTTCACTGAGATGAATGGCATCAAAATCCCCACCGCCAAGTGGCATCCTCTATTGAAACTATAGAGTGCCAATATGTCTCTCCATGTTGTTAGGCACTCAGAATTTAGATGATAAACGTGGCTAAGATCCTAGTAAAGGAATTAGCATAGCTTTATCCAACCCACGCCCAAGAACATTCAATGATGATGACTTGATATAACTTACAAACAATGGTTTTCCCATATGCTGAAGATCAATTAAATACCGTGAGATCCTCAAAAATAGTTGGGAAAAAAAGAGCAAGATCAAAGTGGAAGGATCAAAGTTGAAATATCTCTAGTGCTATTTACCATGGTTTACCAGGAAAGGGTAGATCTTGCAACTTGTAGACTCCATTGGGAATAGTTTTTGCTTGTTCGCTAAGAACCTTGGACCTCCACTCCTGGTGCTAGATGTTGAAAGATGTAGAGAGAGAAAGAAAGAGAGTGAGAGAAGCACAAAGGTTATGTGTGTGAGTGAGTAAGACTAAAAGAAGAGCGAGAGAGAGAGAGAGAGAGAATGGGTAGGGTTGGTTCTAGATGATGTGTTTATATAGCACATGAATCATAGAAGGAGCATTACGAGGTGATGTGTATATGTAGCACAAGATATAGAGAGCGAGCGTTACGAGGTGATGTTGATGTGGTACATTTCCTTTTATGGGTAATTTTTTTCATGATAATTAATGACTGTGGCTATTGAGAATTTGAATTTTGCCAACGAATGCTAGCTGTTGACCTGAGCTAGACACGAGCATTGATTGAATCTTGAAGAGATGCCAAGTGGGTTTGATTAGCTAGGCTTGAGCAATTGACAGCTATGTAGAGAGAGAGAGAGAGAGAGAGAGAGAGAGAGAGAGAGAGAGAGAGAGAGAGAGAGTTTGAATTTTTTTGGCTTATCTATCGACTAGTAAAGTACTTTGATTTTCCACCCCAATTTAACATAAGATTTCAACCTATGAAGACAAGCGATAATGACAAAACATCACATTGGCCTATTTTACTTTAAAAAAGTATAAATATTTATTTATTAATATTAATATTTACTATGTGGGCCAGTATGGGTTCCCACGCCGCCGTTGCCAAAGTTGACCCTTCGGGTCGTTGGCCACCTTTGCAAGGGTTTACCCGTTGGTGTCGACAGCACTGGAAATAGGTCGAGAGGAACTCGACGGGGATGTGCGTTGAAACTTGCAGGTGGCGGCGAGTCAACCCCGTCAAACTTTGCAATTGGCCCACGTAAGTTAGGCTTTTGTACCAATAATATGCTTCAAACTTTAGATAATTTCTCATATGGGAAATAAGATAAGCTCCCTCTGATCCTACAACATCAAATAGAAGGCCATCGAGGATTTTCTAGCCAGAATAGAAAGTGGTAGTCCCACATCAGCTTGCCGCCTCACAAGAAAGTCAACGGGAAGTCCCACATGGCTTGACTGGAGCACCGTAGCCAGACCGAAACTCAACGCTCATAATTCTTGAGATCAGGTCGGTATTTGATCAATATAATTCGTGGTGTTATCATATTTAAATCTTTTGATGGCGGTTATAAATTGATTTTTAATTAAGATACACAATCGTTGTATTATATGAGTAACTTTTCACTTGTGTTTGATTAAAAATACCACATGAGCCATGAACATTGATTAATGAAGGTGGCTGAACCATCTAGACTCCAAAATGCTAGGGCTATATGATGTCCCCAAATACCACTATGAATGTCATAAAGGATATTAAAATATTGTGTTTTGCAACTTACACACATCACAAAACATATTGTTTACACTTTAGTCACAAAGAGAGATGTCCTAGACATATATATATATATATTTATTTATTTATTTATTTATTTATTGGTTGAAGAAGTAGCCATAGATTTTTGATGTTGAACTTGTCTTCATGAAGTGAAGTTGGCTTTGCTCCCCCATATGATAGAGGCTTTCTTGTTCTCTAGTAAGTCCAATCTTCCAGTCTGAACCTTGTCAAATAGCACACAAGTATCACCAGTAAGTAAAACCTCACAACTTTGGTCATCTACTAGTTTTTTAAAATTTTGGGAACATACAAGGCATTTTTTAAGGTTTTCAATTTTTGTATTATTACATCACCAATTTTACCTATGATTAGTAATGAATCCTCTACGGTGCCATTTTGTAATTACTAAGGCATTGTTCATAAGTGAGAAAATTACATATTATAGTCATAGTTTGTGACACTAAAAATCTAAAATTCATAAGGTGGATAGAGAATCACAAGAGGCAACTAATCCAAAAGACGGAGAAAACTCACATGATTGAGTTGATGAACTCCAAGGCATTGCAACCTTCAATTTCTCAATTCTCGCCTTGAGTTTCTCCATCTCAATTTTGTCAACTACCATCGTTATTGGTGGCTAGCCCTTACCCAACTCCTTAGTACTGAGATGAGTTTTCAGTAGTTCGTTGCACCCTCCCATGTAACTTAAAACGTCTATCATTAATCTGTAATGGCCTTTTTCAAAAAAATGTATCATAAGTTGTCTCTTAAATCTGCCTTTTTAAAACTTATACAAAGGCTTAAAAGATTATGAGTCTTTCTCTCTTGTGAGATTACCCTCCTAGTTGTGAATTTAAGGCTTCCTTTTTTATCTTGTGGATTAAGGGGTGAAGTCTCTCGTTTTGTGGACTCATAACCTAGTTTCTTCTTCAAGATTTGTGCCTTATGATTTCAAACCCAAATCCTACTGTCGTTTGCATCAACACTACATCAATAACATTTCTATGAATCACGGCAACCAAGAGAATTTTCACATGATTTTGAAAGGATTCCTTCATCGTCTTGAGGATTTTTCACATTATTAGAAGCTAGGACAGAAGTCCAAGTCTCAGCCAACCACATCTTCAGACCAATTATACCTTTCTAAAAATAATGCACTGTGGCAGCTAAAGCATAAGAATTTTTTATTTTCTCGTCGGCAAGATATCGACAAATGCAAGACAAGCAATTAGTTCGTGTTCATACCTTTTGGGGTATTCTAGTTTGAGGGGCTTGATCCCATTTGATCGGCACCGTCTATGTTCAGGGTCTTTGATTCCATTGTAAGCATTTTCAATGATATCTTCCTGAGATAATCCGTCTGACCAGAAAGCAAATAGGAAAAGCCGATTCAAGGAATAAATGTCAGATTAGGATAAATAAAAGGTTCCCAGCACAAACTAATTATCATATATTGAATAGAAAGACCAGAAGTTTTGAAGGTCCAAGTCTTTTGAACTCCTTCTAAAATGACTGGTCCATGCAAGGACCAAGACCATTAATGAAAAAGCTCTCTTATCACTGAATGAAGTTGGCAGGTCAACTGAATCCCTATGCTCCATGCAGTATTAGGCATGAAACAGCCAACACCATCCTCCAGAAAATATTATAATGATTACCAAAATAAAGATGATCCTGCAACAGTCACACCAATTATGCTACTCTTGTGGGCCAAAAATGTCTCAAATATTGGGCAGAGTTATCTGAGGAAAATGGGAGTTTGAGGTTTTATTACAAGTGAAAATTAGACATGCAATAATCCCACAGGTGATCAAGCATCCTTATGCCTGAAAGAAGGAAAAATATACAAACAAGATGCCACGTGGAAGGATCACCACAGTAACCACATTCGTTTTAGTTCCCAGGCCTGACTTTTCCCACAACAGCTAATGATGCCATGGAACTGACATCTCAGATACCTTTAGAAAATAAATAAAAGAGATTCCACAACATGAATTCGACAAAATATCATAGAACGTTCAAGAAGAAACCTGGTTTGAGGCTGCAGTAAAAATTTTGTCCTCAAATCGCATAGCAATTTTCCTCAGTTCTTGATTATTTTCTGGCCCATAGACTGGTATGTGTCTTTGTAGAGTATCCAGTCTGCATGAGTGAAAGAAAGAAGACCCAATAATTTCACCAATGAGAATGTCTTTCACGGAAAAAATAGGAAACAAAGGATCAAGATGTAAGATCGACTAAATTACTAAATGACAAAGCAAAATCGCGCAAGTTCCCGCACCACATGTGAAAGGCAGACAGAGAATGAACGAAATCATGTGTGCCATAGAATGCCAAAATCATGTTAACCTCCAGACAAGAAGAAAATAAGAATGATAAAATTGTATCAGCATTCCAAATCTGAGAGCCATTGACTAAAGGTTCAAGCTAAGACTGTTTACTGCCCTGATGTTTGATAATGATCTACATTGAAAAAAGATTAGATCTCAGTAAAGACCTCTCTCAAAAGTGGGATAATCACATAATGATCAAGTGGACTATTCTTGAATGATGATTCCATCATTGTTCCCTTTAATCCAAAGTCCAAACTATACATGGGTATACGTTTCTAAATAGACTAATGTCTCACTAAGGTTAGACAGTCCAAGTTGTTTGCAAATGGAATCTAAGCCGAGGTACATGCAGACTACAACGGTCAATCTTATGCGTGCATGATTAATTAACGGCCTCTAGTCTCTGATCGATAATCACGTCCAAATTTCGATCAAGCAAACGTCAATAACAATTCAAAACTAAACGCGAACGGGGGCATAAAAAACACCTACACATAAGGTAATCCCCTTCTGCACATATCAAGTAAGAGATCTTATGATCACAAGATCAGAGAGTAAGGGCAAGACAAAGAGAGAAACAAAGTAGCTGGAAAAGCATGACCAAGAAAATATTGATTTTAAAATTCGGAAAACGGAAGAGTACTGATTTTTACTGACTGGTAGAAAAAAATATTATTAAAATCAATGTGTGAAAGAATTTCCTAATCCAATGCCACATTATTTGTCATGTCTGTACATTAGCCTCGAGGCAGAATCGAAAGTCATTCGTCCAGAATTGGACAAAGACCCAACCAAAACCAAAACAGCCATCACACTTCGAAGGAAATCCTCAACAGAACATAAGATCCTTCGACTGAGGAATAAAATTTTCCTAACTCAGTAGTGTGATTTTTGATTGCGGAGGAACCCAAGCCCAACAGATGCCCATCTAGAGATGTCGGACGAGCCGGATTGCCTTCGCGACCGTCCGGGAGAAAAAAAGCTCTTTCGGCAATAGCAGATCGACTCGTTTACCATCCGAGATAAGCGGGAACGTGAAGAAAACCGAGTACACCCATCGGCCGAGGGCACGGGAGCGAGAAGGCGGAAGGAGAAGGCGAAAAGAAAGATGCCTAACATCTTGTTGATGATCCGCGACCGGGCATCCGGCTGGAGCTGCGACCTCCAGTCCCCGGAGGCCGCGACGTCCACGCTCATGCCGGAGCCGCCCGGCGTCCCGTTCTCGCCGCTCCCCTCCATGGAAAGCCACGCGAAGATGCCGAGAAAGTTGCGGATAGCGGCGGATGCGCGGATCCCGATAGAACGCGTGTGGCGATCGAGCGGGGGTGGATACGAAGGCGGTGGCGGCGTCGCCGGCGGAAACTATGACTTTTACCGACGACTTCTTCCAAGTCGTCGTCCGCCGGCGCCGCCTGCCTTTCCGGGCCTTCTTTATCAGGCCCGGCCCGGACTTTTTTTTAAAAAGGCCAGGTGAGAAGCCCCTGGCCACGTGGCCCATCCTTCTCTGTCGGCACATTCTCTCTCTACACTTCTCTGTCCAGGTGGCAACCGAAAGGGCCCCATCACGGCGGCACTTCCCAAGGTTCGGGCCCGGTTCACCGAGACCTCCATCCCAAGGGTTTCATTTTCCATGGGTAATTTCCTTTTATGGCTAAATTTGGTCTTTAGATAATTCACTGCTTCTCATTTGCCAACCCACACCGGCTGCGATTTGACTGAATCTTTAAGAGATGCCAAGTGGGACAGGCAGCTGGACCCGGCCCATTGACTCCCAATTTGAGACTGCCACGTAGAGAGAGAGAGAGAGAGATGACAGTTTGACTTTTTTTTTGTTAATTTGTGAACTATTAGAATACTTTGATTTTCCTACCCAATTTAACAATAGATTTCAACCTACGAGGACAGAAGCGATAACAACAACACATCAAATCCGGGGCCATTTTAATGTTTAACAGATATTTATTTAGATAAATATTTACCGTCGGGGCCACTGTGGGTTCTCACGCCGCCGCTTCCAGGGTTGACCCTGGTCGAGAGAAGCTTTAGTGGGGCTGTGCGTCGAGACCTCAGCTGGCGGCTCGTAGACCGCGTCAAACTATTTGCAGCAAAAATGACGTAAGCAATTTTTTTTTATTTTTTATAATCAATAATACCCTTCATATATCATATAAAATGCTCAGCAAATTATCACATGCGAAATATGCTAAGCTCATCCGAATCCCACTACATTAAACAGAAGACGATCGAGGATTTTCAACTCAGAATAGATTAAAACGTCTCCCAAAGTGGTGGTCCCTCGTCAGCTTGCCGCCTCACATGGGAATCAACGGCCCTCAACGGGAAGTCCCACGTTGGTTGACTGGAGCACCGTTACCAGGCCGAAAGTCAACGCTCATGTTGGGTAAACTATTTACTCCCCCTCCGGCGATTGTTCTTCCTTCTGAATCATTAAAATGGAGTATCTGCTTCTCGTAGTGGGGGGATTCTTCCTGGAGGTGGGGTCGGATGCTGCTCCTGGGAAGTCGGAGAAGCTCCACGAGGCGATCCTCTTGGTGCATCATCTTCTTCATTGACTCCAGTCGCCCAGAAGGCAACCATGGCGGCGCTGGAGATTCGTGCTGAGAGAGGAAGAGAGCCAGACGCAAGGTCAACAGGAAGATGGAAAGAGATTGGAGTGTGATTCGGTCAAAACCTGCTGGCACTTTTGGATGATCTTCCAACGGGCTTCACAGAGATCTAAGTAGTACAGATCCCTCATGGTTCGAACCTAGAAATTAACACGACCAACTACTAATCTCATTGAAAAAAGGCAATAAATTGGGAAAACTGAGAGAATTACTAATCATAATACGTGCCGGCAAAATGAGATGCTTCACTCAGCGTTCAAGATGACAGCTTTTTTTTCTATGGCAGCTGACAATGGATTGTCCACACGGGCCCGGATAGAATTAAAACTTAGAAAACTGCCTTGATTCTGATATATCATCATTTATTTTCCATAATGCATTAAAATCGATAAATCAATAAACCATCGACTTAGTTTTTGCTTGAAAAAAAAATCACCTTCTGATAGATCTCCTCTTGCCAATCTGGGCCAGGCCCGCCTGTTTGACAAGTGAAATCCATTCAATCTGATTAAAAAAAAAAAAAAGGAAGCAAAACGAAGCAGGAGCAGGGGGGATTTTGAACGATTATTAGTCTATTAAACAGTCAGACACCTGGACTTGAATGGCTCAGATCGGAGAGAGTTGATGCCGTTTTGCTGGCAAAAACAATGTGCCGGGTCTTTGCCTCCACTGTGAGCATTTTCAAAGATATCTTCCCTAGATAATCCATCTAACAAAGGAGATCATTAAAAAAAAAAATTGGTCAAAGAAATGATCCCAGTTCATATGAACCCGCCGATTAAATGGAGAGAAAAGAAGGTCGTGGATACAAAAGCATGTTCATTTTAGTCCATTAATCACTGCAGAAGCAGGAAATGAAGATTAAAAACCCATGAGACATTAAACCCATCGGAGAAGATCCACGCTTTTGAGCCAGAAAATCCTGCCATTAATGTGGGAAAGATGTGGACAAAAAAAACCTAGATTTAAGTTGTTTCTTATGGGGGCATGGCATATATACCGAAACTCAACGTAATAAATTAATCGTGATTATAATGGAAGGCAGCCAGAATAGATGCCCCAAGAAGGAAAAAAGTGGCATCTTGGAGCACCAAATGCTTCACAATCCTCAGATGTTTTTTAAATCTGGACAAATATTTATACGCCCGAATAGAGTTTCCTCTAAAAAAACGGATTTTTCATGTTTAATTTTTCACTTCTTGAATACCCAGTTCGATGCTGTAAAAAAAATTATATATTTTTTTAAAAAAGAAGATCCTACGAGGAGTGAGAAAGGGGCACCTGATTCTTTGCGGATGCGAACATCTTCTCCTCAAATCTCACGGCAATGCTCCTCAGATCCCCCAGGTTCTGCCCCCTAAAGACGGGCAGCTGTTCTTGCAAAGTCTCCACTCTGAGCAAGCAAAACCAAAAGATAGCTCAGACCCCAGAAGAGGAAGCTCAGAAGATAACTCAAAATCCAATCCATTCCATGGATTAGCTAGGCTTGAGCAATTGACAGCTAGAGAGAGAGAGAGAGAGAGAGAGAGAGAGAGAGAGAGAGAGAGTTTGAATTTTTTTGGCTTATCTATCGACTAGTAAAGTACTTTGATTTTCCACCCCAATTTAACATAAGATTTCAACCTATGAAGACAAGCGATAATGACAAAACATCACATTGGCCTATTTTACTTTAAAAAAGTATAAATATTTATTTATTAATATTAATATTTACTATGTGGGCCAGTATGGGTTCCCACGCCGCCGTTGCCAAAGTTGACCCTTCGGGTCGTTGGCCACCTTTGCAAGGGTTTACCCGTTGGTGTCGACAGCACTGGAAATAGGTCGAGAGGAACTCGACGGGGATGTGCGTTGAAACTTGCAGGTGGCGGCGAGTCAACCCCGTCAAACTTTGCAATTGGCCCACGTAAGTTAGGCTTTTGTACCAATAATATGCTTCAAACTTTAGATAATTTCTCATATGGGAAATAAGATAAGCTCCCTCTGATCCTACAACATCAAATAGAAGGCCATCGAGGATTTTCTAGCCAGAATAGAAAGTGGTAGTCCCACATCAGCTTGCCGCCTCACAAGAAAGTCAACGGGAAGTCCCACATGGCTTGACTGGAGCACCGTAGCCAGACCGAAACTCAACGCTCATAATTCTTGAGATCAGGTCGGTATTTGATCAATATAATTCGTGGTGTTATCATATTTAAATCTTTTGATGGCGGTTATAAATTGATTTTTAATTAAGATACACAATCGTTGTATTATATGAGTAACTTTTCACTTGTGTTTGATTAAAAATACCACATGAGCCATGAACATTGATTAATGAAGGTGGCTGAACCATCTAGACTCCAAAATGCTAGGGCTATATGATGTCCCCAAATACCACTATGAATGTCATAAAGGATATTAAAATATTGTGTTTTGCAACTTACACACATCACAAAACATATTGTTTACACTTTAGTCACAAAGAGAGATGTCCTAGACATATATATATATATATATTTATTTATTTATTTATTTATTGGTTGAAGAAGTAGCCATAGATTTTTGATGTTGAACTTGTCTTCATGAAGTGAAGTTGGCTTTGCTCCCCCATATGATAGAGGCTTTCTTGTTCTCTAGTAAGTCCAATCTTCCAGTCTGAACCTTGTCAAATAGCACACAAGTATCACCAGTAAGTAAAACCTCACAACTTTGGTCATCTACTAGTTTTTTAAAATTTTGGGAACATACAAGGCATTTTTTAAGGTTTTCAAGTTTTGTATTATTACATCACCAATTTTACCTATGATTAGTAATGAATCCTCTGCGGTGTCATTTTGTAATTACTAAGGCATTGTTCATAAGTGAGAAAATTACATATTATAGTCATAGTTTGTGACACTAAAAATCTAAAATTCATAAGGTGGATAGAGAATCACAAGAGGCAACTAATCCAAAAGACGGAGAAAACTCACATGATTGAGTTGATGAACTCCAAGGCATTGCAACCTTCAATTTCTCAATTCTCGCCTTGAGTTTCTCCATCTCAATTTTGTCAACTACCATCGTTATTGGTGGCTAGCCCTTACCCAACTCCTTAGTACTGAGATGAGTTTTCAGTAGTTCGTTGCACCCTCCCATGTAACTTAAAACGTCTATCATTAATCTGTAATGGCCTTTTTCAAAAAAATGTATCATAAGTTGTCTCTTAAATCTGCCTTTTTAAAACTTATACAAAGGCTTAAAAGATTATGAGTCTTTCTCTCTTGTGAGATTACCCTCCTAGTTGTGAATTTAAGGCTTCCTTTTTTATCTTGTGGATTAAGGGGTGAAGTCTCTCGTTTTGTGGACTCATAACCTAGTTTCTTCTTCAAGATTTGTGCCTTATGATTTCAAACCCAAATCCTACTGTCGTTTGCATCAACACTACATCAATAACATTTCTATGAATCACGGCAACCAAGAGAATTTTCACATGATTTTGAAAGGATTCCTTCATCGTCTTGAGGATTTTTCACATTATTAGAAGCTAGGACAGAAGTCCAAGTCTCAGCCAACCACATCTTCAGACCAATTATACCTTTCTAAAAATAATGCACTGTGGCAGCTAAAGCATAAGAATTTTTTATTTTCTCGTCGGCAAGATATCTGACAAATGCAAGACAAGCAATTAGTTCGTGTTCATACCTTTTGGGGTATTCTAGTTTGAGGGGCTTGATCCCATTTGATCGGCACCGTCTATGTTCAGGGTCTTTGATTCCATTGTAAGCATTTTCAATGATATCTTCCTGAGATAATCCGTCTGACCAGAAAGCAAATAGGAAAAGCCGATTCAAGGAATAAATGTCAGATTAGGATAAATAAAAGGTTCCCAGCACAAACTAATTATCATATATTGAATAGAAAGACCAGAAGTTTTGAAGGTCCAAGTCTTTTGAACTCCTTCTAAAATGACTGGTCCATGCAAGGACCAAGACCATTAATGAAAAAGCTCTCTTATCACTGAATGAAGTTGGCAGGTCAACTGAATCCCTATGCTCCATGCAGTATTAGGCATGAAACAGCCAACACCATCCTCCAGAAAATATTATAATGATTACCAAAATAAAGATGATCCTGCAACAGTCACACTAATTATGCTACTCTTGTGGGCCAAAAATGTCTCAAATATTGGGCAGAGTTATCTGAGGAAAATGGGAGTTTGAGGTTTTATTACAAATGAAAATTAGACATGCAATAATCCCACAGGTGATCAAGCATCCTTATGCCTGAAAGAAGGAAAAATATACAAACAAGATGCCACGTGGAAGGATCACCACAGTAACCACATTCGTTTTAGTTCCCAGGCCTGACTTTTCCCACAACAGCTAATGATGCCATGGAACTGACATCTCAGATACCTTTAGAAAATAAATAAAAGAGATTCCACAACATGAATTCGACAAAATATCATAGAACGTTCAAGAAGAAACCTGGTTTGAGGCTGCAGTAAAAATTTTTTCCTCAAATCGCATAGCAATTTTCCTCAGTTCTCCTATATTTTCTGGCCCATAGACTGGTATGTGTCTGTCTAGAGTATCCATTCTGCATGAGTGAAAGAAAGAAGACCCAATAATTTCACCAATGAGAATGTCTTTCACGGAAAAAATAGGAAACAAAGGATCAAGATGTAAGATCGACTAAATTACTAAATGACAAAGCAAAATCGCGCAAGTTCCCGCACCACATGTGAAAGGCAGACAGAGAATGAACGAAATCATGTGTGCCATAGAATGCCAAAATCATGTTAACCTCCAGACAAGAAGAAAATAAGAATGATAAAATTGTATCAGCATTCCAAATCTGAGAGCCATTGACTAAAGGTTCAAGCTAAGACTGTTTACTGCCCTGATGTTTGATAATGATCTACATTGAAAAAAGATTAGATCTCAGTAAAGACCTCTCTCAAAAGTGGGATAATCACATAATGATCAAGTGGACTATTCTTGAATGATGATTCAATCATTGTTCCCTTTAATCCAAAGTCCAAACTATACATGGGTATACGTTTCTAAATAGACTAATGTCTCACTAAGGTTAGACAGTTCAAGTTGTTTGCAAATGGAATCTAAGACGAGGTGCATGCAGACTACAACTGTCAATCTTATGCGTGCAAGCTTAATTATGGACCTCTAGTCTCTGATCGATAATCACGTCCAAATTTCGATCAAGCGACGTCAATAACAATTCAAAACTAAACAAACTAAGCCAACAGGGGGCATAAAAAACACCTACACATAAGGTAATCCCCTTCTGCACATATCAAGTAAGAGATCTTATGATCACAAGATCAGAGAGTAAGGGCAAGACAAAGAGAGAAACAAAGTAGCTGGAAAAGCATGACCAAGAAAATATTGATTTAAAAAATTCGGAAAACGGAAGAGTACTGATTTTTTACTGACTGGTAGAAAAAAATATTATTAAAATCAATGTGTGAAAGAATTTCCTAATCCAATGCCACATTATTTGTCATGTCTGTACATTAGCCTCGAGGCAGAATCGAAAGTCATTCGTCCAGAATTGGACAAAGACCCAACCAAAACCAAAACAGCCATCACACTTCGAAGGAAATCCTCAACAGAACATAAGATCCTTCGACTGAGGAATAAAATTTTCCTAACTCAGTAGTGTGATTTTTGATTGCGGAGGAACCCAAGCCCAACAGATGCCCATCTAGAGATGTCGGACGAGCCGGATTGCCTTCGCGACCGTCCGGGAGAAAAAAAGCTCTTTCGGCAATAGCAGATCGACTCGTTTACCATCCGAGATAAGCGGGAACGTGAAGAAAACCGAGTACACCCATCGGCCGAGGGCACGGGAGCGAGAAGGCGGAAGGAGAAGGCGAAAAGAAAGATGCCTAACATCTTGTTGATGATCCGCGACCGGGCATCCGGCTGGAGCTGCGACCTCCAGTCCCCGGAGGCCGCGACGTCCACGCTCATGCCGGAGCCGCCCGGCGTCCCGTTCTCGCCGCTCCCCTCCATGGAAAGCCACGCGAAGATGCCCAGAAAGTTGCGAATAGCGCCGGATGCGCGGATCCCAATAGAACGCGTGTGGCGATCGAGCGGGGGTAGATACGAAGGTGGTGGCGGCGTCGGGCGGCGGCAACTGAGGCAGCGGATGAGAACGGCGGCATCGGATGGTTGCGACTTTTCCGACGACTTCTTCCAAGTCGTCGTCCGCCGGCTCCACCTGCCTTTCCGGGCCTTACGTTATCAGGCCCGGCCAGGACCTTTTTTAAAAAGGCCAGATGATAAGCCCCTGCCCACGTGGCCCATCCTCCTCTGCCGGCACATTCTCTCTCTACACTTCTCTGTCCAGGTGGCAACCGAGAGGGCCCCATCACGGCGGCACTTGCCAAGGTTCGGGCCCGGTTCACCGGGACCTCCATCCCAAGGGCTTCATTTTCCATGCGTAATTTCCTTTTATGGCTAAATTTGGTCTTTAGATAATTCACCGTCTTCCCATTTGCCAACCCACACCGGCTGCGATTTGACCGAATCTTTAAGGGGTCCCAAGTGGGACAGGCAGCTGGACCTGGCCCATTGACTCTCAATTCGAGACTGCCACGTAGTGGGGGATTCTTCCTGGAGAGAGAGAGAGATGGCAGTTTGACTTTTATTTATTTATTCGTGAAATATGAGAATACTTTGATTTTCTTTTGGATGATCTTCAGAGATCTACCCAATTAAGCAAAACATTTCAACCTACGAGGACAGAAGCGATAACAACAACACATAATAAGTGCCGGCAAAATGAGATGCTTCACTCAGCGTTGAAGATGACAGCTTTTTTTTTCTATGGCAGCTGACAATGGATTTTCCACACGGGCCCGGATAGAATTAAAACTTAGAAAACTGCCTTGATTCTGATATATCATCATTTATTTTCCATAATGCATTAAAATCGATAAATCAATAAACCATCGACTTAGTTTTTGCTTGAAAAAAAAATCACCTTCTGATAGATCTCCTCTTGCCAATCTGGGCCAGGCCCGCCTGTTTGACAAGTGAAATCCATTCAATCTGATTAAAAAAAAAAAAAAAAAAAAAGGAAGCAAAACGAAGCAGGAGCAGGGGGGATTTTGAACGATTATTAGTCTATTAAACAGTCAGACACCTGGACTTGAATGGCTCAGATCGGAGAGAGTTGATGCCGTTTTGCTGGCAAAAACAATGTGCCGGGTCTTTGCCTCCACTGTGAGCATTTTCAAAGATATCTTCCCTAGATAATCCATCTAACAAAGGAGATCATTAAAAAAAAAAAATTGGTCAAAGAAATGATCCCAGTTCATATGAACCCGCCGATTAAATGGAGAGAAAAGAAGGTCGTGGATACAAAAGCATGTTCATTTTAGTCCATTAATCACTGCAGAAGCAGGAAATGAAGATTAAAAACCCATGAGACATTAAACCCATCGGAGAAGATCCACGCTTTTGAGCCAGAAAATCCTGCCATTAATGTGGGAAAGATGTGGACAAAAAAAACCTAGATTTAAGTTGTTTCTTATGGGGGCATGGCATATATACCGAAACTCAACGTAATAAATTAATCGTGATTATAATGGAAGGCAGCCAGAATAGATGCCCCAAGAAGGAAAAAAGTGGCATCTTGGAGCACCAAATGCTTCACAATCCTCAGATGTTTTTAAATCTGGACAAATATTTATACGCCCGAATAGAGTTTCCTCTAAAAAACGGATTTTTCATGTTTAATTTTTCACTTCTTGAATACCCAGTTCGATGCTGTAAAAAAAATTATATATTTTTTTAAAAAGAAGATCCTACGAGGAGTGAGAAAGGGGCACCTGATTCTTTGCGGATGCGAACATCTTCTCCTCAAATCTCACGGCAATGCTCCTCAGATCCCCAGGTTCTGCCCCCTAAAGACGGGCAGCTGTTCTTGCAAAGTCTCCACTCTGAGCAAGCAAAACCAAAAGATAGCTCAGACCCCAGAAGAGGAAGCTCAGAAGATAACTCAAAATCCAATCCATTCCATGGATTAGCTAGGCTTGAGCAATTGACAGCTATAGAGAGAGAGAGAGAGAGAGAGAGAGAGAGAGAGAGTTTGAATTTTTTTGGCTTATCTATCGACTAGTAAAGTACTTTGATTTTCCACCCCAATTTAACATAAGATTTCAACCTATGAAGACAAGCGATAATGACAAAACATCACATTGGCCTATTTTACTTTAAAAAAGTATAAATATTTATTTATTAATATTAATATTTACTATGTGGGCCAGTATGGGTTCCCACGCCGCCGTTGCCAAAGTTGACCCTTCGGGTCGTTGGCCACCTTTGCAAGGGTTTACCCGTTGGTGTCGACAGCACTGGAAATAGGTCGAGAGGAACTCGACGGGGATGTGCGTTGAAACTTGCAGGTGGCGGCGAGTCAACCCCGTCAAACTTTGCAATTGGCCCACGTAAGTTAGGCTTTTGTACCAATAATATGCTTCAAACTTTAGATAATTTCTCATATGGGAAATAAGATAAGCTCCCTCTGATCCTACAACATCAAATAGAAGGCCATCGAGGATTTTCTAGCCAGAATAGAAAGTGGTAGTCCCACATCAGCTTGCCGCCTCACAAGAAAGTCAACGGGAAGTCCCACATGGCTTGACTGGAGCACCGTAGCCAGACCGAAACTCAACGCTCATAATTCTTGAGATCAGGTCGGTATTTGATCAATATAATTCGTGGTGTTATCATATTTAAATCTTTTGATGGCGGTTATAAATTGATTTTTAATTAAGATACACAATCGTTGTATTATATGAGTAACTTTTCACTTGTGTTTGATTAAAAATACCACATGAGCCATGAACATTGATTAATGAAGGTGGCTGAACCATCTAGCCTCCAAAATGCTAGGGCTATATGATGTCCCCAAATACCACTATGAATGTCATAAAGGATATTAAAATATTGTGTTTTGCAACTTACACACATCACAAAACATATTGTTTACACTTTAGTCACAAAGAGAGATGTCCTAGACATATATATATATATTTATTTATTTATTTATTTATTTATTGGTTGAAGAAGTAGCCATAGATTTTTGATGTTGAACTTGTCTTCATGAAGTGAAGTTGGCTTTGCTCCCCCATATGATAGAGGCTTTCTTGTTCTCTAGTAAGTCCAATCTTCCAGTCTGAACCTTGTCAAATAGCACACAAGTATCACCAGTAAGTAAAACCTCACAACTTTGGTCATCTACTAGTTTTTTAAAATTTTGGGAACATACAAGGCATTTTTTAAGGTTTTCAAGTTTTGTATTATTACATCACCAATTTTACCTATGATTAGTAATGAATCCTCTGCGGTGTCATTTTGTAATTACTAAGGCATTGTTCATAAGTGAGAAAATTACATATTATAGTCATAGTTTGTGACACTAAAAATCTAAAATTCATAAGGTGGATAGAGAATCACAAGAGGCAACTAATCCAAAAGACGGAGAAAACTCACATGATTGAGTTGATGAACTCCAAGGCATTGCAACCTTCAATTTCTCAATTCTCGCCTTGAGTTTCTCCATCTCAATTTTGTCAACTACCATCGTTATTGGTGGCTAGCCCTTACCCAACTCCTTAGTACTGAGATGAGTTTTCAGTAGTTCGTTGCACCCTCCCATGTAACTTAAAACGTCTATCATTAATCTGTAATGGCCTTTTTCAAAAAAATGTATCATAAGTTGTCTCTTAAATCTGCCTTTTTAAAACTTATACAAAGGCTTAAAAGATTATGAGTCTTTCTCTCTTGTGAGATTACCCTCCTAGTTGTGAATTTAAGGCTTCCTTTTTTATCTTGTGGATTAAGGGGTGAAGTCTCTCGTTTTGTGGACTCATAACCTAGTTTCTTCTTCAAGATTTGTGCCTTATGATTTCAAACCCAAATCCTACTGTCGTTTGCATCAACACTACATCAATAACATTTCTATGAATCACGGCAACCAAGAGAATTTTCACATGATTTTGAAAGGATTCCTTCATCGTCTTGAGGATTTTTCACATTATTAGAAGCTAGGACAGAAGTCCAAGTCTCAGCCAACCACATCTTCAGACCAATTATACCTTTCTAAAAATAATGCACTGTGGCAGCTAAAGCATAAGAATTTTTTATTTTCTCGTCGGCAAGATATCTGACAAATGCAAGACAAGCAATTAGTTCGTGTTCATACCTTTTGGGGTATTCTAGTTTGAGGGGCTTGATCCCATTTGATCGGCACCGTCTATGTTCAGGGTCTTTGATTCCATTGTAAGCATTTTCAATGATATCTTCCTGAGATAATCCGTCTGACCAGAAAGCAAATAGGAAAAGCCGATTCAAGGAATAAATGTCAGATTAGGATAAATAAAAGGTTCCCAGCACAAACTAATTATCATATATTGAATAGAAAGACCAGAAGTTTTGAAGGTCCAAGTCTTTTGAACTCCTTCTAAAATGACTGGTCCATGCAAGGACCAAGACCATTAATGAAAAAGCTCTCTTATCACTGAATGAAGTTGGCAGGTCAACTGAATCCCTATGCTCCATGCAGTATTAGGCATGAAACAGCCAACACCATCCTCCAGAAAATATTATAATGATTACCAAAATAAAGATGATCCTGCAACAGTCACACTAATTATGCTACTCTTGTGGGCCAAAAATGTCTCAAATATTGGGCAGAGTTATCTGAGGAAAATGGGAGTTTGAGGTTTTATTACAAATGAAAATTAGACATGCAATAATCCCACAGGTGATCAAGCATCCTTATGCCTGAAAGAAGGAAAAATATACAAACAAGATGCCACGTGGAAGGATCACCACAGTAACCACATTCGTTTTAGTTCCCAGGCCTGACTTTTCCCACAACAGCTAATGATGCCATGGAACTGACATCTCAGATACCTTTAGAAAATAAATAAAAGAGATTCCACAACATGAATTCGACAAAATATCATAGAACGTTCAAGAAGAAACCTGGTTTGAGGCTGCAGTAAAAATTTTTTCCTCAAATCGCATAGCAATTTTCCTCAGTTCTCCTATATTTTCTGGCCCATAGACTGGTATGTGTCTGTCTAGAGTATCCATTCTGCATGAGTGAAAGAAAGAAGACCCAATAATTTCACCAATGAGAATGTCTTTCACGGAAAAAATAGGAAACAAAGGATCAAGATGTAAGATCGACTAAATTACTAAATGACAAAGCAAAATCGCGCAAGTTCCCGCACCACATGTGAAAGGCAGACAGAGAATGAACGAAATCATGTGTGCCATAGAATGCCAAAATCATGTTAACCTCCAGACAAGAAGAAAATAAGAATGATAAAATTGTATCAGCATTCCAAATCTGAGAGCCATTGACTAAAGGTTCAAGCTAAGACTGTTTACTGCCCTGATGTTTGATAATGATCTACATTGAAAAAAGATTAGATCTCAGTAAAGACCTCTCTCAAAAGTGGGATAATCACATAATGATCAAGTGGACTATTCTTGAATGATGATTCAATCATTGTTCCCTTTAATCCAAAGTCCAAACTATACATGGGTATACGTTTCTAAATAGACTAATGTCTCACTAAGGTTAGACAGTTCAAGTTGTTTGCAAATGGAATCTAAGACGAGGTGCATGCAGACTACAACTGTCAATCTTATGCGTGCAAGCTTAATTATGGACCTCTAGTCTCTGATCGATAATCACGTCCAAATTTCGATCAAGCGACGTCAATAACAATTCAAAACTAAACAAACTAAGCGAACAGGGGGCATAAAAAACACCTACACATAAGGTAATCCCCTTCTGCACATATCAAGTAAGAGATCTTATGATCACAAGATCAGAGAGTAAGGGCAAGACAAAGAGAGAAACAAAGTAGCTGGAAAAGCATGACCAAGAAAATATTGATTTAAAAAATTCGGAAAACGGAAGAGTACTGATTTTTTACTGACTGGTAGAAAAAAATATTATTAAAATCAATGTGTGAAAGAATTTCCTAATCCAATGCCACATTATTTGTCATGTCTGTACATTAGCCTCGAGGCAGAATCGAAAGTCATTCGTCCAGAATTGGACAAAGACCCAACCAAAACCAAAACAGCCATCACACTTCGAAGGAAATCCTCAACAGAACATAAGATCCTTCGACTGAGGAATAAAATTTTCCTAACTCAGTAGTGTGATTTTTGATTGCGGAGGAACCCAAGCCCAACAGATGCCCATCTAGAGATGTCGGACGAGCCGGATTGCCTTCGCGACCGTCCGGGAGAAAAAAAGCTCTTTCGGCAATAGCAGATCGACTCGTTTACCATCCGAGATAAGCGGGAACGTGAAGAAAACCGAGTACACCCATCGGCCGAGGGCACGGGAGCGAGAAGGCGGAAGGAGAAGGCGAAAAGAAAGATGCCTAACATCTTGTTGATGATCCGCGACCGGGCATCCGGCTGGAGCTGCGACCTCCAGTCCCCGGAGGCCGCGACGTCCACGCTCATGCCGGAGCCGCCCGGCGTCCCGTTCTCGCCGCTCCCCTCCATGGAAAGCCACGCGAAGATGCCCAGAAAGTTGCGAATAGCGCCGGATGCGCGGATCCCGATAGAACGCGTGTGGCGATCGAGCGGGGGTAGATACGAAGGTGGTGGCGGCGTCGGGCGGCGGCAAGTCGTCGTCCGAGGCAGCGGATGAGAACGGCGGCATCGGATGGTTGTTAAGCCCCTGGCCACGTGGCCCATCCTTTCCGACGACTTCTTCCAAGTCGTCGTCCGCCGGCCCCATCACGGCCACCTCGGGCCGGTTTTCCGGGCCATTTTCCACGTTTTCAGGCCCGGCTTTAGATAATTCACCTTTCATTTGCCAAAAAGGCCAGATGATCTTTAAGCCCCTGGGACCCACGTGGCCCATCCTCCTGAGACTGCCGGCAGTTTGACATTTCTGAACTATTAGAATACTTTGATTTTCCTCTTTAACCAGGTGGCAACCGAGGAGAAGGCCCCATCACGGCGGCATTTTAATGTTTAACAGATATTTATTTAGATAAATATTTACCGTCGGGCCCGGTTCACGCCGCCGCTTCCAGGGTTGACCCTGGTCCATCCGTCGAGACCTCAGCTGGGGCTTCAAATTTTCCAAAAATGACGTAAGTTTTTTTTTTTTTTTAATGGCTAAATTTGGTCTTTAGATAATTCACGAAATATGCTAAGTCTTCCCATTTGCCAACAACCAGAATAGATTAAAACGTCACCAAAGTGGTGGCTGTCGATTTGACATGGGAATCTTCAAGGGGTCCTCAACGGGAAGTCCCACGTTGGTTGACTGGAGCACCGTTACCAGGCTGAAAGTCAACGCTCATGTTGGCCGGCGATTGTTCTTCCTTCTGAATCATTAAAATGGAGACTGCCACGTAGTGGGGGATTCTTCCTGGAGGGGTCGGATGCTGCTCCTGGGAAGATGGCAGTTTGATCTTTTATTTATTTATTCTGAAATATGAGAATACTTTGATTTTCGGTCAAAACCTGCTGGCACTTTTGGATGATCTTCCAACGGGCTTCACAGAGATCTAAGTAAACATTTCAACCAACGACTAATCTCATTGAAAAAAGGCAATAAATTGGGAAAACTGAGAGAATTACTAATCATAATAAGTGCCGGCAAAATGAGATGCTTCACTCAGCGTTGAAGATGACAGCTTTTTTTTTTCTATGGCAGCTGACAATGGATTGTCCACACGGGCCCGGATAGAATTAAAACTTAGAAAACTGCCTTGATTCTGATATATCATCATTTATTTTCCATAATGCATTAAAATCGATAAATCAATAAACCATCGACTTAGTTTTTGCTTGAAAAAAAAATCACCTTCTGATAGATCTCCTCTTGCCAATCTGGGCCAGGCCCGCCTGTTTGACAAGTGAAATCCATTCAATCTGATTAAAAAAAAAAAAAAAAGGAAGCAAAACGAAGCAGGAGCAGGGGGGATTTTGAACGATTATTAGTCTATTAAACAGTCAGACACCTGGACTTGAATGGCTCAGATCGGAGAGAGTTGATGCCGTTTTGCTGGCAAAAACAATGTGCCGGGTCTTTGCCTCCACTGTGAGCATTTTCAAAGATATCTTCCCTAGATAATCCATCTAACAAAGGAGATCATTAAAAAAAAAAATTGGTCAAAGAAATGATCCCAGTTCATATGAACCCGCCGATTAAATGGAGAGAAAAGAAGGTCGTGGATACAAAAGCATGTTCATTTTAGTCCATTAATCACTGCAGAAGCAGGAAATGAAGATTAAAAACCCATGAGACATTAAACCCATCGGAGAAGATCCACGCTTTTGAGCCAGAAAATCCTGCCATTAATGTGGGAAAGATGTGGACAAAAAAAACCTAGATTTAAGTTGTTTCTTATGGGGGCATGGCATATATACCGAAACTCAACGTAATAAATTAATCGTGATTATAATGGAAGGCAGCCAGAATAGATGCCCCAAGAAGGAAAAAAGTGGCATCTTGGAGCACCAAATGCTTCACAATCCTCAGATGTTTTTTAAATCTGGACAAATATTTATACGCCCGAATAGAGTTTCCTCTAAAAAAACGGATTTTTCATGTTTAATTTTTCACTTCTTGAATACCCAGTTCGATGCTGTAAAAAAAATTATATATTTTTTTAAAAAAGAAGATCCTACGAGGAGTGAGAAAGGGGCACCTGATTCTTTGCGGATGCGAACATCTTCTCCTCAAATCTCACGGCAATGCTCCTCAGATCCCCCAGGTTCTGCCCCCTAAAGACGGGCAGCTGTTCTTGCAAAGTCTCCACTCTGAGCAAGCAAAACCAAAAGATAGCTCAGACCCCAGAAGAGGAAGCTCAGAAGATAACTCAAAATCCAATCCATTCCATGGATTAGCTAGGCTTGAGCAATTGACAGCTATAGAGAGAGAGAGAGAGAGAGAGAGAGAGAGAGAGAGTTTGAATTTTTTTGGCTTATCTATCGACTAGTAAAGTACTTTGATTTTCCACCCCAATTTAACATAAGATTTCAACCTATGAAGACAAGCGATAATGACAAAACATCACATTGGCCTATTTTACTTTAAAAAAGTATAAATATTTATTTATTAATATTAATATTTACTATGTGGGCCAGTATGGGTTCCCACGCCGCCGTTGCCAAAGTTGACCCTTCGGGTCGTTGGCCACCTTTGCAAGGGTTTACCCGTTGGTGTCGACAGCACTGGAAATAGGTCGAGAGGAACTCGACGGGGATGTGCGTTGAAACTTGCAGGTGGCGGCGAGTCAACCCCGTCAAACTTTGCAATTGGCCCACGTAAGTTAGGCTTTTGTACCAATAATATGCTTCAAACTTTAGATAATTTCTCATATGGGAAATAAGATAAGCTCCCTCTGATCCTACAACATCAAATAGAAGGCCATCGAGGATTTTCTAGCCAGAATAGAAAGTGGTAGTCCCACATCAGCTTGCCGCCTCACAAGAAAGTCAACGGGAAGTCCCACATGGCTTGACTGGAGCACCGTAGCCAGACCGAAACTCAACGCTCATAATTCTTGAGATCAGGTCGGTATTTGATCAATATAATTCGTGGTGTTATCATATTTAAATCTTTTGATGGCGGTTATAAATTGATTTTTAATTAAGATACACAATCGTTGTATTATATGAGTAACTTTTCACTTGTGTTTGATTAAAAATACCACATGAGCCATGAACATTGATTAATGAAGGTGGCTGAACCATCTAGCCTCCAAAATGCTAGGGCTATATGATGTCCCCAAATACCACTATGAATGTCATAAAGGATATTAAAATATTGTGTTTTGCAACTTACACACATCACAAAACATATTGTTTACACTTTAGTCACAAAGAGAGATGTCCTAGATATATATATATATATATATTTATTTATTTATTTATTTATTGGTTGAAGAAGTAGCCATAGATTTTTGATGTTGAACTTGTCTTCATGAAGTGAAGTTGGCTTTGCTCCCCCATATGATAGAGGCTTTCTTGTTCTCTAGTAAGTCCAATCTTCCAGTCTGAACCTTGTCAAATAGCACACAAGTATCACCAGTAAGTAAAACCTCACAACTTTGGTCATCTACTAGTTTTTTAAAATTTTGGGAACATACAAGGCATTTTTTAAGGTTTTCAAGTTTTGTATTATTACATCACCAATTTTACCTATGATTAGTAATGAATCCTCTGCGGTGTCATTTTGTAATTACTAAGGCATTGTTCATAAGTGAGAAAATTACATATTATAGTCATAGTTTGTGACACTAAAAATCTAAAATTCATAAGGTGGATAGAGAATCACAAGAGGCAACTAATCCAAAAGACGGAGAAAACTCACATGATTGAGTTGATGAACTCCAAGGCATTGCAACCTTCAATTTCTCAATTCTCGCCTTGAGTTTCTCCATCTCAATTTTGTCAACTACCATCGTTATTGGTGGCTAGCCCTTACCCAACTCCTTAGTACTGAGATGAGTTTTCAGTAGTTCGTTGCACCCTCCCATGTAACTTAAAACGTCTATCATTAATCTGTAATGGCCTTTTTCAAAAAAATGTATCATAAGTTGTCTCTTAAATCTGCCTTTTTAAAACTTATACAAAGGCTTAAAAGATTATGAGTCTTTCTCTTGTGAGATTACCCTCCTAGTTGTGAATTTAAGGCTTCCTTTTTTATCTTGTGGATTAAGGGGTGAAGTCTCTCGTTTTGTGGACTCATAACCTAGTTTCTTCTTCAAGATTTGTGCCTTATGATTTCAAACCCAAATCCTACTGTCGTTTGCATCAACACTACAACAATAACATTTCTATGAATCACGGCAACCAAGAGAATTTTCACATGATTTTGAAAGGATTCCTTCATCGTCTTGAGGATTTTTCACATTATTAGAAGCTAGGACAGAAGTCCAAGTCTCAGCCAACCACATCTTCAGACCAATTATACCTTTCTAAAAATAATGCACTGTGGCAGCTAAAGCATAAGAATTTTTTATTTTCTCGTCGGCAAGATATCTGACAAATGCAAGACAAGCAATTAGTTCGTGTTCATACCTTTTGGGGTATTCTAGTTTGAGGGGCTTGATCCCATTTGATCGGCACCGTCTATGTTCAGGGTCTTTGATTCTATTGTAAGCATTTTCAATGATATCAACCTGAGATATTCCGTCTGACCAGAAAGCAAATAGGAAAAGCCGATTCAAGGAATAAATGTCAGATTAGGATAAATAAAAGGTTCCCAGCACAAACTAATTATCATATATTGAATAGAAAGACCAGAAGTTTTGAAGGTCCAAGTCTTTTGAACTCCTTCTAAAATGACTGGTCCATGCAAGGACCAAGACCATTAATGAAAAAGCTCTCTTATCACTGAATGAAGTTGGCAGGTCAACTGAATCCCTATGCTCCATGCAGTATTAGGCATGAAACAGCCAACACCATCCTCCAGAAAATATTATAATGATTACCAAAATAAAGATGATCCTGCAACAGTCACACTAATTATGCTACTCTTGTGGGCCAAAAATGTCTCAAATATTGGGCAGAGTTATCTGAGGTAAATGGGAGTTTGAGGTTTTATTACAAATGAAAATTAGACATGCAATAATCCCACAGGTGATCAAGCATCCTTATGCCTGAAAGAAGGAAAAATATACAAACAAGATGCCACGTGGAAGGATCACCACAGTAACCACATTCGTTTTAGTTCCCAGGCCTGACTTTTCCCACAACAGCTAATGATGCCATGGAACTGACATCTCAGATACCTTTAGAAAATAAATAAAAGAGATTCCACAACATGAATTCGACAAAATATCATAGAACGTTCAAGAAGAAACCTGGTTTGAGGCTGCAGTAAAAATTTTGTCCTCAAATCGCATAGCAATTTTCCTCAGTTCTCCTATATTTTCTGGCCCATAGACTGGTATGTGTCTTTGTAGAGTATCCAGTCTGCATGAGTGAAAGAAAGAAGACCCAATAATTTCACCAATGAGAATGTCTTTCACGGAAAAAATAGGAAACAAAGGATCAAGATGTAAGATCGACTAAATTACTAAATGACAAAGCAAAATCGCGCAAGTTCCCGCACCACATGTGAAGGCAGACAGAGAATGAACGAAATCATGTGTGCCATAGAATGCCAAAATCATGTTAACCTCCAGACAAGAAGAAAATAAGAATGATAAAATTGTATCAGCATTCCAAATCTGAGAGCCATTGACTAAAGGTTCAAGCTAAGACTGTTTACTGCCCTGATGTTTGATAATGATCTACATTGAAAAAAGATTAGATCTCAGTAAAGACCTCTCTCAAAAGTGGGATAATCACATAATGATCAAGTGGACTATTCTTGAATGATGATTCCATCATTGTTCCCTTTAATCCAAAGTCCAAACTATACATGGGTATACGTTTCTAAATAGACTAATTTCTCACTAAGGTTAGACAGTCCAAGTTGTTTGCAAATGGAATCTAAGACGAGGTGCATGCAGACTATAACTGTCAATCTTATGCGTGCAAGCTTAATTATGGACCTCTAGTCTCTGATCGATAATCACGTCCAAATTTCGATCAAGCAAACGTCAATAACAATTCAAAACTAAACGCGAACAGGGGGCATAAAAAACACCTACACATAAGGTAATCCCCTTCTGCACATATCAAATACGGGGTCTTATGATCACAATATCAGAGAGTAAGGGCAAGATAAAGAGAGAAGCAAAGCAGCTGGAAAAGCATGACCAAGAAAATATTGATTTTAAAATTCGGAAAACGGAAGAGTACTGATTTTTTACTGACTGGTAGAAAAAACAAAATTATTAAAATCAATGTGTGAAAGAATTTCCTAATCCAATGCCACATTATTTGTCGGTTCTGTACATCAGCCTCGAGGCAGAATATAAAGTCATTCGTCTAGAATTGGACAAAGACCCAACCAAAACCAAAACAACCATCACACTTCGAAGGAAATCCTCAACAGAACATAAGATCCTCGACTGAGGAATAAGATTTTCCTTACTCAGTAGTGTGATTTTTGATTGCGGAGGAACCCAAGCCCAACAGATGCCTATCTAGAGATGTCGGAGGAGCCGGATTGCCTTCGCGACCGTCCGGGAGGAAAAAAAGCTCTTCGATATTAACAGATCGACTCGTTTACCATCCGAGATAAGCGGGAACGTGAAGAAAACCGAGTACACCCATCGGCCGAGGGCACGGGAGCGAGAAGGCGGAAGGAGAAGGCGAAAAGAAAGATGCCTAACATCTTGTTGATGATCCGCGACCGGGCATCCGGCTGGAGCTGCGACCTCCAGTCCCCGGAGGCCGCGACGTCCACGCTCATGCCGGAGCCGCCCGGCGTCCCGTTCTCGCCGCTCCCCTCCATGGAAAGCCACGCGAAGATGCCCAGAAAGTTGCGAATAGCGCCGGATGCGCGGATCCCAATAGAACGCGTGTGGCGATCGAGCGGGGGTAGATACGAAGGTGGTGGCGGCGTCGGGCGGCGGCAACTGAGGCAGCGGATGAGAACGGCGGCATCGGATGGTTGCGACTTTTCCGACGACTTCTTCCAAGTCGTCGTCCGCCGGCTCCACCTGCCTTTCCGGGCCTTACGTTATCAGGCCCGGCCAGGACCTTTTTTTAAAAAGGCCAGATGATAAGCCCCTGCCCACGTGGCCCATCCTCCTCTGCCGGCACATTCTCTCTCTACACTTCTCTGTCCAGGTGGCAACCGAGAGGGCCCCATCACGGCGGCACTTGCCAAGGTTCGGGCCCGGTTCACCGGGACCTCCATCCCAAGGGCTTCATTTTCCATGCGTAATTTCCTTTTATGGCTAAATTTGGTCTTTAGATAATTCACCGTCTTCCCATTTGCCAACCCACACCGGCTGCGATTTGACCGAATCTTTAAGGGGTCCCAAGTGGGACAGGCAGCTGGACCTGGCCCATTGACTCTCAATTCGAGACTGCCACGTAGAGAGAGAGAGAGATGGCAGTTTGACTTTTATTTATTTATTCGTGAAATATGAGAATACTTTGATTTTCCTACCCAATTAAGCAAAACATTTCAACCTACGAGGACAGAAGCGATAACAACAACACATAATAAGTGCCGGCAAAATGAGATGCTTCACTCAGCGTTGAAGATGACAGCTTTTTTTTTTCTATGGCAGCTGACAATGGATTTTCCACACGGGCCCGGATAGAATTAAAACTTAGAAAACTGCCTTGATTCTGATATATCATCATTTATTTTCCATAATGCATTAAAATCGATAAATCAATAAACCATCGACTTAGTTTTTGCTTGAAAAAAAAATCACCTTCTGATAGATCTCCTCTTGCCAATCTGGGCCAGGCCCGCCTGTTTGACAAGTGAAATCCATTCAATCTGATTAAAAAAAAAAAAAAAGGAAGCAAAACGAAGCAGGAGCAGGGGGGATTTTGAACGATTATTAGTCTATTAAACAGTCAGACACCTGGACTTGAATGGCTCAGATCGGAGAGAGTTGATGCCGTTTTGCTGGCAAAAACAATGTGCCGGGTCTTTGCCTCCACTGTGAGCATTTTCAAAGATATCTTCCCTAGATAATCCATCTAACAAAGGAGATCATTAAAAAAAAAAATTGGTCAAAGAAATGATCCCAGTTCATATGAACCCGCCGATTAAATGGAGAGAAAAGAAGGTCGTGGATACAAAAGCATGTTCATTTTAGTCCATTAATCACTGCAGAAGCAGGAAATGAAGATTAAAAACCCATGAGACATTAAACCCATCGGAGAAGATCCACGCTTTTGAGCCAGAAAATCCTGCCATTAATGTGGGAAAGATGTGGACAAAAAAAACCTAGATTTAAGTTGTTTCTTATGGGGGCATGGCATATATACCGAAACTCAACGTAATAAATTAATCGTGATTATAATGGAAGGCAGCCAGAATAGATGCCCCAAGAAGGAAAAAGGTGGCATCTTGGAGCACCAAATGCTTCACAATCCTCAGATGTTTTTTAAATCTGGACAAATATTTATACGCCCTAATAGAGTTTCCTCTAAAAAAACGGATTTTTCATGTTTAATTTTTCACTTCTTGAATACCCAGTTCGATGCTGTAAAAAAAATTATATATTTTTTTAAAAAAGAAGATCCTACGAGGAGTGAGAAAGGGGCACCTGATTCTTTGCGGATGCGAACATCTTCTCCTCAAATCTCACGGCAATGCTCCTCAGATCCCCCAGGTTCTGCCCCCTAAAGACGGGCAGCTGTTCTTGCAAAGTCTCCACTCTGAGCAAGCAAAACCAAAAGATAGCTCAGACCTCAGAAGAGGAAGCTCAGAAGATAACTCAAAATCCAATCCATTCCATGGAGATAGAACAGTGAACCAGGAGTAGGAACGAGGGAAGAAGTCTCACATCTTGTTGACGATCCGCAGCCGGGCGTCCGGCTGGACTCGCACCCTCCACTCGGCGGAGCCGGCAGCGTCCATCCTCGTGCCGGAGCCGCTGCCTTGCCCGGTCCTCCGGTCTCCGCGGCCGCCGCTTCCTCCTGCGATAGACGGCGGAAATCCAAGAAACCAATGAAATACAGAGGAACCCGATGAACGCGCTGGAGGAGGACGAAGAAGGGGATAAATAGGAGCGGAAGGGAGCCGAAGAGGGGCGGAGGCGTCGAAATCTGCGGGGTACGCGTGGCCCGCCCATGAATCTCCCGCTAGCTATTTTCCATTGTCGCATTACTACTCCGCCACCCCGCGTGGTACCCTCTCTTTCTCTCTCTTTATTTCTCTCTCTAGACCTATCTCCCATCCCTACTGATAAGTCTTCATTATCATGAGTTAATAATTTAGTAAGATGATGTTTTTAGTCTTAACTCATGATAAATAGACTTATTTTTTGTGTTAAATCGTGAGAAGTAGTTTCTAGTTGATTAATATGAATTTTTGCTTAATTACATGATTTTATAATTTTATTTTGTTGATAGAAATTAAAAAAATATATTTATGGAAAAAGCAAAAATATCTGCCGGCCAACCGAACCCACTAGCAGGTCGGAGGCCCAGTTGAGTGGAGCCACTAGGCGGCTAAGGACCGCGAGCTCAAGACTCGAGCAGCTAAGGACCAGACCGTGAGCTCGAGGCTCAAGCGGCTAACAAAGCGGACCGCGAGCTAGGCGCTCAAGCGGCTGACGTGTGCGTCACTCCCCTTCCACGTCACCGGTGGCCAGCCGCGCGTGGGGCAAGGAGTGTTCGTACACACGCAGGTGATTTGTACCTATTGATGGGTAAAGAACCGCCCGTAATATATCCGCGTGAAACTCGCCCAGAAAACCGATGTAGGACTAAACCCCGCGTCTTACTTTTTTTCGCATATTTGATAAATGACATAAATGCCCCTCAATGACCGATATAAAATAATCCTTATGACATCATAGATTGAGGGCATTTTAGTACTTATCTCATCTCTCCCTCTTTCTCTCTCTCGCAGGTGGACAACTGGCAAAGAAATGCAATTTCCGGAAAGTGATTAAGCTACAAAAATCACCAAAAATTCAGCAAAAACTTAGTCAACGCGATTCGCGGAGCATCGTGGCCGAAATTGGTGTAGGATTCTGGACAAAACATCGCAAACTCAACAAAGAAATCATCTTCACTTGATCGACGAACGAGCCATCGCCGGAAAAAGGACAATCTGCCGAGAGACGAGTCGCCACCTCCTGAGAGTGTATCAGATGTGATAAAGGGCCTCCTCTCGCTGCGCTGACTTGAGGACGAAGCCCTTGAGATGCGTCCCACCTCCATCCAGCACACCTCCGTCGAGTGACAGTCGCCAAAGGGCCGCAAGTCACCGTTTTTCCGTTCCGCCGGGTGACAGCCATCGGAAATGATTTGGTGATCCATTCCACCGATATCTGGGCTTATAGAGATCCCCCACATCGTCTTTGTCCAAGGAGAGCCTTCGAGGCTGTGGACATTGCACGATTTCTTTTCTAAACACGCAAAATTTCGGCGATCGCTGTCGCGAAGTCAGAACTCTATTTTTCCTATTTTAAACTTTATTTTTACTTAAATTAGTAATCTTTGGCATGATTTCAACATCCAAATTATTTCGTACTTGAGTTACGATTCTTCGAGCTTTTACAAAACTAAATTTGATCTATTAATTTCACAGTAATCGCTTACGAAAGAATCACAGGTCGGAACTCTGTTTCCGCCCGATTCGTGTTTTTCAGGTGCTGACATCACCTGACGTCATTGCCTTATTTCCTTTTCGCATTTATTAAATAGATTATATTTATCATTTAGTTAAAAAATTCATAAAAAATCATATTACTTCAGGAAAATTTTGAAATATTACCTAATATTATATTACATCCCTGTGATCGACCTGAAAATTTCCTACTATTTTTGGAATCTTTTATCGATTTATAATTGATTTATTCACTCTGATAAACATTTAAAATTCCAAGAATTGGTCCTTTCTAGTTTTATAAAAATTTTAAATTTGCGTGATTTATTATACAACGATTAATTCACGTCAAATTTTGGCACCATTGCCGGGGATGTATGACATAATATTTGATAATTTTTGTTTTTCTTTTAGAATATAAAAAAATATAACTCTTATTTTTATTTTTGTCTTACAGAAAAATAAAAAGAGAGTAGCACGAAAAGCAGCAGAGCAAGGATAGGATCAAACTAAAGGAGGGTAACAGTTATTAAATTTTTGCCTCAAATTTATTTATTTATTTTTATGCATGGTAGAAGATCTTTACATCCAAGACTAGAGAATCCTCTCATTATTTTGCCTAAAACTAAAAATTCTAAAGAAAAATTAATTTCGATAGATCCTGAAGGTAGCACAGGTCAAACTGAGAACAATCCTATGGCCATGAAAAATCATTATATCCCTGATTCATTTCAAAGAACATCTAATATTAGAGTTACATTGGCACCCATTGTTAAATTCGAAATAAATTCAGAAATTTTCCAAATGCTTCCTAATTTTCATGGATTACCTTTAGAAGAGCCTTATCAGCATTTAGAAAAATTTCATATGGTATGTGATTTAGTTAATCTCCTTCAAGTTACACTGTAAATTATTAAGATGAAATTATTTCCTCATACACTTAGGGACAAGGCTAGTTATTGGCTATCTACCTTAGATAGAGAATTAACTAGTTAGAAAGATATAGAACAGACTTTTCTTCGAAAAACTCAAAATATGAGAAAACATATATAGAGTTTTGCTCAAAGGCCAGGAAAACTTTGTATGAAACATGAGAAAAATTCAAAGATTTACTTAGAAAATGTTCTCATCATGTTATACCTAAGTGGCAGCTCAATAGAATGTTTTATGATGGATTACTAGAACAACATAGGAATATGGTTAATTCTATATGTGGAGGAACATTTATGGAGAAGACCCTTGATGAGATTTATAGCCTTTATGAAAATTTAAGTGAAAATTCGAGAGATCAAGCCTTTTTTGAATTATATGATAGGGATAAGAGGAGAGTAATGTATGAATTCCATTATCAAGATGAATCTAATCTAAGAAATGAGGTTAATCAAATTAATAAAAAGTTAGATAAGCTTGATGTATTTATTGAGAATTTTCAAAAGCTTCCTAATCATTCATTTAGTTCAAATAATTCATATCTTTTGCATGGTGAAAATGAGCATTCCGAATTTCAATGTTATAATTTAGATCAATTATTTCAGCCTATGTAAGAACAAGTACAAGTAACCCACGATTTTAATAGAAGTAGGGAGTTTTTCCTAATTCTTATAATCATAATATGATGAATAACTTTTCATGGAGAGACCCAAATAATATTCAAAATCTAGAAGCACTTAGACCCAATTTAAATTCTGAATTTTGTCCAAAACAAGAAAATATATTTCAGAAAATTCAGCCCTCTCATACTCAACCTGATGCCATGGAAATGATGTAACAAATGAGTCAAATGATGCAGCAAACTATGAATCAAATGATGTTGTAACAAAAACAAATTATAAAGGCTCTTGGGAATAGGAGGGAAGAGGGACAACTACCTAGTCAAATCATAGAAAATCCAAGAAAATGCTCAATTGTTGGATTTCAACAAGGAGAGTCTAGTAGCATGAACCTAAGAAAAAACCCACGAAATGATAATGTTAGGACAGTAAATACATTAAGGAGTGGAAAAATTTTACCTAATCCTTATCCCCAAATAGTAGAAGAAGAGGAAAAGGTGGACAATCCAAAACAAAATCAAGAAGAAGAAAATGAAGAACTTTTAGATTCTATCAATGAAAATCTGAAAGAAAGAACGAAAATTTCATTTCCTAAAGTTCTAGAACCTAGACAAAGAAAGAAAAAGGAACATAATGAAGAAATAAAGAAAATTGTACAAGATGTACAAATTAGTCTTCCTTTACTTACTACAATTGAACATATTCTTGAATATGTTAGAGTTTTAAAAGAAATGTGTACACCAAAAAAAGCACTTAGAGTAGAAAAATTATCTATGCATGCTAGTGCTTTATTATTAAATCAAGTTCCATATAAATCAAAAGATATTGGTGCTCCTTTAATTTCGTGTGATATTGGTAGATTTATTTTTCAAAATACATTACTTGATACCGGTGCTAGTATTAATTTATTGCCTACAAGTATTTGTGATAAATTTAATATTTTTAACCTTAAACCATCTATTGTCACATTACAATTTGTTGATAGATCAATTAAAAATCCTAAAGGTATTTTAGAAAATGTGATAGTAACAGTGAAAGGATGTAAATTTCCAGCTGATTTTGTAGTGCTAGAAATGAATTTTAATGGATAGTTTTATGACACCCCAATCATCTTAGGCAGACCATTCTTGCATATAGCAAAGATGAATATTGATTTCCCCACAAGTATTGCAAAGATTTTATGTGGAGATCAATCAGTAGAAATTAAAATCTTTAAGGTATCAAATGATCTTAAGAAATCTCAAGTGTATGATTGTCATACCATAGAATTTTTAGATGATTATGATGGTCCAAATATTATTGATGATTGTGTGATGGAAGAATTAAAAGAAATTGAAAACATCAATTTAGGGGAGAAAAAGGAAGAAAATCACACAAATTTAGAGCTAAAACCTCTTCCCTTTAATTTAAAATATACATTTTTAGAGGAAAATAACTCATTCTCTATTATTATTGTAGCTGATTTGAATAATGAGTAAAAGGAAGAATTAATAGAAGTAATTCGAAAAAATAAGAAAGCTATTAGCTGGAAAATGGATGATCTTAGAGGCATTGATATGAATGTATGCATGCATAATATGTATTTAGAGGAATAAGCTAAACTAAGTAGAGAACCACAAAGAAGATTAAATCCTAACATGATGGAAGTGGTAAAAAAGGAAATTTTAAAATGGTTGGCTACTGATATTATTTATCCTATTTCAGATAGTAAATGGGTTAGTTCTACACAGGTGGTACTAAAGAAATCAGGAATCATGATTATAAAAAATGAAAATGGGGAGGAAATACAAACAAGATTAACCACTGATTGGAAGGTTTGTATTGATTACAGAAAATTAAATTCAGTAACTAGAAAAGATCATTTTTCTCTACCATTTACTGATCAAATTCTTGAAAAACTAGTTGGAAAAAGATTCTTTTATTTTCTAGATGGATATTCTGGTTATAATCAAATTTATATAAATCTTTCAGATCAAGAAAAAATGACTTTTACTTGTCCATTTGGTACTTTTGCTTTTAAACCCATGCCCTTTGGATTATGTAATGCTCCAGCTACATTTCAAAGATGTATGCTGTCTATTTTTTCTGATATGACTGGAAAATGCATGGAAATTTTTATGGACGATTTTTCGGTTTTTGGTGAATCATTTCATGAATGCTTAAACCATTTACACCATGTGCTGAAGAAATGTATAGAAAAAAAATTAGTTTTGAGTTGGGAGAAATCACATTTTATGGTTAGAGAAGGAGTTGTGTTGGGACATATTGTGAGTGAAAGAGATTTGGAGGTAAATAAAGCGAAAATTGATATAATATCTAAAATGCAACTCCCAAATTCAGTAAAATAGATTAGATCTTTCTTGGGACATGCAGGTTATTATAGAAAATTTATTCAAGATTTTTTGAAAATTTTTAAACCTCTCACTATGTTATTATCTAAAGATGTGCCTTTTAATTTTGATGAGAAATGTTTTGAATCTTTTTCTGAAATAAAACGATTACTTACTAAGGCACTTATTTTACAAGCTCTTGATTGGTCTCTTCCATTTGAAATAATGTGTGATGCATCAAATTATACAGTAGGAGTTGTTTTAAGACAAAAAAAAAGAGTCAAAACCCATAGTTATTTCATATTCTAGCAAAACTATTTCTGATGCTCAATTAAATTATACCACAACTGAAAAAGAGTTGTTAGTTGTAGTATTTTCATTAGAAAGATTTAGATCATATATTTTAGGAGCTAAAATCATCATTTATACTGATTATGCAGCATTAAAATATTTACTTAATAAGAAATATGCAAAGCCACATTTATTAAGATGGATATTATTGTTGCAGGAATTTGATTTAAAAATAAAAGATAAAAAAGGTTTCGAAAATGTTGTTACTGACCATCTTTCTAGATTAAGTGATATAGGAACAAATGCAGCACCTTTATAAGGTGCATTTCCAGATGAGCAATTGATGAGAGCTCAACATCAACCATCACTATGGTATGCACATATTGTTAATTTTTTGGTTTCTGGAAAAATTTCAGAACAGTGGGAAAAGAATAGAAAAAATCATTTCTTTGCTAAGATTAAAAATTATTTTTGGCATGATCTTGATTTATATTACTTGGGTAATGATCAAATTCTTAAGAGATGTGTTCCTGAAGAAGAATATCATAGCATTCTTAAAATGTGTTATTCATCTAACTGTGGAGGATATTTTTCTGACAGAAAAACAGCTACGAAAATTTTTCAATGTGATTTTTATTGGCCTACAATAGTTATAGATGCTATTGAATTTAGTAAAACATGCATTTCATGCCAATCTATAGGTAACTTAAATAAAAGAGATGAAATGTCTATGAGTAGTATGTTAGTTGAAATTTTTGATGTATGGGGTATAGATTTTATGGGTCCATTCCCATCAGCTGAAAAATATGAATATATCTTGCTTGTTGTTGATTATGTGTCTAAATGGGTGGAAGCTATTCCTACTAGAACTAATGATCATAAAATCGTGATGAAATTTGTGTAGGAAAATATTTTTTCAAGATTTGGATGTCCTAGAGTGATTATTAGTGATGGAGGAACATATTTTACAAATAAACATTTTAGAGAATTATTGAAAAAAAATGGAGTACACTATAGAGTAGCCACTCCATATCATCCTCAAACAAATGGGCAAGCTGAAGTAGCAAATAGAGAAATTCAGAGAATTTTGAGAAAAATAGTGAGACCAGATAGAAAGGATTGACCCACGAAATTACAAGATGCATTATGGGCATATAGAACAACTTATAAAAATCCCATTTGTATGTCTCCATTTCGTCTCATTTTTGAGAAACCATGTCATCTTCCTGTGGAAATAGAACATAAAGTATTATGGGCTATAAAAAAATTATGTATGGATGAAAAATCAGTTAGTGAGTATAGAATTTTTCAACTACATGAATTAGAGGAGTTAAGGAATGAAGCTTACAAAAATCATAGAATTTATAAAGAAAAAACTAAAATCTTTCATGATAGGTACATCAATAGAAAAATTTTTGAAGTTGGATAAAAAGTATGGTTATATGATTCTAGATTGAAACTATTTCTAAGAAAATTGAAATCAAAATGGACAAAACCTTATGTGGTGGAAGAAATATATGATCATGGAGCTGTAATGATTAGAGATATTAAAAATGATTATAATTTTAAGGTAAATGGACAGAGGCTTAAACCTTACATAGAACATGAATACCCTGCAGAAAAAGAGATTTTATTATTAAAAGAAATTCGAGAATGAGATTAATGTGTCTAACTAGAGACATTAAACTCAGCACTGCATGGGAGGCAACCCATAGTTCTGTTTAAAATTAGTGCTTTACTTTTGTTGAATTTTGCAGCATCTATTTTTCTGTATTGTTTTCTTCTTTAAAAAAAAAAAAGAATAAAAGTGTAGGAGGAGGAGTGTAAGACGAAGTGAAAAATTAAAAGCGAGCCTGAGGTTATATGTTCTTGAACTTGATCCTTTATTACAATATTTTTTGTGCTTAATTTTATTTATATACATACTTGATTGAAAATTATATTTTCTGTAATTTGTGTCATTGGAGACAATGTCAAATTTAAGTTGGGGGGTAAGGTGATGAAGATATTAAGTTTTAATGCTGTAGAATGAACAAGAACATGTTTTAGTAATTTTTCATTATCTATAAGAGCAATTTTTCGAAAAATATAGTGCTGATTTTCTAGTTCTGTCAGAAATAATAGAAAACAGTGCAGAGTGCAGATTGTCAAAAATCAGGAGAAAAAAAAATTATAAAAATAGTACGAAACTTGAAATTTTAGAGACCCTTTTCTCACATTTCAAACCCCTAGGCATATATTGTTGAAATTTAGAATTATTGTTATGAAAATGATAGTTTTGATTTATTATTTTTACAAATAGATTGTTGCTAAAAACATAACTGACAGAACTAAAATAGAGTCATAATTTTCAGATTTAATTTTTACATCATATTATGTGCATGGAAAAATTAAATCAATTAGATTGATTGATACCAAAGGATATTAGGATGATTATTATTGAGTTAAGAGAATGATTGAATAGCTTGAAATGTTGGAATACTCCTTGGATACATTATAGATAATATGGATTTGATTTTACAGATTTTTCACTTCATGATCTTGATGGATAAAATTTACTTGATGAGAAAATTTGATTGTTCATTTGAGTTTAATAAAGATTTTTACACCCTGATCTATAGGATTTGTGAGGAGAAATCACTTGTTTCGAAAAATAGAAAAAAATGAGCAATGTGAAAAAAAAAAATTAAAAATGAGAAACACTTGCTACAAAATAAGTGGATAATGTGAAAGCCCTAGAAATGAAGAGTACACATGGAGGGTGTGAGACATCATTCTCATTGTCGAAATTTGTTTACAAGAAAAGCTACTTATTCACCACGAAAAAAAAAAGAGGAAAAAGAAATATAGTGCAAACTTTAAAAATCAAGCCATAGGGAAAGGAAAGGTAAGATCAATATTATGCTTGGATGATTTTTGATAATTAGACCATCTTGTGAATTATATTCATGAGTAAAGAAGTGATAAAGATGTAGATTGAAGAAGTGAAATTTATATTGTTATTCCAAGGAGTGTTTAGACATTTAAAAGCCTGATATCTTTTTTCAATACTTGATAAAATAGTCCAAAATATCTAGAGGTTCATCATTTCTAAATGTATTTTGTGTATTGAAATATGATGTTTGAAATTTCTGAATGATAATTATATTTTTAATTCCATTACTAAGGGACTAGCAATGATTCAAGTTGGGGGGTATGATAAGTCTTCATTTATGAGTTAATAATTTAGTAAGATGATATTTTTAGTCTTAACTCATGATAAATAGATTTATTTTTTGTGTTAAATCGTGAGAAGTGGTTTCTAGTTGATTAATATGAATTTTTGCTTAATTACATGATTTTATAATTTTATTTTGTTGAGAGAAATTAAAAAAAAATATATTTATGGAAAAAGTAAAAATATATGTCGGACAACCGAGCCCACTAGCGGGTTAGAGGCCCAGTTGGGCGGAGCCGCTGGGCGGCTAAGGACCATGAGCTCAAGACTCGAGCGGCTAAGGACCAGATCGTGAGCTCGAGGCTCAAGCGGCTAGCAAAGCGGACTGCGAGCTAGGCGCTCAAGCGGTTGATGTGTGCGTCACTCCCCTTCCACGTCACCGGTGGCCAACCGTGCGTGGGGCAAGGAGTGTTCGTACACACGCAGGTGATTTGTACCTATTGATGGGTAAAGAACCGCCCGTAATATATCTGCGTGAAACTCGCCCAGAAAACCGATGTGGGACTAAACCCCGCGTCTTACTTTTTCCCACATATTTGATAAATGACATAAATGCCCCTCAATGACCGATATAAAATAATCCTTATGACATCATAGATTGAGGGCATTTTAGTACTTATCTCATATCTCCCTCTTTCTCTCTCTCACAGGCGGACAACCGACAAAGAAATTGCGATTTCTAGAAAGCGATTAAGTTACAAAAATCACCAAAAATTCAGCAAAAACTTAGTCAACGCGATTCGCGGAGCATCGTGGTCGAAATTGGTGTAAGATTCTAGACAAAACATCGCAAACTCAACGAAGAAATCATCTTCACTTGATCGACGAACGAGCCATCGTCGGAAAGAGGACGATCCGCCGAGAGACGAGTCGCCACCTCCTAAGAGTGTATCAGATGTGATAAAGGGCCTCCTCTCGCTACGCTGACTTGAGGACGAAGCCCTTGAGATGCATCCCACCTCCATCTAGCACACCTCCATCGAGTGACAGTCGCCGGAGGGCTGCAAGTCGCCGTTTTTCCATTCCGCCGGGTGACAGCCGCGGGAAACGATTTGGCAATCCATTCCACCGATTTCTAGGCTTCGAAAGAAGTTCTAGAGATCACCCACATCGTCTTTGTCTAAGGAGAGCCTTCGAGGCCTTAGATATTGCACGATTTCTTTTCTGAACACGTAGAATTCCGGCAATCACCGCCGCGAAGTCAGAACTCTATTTTTCTTGTTTTAAACTTTATTTTCACTTAAATTAGTAATCTTTTGCATGATTTCAAACATCCAAATTATTTCGTACTTGAGTTACGATTCTTCGAGCTTTTACAAAACTAAATTTGATCTATTAATTTCACAGTAATCGCTTACGAAAGAATCATAGGTCGGAACTCTGTTTCCGCCCGATTCGTGTTTTTCAGGTGCTGACATCACCTGACGTCATTGCCTTATTTCCTTTTCGCATTTATTAAATAAATTATATTTATCATTTAGTTAAAAAATTTATAAAAAATCATATTACTTCAAAAAAATTCTAAAATATTACTTGATATTATATTACATCCTTGTGATCAACTTGAAAATTTCTTACTATTTTTAAAATTTTTATTAATTTATAATTAATTTATTTACCCTGATAGATATTTAAAATTCTAAAAATTAATCTTTTTATTTTATAAAAATTTTAAATTTGCGTGATTTATTATATAACGATTAATTCACGTCACCTACTCTGCTCTTTGCGAGAGACTCTACCGCTTCTCTCTCCCTTCTCCCCGCCACCCGTCCAGCTACAATCCCTCTCCCCCACCCCTCCCCTATTTCAACTCTTCATACGAGCTCCCTCCCTCTCTCTCTCTCTAAACCTGAAGTCGGTCTCCTTCCCCACCTCCCGCAGTGTTGTTCCGTCCATCCTTTTCCAGAGAGTCACCGGAGAAGGAATTTGGAACACGGGCAGAGGAGATCGGCGAACGCAAACCAAGATCACGCAAAATTTTTCTTCCATGCCTTCGTAGAGGTGATTGCTGAAGAAGAGAGAACATCCACGAGGAACAGTTGCATCAATGGAGCAGAAGAGATCGTTCAGAACATGGGATTCCTATTCAGATCATCAGTTACATGGCTTTGCTAAGCACCAAGTACGGACAACACAGGGCGACGGATGCCGGCCATCACCTGCCGGCACCACTCACGGAGACGAGAAAGAGAACAGCTACAGACTGATGGTTTGGGGAAGCCATGATGCAGAGCTACTTGAAGAAACATGGATGCATCAGACTGCCGTACACAGGACAGCAGATCTGGGACTGGTACAGATGGGAGGGATGATCCAGACCTTCTCACGGATCGGTCTGGAATCAGCCTCCGGTTTGCCGATCTTCTCTTATAAAAAACAGAGAGAGATTCGGGGAGATGGAGATGGAGATGCAGAAGGAGATGAGGTAACTACATGATGGAAAGATCGGAGACATCGGATCGTCTGTCCGAAGTTTGTTTGCTGCGGACGGGGTAGCCGGGCAGGCCCCCTCGCCCCCCCCCCCGTCAGATGGAAGCGAGTAGGGCACTTGGATGGATGAGAGGAGCGTGTCAAGCCAGATCGAGGCGGAGCAGAAACCGGATACTTTTTGTAGCCATATCCACACTGCTGGCAACTTCCTTCTTCGCAAAGAAAGACGTCGGAAGAGGGAGAGAACTCGGGGCCGGGGATGTGACGAAACCGGAGCCCGCGTAGAGAGGGGGCTTCTGATTCTCGACGGGGACAGGCTTCTGCTGAATCTCAGACCCCGGACCTTGCCGAACGGTGGAGGAGCGACCCGGCGCACCGCCGCCGATCGGCGGCGCCGCCTCTGCCGGAGAGGACACCTTACAGTTCTCCGCCGACTGCCGAATATCCAATACAGCCCCACGCTTCAATATGACCACGTTCTCCATGGCGATCTTCTTGAGGGGCGACTTCTCCACCATCTGACGCTCCAATCGAGCCTGCGCGACGCGATCCGTTCGATTACTCTTGTCGCTGCTGCGGAAGTGTTTGGTCAACGGAGGAGGAGATGGAGAGGGGAGCTTGCTCGAGCGGGGGGAGCTCCGGCGATGGAGCGTCGAATTATCGTTCCTGCCGGTTTTCGCCGACGGAGGCGACCGAAGGGAATCCGCCGGAGGGCGACTCCTGGGGCGGTCCTGGGGTCGAATCACCTTGGTCCCCATTAGCAGAACAGAGAGGAAGGCTGGGGAAGGAAGCAGAGGCCGCAGGCCCGCAGCGCCGAGGTTCCTCTCGCCTTGTTTCTCTCTCCGATCGGGGAAGAGAGACCGGTAGGTGGCCTGCAAATGGGAGCAGAGGGGGGAGGAGAAGAAGGAGAGCAGCTAGGGTTTCCAATTGCAGTGAGGGACGGCACCCCTCTCTGATCGAGAGAAAAAGGAGGCCTGTCCGGGCCACGTGGACGTCGGAACCGCCTCAGGAGCAGGCGGTCGTCATGGGCCTTGACCCATTTTTTCGGGCCTCATAATTATAATGGACACCATTAATAGGATCCGGCCCATAAAGCCGCCCTTCTCTCTCGATATGTGCGCCTCCGTGGGCCACCGTATTTGGACGGCTCGTATTAATTAGCCACGATATGCGCGAATATAATATAGTTGTAGCATGTCACCTAGCTCATTGCTAGGATTTTCTTATTTTGAATTCTCTTCCTAATTATTATATTTAAATATTATTTTAATCTGATTTTTGCTCGGATCCCGGGGCCCACTCCGCTAGAAACAACAAAGCCAGAGTCCGGTGGGAAGGAGACGGATCATGAAGTGGGGCCCACTTTCCCCGATCGCCCGACTGTTCCGGCAGGGTGTGGGTCCCGCTCGAAAGTCCACCTCGGACAGCCAGGTCTTAAACCACCAGGTCAACTTTACTGAGATCGAGTTGTGGCGCTAATTAAGCTGTGATTAACGGCCCCCGCGGGGGAGGGGGATAGTCCTGAACTTTAGGAGGACTTTATTATAATTATGAAGAGTACCAAACGAACGACGAGCGCCAGGAGCGTGTCCGGGGGGGGTGAGGATGAGAAAGTTTAATTTCCCGAGGGGCTCTGTGCAGTCGCGGTGGACGAGGGGTGGACGGATGATCAACAGAGTTTACATTTATGAGGGCTTTTTTGAAATTAAGCTGTCCGGCGTCGTGGGGGGGGATCGTGGCTGCCGCTGGCGCGGCGGGAGTTTGATGTCGCGAGCGTCTCGGCCACGACGCCCACGTTCGAGACCGCGCCACCGTAATGTCAAAGCATGTGAATGGTCCATAATACCCTTGAATCGTTGCCGGATCCCGGATTATTATAGTAATTTCATATCCTCCCCTCGTCTCCTCCATTTCAAACGGCCTGATGATTGACGGATCACCTATTCTCATCCATCTCCCCGGTGACGGCGCTCTTCTCTCCCCTCAGACACAGGCGAGGATAAAGGTTCTCGCTGTTGGTCGTGCAACTGTCCTTGTCTGGTCCAGACTGAGCAGGAGAGAGAGAGAGAGAGAGAGAGAGGGGGGTGGTTGAGACGGGAACTCGGAGGATCCAATTCAAAAGGGCGGCGTGGGGGGGAGGTGGGGGGGGGGGGTGAGAGTTGAACGGCGAAGGAGATCCACTGATCCAGACGCTGGGGTTGACTGCTTCGGCATTTTGGATCTGTTCTTACTTTGCCCATCTGCCGCATTTCGCCTCCCTTTTTTCCTTGTCTTGTAGATTCATACCCATCGGTTTTTCTGCTGAAAAGCCATGAATCCGCTACTCTCAGTCTGGGTACTTCTTTGCTTCTCGTGCTTCCTCTTCTCGGATTCAGCCCTCGGCAGATATGCTCCCCTGCATTCTCCTGCTGCTAGTCCCGCTCTCGCTCCTCTAATGTGGCCTGTTCCTCAACCTTCTTCCGGAATGGTGGCACCGTCTTCTTCAGGTACACTTGGAGAATCAGCGTCTGTCCGCTCAGATTTTCATTGGGTTTCTGTGTTTACCTTCTCATTTTGGTCCGAGAGTGTAGCTTCTTTTCGAGTATTTTTTATTTTATTTTTTGTGAGTTTGTTTCTCTAGATCGCCGTCTCCAAGTCTGTTTTTATTCGACAACCACGGTTCAAATTTTGCCAGAAAGTTTTCTTACTTCCTTACTATTAAAGATTTCCGTTCCGTTCATTGTTTTTTTATCCTCCCGGTGATTTCTCTTCCGATTTCGCTTCTCTATACTTCACCGAAACACAACCATGTTACTGTTAAAATTTAGATTTTTTTATATCCTTCGAGAGAATTTCGGTGTGCCAATACGACCATGTCTTTAAGGAAAGAAGAATAGGAAATAGTGTTTCGATATTGTTCATTTAGAGGTCGGAAAAAATTTATATTTTCTGTATTCCAATATTTGATGCGTTTATTGGGGATGAATACGTCTACCCCTGCTGAAGAATGGGGAATTTTTTCCCTGACGCTGTTTCTGAGCAACAATTTTCTTTGTACCTTTTGTTTGTCGCGCCATGCTCATTCGAGATAATCATAATCTGGCTGATGCAGGAGCTGCCTTGACTACTGAAAACCATGGTCGCCATTTAGACACTCAACTTATTCTGGCAATCATTTTGGCTTCGGTTGCTTTTGCTGCGATCATACTGGGACTATTTGGTATGTGGTTTTACCGAAGGAATAACCACTCGAGGCCTGATTCGAACGGAGCACAGAACAGAGGTACCTCGTTATTAATCTTTGTCCTCCCAGTTGGAATTTTTTTAAAAGATGATAACGAAGCTAAAGTTTCTTATTTCTTCTTTAATTCGTCATCATAGACGGAGCTAAAGTTTCCACTTTCGGCCCAATCTTGAGCAAGTTTAATTCCACGAAGATAGTCAAGAGAGGATCTGTATGTGCTATCGACCATGCACTGCTAGAAGCTGCCACGAACAATTTCAGTGAGAGTAATGTGCTGGGGGAAGGTGGCTTTGGGTGTGTCTATAAAGCATGCATGGATGATGGGGTTCTTGTTGCTGTAAAGAAGATGGAGAACGGTGGGGAGGATTTTGAAAGAGAATTTGAGGTGTGTCTTGAAATCCATCGTTAATTATCATAAATACCTACAGTTTATTTTACCATTCTGATATTTATGCATTTTTTTTTTATTTCCTGTTAACTGGAACCACAGAATGAGATGGACTTGCTGTGTAGAATCCGTCATCCAAACATAGTTTCTCTTTTGGGTTACTCAAATGATGGGCAAACAAGGTTTCTCGTCTACGAGTTAATGCAAAATGGATCTCTTGAGAGCCAATTGCATGGTATTATTCTCTATAACCTCCATGTAGCTAAGAGAAAAGGATATTCAGTTCAAGGAGAATAAGGCAAGAACTTAATGATGCTTGTCTTTTATGTTTTCTTCATAGGGCCTTCGAACGGTTCGGCTTTAACATGGCATATTCGCATGAAGATTGCTCTTGATGCTGCTAGGTGACGAGGACTGCCCACTGCATTTTTAATCGTCATCTGAGTAAAATTTTGATTATTCCTTTCACTTAATATAGCTTTCCTTTTGTTTGCAAATAAACAGAGGACTAGAATATCTTCACGAGCACTGCAACCCACCCGTCATTCACAGAGATCTCAAATCATCTAATATCCTTTTGGATTCCGAATTCAATGCAAAGGTAAGCGAGACTATTGATGTCTCAATAACTTTATGTTCTCATCCTTTTTCCCAGGCAATATCCCATTTTTTACTTTGCTTATGACTAGTTTCTCACGGCATGCAGATCTCAGATTTTGGGCTTGCAGTGACTGGACAGAGCAAAGGCAGCGTCAAACTCTCAGGGACCTTGGGATATGTAGCACCAGAGTACCTACTCGATGGTTGGCTTGCCCACACATTTTTACACAGATTTTGAATAAATTGCCGAGCTCCATTAACTGGACAATTTTCTATATTTGTTGCTGATTTCTGGACACGATACTGAAAGTCCAATTCCTCAACTTGTTCTTCGGATTAATTTTTTTCAGGTAAGCTTACTGAGAAAAGCGATGTCTATGCCTTTGGAGTCGTCTTATTGGAGCTCCTCATGGGTAGGAAACCCGTGGAGAAGATAACACCTTCTCAGTGCCAATCTATAGTCACATGGGTACGCATTCAATTCATTTTTGTCTGATTCTCTTTTAATGCTTGATCGGCATTTACCCATTCAGTTTGATCATCCAGGCCATGCCTCAGCTGACTGATAGATCAAAGCTTCCCAACATTGTAGACCCGGTCATCAGAAACACAATGGATCTGAAGCACTTATACCAAGTACGTTTCCCTTTTTGGCATAAATCACTTGATCGACAGCATCTTCCTCATCATTAACTGCGTTGCTAAATCCTATTGAAGGTGGCTGCTGTTGCTGTGCTCTGCATCCAACCAGAGCCAAGTTACAGGCCATTGATCACCGACGTCCTCCACTCTCTGATCCCCCTTGTGCCCATTGAACTCGGAGGGGCTCTGAGGATCATGGACACCTCACCCAGCTCAAAGAACAAGCTTTCAGGCCATTGATCATCCAGCGAGCAGCAGAACTTTGATGCAGATGCAGCCCCTGATCAGACGCAGGCAGGCAGGTTCATGCTCTGAAGCCCATCATCACCTCATTGGGTCCTCCGATGCTCTTTCCTGGTCATGTGCTTCAACCTGATGTATACATGCCACTCCATTTTTCACCTCGAAATTTGGCTGTACAGATTATAAAGTTCCCATCATCCTTGATCTGACTGAGAGCCATTGTCATGGAATTGAATCGGATTTCTGTGTTCTATGGGGCAATTCAGTTCATCGGATCACCGGCCAGCGCCCAGGTTTCAAAGATCTCCCTTTTATATCGCTCCTTGAACATATTTGATTTCAGGGCAGGCATCCAGAAGATGGGGTGATTGATTCAGGCAGCGATCATCAAGGAAGACGGTGATGAACGAACAGACAGGGCTTATATTTTTTAAAATTATATTTATATACTTATATTTTTAAGACTCCTGTTGCGAACCGGAGCCGGTACGACGTGTTCGCCGTGTGGGCCTTCGGATTTAACGGGCTTTCAATTGGGCCTCATCAATGTGGGGATGGTCGAGTGAAAATTTCAAATAAACCCAATAATAGTTATGCAAGTGATGAATACGCGAGTGTGGCTGTTGAATTTGATTGGGTCAATCTGGGGGGCTTTACCCGGCGGGCCGTCGGCAAGGTCGGACACATCTTCCTGTCAACCTCCACGCGCAATTTCCTTCGTGGTCGGGGGGGCAGCTCGGTCGGTCAACGGCCTCCCAGGGCCCACCTCTCCGCGCTGTGAACGCGGAATTTGAACAGCGAATTTAAATAGTTTGGAGGGTTTTTTGTAATATTTTGAATTTAATGGAAATTAGTACCAGAATATTTATTGACGGATCTGACTCTTCGCGTTAGAAGGACCTTGACGCGCCGTGGACGCGGAAGTCGAACTGCGAATTTAAAATGTTCGGAGGGTTTATTTAAAATATGGATTTTATGGAAAATCACACCGAAAAGTATTTATTGATGGATTGGACCCTATTGGTTGGAAGAAATTTCTCGATATGGGTCTTCAAAGAGGTATTTTGTGTAATAAAATATTATGTGGGTCACATGGTACGATTCCTAACGGTCAGTGGCGGCAGAATGCTCCCTCTCTCGCATTGAAAAAGAAAAAGGAAGAAAAATAAAATAAAATATCATAAAAAGAAAACGCGGCAGGTCTGTTCTTAATCGGTGCAAAGAGCCAGCTTTCGGTCCATTGTTGACTTCAATCGAAGATCGGGTGTTGGTGGGGGAGTGGGATTTGGAAGGAGCAGCGGAAGAATTGGAGGAGAATCGCTCCTTCTCTGTTTCCACCACCTCCTCCTCCTCCTCTTCCTGGAAGGCAGTCGGCAGGGAAGGAGGAGGGATGTCAGACAAGTCGATCGCAATTTCGGAGGGGGAGGAGCGGGAAGGGTCGGAGAATGGCTCGTCGAGCAGCGGTAGGATTGTGAACTACTCCGGGTGGGTGTACCACTTGGGCGTCAATTCCATCGGCCATGAGTACTGCCACCTCCGCTATCTGACCCTAAAGGGGAAGTACGTCGCCATGTACAAGAGAGACCCCCAAAAGGACCGCGGCATTGTTCGTTCTCCTACCCTCTGTCTCAAGTTTCTTGGACCGAACATTGTTTTTTTCAATTAAAATAGTTTCTGATATATTGCCTAAAATATTCCTGGGTACTGATGGCTATCTTTCAATTCTCGAACAGTTTGGGGAACAAAAGTGTTGTGCCACCGTCAGGAACTTAAATTTAGCAAATGAGTCACGGAGGAAGTTTGACATGTACATCGGAATGGATAATACTGTCTTCGATTTAGTTAAACTTCTGAAAATCTAATACCAAGATCGTTCACCATGGAGGCTTACTCAATTCTCAATCATCTAATCAAATTCTACAAGCCAATCAGCATGTCCTTTGTTGGTTGTTTTTGAAATTCCTTTTTATGGTTTAATTTTATTTAATAAACTAATGTTCATTTTTGCTGTGTTATCAGTTCAAACTTTCTTTAAGTAGATTCTCAAATTTGCGATTTTGGAGTATTTCTTATGACTAGTGGGAGCAGATTTGATTGAGGATCTTGATTTATTTTCATTCCAATGTATTTTTTTCGACGATTTATTCTTCCCTTTTGTACTGTAAGGATAGATTAATGATATCCTTCCACCATTTGGTAGCACTGTCGTCGTATCTATTGCGCTATAGCACGAGATCTTTAAGGTTTATGCATATCCGTTATCAAAAACCTCCTCCAGATTGAAAATACTATTGGAAATATACAATTTTGTTGATGAGGTCTTGTAAGAATCAGTTACTTCATGATGCTAGTGCCTGAATCACGTTTAGGTTTCCATTCCATATTGAGTTCTGTGTTTTGATAGTCCTCGACTCAATATTTTCATCATATTTCTCTCTGATTTTAGCGTAATAATCTTTTTCATATTGAAATTTTAATCCAGGCTTGTACCTTAGGTGAAGTATTTTCCCACTGATAAATTTATCGTGCATTTATTTTTTGCAGAAGCCTATCAGGAAGGGTGTCATTAGTCATACACTTGTAGTGGAGGATCTGGGACGCAGAAAATTTGACAACGGGGTAATAGCATAAAAAATGGCCGGATGGTTAAATTCCTCGATGAATATCCTACAAAGTATTTTGGATTTTCTAATATCGTCTTTAGAATGTAACTTGAGAATTTTTTTTCCTAGGATGTTTATGTTCTAAGATTTTACAACCGGTTAGATGAGACGAAGAAAGGAGAGGTAAGTCATATTTTTATTCCTACCTTTATTCTTCTTTATTTTATTGGCTTATCCCTATCAATCTGATTTCATCCTAGGATCTGGAAGTAAATCCCTAAATCAAGTTCTTACCAATTGCCAGATTTTGGCAGCTAGGAATTTATGAAAGTCAATGAATGATGCTACATATTTAATCACTTTGTCTACGTCTTACGTTTTGATAGTCTGGCGGATTAAAAACTATGTTAAAATTTCCTTGCTACTCATGCATTCACATGGTGTTATTTCCGTTGTCAATTGTCTTTGCCATGATACTGTGGTGGAGGCTGTGGCAAAAAAAGACAATTCGGTTCCTCTAGAACACAGGTATTCTCCTTAGTGAAATATGACCTTAAGGCCAGCTCTTCTTGACGGAGCTCTGAAGATCATTAGTATGCCCAGAAGAAGGTAATGACAATAAGCTCACATGAAAAGATACCATGTATGTAGCCACAGGCCACTCATCTTATTCAATGTGGGACTATTATGACACATCCCCTCTCATGCGTGATGATGTTTTTACACTCTCCCATGCAAGCACTGAAGATAAGAAGCGCGGCCAAGAATATGAAAATAATGTGAAGGAATTGGAAGTCTGAATAAAAACCAATTGACAACGAGAGAAAGAGGCCCATATTTCTAATCACATTAGTAGTACAACTCAAACCTGAGTTCATCACTTATTTAAATTATAGCTACTTGATGTTTACAGCAGATCTGGAAACATGCAATTATTTTGCCTATGGTCTGATGTGGCAAATCAGTACATATGACAAGCCAAAATGACTAACACTTTCTACCACCACCATGGGAGGAAGAGAGTGAAAAATTAACTTATGTGAACGATAGAGTTGGGGGAGAGGCGCTACTGATCTCTAATTATGGTTTTTGTGTCATCCTCTTGTTGTTGCACAGTGCTGATGATATCACAAATGGTAGTGGTAACCTGGGACGGGAGAGGTAGAATAGAGACAAACCAGTGTATGGATTTGTTAATATGTGTTGGCAAATTACTTTTTATATGTATAAGAATAGAAAAAAAAGACGTGACACACTCTAAACTGTACTCACCACAGTTTTGATAAAAAATTGTTTCAAACTGTGGTCTGTGGGGCAGATGAAATTCCTGGATCAAAATGATAAGTGCTCCAAAACCTGACTGGCAGATGATTCCTGTCACTCGCATTATATAGCTTTCCGGTTTTCATGATAATTACTGGCACGCACATGATAACTGATATATGCACACGTTATTCCCTTTATAATGTAGCAATTTACCTTGTTTCATCTTGGTTTCACTCCCGAAGACTTTGACTCGTGTATTGTAATTGTGCTAGATTGCTTTTGCAACGGCTGGAGAAATGGGGAAATGGATGGAGGTATTTGATCAGGCAAAACAACAGGTATGGAAAGCCTTTATATATGATGTTGGATAAATACCTTGGGATATATTGCTGATCATCTTATGCGTTTTCATTATCCTGCCATTATCATATCTTGATGTATTCAGACCGAAAAAAATAGAGTCTTGAAGGAAAGCCAAAAGGATGTATGTCAAAACTTGGTTAAACCCATTACATGACACCTTGACAATCCTTAAATTCACCAAAAAGAAAATCTTTCCAATGAAATTTATGAAGTTAATTCCATCAGGCCAGGCCTAATGTAGACTCTCTGGGAGACAGTTCCTTTATTTTGTATATTCTCATAATAATCAAGCTATTTCCTGTTGAAAACTTGATCCGTTGTGTTTCTTCTTTTGTAAAAATTTACGAAGAATGTTTGCGTTTTTTTACCCCACAGGCTGTGTATGACATCTCTAAAGGGGGCTCTAAACATATGTTGACTACTGATAATGAGTAAGCTTGATTTTACCAACTCACATGAATTAGTTGCTTCTGTATAAGTTTTCTTTTTCTTTGATTAGTCAAAAGCTACCTTCTCTGATGGTCCTTTTGGGTTCAGGCTTAACCTTGGAGGTCACCGACCACGTGTAAGGCGGTATGCACATGGAATAAAGAAGTTTATAAGAATTGGCAAAGGTGAGTGGCATTGATCTTCTATGATGTATCGGTCATTTTCTGAATTATTGGCCCTCAGGAAAGGTCTAAGAAAAAATAAAATAATTTATCCCTATTTAATGATGGCAAAAAGCTGACTTTTTCCATGTCCTTCTCAGATTGATTGTATAAAGTACTCAGTTATACACTGTTATTATCAGTGCTGTTTTACTGCTAAATGTGGAGTAGATGCTTACTTTCTGCGTCTCTCAGGCCCAGAGATGTTGCTCCGAAAATCATCAGATTTAGGAAGCAATTCTAGGACCCAGGCTTACTATGAAGGAAATGTTGGAGATGCACTTGAGGCTCATAATTGGAAATGTGTTCGAACTATTAATGGTACCCTTTTGCTCAATACGTTAATTTTTGTGTTCTCTATCATGGCTCGAGTTATTATCATTTTTTTCACGTGTTGATTAGAATTCTCTGTCTGTTCCAATGATCTTTCATCGGGCATTGATCCTATTTTGGGAAATATGTCCCTTTCTGTGGAAAAAATTATCAATAGTTAAAAAAGACAGATATCTATCTGTTCCTGGCTCCGAGTATCATTTTACATATAGAGCAGATATCTATTGTCGTCAGATCTAAGATACCCACTGCCTGGAACGTGCTGGATTATCATAAGATTATGCAACATAACGCCCTTAACAGGAATATTTACTGGAGATTTTTTCAGAAGCTAAACAGTTACGATATGTTTTGTCTTTTGCCTTTCACTTATTTGCTGTTACAGTTACTAGCATCATCTTTGCTTTCCTCTTATTTCTGAATTTTCAGGCATTCGAATATTTGAGGACGTGTCCAACCCAAAGGTGATTTTATGTTAAATTTCTTGAGCACTACAGTTTATTCAAAATTTTTGGTCGAACAAATAACTGGCCTTATGATATGCATGCATGTTACCTCATCCTTATAAGCTTTACGAGTTCTGTACATTTTTTTACATCTTTTAAAGTTGATTGAATCATTTTTTAACTTATGACCAGACGATTGACACAGATCTTTGATAAGATGCAAACATAAATACCAGTAATGGGTGGCTGTATCATTTGCTCAGTAATTGGATTTCTATGGGAATACCTTCATTTAAGAGCTGCTAAGTGATGTTCTAAAATGTTCTTATTCCATACTTTGCTGTAGGCTAGCAAAAGTTTTATCGTGAAATCTGTTGCTGTTATTGATGCAAGTGTCGATACAGTCTTTGAAGCAGTTCTTAGTGTTGAGAAGCACAAGAGATCTGAGTAAGTTGGCCCCACTTCTTTTAGGGCTGATTTATCCCCTGTTTTATTTATGCTTAGAAATAATCTTTGCAGGTGGGATATGATTACTGGTGACCTGGAGTTGGTAGATTCAGTAAATGGGCACTATGATGTTGTTTATGGAACATATGAACCAAATCAATTAAGTTGGTAAATTTCATTATGGCTTTTTTTTTTCTAATACTTCTGATGTATTATGGTCTAAAAAGATCAACTTTATGCCTTGTTTATATTTTTTTATACCAGATATGTTTTCCCTCATTATTGCATATCAGTTATCCTCAAATTTCATTTTTTTTGTAATTTCATGTGAGAGGTCCTTGAGAAAATTACAGTAAAAAATTGGTCCACGAAATTGGGCAAGTTGTGCTAGGAGTGCATGTCTTTATAGTGATAAGAATCTGCCTTGGAAATGAAATGTATGAAGTCCTCTTGCCATCAAATCTAAAATTTCAGTTACTATAGGCTCATACAAACCTGCCATCAAGTTATAGAAACCGAGAGAAACAGTCTGTCTCCCACATGTCAGATTCTTCACCAGAAACTCATTCCAGATTCATAATCCTTCTCACGTTTCTTTCTTAGCTGAAGCAGCACTTTTTGATCGGTCATTATCCCCCAATCTCCTCTACATGTCCTTACTTTATGTCTCCTGTCTGTAAGAAGGCATCTACCTTGCAGGACCTCACAATCTCTTTGACCCCATTTCTCTTTTCCAATCCACAAAGACCCTTATTGTTTCAGGTAGTGGTCTTTGTTGCGACACCAATTTTCTGTTTTCTCCTCGTGCTTCACCCATCTAACGTTCTTTATTTTCAAATTTTTAGTTTCTTCCTACATTGTTATCCTCCTCTTGGCTTCCCTACCCTCACTGAGGTACCAATCTTTTCTTGATGTCCTGAAACAGCAACCTTAGATATACTCGGGGACCCCATTGATAGGGAGGCCAATCTATTTGCTTCTTCCTTTATTTATTCCTAGTCATCCTTGCATCAGCTTAAAGCACTGCTTAACTTCCTCGGCCCTGGATCTCTGCCATGTCCTCTGTGTCTCCTAATACTCCTTGTAGACCTTCAGAAATTTGGAGCTCCGGCGCTCTCCTGTCCCACCATCGTCTCTGCTCACATGTAGAGCCCTCTCTCATTTCTCACCACCTGCATTAGCGTCTATGGTCTGCTTCTATCCTGAAATGATTGGAGCCATCTGCAGCATTGCATGAGTGAAGGAATCTTAGGTGCTGGGAATGTTCCCAACTCGAATTCATGTACGTTTGAAGGTGTTTGCTGAACAAGCAAATTTTGGTTGCTTGGCCATCTTATTACTTTTAATTGCACCATGAAATCTGAAACTGATTTGACAGTCAAAATGGCCAAGCTCAATCTGGTCCAGATCGTGACTACATTGTCCAATCATTATATCCAAGCGGTAACAGATATTCAGGGTAAAAGAAATTTTAAAATGATAAAATTTCAAACGTTATAATGTATAACCATTTTAATATAAGGGTACAAAACTGATTAAATATGGAATGAAGGATTTTATAGGAAAATTGTTAGGACCCTGAAACCACTGGGGGCCTAACAAAAATCCAATCTTTTTTTGGATTTGTGGTAAAGGAAACCATTATTTCTTCAAAAGAATAAGCCCCCTGAACAAAAAGCTACCCTCAAGTCTTAGTTTTGAAACACAAAAATTCTTATTCTAGAGGATAGGGGATATCCTCAATTATGATATTTTACGTTTTGTCATTTAAACTTATTTTATGAGGGCTTTAATTTTAAATCTTTTCGTCTGTGGAACCTTGTTAGCTTTCCTAATCCTCTTCTCACTCCAATGGCTTGCAAACTTGTACTGTACATTAACCAGCACTAAGAAGATGACTGACCATTTTTTGGCTTTTGTACTTACAGAAGAAATGCCCGCTTTTAGCAGAAAATTTGAACGGTTTTTAGGTCATTTATGATAGTGATTGATGAGTCATATGGGTGCACCTTAAATTTTTTCGCTCTGAATGCATTCTATTCATGCAAGTATGAGCAAAAAAAGATACAAATTCATTTCTTTCCAACTTTCTCCGTTTTAACCTATCACCAAAAAATGTAGATCCAATTTTCAATTATAATTGGATTAATGTTGTAACGCTTTCATTTACTTGTCAATTGTGTTTTTTTTTGTCTATTTAAACATGGATCTGGTTTAAAGAAATTACGATTTTTGCAATAACTCTTTGATAACTTATTGATCAAAGTCATTTTATTTTTGTTTTTCCGTATTCTCAGGTGGCAATCTAAAACAGATTTTGTGTTCTCTAGACAATGGTTCCGTCAGCAAGATGGGGGTTACAGTGAGCACCTTTTCCTTAAATCCTGACTAAGAAAATTACTAGTACACGTGCAACTCTTATTGAATAACTGGGGAAAAACTCTTATTTATGAAATCATCTTGCATAACTATTCAATAATGAGAAAAGGTTTCCCCCCTAGATCTAAATCTAAGTATAGGGTACAGTGTCATCAATGTAACTTGAAAGGTATTTACAATTATCAATAAATAAAATCGGTGAGGGTTACCACACATCAAGATAAAGAGGATTAAAGAGGAGCAAACTCTTACTACTGGTTAAGGAAGTTATATTCTACTGCATTTTTCATTGTAACAAAGATGACACTGAAGTGGCTCTAGATATGTTTGGCCAAAAAGACAGATTTCAAAAACCATGAAAGAATGCCACTATTAATGAGTTCGTTAAAGTATTAATCGTGAAAATAGTCACGATTAATAGCAGTAGTAATGAAGTTGGATATAAAGGAGAAGTGGTAAGACTAAGCCATCATTCAGCTAGATATTAGGTTTATCAATAATTGTGCCTTTATTAATTCTAGCAACATGGTCAAAAGGCTGTGAATCTATGAGGTGAGAGGAGTTGGACAGATGCACAGTCACCCCAAGTCCTATCTTGGAAGCATTTTCTGGTGTAATGTGGAAGTAGTAGAATTTATCTGTAAAATGTTTTTTGTTTTTTTGTAATCTCATCTATGTAGAAAGAATTTTCTCATTGCAAACATTTTAATGAAGTTATATGAAGATTGACCCAAGAGGTCATGGATGAAGTGAGCTTATTGAAATTTTATCTCCATTATTAGTTGCCATTTTTTTAGTCAGTCAATGATAGACCTAGAGGAACCCAGAGTTCATTAAGGAGAAAAGCCTCTCTATTGTTGGACTGTGAGACAAAATAACTCATTTCTGTAGTCTCATATGAACTGAAGAAGCCTATTAGATGAAACGATTTTGAATGAGATAGTTCTACACAGAAAATCCAGAGAAAACTAGGAAAGTCCCATATGAGATAAATCGAGAGAAAGCCCCAAGCCAATCCCCGATATGAGGTACATCCGAAGAAAAGTAAGAAAGCCTTTGATTGACCATTTCATCTGATTGTGGATAACGGCTCTGATAGATTAAATAGAATATTGAAGAAGGTAGGAAGGTAGCTGCCGCATCTGTTGGGGTTTCCTGCTATTTGACTTAACAAAAACCGAATATGAGGTCAGTCAAAATTAACCAGACCAATGGTAGGGGAGGTATGGGGCGAGGAGATCAGAGGAGCTTGGTCCGGTGAAAATTTTATTTGATACCATGTGGAAACTTTAGGAAGATACTCAGAAACCAAAGATGAGGGTGTGCTAGCCAGAGAGAAAATTTTCTCACTGACTATGCCCCCAAACTAGGTGAAGTATATATACTATTGGGATGGAAGATAGAATACGGAATCAGATACATGTGTGCTTCAATGAGAGTAGGCCCTGGTGATTATTCGTACCACTTATAACTCAATCACCAATGTATAAAATACTCTTTCTCAACAACAGGTATAGGAGCTGCTAACTAACGGTATAATTAGAAGCTTGTATTTTTTGGCCACTTTTTTGCGATCATTTGTGCTCTTCGAGTTATTTTTACTTTAAATATCACTAGCCATCTAGAAAATTTCAATGAAAAAATTATGTCACATTAAATTGTGAATAAAATGATAACTTGCGCCTAAAGAGGCTGTTGCAAAGAAAACAACTGTCTGTGGTGTCTGTTGATTGTTAGAGGATGAGGCTGTTCATTGCTTTCTCTAAAGTCTAACCTTATTCATGTATTGGTTCTTTGCAGCTATTTTGCAGTTTCCTGTTACCCACAAGAAGAAACCTCCGCGATCTCGTTATCAGAGGGTTAAGATAAATTGTAAGATTTCTATTTGGCTAGTTATTGATTTTCATCTTATGTATGATGTTTTGTGTTATTTCATGTTTCTGAAACTGGACAATCTTTGGTAACTATGGAGCCTCTAACCGTTGTTGTATGTTTCTTGTCTACCCAGTGTTCTAACTGGCTTTGCAATGTTTCTGTGATAGAAAGAACTAGTTTAATGAGAAAATTTTATTTCTTCATCTTTGATCTTCAAAGACAAGCCGACAACATGTTTTCCTTTGAAGCACATCTTATATTAGGCTTTTTTTCTTTTTTACAGATGGGGGTGAAAACACCATATTTCAGTAAATGGAACTGTAAGTAGTGCATAATAAATGAGAGAGAATCATTCCCTTTTGAATACTCAACTAAGCCAAAAGGTAAATAGGAAAGGAAAAAAAGGATGCCAGCATATCTACCAAAAGTAGTAGCTAGGAGAAAATGTAAGTTCTACCTGCTCTTGTTAACCACCATAGTGTGCCCATTTTTGTCTCTCCTATCTGTGCGTCATTTAAGGAGATAAATGAGATACAAAAGTTAGTCGTTAGTATTGGCTGGAGTTCTTCCGTTGAAATCCAATGATGACTCCAAGTTTTTTGTTGAAGCCATTTTCTGTCAAATCTCTATTTGCCTGCTTTAAATTTCTTCTTCATGTCATGTAAGGTTTAACAAAACTGTCATTACCTTAAGACAAAGGATCCTTGCTGTCAAAGTGGTTCATTTGAGTTTTTTTCCTAGGGAGTTAAGAACATTGGTTTTCTTGCAATACAATCATTGAAGAGTTGAACTCAAGTTTATTTATACTAAGAGAAAGGTGCTGGCTAAGAGGGGGGTTACTAACCATAGAAACGAAGGTGATCTAAGTGCAAGACCATTCTTTGTAAAATTTTAGTGTCCCATTAAAAAAAAATTAATATGCGAGAAAATTGCTCATTTGAGGAGTATTTAGTGATATCATCTATGATGGCGGAACAACAGTTTCCCCATTTTGTTACTGGTAGATTTTCGGGCATTATACATGTATATGAACTTATTAATTCCATGTGCTTTCTACAGTATTCTGTGTCCATCTTGTTACTTTGCCGTTTGTCTTCTTGATGATAAAATGCATTTCTTCAAGCAAAGTTTAATCACTTTATTTTGGACAAAAGTTATCCATCCATTTTTTAATTGTATTTCACATAAATTTTATAATGTGATATCTAACTGTGGATAGCTACCATCTATATCGTAAAATTACTTTATAATGTCGAGAAAACGTATATGCTTGTTGGTGCAATGTCAACAACTGTCTTTGTTAAATAAAATGCTTAGCTTATAAAAACAACTTTTACTAATGCATCGAGAGTACACCTTCACTTGTTTGCTCGCATTAATGTCGGCGCACTTGTATGTTTGTACTGGCCCATTTTCGTGTAGTCCATTGTTTGAAAGTGTCAACGTGGCTACGACAGCCAGAACTGCATTTTATCCCAGCTGAAATCAGGATATTCTCTGTCAGTAGATATCCTAATATAATTCGAGACTTGGGATTGTCCCCAATTCCTGTTAGGATATCTAATCATCAATTATTATGCTGGTAACATGTCGGAAAAAGGAAGTCACAAGCCATCACTATGGATGAGCAACTTTGGACGGGAAATGCTTAGATTTGGCAGTGTTGTTTTCAAAATAACCAAGGAATTATTTTTTCCCATTTGATAGTGTGCATTATAGTCTAAACTGTTCCCGCCAACAGGAACAGTAATGGAGGAAACCTCTCAAGCCAGTATTGTAAGAGTAACAGGCCTTCTTTCGAGGAATAACTAAAATATCTGCATTTAAGGCTACAGTCACCTGGCTACGCTTATAAATGAGATTATCGTTTCTTGAACACATTCCCAATTTCACATTTTGAAGCAAAACGTTTTACTAAAATGTATGCCATTATAACTAAATATCCTTTTTTTAATTCCATTTTCTCTCAATGTGTTTTATTACTGAAGCAAAAACAAGTAAATAGGTCGGGGAATGCGCTAGCCAATACTTGTGTAGTGTACATGCGAATTTATCGATTGTTTATTCTTCCTGTTGCTGCAATAAGGGGGATTAAAAGGCTAATTACGAAAAACTCCAGTAATATACGTATTCCAATTCTCCTTTTTTGTCAGAGAGGAAATTTTTCTGTCCTAGGCATTTCTGATTTTATTAATGAGTAAGGTTTAAGGATCAAATTTCTGAAATGTGCATCCGTGCTGCAGCTTCAATATGGGAAATTAGAAGGCTAAGCACACCACTATCTGATACCCAAAAATGTCTGGTGACACAAATGTTGGAGATACATTGTAGATTCTGGGACAGGTGGAAGAGAAGCCACTACTCAAAGTTTGAACGGACAATTCCCTTTGCTATGCTGTGCCAAGTTGCAGGTACATAAAATTTTACGTCACTAAGTAATTATTCTGCTCTTTCATTGAACTGAAGTTTATACTGGAAAACTTGATGCTTCAATGTTTTTCGTGTGGTAATTGAATGAAAATGCATCAAGTCGCTTGATGGTATCTCTCATCTCCTGTGATTCATTTAATGGATGGAAAGAATGGTATATATGAAGCAATCATCCTAGTCTGCATAATAAAAACCATTTTTGTATTCTGTTATGAAGTGCATTCCACTTTATATAATAAAGTGCTATGTAAACCCCAAGAAACTGCTACCGAAGTTTGAGTGTACAATTCTCTCTTCTTTTGCATACCAAGTTGCATGTTTCTTGTAATCAATCAAATTAGCACTGGTCCTGATCTTTCATCGAACTGAAGTTTTCCCTGATGTTCAAATGCTTGTTCTAGTCTTAATATCGTTTTTTAATTAGGAGACAGTACCAAATTGTATCAACTTTCTTAAGAACGTTTCTTCTCAGCTATGATTCATTTAGTCTACTGAAAAAATCACATGTATGGAGGAATCATCTTAATCTCAAAAGAGAACATTTTTTTCTTCTCTTGAAAAGTGCTTTATTTTTCATCCTATAAGTCTGTATGGATTTTGATTTTATCTTGTATGCATTAAGTGACCTTTTGTCCTGCTCTGACTTAAGTGTTAAACTTGAGATTTTCAACTAACCCTGCTCTGTATATTTTTGCCCCATATTACAATGAGGACTAAATTGAATTTCTTCTTCCAAAGAAAAACATAAACAGATGTGAACTGTAGATAAGTGGGTTTCATAGGTGTAGGCATACACTAGGGGACACCATGAGAGGAAAGGAGAAGAGAGATAAATAGAGAAATGTGGGTTTCATAGGTGCAAGTATGCACTAGGGGAGACCACAAAAAGAAAGAAGAAAAGAGATACATAGAGAAAGAGAGAGAGAGAGAGAGAGAACCTCTGTCTCAAGGACAGAGGAGAGAATGACGGATAGCCAAACTCACTCTCTCCCACCCCTACTGTCCCGTAAATAGGGAACCTCAATAATAAGATTACTAAAATGTCCTTATATATTCTAACATAGACAAATAAAAGACCGACAAATAATTTACTGTTTGGCATCATGCGTCAATATTATGAATAAAAAGTGAGAAAGATGTGAAAAAAAGTTCCTTTTTTGACCAAAGTGGTATTTTCATTGGCAGATGGATTAACTTTCCTTATTTTCAATGAAGTAGGAAGTCTTGAGGTACTTCTTCCTAAAGGGGAATGGTACATTTGTGTGCCAAGCTGTCCTTTGTAGAACTCCACTCTCCACTTTCTCAGTATAATTTTTTACAAAGGATTGAAATGAAATTCGTCCTTTTGCTTCCTCTTTTCACAATATTCTTTGTCCACTCTACGGAGTTAAAATTGGGGAAGAGCGCCCATAAGATTGGTTAAATCCTCATTTGCGTATGCTCGATTTCTCACCAAGTGTATCTCTCCCACTAGGCTGAGATTTTATGTGAAAGACAATCTTACGTTTATCTTAAGTCTTAGATCCTATTAAATATGTCTCTTTGCGTCAAGTTTGTGCACTGAGAACATTCCTAGAACCAGGTACACTTACCAGTGCTCAATTAAAGTGAGGATGAAACTTGATTAGTGAGCGCACCAGAGACAAACGCACCACAGAATTGACAGTTCAGATAATCTCTTTACAATACGAAGTACATTCTTTTACAATTTTTATCTACAAATTTTCATCTCTACCACCTAAATTTCGTAGCCCAATTTTTGAGTGAACAGAAAACTGCAAATGAACAAAAAAAGAAAAGGGAAAGAGATCAGAAACCACAGGCATATACCAATTCTAACCGTGATGTGACATTGGGTAATGAAATTGTAATGAAAACTTCTTAGGATCTGTAAAAAATGCTGTCTTTCCGTTTTTTGCACTGGTTCCTACAGGAGGGATACATGGAAATAAAATATAAATTATCTTACGTATTTATATAAATTATCTACAGGAGGGATGCTGTCTTTCCGTTTTTTTGTTTCATTGAATGATAGGGCTATGGAGTAATATTGACACATCAAAAGCTAACGATATTGATGCCCTTTTTTCTTTTTGGTTAACCGAAGCCTGACTTCTCCCTATTTTTATCCAGGATTAAAGGAATATTTTGGGGCTAATCCAGCATTAACATTTGGTTCTTCGTTTGAAATTGTTCGCTCAAATAATGTTGATACTTATAGTCCTACCTCTGACCTCGATGACCAAGAAGTTGAGGAATTTTATGATGCCATTGCACATGATGGCACATTGGATGACGAAGATAGTGATGATGATGATGATGATGGTGCTGATGGTTCTGTCGTCCCTAAGGTAAGTACACTTCCTAAGATAGCAAAGATGTATTAGCCGTCATATTTCTCCCATTGCATAGTAGAGATTGAAAGTGGAACAAAGATGTTTTTTCCTATTGCATAGTGGAGACTGAAAATTTTAAGCTAACAATGCTGATTTTTGTTCTGTTCAGGGTAGAAGATTGACACTGAAAAATGTTTCATGGGCTATTGCGAGCTTGTCTTTGAAGCGAAGAAAAGGTTCTCTTAATGATATTAAGTGATCTGCCAATTAGTTTAAAGTAATAGAGCTGTTTATCCGTCTGAAAAAACTGCAAAATACTACAGTATGTAGAGAGTTACAGAGTGGTGCAAATGGAATTCTGTCTCTAGATTCCCAGTTTATTTTTCCTTGCATATCTTAAAACTTTTTGAGTGGGAGAAAAATGGTCCCCATTTCTTAGTCTCGATGTAATCATCAAAAGTTCTCTGAATAGTTATAAATACGATGTCTGATTACTTCATACATTCAGGTACTTTGTTTGGTGGATAGGTTGTGGGTAAGTGCTAGGTGTCAAACGTGCGTGCTAGTGCTAGTTGCAGCATATTTGGTTTTTTTCTGAGAAAATTCGTCAGATCAGGTGTGAACGGTGGAGTGGATTTTATCACAGAATCAGACGATTTCTGGCTGATTCTGTTGTTTTGTTTCAGTGCAATGTTGCTGACATTTCCTCTCGTTAAATTGAATGTTGAACTCCTCTTCATTTTCTTTTTCCACCTTCTACTTACATGTTGTTGCTCTCCTCCTGTGACAATCATTACCACCTCCTTCTCTTGCATGAGTAATGTTGGCGGTTTGGGGGTTATTGTTGTAAAGACGGTTGCCATGTTACTCGGGAAGACAGAAAAGTAAAAGGAAAAAATGTAAAGGGGAAATCAGAGGCGATGTGGCAGCAAATGGGAGGATAAATTATGGCTTATTTAGAGAAGGAACCTGGGCCTGCCAACCCTCAATCTGATCGTCTGTTTTTGTTCATCAATTTGACTCCTATGCATAGGAACAAGGAAAACTGATAAACCTCACTGGGATGATGTTGGGCAGTTCTTGTTTAATCCCATCCAGAACTAAAAAAAATTAGCCTAAATCGAATCTGGATTTAGACGTTTTCCTCGATTCGTATGAAATAGGTAGAAAGGAAAGCTTCACTCTCTTATCATCTACATGTACTTTTTCATTAAAAAAATCATGCTCAGTTCTTTCGCCAGTGGAGTAACCCAAAAAATGATCTAGGAGTATTCGGAGAACTACCATGGCTTGTGTTATGGTCTGAAAGCAGTGAATATATAACGGATTTAGTCATTACTCTAAGTTATCTACATGACACCAATCCGGAATTTATTATGCTGTTATTGGGAAATTCTACTTACAGCTCTCTGTTAATAGTCAGCATTTTCAAGCGATGACTCTATATGTTTTATCCCTTGTTCAAACAGATTTAGCTAAAAAAAGTGAGCTAGACCGCAATGTGCCTTCAACGACTATTGATCTCAATGAATTTCCGGGTTCATTGGATCATGGGAAAGATGCTAATGTTACAAATTCTTGGGCTGAGCCAGGTGGCAACGGATTTATGATAAGAGGAAAGACATACCTGAATGACTTCTCTAAGGTTAGTAGATTTTCATTTGCAAAACTCGGCTCATAAGTTGATGAACCGGTGAATAACTTGGGCTGTAAGATATGCTGGGTTAAACCAAAATATTTCGATTACCATGTTAGGAGTCAATCTCTCAGTTGATGCATTTCTATTAAAAGCAATTTACGATAACTGTAAAAAATTTTAGCCATGTGTGAATGCCTTCTTGATGGATGGAAATCTCATGCTTGAATTCGAGAACTATCACCTTTTTGACTTTCTGTCCCTTGTTTATTTATTTGTTTTCATCGTCACACGTAAGATTTGGTGAGCTGAAATTGTGGACACATAATTTTTGGAATGTAAAGAAAGGTTGAAACAAATATATTGAGGATCATATCCTTGGAATAATTATGGGATTTCAGGTGCTTGATACTGTACCTTTCTGTAAAAGGTACATGTTATGATATGGATGAACTTCTGCACTTCACTTTATTTATGACACTGCATGCTATGTAAGAGGAACTGCACTTGCATTATCCTCTAGGTGATAGATGGCCAATTATTTTTCTCATATTTATTACTGAAGTAAGTCATACAACTATTACTAACTTCACATTTTCAGAAGTATTTATGGAGCTTGACATATGCTGTGGTGTTCTCAGGTTACGGGAGAAGATCCCCTTTTAAAACTGATTGCAGTTGACTGGCTCAAGTCTGACAATGGCATAAATCAGGTTGCACTGCATCCAAGATGCCTTGTCCAGGTGAAGAAATAATACTTGTGGGAGTTTTTTTCAGGAAAAAATTTTACAACTGATGAGATGTATCAGAAAAAGTTTCCCTTCTTTATGTTTTATGAAATAATTATTTCTTTATCCCATATTTAAATTTTTTTTCGCCGGAGGTTGATTCTGATGGGGTTTGAGGCTGTTGTTCGAAATTCATCAACCTAAGTTTTTTTTTCTGGTTTGGATGTTATATGAGAGGGATCTATGGATAGGTATAGTTGACCTCATTTGATCGTTGAACTACTTCGTTGATTCATCAGTGGTTCATGTGTCCTATATAACTGTGTTGTAATATGCAGGAATTATTCCACTATCATACGTTCCATGCTATCTTGTATACAACTATATTTGCCAAACTAAATCTTCCATAGTCCATTTTTTGGCTTTTGATTTAAAAGTGATGCGATATGCAGAGATTTGAGTTCTACTTTATCGATTGCTTTGTGAAATGGAACTACAAGCTGATGATATTTTTTTCATTTTCAGTCAGAAGCTGGAAAGAAGCTTCCGTTTATTCTCGTCATAAACTTACAGGTGTATCTCCAGATCATTTATCTTCAGCTTAGATTCCATTTTATTATTGATAAACTTTTCTCAATCACGTTAGGGGGATGATAATTTGGCACAGTTGCATATTTACTCTTGGTAATGTTGTCAAGTATTATATCTCAAGGCTATAGCTGCAGTCCACTAGTAAATATATTATTAGAAAAAAATTTATGCAGTTCAAGAGTGAATCGTCATACTAAATGCTGACTTTGGAGGAGGACATTTTTATTGAATATTTTAAACGGAAAAATGTAGGCTAATAGCGGAGCTGTTTTTGGAAACTCTGGGGTTACGAATTGTCCATGCTAAGGGATATCCAGAAAAAATAAGTGGGCTTCTTTCTTGTTGTGCATGGTTGATTTCTGGACGTGTTTGTGATATTTTGATCACTAATGGACCAGAATCTTAGTCATTATCTAATAAAATTTTCAGGTTCCTGCAAAACCAAACTACAGTTTGGTTATGTACTACGGAGCTGAACGACCTGTACAGAAAGATTCCTTGCTGGGAAGATTTGTCAACGGATCTGATGTGTTTCGGGATGCAAGGTTCAAGCTAATTCCGAGTATTGTGGAGGTCTGAACTGCTACTTTTGTCTTACATAATCATTTAAGTAGATGAAGCATCAGCCAAGATTTGGTCTTGCATAGTCAGAATGCTTTGTGAATCATTCAGAAAATTATCCTTGCCAGATCTAACTGCCACAAAGAAACGTTAATGGAATCAAACCCAACAAAAATAAAATAAAAACCACGGCGGAGTGGAAGATGTTTAATCTTCTTTCACGTTATTTATCTGCTATGGAACTATTTCACAGTGAGCTTATGAAATCATCCAGGGATACTGGATGGTCAAGCGCGCAGTAGGAACCAAGGCCTGTCTCCTGGGGAAAGCAGTGACATGCAACTATCTCCGTCAAGATAACTTCTTGGAGGTCAGCTTTCTCCATTGCAGCCCTGTTGATCTGATTTCACCCAGTTGCATGCCTCGTCTTCTGATACTTCCCATGTGAAATGTGTAGATTGATGTCGATATTGGGTCATCCTCCGTTGCCAAGAGCATCATCAGCTTAGTACTCGGCTACGTCACAAGCCTTGTCGTTGACCTGGCAATTCTTATTGAGGTCCGAAACGGTCTTATCTTTTCACATACTTATTTAGGGGCATTACCTTTATTTTTATCCTGGAACATGCTATGCACCAGCCCTAATGGCTGCCTAAGCTTCCAGCTCTTTTTTTTTATCCTTCTCTTGTTGGTCCAAGCTCCTGAGTTGTGATGATACGCAGAAGTTGTGGGAAGTCAACGCCCCGATGCCTCTGGCAAAACCCATTTTCTGGGTTTGACGGCGGTGATTTGGGTGACGATTATTCCATAAAACTATCCTTCAAGTTGACTGAAAGTCGATGCTTTGATGATTCAAAGACGATCATGGGGGAGTTTGACTCCGTTTGGTATTTTCAGAAGTGAAGAATAGATTTCTCCACTTTCAGCTGCTCATGTTATCTAAGGGATGCATTCCCAAAGTCAGCTCGTTGATGATGTCATTTATTTGCTCTAGTGATGTCGCTGACAATGAGGAACTCTCGCAGGCCAAGGAAGAGGAGGAACTCCCAGAATACATTCTCGGAACCGTTCGCCTGAATCGTTTGAAGCCCGATTCCGCTCTCGGATTCTGATGCGTTCCTCTGGGTCCACGCCCTTCGTTGACCTGCTCAAGAAGCCGGTGCCATCCCCCCCATTGACTTCCTCGACTGGTTGTTGTCTACAATTTATCTACAAAGCGACGTCCTTTACTCTGGAATGCATCCTGATTTTTCGCTTCTACTTCACACGCGCAGCTTTATTTCTCCAATCCACTTTTTAATAAAAAGTATCACGTCATTGGGGGTGCCGATGGCCGAGACGTTGACATTGACCCATTTAATGGGTCCGGCCCAAACCCTCCGAAGTTCCAAGCCCAACACCCGTTGACCCACTAGAGAGAGAGAGAGAGAGAGAGAGAGAGAGAGAGAGAGGTGGAGGGTCGTCGTCTATTCAACTGAGAGAGAGAGGGAGCCCAAGAACAGATTATGTGGGGGGAGGGAGGGAGGGATTTCCGGGTGACCGTTGTGTAGCTCGCTATGGCTGGTAGTAGCTGCCCGCCGGCGCGTCTCAGGGTGGGCGAGACGAGGTGAGAGGGGTCGGCTTTGTGGAAGGTTCGTCCATGGCGGCGGCGTTCGACGGCCGGTTCTGCCTCTGCGGCGGAGCCCTGCGACGGTCGAAGTGCGCCCAAAATGGTGTCCCTGAAGGGCGAGGAAGCTTCACAGGATGTGTCCGCCGGAGAAGAAGCAGCAGCGCGAAGGCGGCGTCCTCTTCATCTGCTTCACCTTCTCAACCTGTCAGGTTTCTCCCACCTCACTGTTTCTCCGTCGTGGATCTTTAAGTACTCGGGTGGACTGAACAGACAGTCTGATTCGGTGACAATTCGGGAAGGTACGCTGTGCTTGGAGCGGGATTCGCCGGGTTATCCGTGGCCTGGCACCTCCTCGAGGTTCCTTCTCTGCTCCATCGTCGTCGTCATCATCGTCATCATCTTCCTCTCTTGGTCTGGATTTTGTCTCAGAGGAGAGCTCTAATCCATGGGCATTATCTGTTTGCTTTCTCTGCTGCAGAGCAATCCCAAGGAATCGCCGCTCGTCGTTGACTTGTATGACGAGGGCGGAATCGGGGGCGGGGCATCGGGCGTTGCCGGAGGCCTCATTCATCCCTGCTCCCCTAAAGGTTCAGCGCCATCCCACTCTTTCTTCGGTGCTCCTCCTAAATTCCCCGATTGGGTTTGATCAGGTTGGCGTTGACTTACTGAACTGAGAATGGCAATCATGAACTGGCAGGCAAGCTTCTATGGAGGGGTGCCGAGTTCTGGAGGGAGTGTTTGAAGCTGTTATCAGTTGCAGAGAGGACATTAAAGCGTGGAACCTCCGATGGGGATCGGATGGTCTGGAGAAGGTATATGGGCGCCGATTCATCTTCGCTCTTCATTCTTGTCAACTCTCTCCGCCACTTTGTTCATCTGCGTTGACAAAGCTCCCAGTTATCTATAGCTAATTCTAATGCCATCCCGCTGCCATCCAGAGGGATCATAAGACCAGCAACCACCATGAAGAACGCAGAGATTCTGAAAGAGGTATCGTCTCTCCTCGAACCAGCTTCCAAGGGCGTTGACCTGCCGGCACTAACGATTCAAGCTGCATCTTTAGAACGCTTCAGACTCCCCCAACTGCTTCAAGAAAGAATTCCTAGATCGGGACGCAGCCCAGAAGCTGGTGCCCGGGTTATCCGTGCCCTTCAATTCATCAGTTTACATGCCACACGCGGTCAACATCCAGGCGGCTCGCTATCTTCAGGTGCTGAAATCCATCCTCGTTTCTTCTTCATCTTCTTCTCATCCATCTTATCCATTTTAAGCAAAAAAAAAAAGGACACTCTTTTATCTCACATTCATTCCAAAAGGCACTCTTTTTAGCATGCGAGAGCATGGCCGACGATGATTCGTCACCTGGGTCCGGACGGATGGAAATAAATCTGCTCAAGAGGTCCATCGGAAGTCTGCGCGAGCTACAGGGTAATCGTGGATAAGAACATGACCTTATTTGGAAATATTCTAGAGCTATTTTTAAAGAGATTTTTCATGCATTTATGTGGGGCATAATCAAGCATGGGTTTATTTTCTTACAGGCAATTACAACTGCGTGATCATCTGCCTCGGTGCCAAGGCTGCCATGCTTCCAGAGCTCGCGGGCCTGCTCCCTTTGAGACTCTGCAGAGGTGTCGTCACTCACATGAAGCTTCCAGATGCTACAAGGTTAGACGAATCCCTTTTTTAGTTGTTTATTATTATTATTATTATTATATTTATTACAATTATTGTTATATTGTTCATCTTCCCCTTTGACTTTTTCAGTGAAGTGTACGAAGATGGGAGCCCTTCAATCCTGTCGGACGCGTGGCTTGCAGTGCAGGGGCCACGCAACCTGGTTATGGGGTCAACGTGGGACTGGGGATCGAGGGACTGCTCATCCAGTGTTTCTCCAGAGGAGGCTTCCAGGGCTTTGGACGAGCTTCTTCCGAAGGCAGCCTCTGTGTATCCTGCCATTGAGAGGTGGGCCCCTGTGGGGGCGAGTGGGGGCCTGAGGGCCATGCCCCCGTTGACTTCTCTTGGTTCGCTGCCTCTGCTTGGCTGTCTGGACGATATCGTGGGAGAGAAGGGTCAACGCAGGTACTGGCTCGTTGGAGGTCTCGGCGCAAGAGGTCTGCTCTATCATGGCCTTCTGGGGAAGTTGACTTCCCAAGCTGTGATGTCCCAGGACGAGGATATCCTGCCCTCTGAGTTGACCTCCTGGAAGCGGCTGCTCTTGAAGCCGAGAGGGTAGACCAGCTGGGGGTTGAAGGATGATGAGCCCGCTTGAATGTGCGCATTTTTTTTCCTATTATTGGAAAATGCATTATTATATTGATGCGATGGGAAGTGACATAAATATCCCTAAGATATGCTCTCTCTCTCTCCGCCCCTACTAAGAGCATCCGTATTTTTCGGTAATAATGAATTTTATTTTTAAAAAAAATTCTCAACGTATATTCTTCATTTTAAAACCCACTTTTAAATGAAAATAAGAATATATCATTTTTATTCACTCGAAAAATTATTGGGGGAGAAATATCCCATTCCTCTTTACTCAATACCCAGAAATTTCCGATTTGACATAATTTTGGGAATTTCTATATAATTATAGATAACATATATGTGGAGAGTAAGGGTTAGAAAGAAAAATATATATTATTCGACGGTCTCATATTTACAGCAGTGAGTGGTTTTTTTCAGAAAACCCCTTGAGGTCGAGACGCTCTGCGTTACCTATCCTTCCAATTTATTCTTCGGCATCTTGGAGGGCAAGCCACTCTCACTGCCTTCGATTTCCGTCTGCGTCGTCGCCTCCCTCCTCCCGCCTTCCTTCCTCTCGCACTTCTCGGTTCAATCGACCTGCTGCAAATTCAGAGACCATGAGTGTAAATGGAATCCCTAAGTTGCTCTGGTTGTCGAGGTCTATCCTGGTTTGCTTCGTGTCCTTGTTGATGATCCCGTTTTCTGTGTTTCTTTCAGATCTTCGAGTACAACGGGAGCGCCGTTGTGGCGATGGTTGGGAAGAACTGCTTCGCCATAGCGAGCGATCGGCGGCTCGGTGTGAATCTCCAGACCGTTGCGACAGATTTTCAGAGGATCTTCAAGATACACGACAAGCTGTACATTGGTCTATCCGGCCTCGCCACCGACGTTCAGACCCTGTGAGTCAATATCCCCCTTTAATCCATTGCTCTACGAGGGAGTCTACCTTATTCTTCCGAGGCAACCTGTTCGAGTGATTACCTTGTTCGTTTTTTCATATTGTGTAGGCACCAGCGGCTTGTGTTCCGTCACAAACTGTATCATTTGCGAGAGGAGAGGGATATGAAGCCCCAGACTTTTGCTAGCCTAGTGTCGGCTATGCTCTATGAAAAGAGGTGCGGGCTCTCATAAATTTTATATCCTCTTCATTCTTGTTGGTTTTTTTTTCATGCGGAGGTTGTTAATTTTTCGTCTTTCATGCCCAACGTCTGAGTTCGCGTTAAGCTAACCGGACCTGAGAAGAATGAAATTGACGTCCAGAGTGATATTTGGGAAGTCACAGGACATAATCTTGTGAAAATGATCAAGATGAAGGGCGATCTGTTCTAGTAAATATTCCCTTGGGAGGTCAGTCTTAGACACAGATCAAGTCATAGTTCAACAACCATTTACAATAAATAATGACATTTTTTATTCAAATAGTTAGTTCAATAGAAAAAAAATCAACGTAGGATAATTGCTTGTATGCTGAAAAAAGTTGAAATAGGCCATTCCATTAAACCAAATCATATTGTAAAATTTTAATAACGTTTCTCACATCCAAAAGAGTTTTGAAAAGAGATTCCATCAGAAAAGCCTCGAAGACTCTGTCATTGATTTGCTTATTTGGAGACATGGTGAAATTGGAATGGTTACTGTTGAAAGTCACATCAGATTAATTTCTACAGTTATACCTAAAAAGACTTACTGCAGAGTCTATGAAGTGTTACGATGATTCTGATATTTATATGATTAAAAGCCATGTTATCCACTCACATCACTCCCAGTTAGTCGCTCAATGGTAGTAAATACGTTTTCATGTCTTCAGCACCTCAGTTAGCACACTGAAAAAGGCATTTCCAATAGAGAATACTTTTTTTTTATGCTGGAGAAGACATGAAATATGTAGGCGATGACGACCTGAAGGTTTATCCCTTGGAACGCACAAAAAGATGCATTAGCTTTTTGCAGACCACATTAAGGATACAAAAGTTCAAAGAAACAGATGATTTTAGATCAGATGATATAGAATCGTACAATGGCGTCCTAGATCTGATTTTGTTAGGTTTTTCTGCTCTTTACTTTATATTCTTTCTATTAATCCTAGACAGAAATATGCCTGAATCCTCTGGCAACGGGATAGCTTTCCTAATAATAAGGAAAGACATCTGTCCAGATGGTCCTTCATTATTGGGGGTAAAAGCATTTTAACCATCTGTGATAGAGGGGTGTCCAGGTGCAATAACGACGGGTAGTTTGGAGTTGGTGAGTGATTTTTAATGGATGAAATGCTCTTTTTACTTTGTTCAGAGTTAAAGTGTTTATGTTTCGTTGTGCTCTTGGGGGTTGGCTTATTCCCAACATGTTATCAATATTCGGTTGCAAAGACATTATTTTTTCTCATGGAGAATGATTAAATTGGAGAAATTGATGCCATCATTTAAGCCCTGTGATATGACACTGGGATTTTAAATGAAAGGGGGAAATACGCTGGGTAGTTAATAGGGTCTGGGAGACGGTGAGAAAGAAGGATGATCATTTTGAAAATAAAAAAGGGGAAATGGGTGGACTTTATCGTGTCTTGGAGGTATATAAAAAGATAAGGGTTTGTGTGGTGTGAAAGGATACAATGGATATGAGGAAGCATTTAAGTTGCGTGCTGGAATTAGGATTAATAAATAAGGTAGGGGGATATTCTCGATAGCCGTAGTGGCACCACAGTTTGAATTCTCGAGGAACACGTCTGGGTTCGGTATCACGAATAAAACTCACGTCTTAATAAGGAATTAGGACACAGAAGCAAGAACCCTGAAAGATTGTCAGATCAAAATGAAACCGGTTCAGCTTTTGTGTAGATTCCTATTTATGATATGCTGACGACTAATGATATGCCTTTTTGTTGTTTGACGCAATATAAGCATGTCGTTAGGCTTTTTTTATGTTGAATGATCTCACGAATGTGTCACTATTGGATTCATGCATGATTCTCCTGTTTGTAGTATTTGGTGCAGTTTTTTCAAAGGGATAAATAGATGAGAAATGGACTTTTTGGGATTATAGGAGTTGAGTAGAAACTCTTTTCTGTGTCCATGTTTGGTGTCCGTGCAGATGGCAGCTCGGCTATGCATGCAAATGTGCTAATGAGTATTCAAATGTTGACATCAGTAATGAGAGTATTTGACCTCCCTTCTTTTTAGTGCGGATGGGATGTTGTACGCGGTGCTGTCCTTTTTTATATTTTTGGCTTCTATGAAATCTATATTTTTGTGATTTCAGGGCTTCATTGTTTAGATAACCTATGTGTGAGTAGTCATAGTTACATCACTCTCGTCATATTTACAATAATGACGACATTCATAGAATCATCTCTTAATTTCCTTTTTTATGCTATAGCAATCAGTTAAAAATCATTAAGGATAATGACCTTACTCTTGGTTTTTTTTCTTCATTCCTTGATTTCTTTTACATTTTATCAAATACACTATGAATCACCTAATCTCATAATTTGCAGAAGGAAACGTTTGTCATTGATACAAATATGCAATAATGTTAATCCTTTAAACGTTTAAAAAATAATGTAAAATTTAGTTGCTTCTTTTCACATCAAATCACAAAACTACAAGGGCCAAAAGTACGTATGATATTTAGCATGGGCCGTGGAACTTGTGTATGGCTTCGGTTCATACATCTATCGAATGCTAAAATTGTGTCCATATATTGCAATAAGTTTTACTTATTCTTGTAGCAAATAGCATGCTCTTTTTTTTTAAAATGTAAGGATATCTCATATGATAAGATATTTTCCCTCGTTTCAATTTATTATTGTTATTTAAACACGTCATTCATAGATTTATATATCTTGGACATGAAATAGCATGAAGTCGATTGCTACTTATTTTATCTTGTAGATTTGGTCCATACTTCTGCATGCCGGTGATTGCTGGACTAGGAGATGATGACGTCCCGTTCATTTGCACAATGGATGCTATTGGCGCCAAGTAAGTTATTTGATGAACACCATGATCTGGGTGCAAATGAATGCGTATGATACACATGCTAATCAATATGTTTTATTTCTAGGTTAAGTTGACTTGATATTTTTCTTATTTCAACGCTCTTACGCATTGTCTGGCCTCATTTAAGGGCGCCTTTGGGTAGCTTCCAATCCAAAAGCTGCTCTTAACTTCATAGTTCTTCCTTTCTTTGGTGCGTTCTAACCGCCACTGAGGGGGGTTAGACCCGCTAAATCCCTTGAAATCACTTTTTGTCAGTCATTCTTAGAAACCATATTCTTTTTTTTTGGAAGCAGAAAGTTTTTGGATCAGGAGATAACCTATCAAGAAAATACCCCTAGCGACTTCGCAGTCACTCACCCTAGCCTATATTTCTAGTAACTTTTTTTGTTTTTTCCAAGGATAACACTGATTAACAGCAAGGTCAACGACATCTGGATAACACTAATGTGAAAGAAGAAACGCATGCCTCGGTTGGGCTCATGTTAAATCTCTATTTCTTATATGCCTATCTCCCCCTCTTCAGAGTTCTTTCTGCCTCATTTGAACCCGCAAGGTCTGCTCCCAGATGGGAGAACGTCCAAAGATAGTAAGTGATCTTGTGTGATGATCACCCACCCTACCAATCTCTCTCTCCTTCAAAATGTCGAGACTGGCCCCCTTTTTTTTCCCCTTTTAAATCCCTGTGAAATCAAACAGGCGGCTCAGAAATCGCCTAATCAGAGTGTTGTTGACCACAGTCACCCCCCTCTGTGCTCAGTACCTTAATATGGCATCCTCCAAGAACAGCAGAAAAGATTAACGCACGTGTGCACACTTGTCTCTGCTTGCGATGCTGCAGGGAGCTGGCCAAGGACTTCGTGGTGTCTGGCACTGCGTCGGAGTCTCTCTACGGTGCCTGCGAGTCCATGTACAAGCCCGACATGGTCAGTGGATCACTCGCTCTCTACAGTGCGGCGTGATTTGACGATATAAAAACGCCATCTTTATGAAAGCTTGGAAATGTGTTCCAGGAACCCGAAGAACTATTCGAAACAATCTCCCAGGCACTCCTCTCATCCGTCGACCGCGACTGCTTGAGCGGCTGGGGAGGATACGTCGTGCTCGTGTAAGTGCAGCCCCGCACAGAGAGAGAGAGAGAGAGAGAGAGAGAGAGATCTAGAGAGAGAGGGGGATTTGATTTCTACCTATTGCTGCTGACTTCTGGCTGCTTCTCTCTGGGCGAATCGCAGGACGCCAACTGAAGTGCAGGAGAGAACCTTGAAGGGGAGGATGGACTAGGGAGATGGAGGCGGCGGGGACCGGATAGAGACCGCCACCGCCGCCAGTGTTCGACTTGCCTCATCGAGGAACCAACCCAGTTGGAGAACTCTCCCACCGCCGTTTTCTTGGAACGCCATATACTCGCTTCTTAGTCTATGATTGAGCCCATGGGCAATGCCCACTGTCCCCAGGTTGCCTCTCAAGCACAGAGGAGATAGGAGAGAGAGAGAGAGAGAGCCAGATCCACCAGGAGAGGACAGCCGAGCTGGACTCAAAAAAGTTTCCAAATCAAGCAATGAAGTGGGGGATGCTCGTGATGCCACTCTAAGAGATAGAAAACAGGCAGCTGGGACAGAGTGTGGAAGCAGGGTTGAGATGGGTACCTGCAACAGAGCTCACTCCCAGCGAAGCTTTGAGATGGAGAGAGAGAGAGAGAGAGAGAGAGAGAGAGAGAGAGAGAGAGAGAGAGAGAGAGAGAGATGGAAGCTAGGCTGAAACAGATGGATCCCACGAATCCAGTTCAGAAACAGAGAGCACCACCATCACAGTAGATCCCAGGAGTTGAATTGGGAGGATATAATTCCGCCCATTGGCAGATTGAACGTAGATCCAAAACAAACATCATCTCATTTTCAATCTATCCATCTATCAATCTCCTGAGAGCCTCACTAGAACAGAGAGAGAGAGAGAGAGGGAGGCACGACCCTCCTGTAGGGGGAGGGGGGGCGCGCCAAGAAAGAATCCTCAGAAGCCGAGCTTCGTGCGGCGCCAGTGCCTCCGCTTCGCGTTGTAGCGGATGGTGTTGTCCGTCCTCATGCGGATCCAGTACGGGATGGGCCTGTTCTGCCTCATCTTCTTCGCCAGCTTCTTCTTGATCATGAAGCTCTTGTGCGACGGCTGCGGATGCCAAGAGGAGAGCCTCAGATCAGAGAGAGAGGTAGAGAGAGCGAGAGAGCGAGAAAGAGAGAAACGATGAACGAACAGGAAGGGAGAGAGCTCACCATCTTCGCTTGGGGCGCAGGTGGGACGGCCGCGAGAACGAAGAAACGCAGGGGACAGAGGAACCCTAAGATGGAGCCTGCAACACCTCGCCGACGGCTGAAGCGGAAAAGGAGGGGAATCTCCCTTGCCAGAGCCGCCCCGGGTAAAGGGAACACCCTGGGGGCCCACATCCAGACTAACCTACGGCCCAGATGCTCTCTACAGAAAGATCCCCACCGGACATCACAGAGATCCCAATCACCGCTGCCTTATTGGGCCGCAGTTTCAGGTATTTAATTGGCCTAATAAAAACTGGATTGCGCCACCCCCCAGTATTTGAGCCGGTAACGGTTCTCGCCGGCCCAGTCCAGCTACCATCGCCCCATCCTGGCCCATTATAATTTTTCAAGGCCCAAATTGGTTTTATGGGCTTATGAATGGGGCCCTCTAACATGGTCTGGTCCATGTCCACCCGCCTATATTCCTATATCCCTAAATTGGTGCTAAACCCTCATCGTCTCTCTCTCTCTCTCTCTTCCCCTCTCACTCTCTTCTCTAAGAATGAGTCAAGCATTGAGGTGGGTTTCTTTTTAACTCTTGATGGCACTCGGTCACAGTCTCTCTACCACATCTGATTTTGAGGTCCGAGATCTTATTGAGAATCATTCGATAGAATAAATAGCCTAAAAAAATTTAAATACATGCAGGACCGGAATTAATGCAGCAGGATAATACATATTTCATAGAAGGCGGTGAACTGGAGAAGCTCTTCAAATCTGCAGGCCAACCCAGATTTCATAGGCTTTTTATGTCATGCAACCTCCCCTGAACAGATAAATCTCCAGAAGGAAACAACCAGCTAACTACTCTTCAGACCAAATCTTCACGTATTTGAGGAATCTGAATGCTCCAACTCCATATTTATCATTGTTATTAAAACGGTTCGATTCAGCCATCTGCTCGTGTAAAAAATTTTATCAGAAAAACGGATGATGGGAGAAAACCATCTGGAATCATGAAGAACGACAGCTGAAGAACCAGAGAGTCCCTAGTTATCGCATCAGTTTTTTTTTTTCTTCTCAAGATCTTTTTGGCATGCTGCAGTGCAATCAAAGGTTGCTTCCGATTTCACCAAACACCAAACAAAATGTCCATTCCTACCTGTTAAAAACTCGTCTAAATTTATAATCAAAGAGTCTAAAGATAGTACGAGCAACTTATATTGAATGGTTATACCCTTCGTCGTCAATTTCATTCAATGACAGATAGTAAATCCAAATGGGTCATTAAACATATCTGTTGAGTTTCAAGAAAAAGTTTCACGCCACTTGGAACCGAAAGCGACCAAGTTTTTTTCTATGCATTTATTGCATTGATTTTCCATCCTTCCCTTTATCCCAGTTGACATTTCGCACATTAATCTCGGTCAGCCTCCATCAGTATTACTCATTCATGATATCCTACCCTGAAGAAACAGTTTTCCACAATAGGACGAGCGGACTAGGCACCCAGTTCCAGAGGCAAAGAATCGTATGTTTCTTTAAAGAATGGATGGAAGTATCATGGCAGACTTGCACAAATTCGGGAAAAATAAATAATTAAAATTTTGGAATGGGGAAAAGATTATTACCATGGTGCCACGAGGAGAAGCCCACGGAGTTACCAAGTCGTCCTACATGTCAGAGAAGCTATGCACAAAGACTGCAGAAATTGAAGAAGATCATACCAGAGGATATTCAAGCATCCATGATCTTTCTTATTGCCATTTATTCATTCAGTTTTTCAGCGATTATTCTCGTCGTACTCAAAATCAATACCGTAGACCACACCAGAATATCTCTCGGGCGAACCATTAAAGAACAGTTCCTTCATCTTCCTGTACGCTGACGAAGTGAGCAAGCTGTCTGACCCTGCTTGGTGGCAGACGCCAAACCTCTTGATCTCTAACAGCTCAGCGAGCTTGTTCAAACCTCCATGGAGGCTGTTACAAAATTTCATGAGGTGCTTCACGTCATAAACAATGGGAAAGAACACGGAGAGCAGCTCAAAGAATCCAGCCCTGGTGTCCGGCAAGTTCCGGCCGATAAGCAATTTGAGTAGGTACCCAAAATCATAACCGCTATGGAAGGCGATCCACCGGACGGAATCATTGAGCACAACTCCGGATGACATGAGCAGTTCGCCGAAGCGCTGAGCATCAACCCCTTTCTCAAGGTTCTTCTTGAAGTCAAAGCCACTCCCGCGGAGAAGATCAATGGAGGCACTCGCGTAGGAATCTTTCTCAGGATCGAACTCCCGAAAGTTGAACTGCCAAACGCACTGGCAGCCGGTGCTGCTCGTGGGGAGATTGCCGCGCGCGTCAGAGAACGTGAGACCCAGCTGAATCAACTTGAGGGCGTCGACGTTAGCCTTGAGCGTCTGATAGTGCAAATCCGCTACCGTCTTGAAGCTCCCGGGGGGATTCAGGACGATCCCCGGAAACTCTGTGTCCATGGCAACGTACGGGTAATCGTCGACGATATCGCGGATCATGGCGAACTCATCATCGAGGTTGTCGCTCCACACGTCCCTAATCTGAACTCCATCGTCACCCTCCGCGACTGCCGACATGCCTCTTCACTCTCTCCCCGCCTCGTCGTCTTCCTCGCCAAACGCACCGCCGGACCATGCGGCGCCGCAAGAAACCAGTCGACAAACTCGGAACCTCTTGTTTTATCCACAGAATCCCTAGGAAGGAAGAACCGGCACCATCAACCTGAAGGCAACCATCAAACTTCAAGTGATCTCCCTAGATTGTTCTAGAGAATGCAGGAGGCAGCAAGATGATGCTCCACCAACGGGGACAGAGTGAGAATCGCTGTGGCCGGCGAGGTGATCTCCGCCGGCAGCCAGCAGCGCCGCTCAAACTCCCCCCGTCGCCGTCGCCGTCGCCGTCGCCGTCTCTGTCTCGTAGGAGGTCAGAGAGAAGGTGACGGGGTGGGACGGGAAGAATTGGCGTAGGGAGGGCGTGTACGACGAAAATACCAGACTTCTGACAGGCGGTTAAGCAAAATTGGGTGGGGAGCCAAAAAAATAGAAGTTTACGTGGCGGTATATGATTGGTGAATCACTCGAAGCGATTTTGGGCTTAATGGGCTGGCCCAATAATGCCCACTTTTATGGGCCGAAAACAAGAATTCACTGACCGCGACTCCCGAGGAGGTTAATTTTCTTGAAGTTAACTGCCTTTTTTGGTATTTATTTACTAACGAGCTCGGAATCGCTCCCAGCAAATCAACCGGGTGGTTAGTTATTTAATTAATCAAGATTTTCCAGAATTAGCGATATCTGATCCGCGGATCAACGGCCGGACGCAGGGCGGAACACAATGATGACGTCACAAGAACCGCTCTCTGGGTGACCAGAAGATGTAAAGAACGGCGCCGTGGAGCGGGAGAGGCGTGCCATGGCCGGAGACAGAGGGGTAGTTAATGAGCGAGACGCTCGAAGCATTAAAAGATCGCCGCGGCCAGGAACAGCGCCGGCCAAAGGACGAAGGCGGGGCCAGAGGCTCGGGGCTATCTTTTCAACCCTAGGAAAGGCTAGGAGGGCGCGCGGTGACTGATAACTACTCGCCAGGGGAAGCTTGGCGCTGACGGCGTATGAGAAGAGTAATGCCGCGGCCGAGCGCCACCGCCGGGCGGAGCTCCGAGGAGAAGGGGAAGAAGAACTGTACAAGGATGCCTCCTTAAGAGCTTGATCTTGTGCGTGTCTCCTTAAGAGCGTCGGTCGGGGGGGGCGGGAGAAAGGGAGGCCTCGACTCTTGCGTCCACGTTCCCAAAAGGGTCATCGTTCCTGCAAATGCACAGAGACTGATGAGGGTCGGGGAGGCGGGCTGGAGAGGTGGGAGAATGTTTCAATTTGCTCATGGGGTCTGCGGAAAGCCGAAGATTTCTCGCCAGAAAAGGAAAAGGAGGCAGCTCCCGATGAGTTTAGGCCGTCTAGGGTTCTCGGGGACGAGGCATCGATCCGGGGGGAAGACAGAATGGTCCTCGGATTAATGAAGCGAATTTGTATCATTGCGCTCCAAAATCCGCCATTAATGAAGATCTAGAGATGGATGGATCTAGTCCCCGTCCAAAGCCGGGAGCAGGTGGGAACGGGATCTGGAGATGCTTCCAATAGAGAGGTCGCTGGAGAAGTACGAATAAAATACAATGGAGAAATGACTAGAGAAAGACAGTGGCGCACCTAACCTTCTGTTCTCCGCGTTAGGGTTTCAACGTCCTAAGGAGTTGGGGGTTTTCAGAATGGGAGGCTCTTGGAAGTGGAGGTGGCGGTGAGCGTCTTGAAGTGATCGGACGGGGCGAAGTCCTGCGGCAGGTTGGCCCGGCGCACGATCCGTCTCATGTTGTTCTGCAGGCTCTGTTGGACTAAGCTCTTCACCGCCTTCCTCTCCTCGCTTATTCCCGCCTCATCGCCCCATTCCAGCTCTCCTTCCTCCAGCCTGGAACCGCACAAGGGCGCAGACACGGCGGTACCGCTGGAGCCCGCACCACCAGCTTCCGATCCCTCCATCACCTGCTTGCCCCTGTTCACTCTCAAGCAGTCCAGTATCCGTGATGCCCGCTTCTGCGCAAGGGACGACCCGAACAATGTGAGCTCCAGAAGCGCCGACACGACCCCCGCCTCGATCATTGCTGCCCGATCACTGTACGCCTTGTGGGCCATCACCATGAGGACGTAGGCCGCCTTCTCCTGGCACCCCGGTGAATCAGACCAGCGCAGCACGTCGACCAGGATGGGAATTGCCTCCTGCGAGAGGCTTACCGCCCTCCGGCCCTCCATCGTGGAAACCACATTTGAGAGCACGGACAGCAACCTCTCTGACACCTCCATGTCTCCCACGGCGGCGAGGATGTCGGGAACGAGCCCAGCATCGACAATATGGGGGACATTCTCGGTGGCAATGGAGAGATTGAGGAGGGCGCGAAGAGCGTCCTGCCTAGCCAGTGCATGGGACGCGGCGGGGTCCCGAAAGATCTCAACGAGGAAGCCGATCGCACCGGAGGAGCCGATAAGAGGTTTATTGGCGTCGAGGGCGCTGAGACCTAGAAAGTTCGCGACGATCGCCTCCGATAAGCTCAGTGGAAGGCTTGTCGTCTGGATAAGCTTCACCATGCTGTGGACAGCTCCCGCTTCGGCGATGGCGGCCTTGTTCCTACGAGGCGAACGATTGGCACAAGATAAAACATAAGAGGAAGACTAGGAGAAGAACTGGAGATTCCAAAATACGAGGAAGGAGACGCGAGTGAAAGTTGACATTACTTGTCGTTGCCGACGCCGAGATTGAGAAGGGCGTAGAGTGAAGCCTCTTGGATATTGACATCGGGGGAATCGAGCATCACAACGAGGGGAGGAATCGCCCCCAGCATCGCCAGCGTCTCCCGTGCCTCCGCATCTTCCTTGGCCAGCCTCCTCACATCCTTCGTGGCCTCCATCTTTCGAAGATCCTGCTCACTGTCTACATCGCCGCTAGATTGTAGCCTCTTTACGACACCCTGGAGCTCCTCCAAGACCTTCATCTTCCTCCGTGTCTCTGCCTCCAACTCCGATCCCGTTTCCATGACATCCAGTTTTAGCAACTCTGATAGCCGCTCGGACCTGGTGTGACGCCTAGACTCCTCCAACGGCGAGGACCCCGGCTTCTCCTTCTCTTCCCTTATCGGCGGCGGCGGCGGCGGGCAGTTATCGCCGACGCCGGCTTTCCTCTCCTCCTGGGAGACACCGCACATCAGAGCCTCAATAAGCTTCCTCCGGAACGCGGCGCCGGAGAACAGAGACCAGAGGCGGAGTCCACTGGCGGCGGTCCGCTCCATGACGAACGATCCACCAGCATTCTCCTTGCATGCGGCCATCGCTCCTGCAACTCCTTACATTGCCCGCGGCTGGGGAGCGAGAGAGATCAACAGCACGGGAGACTTGCTTCGGAAGACATTGGGACCCCCTTGCCTGTTCAGACTCCAGGCTGATTTATAAAAGGGCGCCATAACCGATGAGGAAGACTCTCTCTCTCTCTCTCTCTCTCTCTATCTATCTATCTCTCTCTTCCCTCGTGGCGGTAATTCAGTAGCTGCTAAATAAAAAGAAAAAAGTAATTATTAATTCTGCGAACAATGAGGATGAATTATACATGTGGACCCCATTTTCGAATCGTCGACTCGCTCCAGAGGCGCGCACGACTCTGACCGAGTCCGTCGTTCAAAGAAGCGAATCGAAAATGCGAGAGAGAACACTCGGGCCCACACTGTCTCAGAAAGCTGAACGAGTCACAGCGATTTGACCCGATGCCCACCCGCCCGAGTTCCCCACGGTCGACTCGGCCTCAGACTACTACTAATGGGGTTTTTTGGTACCTCTCTCGGGATCCGAAAACCCGAATTGCCGCAGGGGCTCCAAGAAAGTCGTCCCCACGGGAGGAACGTTTTTCTCGTTCTGACACGTGGAGGAAAGTCATTGGAATTCGCCTGTTTAATGCAAGCCTGAAGGGTCCAGTCTGGGTGACGTGGACCCGTACTGAACCACGTTTATGTGGGCATTGAAGGCGCGCAGAATTTGCGGCCCAGTGTGGATCAGGTGGGGCAAGTCGTGGCCTGCCCACGTCATCTCCAGCTCAGCCCCCTAAGGAAAACCCTGTCCCCGCTGTCGGTCGTCCTGACGGGATCACATTACTGGGCCTCACCTATGTGGGTTTTGTGTATATACGGCCCAACAGAGATTTCTGGATGGGCCCAATCTGTGAGACCTGGGCCACAGTGCGTGCTGTAAGCACGCACGCCACTAGTTCGTGGTCCCCGGCCGTTAAATGTGATTTTGAATCAGGACCGTCCAGCGACAGCCGTAGAATGGCTGTTGGATTGACGGTTGCCCACTGAAAGGGGTTCACCGAATTCATGGTCCATATCGGCCGCAGGAAGTTGGGGAACGGTTGATGCAATGGCCGCGTGCCATCCCCCAACTACCGCAGCAACGCCTACTATTCAAATGTCACTGCGAGAGCTTCAAATAACGAAAACACCACTATATTTTTAATCTGATCAGAAGAGGGACTATGAGGACGTGCAGTGATCCACGTGGCCACAGAGCCTGACGCATAAGTGGGTAGCCGTGGGGAGTGGCAATATCGTAGTTAAGTGGGACGTTGGGACCTTTTTTTGAGTCTCCGCAGCCTTAGCTCGCCACCATACACTCCCAGCTCCCAGCCTCTCTGCTCCCCCTCGCTGGCACAGAGATGCGCGGCGGTCGTCTTCCCTATTTATACTCCCCCCTGCACTTTTTGAAGCTCAGCATTTGGAGTGATATCCCATCGCCTTCTCTTCGGTCCTACTGCGGTGCAGCGATCGGAGAGGAAAGGTTGCCGGTGAGGAGGAGATGGCCGGCACTGGCGTGTTCGAGGAGATCATAGACGGGGATGTGTACAAGTACTACTCCGAAGGGGAGTGGAGGAAGTCGTCCTCCGGCAAGTCCGTCGCCATCATCAACCCTACCACACGCAAGACTCACTACAAGGTTCAAGGTGAGGGGGCCTGCAACCTCCGCCCTATTTCTTTGTAGTGTTCGCCCAGGGCTGGCCTCAAGGTCCCCCTCCTTTCTTCCCCTTTCGTTTTTGTCCGGGATGGACGATGGTTTTCGCTAGATCAGAGGAATTTGGGCGTTGCAGTGTGTGTTCCCCCCCAATGTTGCACTATTTTGGAGGTCTCGCGGTAATTTTTTTACGATCCGAAGCCGTTGATTCTCTGTTCTTCTGCCATTCACTCTGCCTCTGCCTAGAATCAGCGAAAATACGGCAGTCTTTGATGAATTCCGATCTCTCGGTTCTTCCTGGTGCGACCTCCTTTTACAAATCCAAAACTGTGTTGGAAACTCTTCAGATTGTTTCGTTTTATTGATTGGAAAAAGCAATCCGCTCTGCGTGTGCCATGGCCCACAGTTGATTCACGACGAATGTCACAAAAATAGTTAAATAATGAAGGGAGAATTTCGCATCTTCCCTTCGCCGTGCTCGGAATATTCCGGCCGGCCGTCGAATTATCAGTTTCAGACGAAGGTACCCTTCCATTAGCGCCACTTATCGGGTCGGAACGCCGGCGTGCGTCCTCTCGGCTTTGTCTTCCCTTCCCCCTCCAGCATGCACGCAGGTGGAGGTGAACAAGGTCATGGAGGCGGCGAAGACGGCACAGAAGGCGTGGGCTAAGACCCCTCTGTGGAAGCGAGCGGAGCTCCTCCACAAGGCAGCCGCCATCCTCAAGGAGCACCGGGCGCCCATCGCCGAGTGCCTCGTGAAGGAGATCGCCAAGCCCGCCAAGGACGCGGTCATCGAGGTGCGCCTTTCTCGCCCATTCCCAACTCGTTGCTGCAGCCTGCAGCACACCTCCGTTCGCGAAACTTCGCTTTCATTTTCTGACGGTGACTGGTGATGGGAAGGTCGTCCGGTCGGGGGATCTGATATCTTACACCGCCGAGGAAGGGGTACGACTGCTGGGGGAGGGCAAATTCCTCGTCTCCGATAGCTTCCCCGGCAACGAACGCACAAAGTACTGCCTCACCTCCAAGGTCAGTGTCCGCGTGCTTTCCTCTTCCTTCCGCCTCCTTTATTCAACCTTTTGAATTACTGGTAGTCTTCTTCTTTCTCTGCTCATTGTCATCAGATAAGCTTCTCACGTCATCGAACATGGTTATCAATATTTGCAGTCATTATCGCACTCTTACGACCTTGCATTCTCTTTGGTCGCATCGGGGAAATGATTTAAAACCTGTCGACCTGATTTCGCAAGAATTTTGCGTTTTCTCGGTCATCACAGCACAGCCGCTTCTTACATTTCCAAGCAGATTTTAAAGATGCAAGCTAATCTTGTCGCAGATTCCCTTGGGAGTCGTCTTGGCAATTCCTCCCTTCAACTATCCTGTTAACCTGGCCGTCTCCAAGATTGGCCCGGCGCTAATTGCCGGCAACTCACTTGTGCTCAAGCCCCCAACGCAGGTAACAGATTCATATCGATGCTTCAAAGAATACACCCCCGTTCATCCATTTTCATCTGCTCCTAAATATATTGAGCCCTTGGTTAGTAAAATCTCTCGATGTGAGAGTACTTGATGAAGAAATGCCTACCCTGTAGGGTGCCGTGGCCGCTCTTCACATGGTGCATTGCTTCCATCTGGCCGGGTTCCCCAAAGGCCTCATAAGCTGCGTCACCGGAAAAGGCTCGGAGATTGGGGACTTTCTGACCATGCACCCCGGAGTCAACTGTATAAGGTCAGCCCGTCAGCCACCTTCGGAATTCTATGCTAATGCTAGGTGCTCGCTTCTTCTGGCATTCAACGACTGTTTGGCTCATCTTCCCGCTGTAGTTTCACCGGCGGAGACACCGGAATCGCCATATCGAAGAAGGCCGGGATGGTCCCTCTCCAGATGGAACTGGGGGGGAAGGACGCCTGTATAGTGCTGGAGGATGCCGACCTGGACTTGGTGGCGGCCAACATTGTCAAAGGAGGCTTCTCGTACAGGTAATATCCGACGTTCATCGACCACCATGGCTTGCTTCTGTAACGTCAACGGAAGATCTCTTGCTCCAGTGATTCCTGATATATATATATATATAGATATATTGATATATAGATATATAGATATTTTGAACTCGGGGAAAAACACAACTCAGGGTCTTTTCTTTACTCTTATTTTGATAACACAGCGGGCAGAGGTGCACGGCAGTGAAGGTCGTCCTGGTGATGGAATCGGTAGCGGACTCCCTCGTGGAGAAAGTCAACGCCAAGTTGGCTAAGCTGACGGTCGGGCCGCCGGAGGACGACTGCGACATCACCCCGGTGGTGACGGAGTCGTCGGCCAACTTCATAGAAGGGCTGGTCCTGGACGCGAGGGAGAAAGGCGCCACCTTTTGCCAGGAGTACCGCAGGGAAGGCAACCTCATATGGCCGCTGCTGCTGGATCACGTCCGCGCGGACATGAGGATCGCCTGGGAGGAGCCCTTCGGCCCGGTGCTACCAGTAATCCGCATCAACTCCATTGAAGAAGGCATCCACCACTGCAACGCCAGCAATTTCGGTCTCCAGGTACCTCCTCCTTCCCTCCTCCTCCTTCCTCCTCCCTCTTCTCCTCTGATCTTCGCCCTCCTCCCCCCCCCTCGCAGGGATGCGTCTTCACGAGGGACATCGTGAAGGCCATCATGATCAGCGACGCCATGGAGACGGGAACGGTGCAGATCAACTCGGCTCCCGCTCGCGGCCCGGACCACTTCCCTTTCCAGGTGGGGCACCGCATGCGATTCCGTACACCCTGTTCTTCGACGGAGAGCGGCCGACCGGGCAGGAACCCCTGCAAAAAAATTAAAAAAAAAAACGGTTTCTTGTTGCAGGGCCTGAAAGACAGCGGCATCGGCTCACAGGGGATCACCAACAGCATAAACATGATGACGAAGGTGAAGAGCACCGTCATCAACCTCCCGTCGCCTTCCTACACCATGGGCTAGCGGCCCCTCCGCGTAATAACGAGCTGGGGAGGCCGCCCTGTTTGATCGAACGGGAAGGACCGTCCCTCCTCCTCCTCCCCCCTCGCTACGGAGGACCGATCCTGTTCGTCTTCTTGCTTCGATCATCTGGGCTCTGGGTGCCCGCGCCAAGATGCCGCCTTTTGCAGCATCCTGGGTAGTTTTACCAGGTCCAAGACCAGTCACTCTAAACCGCAGTCCGCCAATATCCGAAATATTGACTGCCCAAAAAAGAAGCGAACGAGGGATATTATTTATATATATATGCATTTAAGTGCGATAATTATATATATATATATGCTACTCTGACGAGTTTCGGGATCTGCGGTAATTTTCGGGTTTCGTCTGTCTCTCTCGCCGGCTTTCTGGAATCTCGCCGCGAGCCGTGTGGCGCGCGGCTACTTTTGCTGCGGAGAGGGAGGGCGAGGGCGAGGGCGAGGGACTGTGGTGTTAGGTTTTCTGAAACCCTAGTTTGCTTCCCGCGCCCTTGCTCGGGGCTGACTGCGGCTTGGTCCTCGGGTGGGTTCCTCCGAGGGGGGGCCCTGGTGCGGTTCTCCTCGTCTCTCCGCGCATTGCCTGCCGCCCGTTGGGACCCTTCAATTCTACTAGGGTTTTTCGGCCTCATGGAGTGAGTGAATCGCGGCGGGAGGTGGCAGGGGCAGGGGGGTGGGGGATCACGGAGTTGTTCGAGATGTCGAGCGCGGAGAAGGAGCTGGAGGAAAAACTCCTGGAAATCGGGAAGAGACTCCTCTCCCCACCATCGGATGTAAACGAGCTGATCCCTCTGCTTGACGTAAGTCCCTCAACACTCTGGCGCTGTTACTGTTTTTCGCCTGGCGCTCCTTCTGCGGAGTTTCACGATTGTTGTGTTTGAATGTCGCCGGCGGAAAAATTCGCCGCCTCTTGGATTTTCCTCGTTGCAACTTTCTCCCGAATTCAGAGCAAAGATTTTCGCCTTGCTCGCGCCCCCACCACCCCACATCCCGAGGCTAGTGAAAACTGAACTGGTGTCGGAATTTTGAACTGCAATATGAAGTCTCTCTTGACGCCATTTCCCGCCCGCTCTTCTTCAACTCTCCTTTTCTCCGTTATTTCAGAATTCACTCTCAGGAATCGCGTGGGTTTCTCTGGTCTCTGGAATCCTATTCCTGGGGAATCACCCTCAGCCGTGCTTGATGGCATGGTTTTGCGCCAGTATATGTTCATCTCCGGAAACAAATGCAAGCTCCCTCTCTCAGCATGCGGTTGTTGTCTTGCCTGGAATAGCCATTACTGTCCACCACTTTTTAGATCTTGGTGCCGTTTTGGAGTACCAAGGTAACGATTTCATGTTCCATAGAAAGCTAGGATTTTCCTTTGGGAACGCTTATCATGTATCAAAACCATAGTTTTCTTCATAATACTTGGATTAAAAAGCCGTTAAGTCTGGGTTTCATTGCGGTGCGAGAAAGGGTAACAATGGTCATGAGGAAAGAAATAATTTCATTAGACGCATAAATGCTTAAGAAATATCATCGATTTCCATGATCATCGCTCACCTTACTTTGTTGAAAATTAGTGAAGCTTTTATAACCACATGGTTCACATTTGGTTTACTCGGGCGCACTGTCAACCATGGATTAGGAAACATTCCATTTTGTCTTTAAAGTACATGAAAAATATCAAAAGTGAAATGCAGCATCAATGGTTTGCGTGGCTAAACTAGATAAGAGCTAGATTAGCCACGGTTTGTTAAGTCTTGATTGGTGAGTAAATGACAATTATTCGTGACTAAAGAGAAGATACGAACACTATTGTAGCACATGCTGAGCTTAGGGTCACTACTTTGCTGCACGAGCTTGAAAACAATCCTAGAAAGATAGCATTTTCTTTTACCGATTTGTATCATGGAACCTTTGGCAGATAACTACCTTCAAAATTTTACCTCTTTTACGCACCTAGTTCTACCTTAATAAAGGGTTTGTTCCAGCTTGATAAACCCTTGTAAAGGTCAGACAATTTTTTAGATCATTAATCGAGGTCAGTTCCAGATTGACCAGATAAACTTCTGGCAATGACGATGGAAGATCATACACTTTCACTTTCAAAGGAAATGTTGTATCTTGATACTATCTGAATATCAACAACTGGAGATTCATCATCATCACGTACTTTATCTTATCAATGATGATCTAGGTCTGGCAATCATACCAATTATTTCGCAGGTGTTTCCCTTTGTCATCCTACTTGATGTCTTCATTCTACAGTTTAGTTCGAGGCATGCATGTAATAGAGATTTCTTTAGAGGACAAACCAGAAATACCATGATCAGTTGGCAGCTAAATGCAATTGTAAATTGTGTTGCCAATGAGCACAAATTAGATGGAAAATCAGGGCAAAATCTCTTCTATTACGTTTATTAAATTATTCATCAATTTATTATCCACAAATCAGATTTCATCATACAACTGTTGACGTGTATTGGTAGTCAGCAATCTTGCCCCAGAACTGTTGCAACTCATTCAGTTCTCATGAACACAGTCCGGGGACTGGGTTGATGAAGTGAGAAAAATGTTTGATGCCTTATGTCTTCCTAAAAGTATCACTATTTTGTAAATGTGTTGATGATTGTCAATCTTCTCTTCACATAGTGGATTGATTTTTTTCACAACGAGAAAAAGCGACCAGGGTATATTTCAACATCTTTGGCTGTATGTAAACACTGAACGTACACAATAAAATTTGTACGTGTATCTACATCTACGTAACCCGGGTTGATGAAATGATAGACGTCTGGAAGATATATTGGCTGCTGAAAGGTGCAGATAGAATACCTTATAACGAAATTAATCTCTCTTCAATTTTCCTCGTCTCTGTCTGCTTTAGATTCCCTTCCAATTCTTCCATATAATACATTTGTGGAGTACCTGATTTATGCCTGCTCGTAAAAGCTGATGCCGAATGTGGATATGGAGAAGTATTTAGAGGATATAAAGCACATTAATTTATTTAAATTATATTGACTGCAACTAGGTTTTTTGGTCCAGCACAGGCTGACTTGCACGAGTCATTTCGGGTTTTATTGGCCTGGATACACTTGGGGTACGCTTTGGGCGAATTCACTTCGTTTGAGCCGTCCTGTTTGTTGCTTTTATTTCACTTTAGGCTTTTGGCCTTCTGCTCAACCAGTTGAATTATATTCCGTGAGTGTGGATGAAATATTAAACGGTGATTCACAGCACTGTACAATGGATGCGTCTATATACTCTGCGTCCACTGAACTGTCAAATGATGTTATATCAAATCTTAAATGAATCTCTTTTTTTGTTGTCATTTACCTGACACTATGAGATCAAATGCATGTTTATGGATTTTAGTTCCACACGCACATATTACGATTTATTCCGAGCCCTTATTTGTGGATACTTATGTGGAGCTCCATTTATTTCATTTGATGTTTTATCTTTTGATAAGTCTGACTGCTTTTAATGCTTCGTTTTCAGTTGATAATGATACTTATTTTATATAAGAATTACCTGCCTGTTTTGTATTTATTTGTACTTTATTTCCCCCCTGTATTTTGAAATTTCTCGGCCAACAAGTTTACTTTCTTAATCTCTCTCCTCAGAAAGCTGAGACTTTCTTGTCAAGAGTGGAACAATCACCTTCAGAGTCAATGTCAGCTGCACTACATCCTGCAATGAAGGGCTTGATTTCTAAGGAGATTTTAGGGCATCCGGATGCAGATGTCAGACTTGCTGTTACAGCTTGCATCAGTGAAATTACCAGAATAACAGCACCTGAGGCTCCATACAATGATGATTTAATGAAGGTATGCCATCTTTGTTTATTTTGAAGTTATTGTGTTGTTTTTTTATTGCCTGTTTAGCAGCTTTAGAAGGAAAATTCTTATAACTCTATCTTCATTTTCAGGAAATATTTCAAATGATTGTTAAGGCTTTTGAAAATCTGAATGATGTATCCAGTCGTTCATATTCAAAGAGGGTATTGATTCTCGAAACTGTAGCAAAGGTTAGATCATGCGTTGTGATGTTAGATCTTGAGTGCGACACATTGATTCTCGAGATGTTTCGTCATTTCCTGAGGACAATTAGGTACACAATATCTGCAAGATTATTTTTCTTACCAGCAAAGTTTGTGAATAAATGTCATCTAGTTTACAACGGAATCCATTTATTTATTTGTCATTATTGGACAAGCATTTTCATCTAATGGACACATTTCTCACAAATGTTGATTCATGCGTGTAGACATTGAAAATTGCAAATTTCGTCACGTTTGCAAACTTTATATACATTTTCTCTACATGTTTGTCATTTACTGATAGTTTATTTAAAGGCTTCTATATACTTCTAAAGTTGTAGCTTTAGTAGACGGTTTTTTTTATTCCCCCCGATTGTGCCAACAAGAAATGTTTCAGCCTACATTTGTTTTCTCCAAAATACTGCTTGTCTTGTATCTGCAACTTCATCTTCACCTTTATTAGTGTTTATCGCCTTATTTTTCTTAAAAACGAGGACATCTGCAACTTGCAGGGATAACCATTCAGAAAATGTGTTTTCTTCAATGGAGGTGATAATGACCCTTGTGTTAGAGGAAAGTGAAGATATTTCACCAGCACTTCTCTCATTGTTGTTAACGAGTGTGAAAAAGGACAACATGGTATTCTATCCTTATTATTTGATATCTTATTTTATTTCTCTCGACTATTAGTGTTTTCATAACCTGATTTTTTTCATCTACAGGATATTCTGCCCGTTGCACGGAGGTTAGCGGAAAAAGTGATTGTTAACTGCACTATTAAACTGAAATCATGCTTAATGGACGCGGTTCAATCCCTTGGTGCTCCATTGAATGATTACAGTACTGTTGTTGCAACTGCATGTCAAGAGAATTCTAATGTTTCGGAACGTAACAGATTAAATGCCTCTGCTGAGTGTTTGGTAGGTTTTTCCTTCCGCTGTTTTTGCCTTTCAGATTTCTATTCTTGTGCATTTTTCATGCAACTTGCAGTATTTTTGTAATCATTTTTATTCGGGTTTCCATTTAATTTTCAATTGAAAATGAGATCTTCATCTTTTGGTTTCAAATCATTGCTTGCCCTGGAGAATTACTAGTTTATCTGCTTTCCTGGGGGCAAAATTATTTTTTCGGAAAAAAACGGATGTATCCGGGGTTGACGCTGCCAGTGAATCCAGTTCTTGGGAATGTATTGAGATCTTCTGATGACTTCTGGGTAATAGCATATTTATTTCATGCCATGTGTATAGATTTAGCGGTTCCCAGGCTCTAATGACAGACTTCATCTCATGTCCACACTATGTGGGACCAAATGGTCAAGATCATTGTTATCCAATATGCCATGGTTACCTTGGTGGTTGATTTGATCACAAGACATGAGCTAAGTACTAGGAAAGAGGTGGTTGCCTATGTCACAATTAATCAAACGTTTTTTTATTCTCCTTCCCAAGGGATCAGGGATCGCCTGAGTTGGCCGGTCCAGCCTGTATACATGGTATCATTTTTATACACCCCTTGTCCCCACCTTCACATTCGACTTTGGAAACCGATGACAAAGAATGTGGAGAAGGGATATGTGAGTGTCAGTGGCAGTGGCTTGGGTTTTCTCCATCTGGAACCCTACAGGAACCTCATATGGCAAATAGAGAATCCAGTTGTTTCACTGAAGAATTTGATGTAGCATTGTTGCGTTGACTTTACGAAGTTCAGTATTGTAGACGAACCCACTTGGTTTACCTTTTTTCTTTGGTTTTTTAACTATTTTCCACCTTGCTGAATAGTGATATCATTGATAATTATGGTATTGAATGGTCAGTTTGACCGAATCTTTTAATTGTGTTCAAAACATTGCAGGCAGATGACAGCAGGTTTTCTGAGAGGACCGTCTCTGACGAGCTTGCACAGGCAGATCATTTTTTCCTCATTGTGTTTATTATTTCTTGATGTCCGTACAATGAGGTTTTGGACTCGTTTCTCATATATTCTCGTTGAACAGGGTTCTGGAAAGATGGAGTCAGAAGTTTCATGTCCCGAAGTTGGTACTGGATCCGTTAGGTCCCCAAAGTCTGTCATGAGCAATGGAAACCTCCAGGCCAGGAATGATGGCTCTGTGGTTGAAACAGCGTCTCTGAATAAGAAAACTGACCGACATGCAGTGTTACCTAGAAATGCGTCAGGTGCTGCTGAAGCTGGTGTGCAGATACCCAATAGGAGGAAAGGTCGCAGCAGCGAATTTGACCAGTCAGAATCTGGACATCCATCCAGGAAAGAGACAGAGACAGGCATACGAGGGAAGCATAGACGCTCTTCAAATGAAAAGCTTCCTAGTGCCAGTCAGCCCAAGCATTCTCACGGGAAAATGAAAATTCATGTGAGTGGTGACGCAGGGGTGCCTCTAAAGAAACGTGGCAGGAAACCTCGTGTAGATGTCAGTGATGATACACCAATAACAGAGCTGGTTTCCAAAATTAAAAAGCAGAGAGGTAGAGTTTCTAATTCTGATAAGGTGAGTGAATCAAAGCTATGTCTATTAGAGCATAGAGCATGTACCATTACCTTATGTCGCTGGTCTGGCTTGATAGCCTTTGATGCTTTTTGTGCGGAAGTTTTACATATTGCTTTGTTTTTTGACAATCTAGGAGACGTTTTCTTCACCTAAGACCGCTACCAAATCTGACGTCGACCAAAATGTTATGGATGAAAATATAAAATCCAAATCTGGTAGAAAACGTGCTCGAGACGAGGTATGTGTGACAAATTCTTGGTGTATGTTTATATATACCATATTCTTGGTTTTTTTCCAGCACTGACTCTAAAATTTTCATCCCTTGATTATATTTATGATCTTTGCGTTGTGTTTTCTGCATCGCAGCAAATCATTTTAATGGCTAGTGACTTGTCTGCAATTGTTTAAAATAATTAATATTGAACTGCTTTGCTATGTGGATATGGTAGTTTCATTACACTAGCTTTCGGGGGAGGACCCCTCACGTGGGCAATCGGAAGTGCACATACGGTGGCCCCTTTGTGTCTTTCAAAACCCATTGTAATTTTGTTCTGGTCATCTAGTAAAACGGAATGATTTAATCTTTCATTAATTTCGTTCTTTAAGAATTTTCCCGAGAACCACTGTTGCACTGCCAGTAACAGAACCCCTAGCAGTAGGGTGAAGGCATGAGCCATCGTCAGTTACCACTTTAGTGTTTGAGAATAGTCCATATGAGTGCAAGTAATCTTGAAAAATTTATCAGGTAGTTCGAGAAACTCCCAAAAGTGCAGCGACGAAAATCATAAAATGGTATTTTTTTTTTAAATGGAAAACAATTTAAGACGAACAAATGTTCATTGCGTTCTCTATGTAGCTCAGATACAATCAGTGGACAATATATCCCTTTACTTGTCTAACACGTGTCTAGTGCACAAGATACTACATGTGGACTTGCTGTGAGGGGTGTGCTTGGCGACATATAGGATTCCATGAAGACTGTAGGTTTTAGATGTTAACATTGACAAGTGGAGCTTGGTTAAACTTTTGAACATCGGGGTCTTTATGATGTTATTAAGATAGTATTCAGCTCTTTCGTAGTTTGTTGGGATCTGGAGGTTATCGATTTTTGTGTTATTGGCCTTTTCCTCCCTTGTATTAACTGAGAATTTTCTCCATATTTCAATCTTCTTGTGCCAACCTAATGCATAGATAGTTCACAGTTTTCTTGTTTAAAGTGAAAGCAAACTTAAAAAGTTCATCTTGGGTGCTTGTTGAATTTTCTCCATATGTGCTTATTGACTTATGGACTTATGTTCAGGGTGGACGTGAGCTAGAATATGATGAGAGTTTAGTCGGAGCAAGGATAAAAGTCTGGTGGCCAGATGATGCAAAGTAAGTGTTGTAGGAATGATATCAATCGATTGCAGGTGCTTCTTTAATTTGAACAGATGTAGTCGCTGCTGCTGATTGGATAAATAGCATCAACCTGAGTGTTATATAATATAAATTACTTGCGAAAAGAACCACCAATATTTTTCGGGCAAACGTGGTGCAATCATGATACGTTATGGTCTATGATAAGTACAGCAAACACTTTTTAATTTTATTGATTACCTTTTCCCTGCATGGTTTTCACTTCATTGAAATACTCATACTTTTGATCATATACTCATAACCTCTTTTATATCTTTTTCCCTTTAATTTCGTCCTGTCTAAGGTCAGGGTTTGCCATCTCGATCCCCCTGGTGTTCTGGGTGAGGGGTGATGGCTGTCATCTCCTTTTTCTCGTGAAAAATATTCAGGATGATAATTTATGCCGATGGACATCCTAAAAGTTCTACAATCTTGACGACATTTGCCACATTTTTTGTATCAGCTCAATGCATGAATAATTTGCTCTCTGAAAGAACAATATAAAAGCCTTTTGTAAGATGATTATTCTTGATAATTTGCATCTGACTGTTTTCCACATGTTCCTGCAGGTTTTATCCTGGTGTTGTGGTGTCATATAATCCGAATTCAAAGAAACATAAGGTCCTATTTCATGCTCATGGCCATCGAGTTCTTGTTCTCTGGCTTCCTGTTGGGCGTCCTGGCTTGAGCTGGCGTCGATCGTTCTTCCTTCTTTTAAACATGCTGTGATGCTCCTCCAGGTTCTATACTCGGACGGTGACAAGGAGACACTGCTGCTCAGGAATGAGCGCTTCGAGCTGATTGGAGGTGCTGGAAAGGTGGGCGGCTACTGTGAAAAAGCCCTTCTGGTTTTCTTGCTCCCCGTCATCTCTTTGACTGGCGTCTAATAAGCTCGATTTTGGCAGGAGGAAGAGAACAGTTCAACTCCCGAGGCTGCCTCAAAGCCGTATGTCTGATTATTCTTGTTTTTATTTCCTATATCCGATCATATATCGCTATTGCATTTGGATTTGTTCCGTGTCAATTATGATGATGGTTTATATCGGCCAAAGATCAGACATTGCATGCCGATGGCAGCCCATTCTGGAATATTACCATGAATGGAAGGTGATCTTCTGTGGCGGTTCTAGCTCTGCTCTGCTGGTTCTTCATCAGCGCTGCTTTAGAAAGAGGTCAGAGGGTTGTCAGGGTACGGGATCCGAGTCAAAGAACCAGGGTCCTACAGTTTTTTTTGTTAAAAAAAAATTTATCTTCTCAGATCCCCAGTTTGTCGTTGACCTTTTCATCTTTGTACTCCTAGCAGCAGCTGAAGTGTACTCCTAGTGGCCCTCCATGCTCAAATGTCCGCACATATTACCACCGCATCTTTTTCATCAGCCCCTTTGCTGGTGCAGAGAAACTATATAGGATGCTGTGGATCGTGGTTGACTTTGCTTGTTGGTAGTTGTTTTTCTTTAGACAGAGAAGGAAAACGTAGACCCATTGTGAGGATATTCTCTCTCCTGCTGGGAGAGGTCGTGATCTGTTCAGGTCAGAGGTACCATGCTCAATTGTCCACACCTTTTTCATCAGCCCCTTTGTTGGTGCAGAGAGGTTATAGGATGCTGTGGATCGTGGTTGACTTTTCTTGTTGGTAGTTTCTTTTTCCACCCCATTGGGAGGATATTCTCTCTCCTCCTGGGTGAGGTCCTGATGTGTTCGGATCTCAAAGCGACCTTCCGGTGCCCTGTTCACGCTCTAATCCTTTCTTTCAGTTTAAGTGCTGGGCGTAATCAATGGCTGTTTTCAATTCTTTAACTAGCCCAAGGAAGAGGAAGAGGGACGCGGACGCCACATCGTCCGCGAGCGGGCGGCGCCGCGGCGGCGGCGGAGAGGAAGCTGGCGGAAGCTCTCTGAAGCCAGGGCGGAGGCCTGGCACGCCGGGACCTGCCGCCACGCCCAAGAGCGAGCCCAGTTCTCAGAGCACCCCAAGACCAGGCAAGAAGGGCTCTGCTTCGGGGACGTTGCAGGGAGGCGAAGAGAGGAGCGGGAAGAAACGCCGGAAGAAGCCGCAGGACTGAAGAGGCCAGAGGCGCAGGATCCGTGGTGGTCCGACCTCCTCTGGCGTCGTCTCTGATGTCTGATCGCCTGCTAATCTGCGTTGACTTTTTGGTGGATGAAGGAAGGAAGATGGCTTTTGCGGTGGGATCGAGCATCTGAAGAGAAGGGCCCGAGAGGGCTGTAATCTATACCAAGGAAGATGGGGAATTAGGGTTCTTACTGCAGCTCACAAACTTCGGACTTTGGTGGCTGCTCTGCCAGGCTAATCCGATCTCTTGCCCAACGTTTTGCCGAAGCAGATGTACATTTTTTAGTGTGCTGTATATGACTAGCTTAGATCCTCTCTCTCTCTCTCTCTCTCTCTCTCTCTCTCTCTCTCTCTCTCTAAACGCAGAGGTACGGCAGAAAAATTCATGAGAGGAAGCCGGCAAGAACATGAAAAATGGCGCATGTTCTGAAGATCACAGAGGCCATGACGAGGCAGAAATTATATTAAGATTCCTTTGATGAAGCTTGTTCGGTTGGGTCATCAATCCGGCTGCTTGTTGGCAGATTTAAGGGGAGGAAGCTGGGAGCCACTGCGGCCAGGAAGAGGCAGAGAGCTGCTGCTACTCCGACGCACCAGGCCCTCAGAGGAATCCCAAACGACAGCTCATCGCACACTGCAAAGTTTTTCAAGGGCAAGATGCAATCTTAAAATCGTGGTCAAGAGAAGCAACAACATGATCATGACAGAAATCATGACGATCCATGATCATGATGATCATGATGATCCCATGGTGTGTTGTTCTGATTCACTTGGGAAGCTTCAGGCTTGTACATGATACACACCAGTTAGTGCATCTAGAAAACTTCTGTTTCATTGATGAAGGGATTCATTAATGCCTCTAAAATTACTCGGAAAAAAAAATGTTCCAAATGCTTGATTGATCATATGCACCTTAAAATATCAAATCAATGTTCTTTCTTCCAGTAATCAAATAGAAATGAAGTAGAGAAAGAAGGTTCATATAAGTTTTGGGCGATCGTTCAATAGCTTGCAGACTTGTCATGGGTTTCTTTCAGTTCAAATGACTAATCGAAGAACGGAAGGTCTGAGAAGAAGAAGAAAAAATAAATAAATAAACCAGCTTACCGATGTTGAAGAGAACGGTGTCTCTTTCCTGCACATGAGGCTCAGCAACGACTCCAGCAGCCGCCACCGTAACGAGGACGAAGCTCCCGACCCCGCCAGTCAGCTGCTTTCAGAAGCTCGGTAAGAGCAGGTCAAACAAAGAGAGCATCCCAAAAGTCAGCCATCATTAATCGGCAGCTACCCACCACATCAGTGTCGGCTCTGAAGACCAGCTTCTCCGTGTTGAGTAGCCTTCTGTTCTTGCCAGACCCAGAATCAGCCACGCTCCTCCTCAGCTCGATGGAAAAGCTTGCCGGAATCTGCCATCCGAAGGGTAAGCTTGGCCTCGAGATGCGCAGAGTAGCATCGAACAGGGCAAAAATGGAGGTCAGAAGGCGCATACAGAGGCCGGGTATGATATCTTCACTTCGTACCACGCGGACGCCTTCAGCCCGCGCAGCTGATACAGACGCTGGCCCATCTTCAGCGGCAGCGTCTCCCCTAGAAGCTCCTCACCTGCGTCCAGCATCTTGATCCCCGTCCTGCCGATTGTTCCAAGGAAGATGATCCCCGACTATCAGAGATACGCAGCTCGGAAGCCAAGGATCAGGAGGCTTACTCGTTGATTTGGCCGAGAGCCGTGGAGGAAACGGCCAGGCAAAGGAGGCAGAGGAGCACCCGGGGCCCCCCCGCCGCGGCCGCAGGACCGACCTTGAACATCGCGGAGACCGGGCCGATGCGCCGCCGCCACGAGCGGCTCCTCCGGTGCGGACACTCTGTGGGACAAAAACACGAACAGCTTGTGAGCGCCAAGCGATCGCGACGCGATTCAGAGAAAGGGAGTGATGCGGAAGGTACCGGCTACCTGGGAGCCTGAGATCCTCACGAGAGTAGACGAGATCCACGACTACACGCCGTCAAAAGGAAGGGGTTCGTCCAAGCTGGCACGCCGCCGGCAATGGACAGCCACCAGACCGAAAGAGCTCCTAAGCGTAGAGGCGCTGCCCAAGATTTCTACTCTCTCTCTCTCATCTCTCTAACCCCAGAAAAAGGCCCCCCATTTCAGGGCAGGCGACTGGCTGAGATGAAGAGGAGAACCATCCGGGCAAAATTATTACTCCGTTTAATCATAATTTTATCCGCAGGTTGTGTTTTTTTCATTCAATATTTTCCTGGAAATTTCCAACTGATATGAAAAAAACCCTCCACTGCCGAGGGTCGGGCGGGGCCTATCTCCGGCCGCCGCCGCCTCGCCCCGCCGCCGCCTTCTTCTGCGCTCTCGCCAGGGCGAGCTCCTCGAACGGGTTCGGCCCGCCGACCGGGCCCCTCGGCGGCCCTCTCACCTTCTTCCTCCTCCCCCGGTCGTACTCCTTCTCCCTGCGATTCACGGGCTCCTCAAGAAACCTCTTCGGCGGCGGAGCCCAGAATAGAAAGGCGGAAGCTGAAAGGCCAAGGAACTCACTCTTCATCCAGCACGTAGCCGACGCTCCCGGGCTCGTCGTCTGCAACGGGGGCCGCCTCCGGCGGCAGCTCTATGCCATCCCAGCGCGGGACTACACGCCACGAAGAAGATTAAAAAAAAGTGCGCTCGATCAGTCCGAGGAGATCGGCATGGATTTATATTCAAGGTGACCCACCTGGAAGCTCTCCCCAGTTCCTCGTCAGTCGATTCCAGGAGCCATTCCAGGAAGAACTGCTCGAAGCTCCAGCCTCCAATGCATTGCAGCCTTCTGGAGATGGAGATTCTCTGATGCTCCCAGTCGTCAGGGATGGGTCGTGGCTTCTTCTTGAGCGCTTCCTTTTTTGGATGCTCAGGGCCAAGAGCAGGAACCGTCTGGGCCCAAATGAGATGCTTCTCAAACAAGAAGATTTCCGGCCCTTCCCTTTGGTGATGATCTTGTGGGATGCGCTTCCCGTGCTGTTGTTACTAGAATCCACTGCACGAGCTTCATTCAGAGTGCTCTCATGGGCCCTTGCAGCAGCTTGATCGCTTGGCTCCTGCTCATTGATCACAGCACCCTGGGAGGAGGCGGCGCGATCCAATAGGTCAATTCAAAGGGACATGAGGATGATCAGAAGCTGGAAAAAAAAAATTCCAAAAGCGAACGGAAACCACTCAAGACGGAAAGGAAAGACAAGAAAAAGTTGAGCTATGAAGAAGGACCGAAAATGGAAAAAGTCCAAAAGCCGTACATTGCTGTTGACTTTGGACTGCTGTGCTTCAGCTGCATGGGTACTAGTGGGTAGCATGGAGACTTTCTTCACCGTTGAAATTCCCTCCAATGGTGTGGGCTCCACTTTTGCAGAGGCAGCTGATGGCCTATTCTCCGTATGGGTGATATCAGGTGCCCTTCTGGGGACAGAACTGATATGGCGAACATAAAAGAGCATGTAAGCTCTCTGCTGCAAGACAGTCTTCTCACTAACTTGGGAGACCTGGAGCAACAACCCAAGAAAAATAAGAACCGAGCAGTCTCTCCATTTCATTTTCTTTTTGCATGCCTAATTTTTTCAAGAGAAAATGATAAAAGAATCATTTCAAACGAAGCAATATCAGATATCATTCTACGAAGGGATTTTTTCGCATAAAATGAGCTGACAAAAGTTAATAGTTTTATATTTCACCCAGAATGGTGATACTAATTCCCCAGAGAATAAATGAACCAAAAATACGTGCTGAGCCAAGAGTCATTCTCTGAGAAGCTCCACAGGGTGATCATGTGATCACCTAATGCAATATATAGGAAACTTTTTCAACAATTTGAATAATGAAACCATGATTGGAATGACTAAACATACAGGGTATGATTTTTGTTCGTTTTTGTCAAACGGATTCCCTGTGAATGCATATATTAACAAAAGGCACGTCCCATTAATAAAAATAATGCACGGAAGTGCCTCGTCTACCATATCTCAAGCAATGGACAAAATAATAATATCCGACAAAGAATAAGATTTTTTTAACCTGGTCATCATTGAGAGAATACCACATTCCACTGGAAGTGCGAATGAAACAGTAATAATGCCCAGAATGGGTTCCATAACCGGCATGCACCAAAACCCCATAAAGTGTGTACTTCAAATCTCCTTCCTGAAAATGCGACACATGGGAACAAACTTTCAGATGACGTCGTGCAATTTCCAACATGACGAATTCAGACAATAAAAATCAGCAGCTCACCAGAGGATCAGTGACGTAAGGTTTCAAGTTCAATTCAGGCTCAAATTCAACTTGTTTGCCTATTTTCTGCCCAGACGCGTGAGAACCAAAGCGCTTCAGATGAATGGTAAGGACATTAGGGGCTTTATGAATGGTTAACTTCTTCAGGGCCCTGACTTTCTGGTTGCACTGGGGGCAATGGTATTGCTTCTCTCCTCCATCTAACTGCTCCTCAGAAATAAAATGAGAAAGTGCTTTGCATAAAGTATCTGCCTTCACTATTTCCAAACTTAAATCCAAGAAGGGATCAAATGTATCAGAACAGTACGAGCATTGCATGCATTTCACCTGCAATGCACAAAATGAAAGTGATCTCTGAGATAATGTAAGCCGAATCGCCAAACATAAGCAAACCACTAGGAGTTACGATTTCTTCCTCTTTTCTTGTTCAAAAGCCAACCTACAATCAAGTACATGGTTGATACAACTAGATCATGTGATTTTCCAGTTTGTACTTTCAATGAACATTAAAATTTCAATCTGTAAAAAAACTTCCAGTTTGTTTACCATATGGTCTGTCTAAATATGAACACAGGAATGCCAACAGACAAGAAGAAAAGACAACCTGACTCCTAAAACGGCCACCAAAGATCTTGTGAACCAAACTTTTCTCATACGCACTTGTGGACTCACTGGCAACCCCAGAAGGCAGACAACATTTGTGCATTGCTTCGAGTAAGTTAATCATGTACTCGTGAGCGTCTTCTTGTCTCGAATTACGAAAATTTCTGGAGATACCTGATCATGTGGTCAAGAAAAATTAACCGTGAAACAAAAATGGAGAAATTGGCCACAAATAAAGAAGAAAATTGAAGAAACTTGGCATAAGTCTGGATACATCGCAAGTTCTTGACTAGATGAAAAGGCCTCAGTATTTTCCCAGTTGACTGTAGAGCATCCACGACATGATTCTGGAGGGCACACAGTGCACAAAATCCAGCAGTACGACCTATAGAAACGAGGAAACTTAGTATGGGAAATCAACCAAATACGTTCGCCACTGTATGGAATCACGTAAAAGTGCTGCTTTTAAAAGAGAATTGGGAAATTTCAAAAGCGAACAGAACCAGATGCAGTTCGTGATCTAATCGTCATGCAACGAAGGGAGAATCGGCGAATTAGTAATTACTTGTCATAAGAAGATTTGAACAGCCCAATCAGGATGAGAAGGCTAGGGAGAATCACTAGTCACATCGCATGACAAAGCAGAAAGCAGCGAACGGCACTAGACAGCCAGCTTGAGGATGCCCTTCCATGTTCCCTCAATGGAGTGCATCCTGGTGCATGAGGCCTGCCCCTTGGCCCACACCTGGAGTTTGTCAAAGAAATTTAATAGTACAACCTCTAACGCGGTCAATTTTGTGCATACGAACATCCTCGCAGGTTTAGTGGCCAAAAAGAAACAGATAGTTGAGTCTCATCTCTTAAAGTAGGAACAATAGTCTTGGCACACAAACTCTTTGATCCACAAACAGATAGAGTACTATAAAATTTCCAAGACTTTTTGGTGCGTCTCCCTTTTATTGGATTCCTTTAATCATGGTTTGAGTAAGAAATGTGGCACTTTTTTCCTTTTGAAAAAAATACCAACCCCAGTACTAAGATATATGAGTAAAGTTCAGACAATTATAAGGAATGTTTACAGACATTTGCAAAACGTGGTCAACAAATATGGGGGGAGGGAATGAAGTAGAGAACCTCGTAACTTTTCCAAGCCCACGACGTCACTCCTCAAGTAAAGCACCCATCACACCCTCTCCCATTGAAGCCATGAGAAGTTTCCCAGGAGCCAATGGCCCCAAGCACCACTAACACCAATCAATACCCCCGCCCCCCCCAAAATCCACCACCAGCCATTGTTGTCATTGTCACGTAGCTCGCTGTTGCCTCCCCCTCTAGGAACTGCTGCCACCCAATGTCCATCGTCTCCCACTATTTGCTAAGTACAATTTTCCAGCTACTTTATAATTTTAAATCTTAGATCAGTTCTGACTCATTTTCCTTGTTCTTTTGTAAAAATTATTTTACACTAGAATCCAGGTCGATAAACTTAAACCCCAGGTTTTCCCATTACCACCAAATCAACAGATATGACAGCCCCCATATGTGTGAACAGCTATGGTTTCGTTGAAATAAAAATTGATTAAAATACCTAAAAAAAATCTCATATTGATATTTACTCATGCCATACACCGAACAATGCCTTATGTAGAGTGAAAAGGCAACTTGCTTTCTTGGTGTC